>CM063503.1:93438682-93463682 GCA_032207245.1 Pardosa pseudoannulata | reverse complement strand
ATCGGTGAAGGAACTTGTATGTCTACTCCAAGTCAAGTGGAAGACAAAAACACTAACTGTAATACAAAGACTTGTCAAAAGAATACCCTGGAGGGTTCAAGCTGTAATTGCCTCTCGTGGAGGCTCTGCCAATTATTGATTTTGAGTAAAGTCAGTTTTTCTTTTCTCTCACAAGTGTTTAAATACTTATTGGTAGACAGTGTATGTGTGTGTGTGTATATATATATATATATATATATATATATATATATATATATATATATATATATATATATATATATATATATATATATATATATATATATATATATATGTGTGTGTGTGTGTGTGTGTGCATGTATATATACATTTATATATATATCTATATATATGTAATAAAAATTTTTGTCTCATCATAAAGGAACGTGCATACGTCTTGAGTCTCATGTACTCGGGTGGCTAGGCCTAACACTTAGTGGAACAATACCGAGGAAAATTTAAAACCAAAATGCACAGAGTTTATTTCAGAAATTTCTCTGATGGACGTCTGTCCGCAAAACATGCACATCTCGGTTAAATAGTTGTCTGGGACAACCAATTAGAGTTTAACTATAAGTCACGTGGGTGACGTCGATGACGTAGTTTAAGCTTCAAGAGATTGATTAACTTTAATTTACTTACGCAACCGGAAGTTTGGCCGAGCGAAGTCGCCAAATCCACATGGAAATCAAAGATATTCACCTAGGTTGCTAGAAGGATGCTAGAAAAGGATAGAATGACCAGAAAATTATTTCAAGACCATCATAATTAAGCTGGTTAATTTTTATGATAAAATATCATTATATATATATATATATATATATATATATAGATAGATAGATAGATAGATAGATAGATAGATAGAGAGAGAGAGAGAGAGAGAGAGAGTGTGTGTGTGTGTATATATATACACATATAATCTGTCATGTTTGTTAATTGCAATGTGCTAAATATTGTTTAACTTTCATAGTACCCTATTTTATATTTACCCTTTAATCTTGTTATGTTCAAGAGACTACCCACTTTTTAAATTTATTATTATTCTTGTAACATAGCATTATTTAAACATCTGGCGATGTAGCAGAGTTATAAAAAAAAATTCTTGAAGGTGTTCCTTAACCGCTTTGCCGTCATATAGCTTTAGAGAAGAATATTTGAAGTGAAAAAATAAATTAAATGAAAAGAATATTTTAAGTGAAAAAAATAGATAGTGAAAATTAAATAAAATATTTTAAGCTAAAAGTATTTGCGTCAATTACTGAGTTAAACCATTATTAATTAGACGCTTACTACAATATGTGAAAAAAACCATGTACCTCTTATTTTAGAATGCTTACACAGTAGTTTCATAGGTCAATTTTTTACATTTTCTATGAGCCTATTAAAGGCTAAAACTAACCCTGATAAGATGTCATTAGGACCCGATCTAGCCTCAGAAAACAGGAACATGTGATCAGGAATCTAAATTTTGGGGACTGTATTTTGGATGTGAGTGTGAATAAAATAGTGGTATGTTAAAACGAAACACATACACAACAATTTTTACTTTAGTTGAAAATTTGCTGTTCGTATCTACAGTGTTTCTGTTTAAAAGCTAAATATATGTATAATCACTGATTCGAAAGACAACAACCATAAAAATGGGTTTAATTAAATAACCAAAAATACCATAGTTAGGTAATTTATAAGAACCGAAAATCTCCCTCATCTATTTTGTAAGATTGGGAATTCACAATATTTACGGATTTTATTATTTTTATTAACTGCTTTTTTATCTTTGTTATGCTTTCTTTGTTTGCAAAAATTATACATGTTTCATTGATTTATATCTATCAACTATTCATTTCTTTTTGTTTTACCATGTGGGAGGAAGTGTGACATTTTTAACTTTCGGTCCGGAAAAACTTCTGGAGCTGGTTCTAGTGGCATACATACCAAGAACATACCAAGCTTTAAAGACCATTTTTTTTTCTCTAAAACTTTTACAAACTGGAAAGAAAAGTTAATTGCGAATTCATGTTTTCACAAATACATCTTTCATACATGCTTCACTAATACATGTTTCATACATACTTCACTAATACAAGTTTGATATATTTGGTGCTGTGGAGTGTAACTGAAGAGCAATTAACATTAAAATATTGAAATTTTGTATTTAGGACTATTATATTACCTTATATAAACCTATACTATGCCAAGTAGTATAGGTTTCTGCCACCCAGGGCAGAAGTCAACCTTGCCACCCGACAGATGTCAAATTTTCCTCATACAAAATACCTCACTTTCCTCATACAAAGTATTATTATTATAGAAAGAAATGTTTCTAGTGAGAAAAACATACTAAGCTTTAAAGACCATTTTTTTTCTCTAAAACTTTTACAAACTGGAAAGAAAAGTTAATTGCGAATTCATGTTTTCACAAATACATCTTTCATACATGCTTCACTAATACATGTTTCATACATACTTCACTAATACAAGTTTGATATATTTGGTGCTGTGGAGTGTAACTGAAGAGCAATTAACATTAAAATATTGAAATTTTGTATTTAGGACTATTATATTACCTTATATAAACCTATACTATGCCAAGTAGTATAGGTTTCTGCCACCCAGGGCAGAAGTCAACCTTGCCACCCGACAGATGTCAAATTTTCCTCATACAAAATACCTCACTTTCCTCATACAAAGTATTATTATTATAGAAAGAAATGTTTCTAGCAAGAAAAAAATACCAAGCTTTAAAGACCATTTTTTTTCTCTAAAACTTTTACAAACTGGAAAGAAAAGTTAATTGCGAATTCATGTTTTCACAAATACATCTTTCATACATGCTTCACTAATACATGTTTCATACATACTTCACTAATACAAGTTTTATATATTTGGTGCTGTGGAGTGTAACTGAAGAGCAATTAACATTAAAATATTGAAATTTTGTATTTAGGACTATTATATTACCTTATATAAACCTATACTACGCCACGTAGTATAGGTTTCTGCCACCCAGGGCAGAAGTCAACCTTGCCACCCGACAGATGTCAAATTTTCCTCATACAAAATACCTCACTTTCCTCATACAAAGTATTATTATTATAGAAAGAAATGTTTCTAGCAAGAAAAAAATACCAAGCTTTAAAGACCATTTTTTTTCTCTAAAACTTTTACAAACTGGAAAGAAAAGTTAATTGCGAATTCATGTTTTCACAAATACATCTTTCATACATGCTTCACTAATACATGTTTCATACATACTTCACTAATACAAGTTTGATATATTTGGTGCTGTGGAGTGTAACTGAAGAGCAATTAACATTGAAATATTGAAATTTTGTATTTAGGACTATTATATTACCTTAATGTGCACCTACCCTTTATAGCAATATGCACCCTATATAATGAAAAATTTCAACATAACGTATATAAATGCTGTGGCGCTATGGAGTGTAACTGAAAAACAATTAACCGTAAAATATTGAAATTTTGTATTTAGGGCTATTATAACATTTAGTTGTGCACTTACCCTTTTGATTGCAATCTGCACTCTATGGAACGAAAACTGTCAATACAACGCATATTAACACTGTACAGTATAACTCAAAACAATTAGCTGTAAAACATTAAAATTTTGTATTTAGGACTGGTGTAACGTCTATTTGTGCATATCCCCTTTTATTACAATCTGCACTCTACAGAACAAAAAATTTCACTTGTGGGAAATAACTCAAAAAAGATAAGACTAAAATGTTGATACTTTATATTTAGATTAACACTGTACGCTATAACTCAAAACAATTAGCTGTAAAACATTAAAATTTTGTATTTAGGACTGGTGTAACGTCTATTTGTGCATATCCCCTTTTATCACAATCTGCACTCTACAGAATAAAAAATTTCACCTGTGGGAAATAACTCAAAAAAGATAATATGAAAATGTTGATACTTTATATTTAAATATAATCAAAACTAGCTAAAACATTAATTTTTATTTGAGATCTGCATACTCTTTTAAACAATAATAACTCAATAAAACATATGTTTCTGCTGTAGGGCATGAATCAAAAACGATCAAACGTAACATGTTGAAATTTTGAATTTAGGACTATTATAACGTCTAGTTGTGCAACTATCCTTTTGATATCGAAGTATTCCTACGCAGTTCTAACAACGATGTTTAAAAAACAGAAATAATACATTTAATTTCCATTTTTAGAAAAACAAAAATAGAAATCTGCTATTTGTGGAGAATAACTTTGAATTTTTACGATTTCTTACTTCCAAGTACGGAGTAAAGGAAGCATTGTAATCACGAGAAATTTCAGTTTACAACGAAATATCTGTATAACTAAATACCTCATTAAAACGAGTATTAAATTTGCTGGTGTCCGGTCAGACAACATGGATACCATGAGAAACGAAACATGCTTTGAAAATGAAACCTTTGCAAATGGAAGGAAATGTACCATTTTTTGACAGAAATTATGTCATACCTTTCTTGCATAATTCCATGTAATCAAGACTGTATTTTTACAGTATTTATGTTTCTTAAAGTGTTGCATTTCAGCTTTCATAAAACTATGCTAATCAATACTTTTGTAAAAATTACAAGAGGAATAAATTTGGGATTTAAATACTTACAATTTGTTATGTTTTAGTAATAATATGAATTTAGCACTAAACATACCATAACCGGTTAAATGAGTTGTATTGTATATGTAAAAATTACGATGGGTAATGAATTAAAAAGTCTTATTGTTTGTGTTTGTATTACATAAAAATTGACAATATTCAATTTTGTTTAATTATAATAAAGTTTGCTCATTTCCTTCCCAATATCCGTATTTCATACATTCAATCAGGAAATATAAAGTCCGGTCATTTGACCAACTATGGTAGAAATATGATGTATTAAGTGTTGGTATGTTTAATGTCAAACAGATTCGATGACCATCTACGTGTTTTCCATTTATGTCATAATTTGCATACTGTAGATGTGTTCGTATACTCTATACATACTTATCCAATGGTAATCACCAAATGTGTTTCCCGCCATATTCCTTTAAATAATTTCTTCTACAGAAAAACATTGTCTATATTTATCAGAGAGTACGGGAAGGTTAGATAGCGGATGTCTTAAAGAATGTTTACCTCATCTCTTTTGTGATCAGTTTCTCAATTACTTGAAAAGATACCGACTTCTTCAGTGCAAATAGAACTTGCACTTGAGCCTTGATACAAGCGCTTCATGAAGTGACTTCTTATTTAAACGTTTTTTTACGCTGATTTCGGCTTCAGTGAAAGCAACAGATATTCACTGCCGAGCTGATAACCCCTGGGGTTTGAGACGGATTACAATCCTAAGTATCTCGAAAATCTTGTGCATCCTTAAACAATCATAAAAGGATTTATGGAATATTTTTAGTTTTCTATTATTTATCTATTATTATTTACGGTAGTCCAAATATATTGATTCAGAGCAATAAATGTGATTTTTTTTTTCTTAAATAGTCAACTTTTTGTTGACTATTTCGTAAATCTGTATATTCATTTTTACTGATAAGGAACCGAACATAGCCCAGTAGGTTAATTCCTTCGCAGTTTTGTCCAACCGCTTCATAAATTCGAGGACAGACGGACAGATAACTTAGGCTATTATTATATAGGGATTTTATATAAGCGATGAAGATGCTGGCTAACTTTTAAGAGCTATCTTATTTTTTCTAATATTTTTTTCGTTTCTTTCCTTATTTTATTTACTCTTCTCATAAAATCGGGAATTTTTGCTCCATTCGTTTGATGTGTTATTGAGTAATTGGCCACCTTGAAGAGATTTCGTGAAACAATGCCGTAGGAATTCCAACAGAACTTTCCTTTTTTAGAGAAAAGATTTTCGGGTTGCATAACGGTTTTACTAAAAATGTGGTTGTTGGGATTGTCTAAAATAATTTAGATTCTACTTTCATAAAATAGATAAAACAGATATTCACTGCCGAGCTGATAACCCCTGGGGTTTGAGACGGATTACAATCCTAAGTATCTCAAAAATCTTATTCATCCTTAAACAATCGTAAAAGGATTTATGGAATTTTTTTTAGTTTTCTATTATTTATCTATTATTATTTACGGTAGTCTAATATATTGATTCAGAGCAAAAACTGAAATTTTTCCTTAAATATGCAACTACTTGTCGACTATTTCATAAATCTGTATCTTCATTTTTACTCATAAGGAGCTGAACATAGCCCAGTAGGTTAATCCCTTAGCAGTGTTGTACGTATGCCGTATGGACAATTTACATATTCTGCACATTTATACCAGTAAACTCGCTGCCAAGCAAACAATCCCTGGGGTTTCAGATGGATTACAATCCTAAATATCTCAAAAATCTTATACACCTTTACACAATCGTAAAAGGTTTTATGGATTTTTTTAGTATTCTATTATTTACGGTAATTAAAATATATTGATTCAGAGCAATAAATGCGATTTTTGTTCTTAAATGATCAGCCATTTATCGACTATTTCATAGAATCAATATCTTCATTTTTACTCATAAGAAGCCGAACAGAGCCCAGTAAGTTAATAAATTCGCAGATTTGTCCGTATGCTGCATGGACAGCTAACATTTTCTTCAATATTTTATACTAGTAAACACGTTGCAAAGCTGGGATTTTTGACGGATTACAAACCTAAGTATCTCAAATATCTTTTCTCACTTAAATAATTGGAAAAGAATTTATAGATTTTCTAGCCCCCTATTTTTTGTGGTTATCAAAAGGAATGTTGATTCAGAGAAATAAATATATTTTTTCTTGAATAGCCAACTATTTTCCGACTGTTGGATAAAATCCATATATTTTTTTTACTCATAAGAGGAAGAGCATATCCGAGCAATTTAATGACTTTTCAGTTTTGATCGAAGGCAGCACAAGTACCTTATATTTTTCGCTGTAACTTTTACGAATAAGTAAATACACTTGATATCCGTATTTCAAAAAAAATTTTTAGTTTTCATCGTTTCTCCCAAATTTTTCTGGTAGTCCTTTCATTATTAGATCTCTTATAAACTCCCATCCTGTGTAACAACAAAAATACAAATGTTATCAGCAAGTAGATTGCTCTATTACTTACAGAGGTAAAAAAACCCAACTATTTCATAACATCTGTATCTTTATTTTTATTTATAGAGGAATGGAACATAGCTTAAGCAAGTACCTTATATTTTCGGTTGTCACTCTTAAGGGTAAATAAATCCACTCAACATCCGTATTTTTTAAAAAAAGTTTAGTTTTCAGCTTTTCTGTCAAATTTTTCTGGTAGTACTTTTATCATTAGACCTCTTATAAACTCCCATCCTGTGTGTGGAACAACAAAAATACAAATGTATCAAAAGTCAGTAAGTAGATTGCCCTAATACTTACAGAGGTCAAAAAACATTTTCTTGAAAAAAAAACCAACTATTTGAAAACATCTGTATCTTTGTTTTTATTTATAAGGGAATCGAACATAGCCTAAGTAAGTTAATTCAGTAGCTTTTAAGGGCAAATCAATCCACTGATTACCCGTATATTTCATTTTTTTAGTTTGCAGTGTTTCAGGTAGATTTTTCTGACAGGCCAATAAAAAATTTATCATAAAACAAACCTACACCAGTTTCTTCCACTGATCAGGATTTAATCCTTTTGACGAAAAGAGCTAAATACTTAAGTGGTTAATACCGAACTTTTTATTACAAGAAAGCGTTTCGCTTGCGCCCTGGTTTAATTTCTGGGCTAATCGATAACAAATAAAACACCACCGATAGAATATTGTTACCCTTACAAGAACTCCAATGTAGTAACTTTTCATCTAAATGGGTACAAAGTGATTCCACAGCCTGTACATTCGCATAAGGGTAATGACAAATGTGGCTCAGAGATCTAGGTTCTTTTGTTACCTTCTAGTAAAAGACTGAATGGACCTCCAGTTCTAAAGGTTTAAAACAGTACACATCCCGTGCATGTCGCTTTTGTTGTATTATAAGAGTACAGAGTACTCTAGTGCTGAATATGTAAGGAGCATTAACGTTTCGTAGTCCAGTTTCGTACCGGTCGGAATTAATATCTTTTAGTCAAGCATATCAGCTAACATCAAAGACTCAGTGTCGGCAGTTTCTTGATCTTTAGATAGTGGAGTTTTGGTAGCCTTGATTTTAATTTCCAGAAAACAATGCTCACCCTATCTTAAAAGTCGAAATGCCGACCGAAACCCTAAGTTTCAGAGTAGCTGCAGGCACATTTTTTAAAGCCTGCACATCTGATTCGCCAACTCTCAATAATATTAACGTTTCGTAGTCAGGGGAGGAACCGGTCTGAATCAGTATTTTCTAGTCACGCACATTAGCCAGCATCGACGATTCGGTGTCAATAGTTCTTGATGTTGGAGGGAATTGGTTTTTCATGTCATCTACTGCTGTCAGGAACTCATCCCTTTGTATTGTCATTCGGCTTGGGGTGCGTACGTATTCTACGAATTCAAGTCTTGGTTTCTTGGTTTCATTAACCCTCATGTAGTAAAAAAGTTAACTGTAACGCTCACAAAGAACCTGGATTAATAGAAAATTCCCCAACTGTGGAAAGAAATCTCTCATAAATAAGCTAAATATACGTATTGCTATCATCACCCATACATTGATTGGTAAAGTGAGAGTAGTGCAACTGTCAGTCTTTTACAACACAAAGATTCATTAAGCTGGTATTTTTTGAGTTAAGCCGGTACCAAATGGATATAATATCTTATGTCCAGTCTCTTATGTCTCACTGTCATGTGTGTGTCATCCACATGTACCTTTATTACTGTACCTCCCTTTGTACATTCGACAGAAATTATCCGGGTCGATATATAAGAAAATATTTGGATATTATTATTATCACACCACAATTTATAAATTATAGATAGGATCATTCAATTCATTTGATTTTAAGTCATATCTTAGTTTTCTGCCCGTTAATAAATGTTCCAAATGCCAGCAACTTACACATAAAAAAATTATAAAAACAAACTGAAATGAGTACATTAATTTCTTCTTTGCACATATTTTTAATAATTGCATAGTTCAAAATATGTATCGAAAATCTCAATAGATTTACCCATTGACTTTCTTGATATTCTTTTACGTTTTTAGATTTATTTAAAGGCTTATCGGAAGCAATGACTAAGAAATCAACGCATTTTTTTCTAATCTTACGAGATCTGATTAATGTACTACTCGTCGTACGATGATGATTCATGCTAAAGCTATGCTGTCCTCAAAATCTTATAGTATCTAAGATATTTAGGTGGTACTTCTTCAGGTTTCCCGCTCTAAGATAAATTTGACCTGTGACGCTATCGTTTCATATTCCGATAACGTATATACGGTTATCACTTTCTGAAGAGGTCTCCTCCACAATCTAAGATTCAGACATTATTCTGCTATACTTTTGAATATGAAAATATGTAAGACTGCTGCATTATCATAAAGCGAAAAAGCCACCTTCAAATGGAAGATAAGTCATTTTATATTGTGTTTTCTAAAATCGGAAATGCTTAAATTACTTCACTTAAAAAAAATCTACAACCTATCTTTTGAAGAAACCAATACATAATGTTCAACTCTGGACTTAGAAGATTGCATCCGTTTAGTATCGGTTTAACTCGCTTCAGTTTAATGAATCTTTGAGTGGTAAAAGACTGACAGTTTCACTACTCTCACTTAATCAATGTATGCGTGATGATAGCAATACGTATATTTTGCTTATGTATGAGAAATTTCTTTCAACAGTTACGGAATTGTCTATTAATCAGTGGCGTGCGGTAGGTTTTCATGCAGGGTGTGCAGAGGACATGGATTTTCCAATAAATCTTTAATTATTGAGACATCTGAGTTCTCTATTCTGAAACGGGTTATTTATTATGAATATAAATTTAAAGAATACAATAAATAAAATATTTACCTACGAGTAGTCGAGTTATAACTATAAAAACAGCTAAACTTATGAGAATTCTACTAGCAATGAAGGAAAAATCATCTCTTTTGTTGTAAGGTGTCATATCGGCTTCGAAAAAGCAACGCTTCGGGCTTCCACGAAAAACTTATATGTTTAGCAAACGTAGCACCACATGGCACCCGCAGCTGCGGTGCCTCATCCGGATGCTCATTGGTGCCCACAAACCGAAAGTCTATTCTACGTACAGAAGATTTCACTGCACTCTGGCACAATAGAGCGAACTGTTTTTTGTTCGGTCAGTGGATTAAATTATATTTATTAATTGTTTTTAACATTTGGAAATCATATATTCTGCGAAAAACATCTTGGCAATTTTTAAAAACAAAACCAGGGATATGGTGTTACAGATATAACTTATATACTGTCTGTAAGACACAATGAATGGTAAAATTTGGACTGTTCTGTTAAAATTTGTTTCTTTAAAACAAAACAACATTGTTTTTCAGCTAACTATTTCAATAAATAGAATACATCACCGAAATTAATTTACCACACTAAAACATTTCACTTTATATTGATGAAATACTTCTTTTATATTTACATGAAACCAAAATATTACAATATATAAATTTAAACATTAACCGTCTGCAAAATCGTATGGCCAGTTAATCAGTTAATCCGCTTAAATCAGTCCCCGCTCTAATACAACGCTTAATAAACCGTACCTTCGGATGATTCTGAATGCCAAGTGCAGGAAAAATAGCTGCACTTGCCTCAGTGCCATAGTATGCTGTTCTTCTCCAGTAGCCCATACATATAAAGCATGATTTTCAATTTAGTGCGCAGTGCGTACACATCAGAACTTCCTATGTTCGTTTGCGCACTACGTGGTGCAGCACCTAGTACCACACGCACTGCGGGAATACAAGCAAGTAAATCAACATAATATTTGAATATATTATAGATAATATTTATTATATACCATATAAAGATAGATAGATATAGGTGCAGAAAATTATTGTCCCTCTTAATTTTGCCAGGGTGTGCAGTGCACAACCTTCACATATGGCCTACACGCCACTGCTATTAATCCAGGTTCTTTGTGAGGGTTACAGTTAATTACAATATTTCTTTAACAATGCCATTCAAAACAAATAATTGCCAAACAAATAAGTAAGTCGAAGTAAAAATGGTATTTACTATTAATATGTTTATTTTTACATACACACACTATTGAAACAATTTTTTTCTAACAAATTGTAAGGTGAAAACAAACACCAAGTATTCATATCATTTTATTCTCATTACTATGTTGAATTTAAAACAACTATTGCATACTAGCATATAGCCCGTCATATGACGGGATCAGTAAAATTTTTAATTTTCCAGAATTGTAAAGAACCCTATGAGACAGGTAAAAACAAATGGTTTCTTTTTTGGCTGAGAATTATCTGGTACACGCACAATAATTTGTTTATGTTTACTGACCGCATGTTAGCTGCCAACTTTAATTTATCTTGTCATAATACATGATAGGATGAACAGCAGAGGTTTTAATATTGAGAGTGATTATTTGGCGGTATATGTGAATGATATGCAAAATTTAGCGAATCGATTGCAAACCGTGTGGTTATGTATAAAAAACAAACACACAAACTAACAAAATTCTTAATTTTTAAAGATATATAACTTAAACGATAGATATTTATTAGCCCGTGAAATAGACTCCTATACTTTTATGAAAAGAATTTATTGTTAATACCGGTGATAAAATTTTCATTGCAACAAAAAATAATCGATGATTAAATTTAAAACTTTCACATATGTACCTAATCTATTATTAAGCTGAATATAAAAGAAAATTATTTACGTAATATCTAAGTTCAGAGATAAAACGTATGAAAATAATGCAGACGATATTTAAATAATTTAAAATAAGAAATGATTAAATGAGATGGTTAAAGGAATTATGAGGCTATCCTTATTTATTGGAAGGCATTGCCGATCAGCAGGGCTCTTTCTAAACCATCCTAATCATTTTCAATAACAATCAAAGAAAGAGATAGTCATACGAGACGTTGAATATCCTGGTACTCTGGACACTCCTGGACAGCGACTGTTAGATGGAATATTCGTTGTCATTCATGAAAAGAAATTTATCACCGACAGCACCCCCAGAACATGCGAACATGAAGCATATATTTAATGTATCGCTGGCCAGTAATGTTCTATATGGAAGTATATTTGCTGCACTATATGCAATACCACTCACTCTTATGCTATAACAGCTTTCATCAAAAATTAGACAGGCTGGGCCTATTACCATTTGAGAATAGTACACAAGCTAAGTCGTTTTTCCTCCAATTGCCATGCTGACAACATTACTGCAAACGCCATAGGTTAGCATCTAATCAATGGAACGCCCGCAATAGGAACGACGGACATTGTACAGTTTTCCTTGAATTAAACGACTAGCTACAATTTTTTGGAATAATGAGAGTACCACCAAGAAACTGATTTTTTATCTCAAGCTGTTCATCGCCTGTTCATTTCATAATACTATGTAGTTATCTTCTGTAGACGTCGCATAGAAGAAAAAAAAAGACTTTCGTGATGTTAGTTATACATTCCATTTGTTTTAAATTATTTTCAAAGTCTTAAAAAACGTTGTGGCTAAAGTCATACTCCTTGGAAACATCTGCTATTTTCACCCTTCTTTAAACTTGCTAATAATACGGACACAATAAAACCCTTTAAGTATTGTTGTCGAAAACATACAAAATATTGCAAGTAGATCAAATGATTCTTTTCCGTTAAACTTTGCTTTTGAACAACAACAGTCAATCCCGTCAAATCCTTTATATCTCTAGAACAAAACTACCACGTGACCAAGAACTTCAGTAATCCAAAATTTATCTAACTGAATCCCACTCTTATGCTAATTTACACATTTTCTATCTCCGATTTAGTGGTTGCTATCGCTGCTACTGTCCTTAGCAATTACCCCGAAGTGTATATACATCTATCAACAATTTTGCATTTTAACTCTCTCAAAGACTAAATATTGGCACGAAATAGCCTATTATTTAGCTTGCAAGGCTATAATCTCGGGGTGCCGCGTTCGAGTGTATGAAACATTTCCCTGTTCACCCAGAAAACGGGCGGGATAAATCTTTGGATTTGGGTGTCATCGTGTTGCGAGGTGGAACAGAAGTGAGAGAGAGGTATAAGTAAGAGGTATAAAAAGAGGTCATATTTGTATTCTTAACCCCTTCCGGTAAAATGACGAGTCTAGCTCGTCATTGGTTTTTCATTCCATACCACACAATGACGAGCTACACTCGTCATGCGACTAAAGTTAATGTTAAATATGATAATTAATTTAGTTTATAATTTCTAGTATACTGAATTTAGCAAGACTTTTGTTACTTGTGGAAATACCAGGTCACTATTACATATTGTTTATTTAGAATTTCTTGGTACAAGTCACTGCCAAATTGATGAGTCAGAATAAAAGAAAACCTACTAAGAAATGCCGTGTGTGTTACAAGAATCAAATTAGAAGTGAGACTCCCTAGCGGTGTAAATAATTCAGTATTCCTTTGCACTTTGTTTTGAAAAGTACCACTATCTTGAAGACTATTATCTGTATACCTTATTAATGTTTTGCTTTGATATTTTCTTAATTATACCTTTTCTGATATTATTTAACACTATATAAAAAGTGAATTTTAATTAGGAATATGTAAGAATTGTAAAATGAAAAAAGTTTTTTAAATAAAAAATAAATGGTTACTTCATGCACAGTTTTTCATTATTAAATGGTACCGGAAGGGGTTAACAACATGTTTAAATGAAAAATAAACTACAAAAACTGAAATTAATAGGGCATGTGAGCCTTCTTCACCTTCAAAGTGTAGAACGTGTGATCATGCTTGTTAGGAGATGATGAACCACCGCAGTGTCCAGTAATAGCCATTCCTCCTGTAGGGCAGTCTCTAAATCTGAGAGTGGATGGAGGTACGGAAACATTTACACACAGCACGGCCAAGTATATCCCAAAGATTTTCAATGGATTAAGCTCCGGCAAATAAGCCGGCCACTTCTTACGCGCAATTCCCTCACTCTCCAGAAAGTAGTCAACGTCGGCTCTAAGGGGGCGTGTGATGTCTTCGAATAAAATTATATTACTAAGTAAATTTTTAAATTACTAAGTAAATTCAGACCTAGTAAAAACTTGAGAGCGTAAATTAAAAGATGAATTGTGGTTGCAAATATATATCAAGATACAATGAAATAATGTACAGCATTGCTGATCCGGTTTATGAGTATTTATGTATGCATGCAAAACTATGGATGTATGAATAAAACTTATATACGTATGTATGTATGGGCTTTGTATGTGTGTATTTGTGTTGTGAGTTATGATTTTTTATGAGAAAGTTATCTGTACTTTGGATTAAAACTTTGTACCCACCGTGCAAATAACCGAACAATGGCCAAATGGTAGAGCGCTGCTCTTTGATACTTCGAATCCTGCTGATGGCATGGATGTTCGTAGCCGATCGAAATCGCGTTTAGGTGGTAAGTCCAGGTCTCATCAAGCTATTGTGAGCAAAACAGTAGACCATAGTGCTATAAGCCACCCCGAAAACAAATTCTGGCTGCGTCACTGCTTTTTGCCACAAATGGGGAAAACGATTTTTTACATAAATTTGTTGTTACAAATGGTATCAAAATACTGCTGGTTATGCTGTTAAAAGAAGTTAAACAAAGCCTTTTACATAGTCCGACAATTAAAAGCCATACGGTGTTAAATCTGGTATGCGTGGGAGCCAAGGTAAAAGATGCAAGTCACCTTTGGAAGATCGCGCATTCCAAATCATTTGTATGAAAACGAATAAAAAATATACTATATCGTGCCAAATGCTATTATAAAATATTTAATGTTTCTAATTTAACACTAGATTGCCCGAGATTTCTTGTATACCTATATTTCCCAAACACAGACAAAATGACTGCATTGTGAAAAAATAACAAATATGTAAAGAAATTTGTTTAAAATTAATTTTTAATATTATATAATAAAGGAGGGCGGAAGTAACTACAATTATTCATAAACCCATTTATATGTTATAGAAAAAGTCACCAAATTTAAAAAATTGTGTCATTATATTTCATAATTGTTTTTTCTAATTGAAATTAAAAAACAGTCAAAATGACTGCCTTGGGCAATCTAGTGTTAAATCAAGGTTTTTTTCATATATTCGACCTTTTTTTTCCCTATAGCATTTTGAGATCCCGGTGGAATTTATGAATAGGCATGTATAACTGTTGTATTTATTTTATGCTGTAACTTTTGTACTTTTATTCGAGTTGCACTTGTTTTCATTTTTTAATCTGTAGGCACCACAAAATACCGCGAAACACAAACTGCTATTCTCTAGTACATGTGTACAAAATTACATAACTTTCAAGTTAAAACGCGTATTTGAAAATTATTTATTTGTAAGATGTGAGATATCAAAGTTACAAGGAAAATTTTAAATTGTGGCAAAAAATTTGTAAAGAGTTTTTTTAATAATCTGCTTTTTATATTAATGTGATTAATTTAGGGTTACTTCCGTGTTTATGTAGACAGAATAATTAACTGTAAATTAATAATCAGGAAAAATACTCTGTAACGTCTAACGTCTCGTTGAACGTTTTGCAATTTCTTAACATCATTTACATTTTATTCAGGCATGTTTAGATATTTAATATAATTTTAAAAGATGCCTAATAGAAAACCTGCTCATTTATTATGCAATATTGTAAGTATTCCTGATTGGTAAAGTATACTAATTAAATAATCGTAATATCTTATTTTTTAATACAATATTACGGCTATTAAATTGTTATAAACCAGATTATATAAAAGAAGAGATTGACTGTAGCTGTCTGTATAAAAGAGAAAAATGGCATTCGATGAATTTATTTCTCCTATAAACAAAAAGTTTACTCCACTGTTATTTTAAATAAGAGATTGCGATGAACCGAGAATTAAAATGTTCTAACATAATAAGCATAGAATTCCATTTTTTTTATTTTTATTTTTTTTTTTAGAAGTAAAGTGGTACCCTGATGCTATATACGAAAAGATTGATCATAGTTGTCTAAGAGAAAAATGGCATGTAATTATATTTTATATTTAAAAAATAGCGGTTACACCACTGTTATTTTTTCTAGCTATTTTTTCAGTTTTGAAAAAACATACTAACATATTTGAATATTTTTTTCTAATATAATTCTACAAAATTGCTTTCGTAGAGCCTATATCACAATATTTCCTCCAAAAATATACACCCACATATCGCTGAACCGAAAACAAATAAATCTGCCTTCTTTCTTATGAGAGACCTTTTGCTTGTAGTGTAAACTTCCCTGTCAACACAAGCACCGATTCCACACTTCCCGCCATTTGTTTGTTCATCTCCTTCCGAACAGAAGCGGCGATGTAAACCCAAACTAATATCACCAAACGAGTGAGAAATACACAGATTCCGCCTTTAGTCTAAAATTTGTTGAGTCGTGAACACGTTTCTCCCTGTAGAATCTGAAAAAATAGCTCCAGGAGAACTTTGGCCCGTTAGATCCGCCTCCAAGATGAAAACTCCCTCTTGATAGGTTTGGACTATCTGTCAATCTAAAGGAATGGAAATGGGGTCCCGTAGAAGACTGGCGGATCATTCAGATTGAAGTTCGGTAGTCATAAATCACTTCATGTCAGGTAAGAGCGTATCTTTATGTTTATACAAAGGTTGCTTGTTGAATTAAATCCTCTGTTTGACTCATATTTTTACTGACATATTTTATCGGTTTTATGATCTATAATGTTTATGATGTTTTATTTGGAGTTGGAATGTTTGTTTTTTATCCCTTAAGAATTGCAACAGGTTTATGTGTGACTTCTCAGGTGTTTTAATTATCAGCTAGGAAAGTTGTTTGAGTATTTGAATGCTTTAAGCGCAGATCAGAAGTTTATATTTCTGTTTCTCATGGGGGGAATGACAAATACGATCAAAATTTATCCTTTGAGTCAAAATTTGTGGAAAAGTAAAATCAAATTTTATCTCGTTTACGATGTAACATAATATTTATGTTTATACAATGGTTGCGATTTGAATTAAATCATCTCTCTGACTCATTCTTACTGACATATTTTATCGTTTTATGATCTATAATGTTTATTATGGGATATTTGGAGATGAATTGCTCTTTCACCTTAAGAATTGCTACAGGTGACTTCTTAAGTGATTTAATTATCAACTAAGAAAATTGTTTGGACACTTTAACTTTTTAAGCGCAGGTCAAAAGTTTATTTTTTTTCCTTTTTTCGTAGTGGAAGACTATAACCGGTTTTAGTCTTCAGAGAAAATTTGGGAAAATATAGAACAAATAGCACCACGTGACACAATATTTCCCCTTTTCAAAGGTGTAAACAACTTTCGATTGCTTGTAATTATATTGAAAATTTATGTATGCATAATACTCGTTCTGCGTTTGATTACTATATACTTCTTTAATAGATCCGTTTCTAAAAATTTTACTTATCTATTTATTTCACTACAAATGTTAATAAATAAATTCTTAATAGATCTTGAATAAATCTAATGTAAAGTGCTTTCAGTAAAAACGCTTTTGCGCACTATATTAAAATATTTAATTCTGATTTAAATATTCATTTCGTAAAATGCTTATTATTCTTCAAAACAAATTTCTCGCAAATATATAATGGTTTTCAGAATAAGATAAATAGTCTCCAATTTGATAAAAAAAAAATACATGTATAATTCTAATCTTATCATTACCCTGCAAAAAAGAAATTTGAATGATTTAAGTAGAACATTTACTTTCAATTGCCTTTTCCATATTTTTTTGTTTTAATTTTAAGATACAATGCAAGGAGTCACAATATAATATTTGAATAATCTTTCGCTCCCAAATAATTTTGGGAAATTTAATTTGTTAAAAAATACATATCTAGAGGAATTTTTTAATATGTTATGTGCATTTAATATCATTTAAAAATTTTTGCTTTTATAAGCTTGAAAGAATTTTATAATCTTAGAATATATATAAATAAGAGTGTGTTGATTTTTGTATACAAACAGACATGCTCCTAGTGGGTATACTATAAATAAACTGCGAAAAATTTAGGGGTGTCAAATTCTGGTATTATCTTCTAAATTGGAAGTTACCTGCGGAAAAGACAAATATATGTATCCAACATTTTTTATCTAGTAAAGCAAACACAGTAGACTAACATATTATTCCATATTATCACTGTTATAGTAAAAGTTCTCTTTTATTGTCTATTTTTATACCTCTTGTCTATTTTTTGTAAATTTAAAAATAATATTTATTAACCCTTAATTTGACAAGATGTTTTTTCAAATATTTTTTAATTTCTGTTATTTTTCCATGTCTGTATAGACATTAAGATCTCTGTAAAATAAAAAAAAATATATCATTTTCCATTTTTGAGATAATTAATGTCCGCTGTGGCGAACACTGACAATTATGTTATATAGTAGTTATAAATATACATGTCCGGTGTAGCGGCCAGACTTAGCCAAATTAAGAGTTAAACGTTAGTATTTTTTATTGTTTATTTTGCCGTGTTGCAAAAGCGCCTTATTGATGAGATTTTCCATAAATTCAATAAATTTAGGCACACGTAATATGTTTTATGTTTTTTGAAATCTTAGGAGCGCGCAAGAAAACCTACATACAGGCGCTCTAAGCCCCCTTCACCACCCCCCAGGAAAAAGCTTGTGTACAAACATAAACCAAGAAACGAAATGCTTTGAAATATTTCATCATTTTCATATCATAATATGACGGCAGTGGTTTGAACACTCAGACTAGGCACAGCGCATTTACTGGTGTTAGACATTTTCATGTATCCACCGAAATGGTTCGTTCAGAACACGCATTTATTATATAGAGTATAAATAAAATCTATTACAATAGGAAATTTTTATCTACTAACGATCGTTTTGGGATTTACAGCAAGGATCCATCAATTTCAGGTGGAACTTTTAATATATAGCATATTATAATCAACGGCCTGCAGTAGTTAAAATCCAAAAACATTTCTCCAATAGTGAAACGTCAATATCTTGTCAATAATTGTCAAAACTATTTGACAATTTCAACTAAGACTGTAACCAGGATTTAGTTTCATAAGGGGGAGGACTTAAAATGGACCAATTATATATTTAATTAATCTTTAACAAAAAAAGTAGTAAAAATTTGTATAAAAGTTAATATTCATATTTAACCCTTTGCACTCGAGAGTTCCGGAGCGGAGTCGTTTAAAATTTGTCTTCAAATTTGAGAGCTCCGCTACTGAGAGAATGCAAATAATTTTCAGTTTTTAAAAATAAGAATAAAAAATAATTATTTTGCATTGTCTCCCTAGCGGATTTGTATTGGTTTGGAGCGCTACGGTCTACTTTTTGCAACACGAGGGTTAATGAGACCGGGACCTGCTGCTTAAAACAGATTCCGAACGGCTACGAACATCTATGTCCCAGTGAGATTCGAACCCACGAACTCTGGTTCCGAGGGCTAGCATCCCAACCATTCGGCCATTGTTCGGCGTCCCCATAGCGGAGCCCTCGAGTTTGAAGACAAATTTTAAATGGCTCCGCTGCGGAACCTTCGAGTGCAAAGGGATATTATTAATATTAGCTTTAAAAATTCTGTAGCATTTAATAATATCTATCTATATATATTTATGTATATAAAAGCCCATACACTTTCCATTTGGACTCCACACAGTAAAACAAATATGAGATCTAAGCAACTTTGACTATACAGCCAGTCCTCATTAGTGTTCATCTGTCATTTTAAACAAGCACGGATCTCTCGTAGAATAGCGAAATATTTACAAGTGATTAAAGGCTTAATCTCGCGTCAACATGAAGCAAAATAGATCGGTAAATAGCAAAATTATAAATAGTAGCAAACACTCAAAAATTTAAAGGATTGTTTATAGGATTGCCATCTATCTTCGCTGAAAAGGGAAAACTCGTTCTCACATAAAAATTCTACTAACTGTTTTTAGCTATCCCTAAAAAGGGACGTTATGCATTAATGAGTTAGGTTAGAAAATATTAAATTTTTCTTTTCGGGTGTACTTTTCACTTTTCAAACTGTATTTTGATGAAATGTCGTTATGTGCATTCTAAAAAGTTAACACCAATTTTTTCCCAAATAATTTAAAATTGAATAGATCTATTTTTAAAAATTTAGTCGCGCATTACTCTGGAGAATTTTCCACTCTGTCACGTATTAAATTTTTTTTTAAAAAAAATCTTTAAATGCAACACTCTCAAATAAATCAATTCTCTCCATAGGTTAACATGGAGCTAGAAAAATCCAAAATACTCAACAGCCTTATTAGAAGTACAATAAAATAAACTATCTCATCTCATTTAATATCAGTTCTGTAAAGTTTTTAGCAGTCCTGATACAAAAAAGTGTATTCTGTAAGTTCATTAATAATCACACATTTAATTTAAAGAATCTCTAACAAAATGAAGATAGCTTGTACGCCACAAGTTTAATATTAAATTATATACAAGTGTAATCAAACATTATTACAGAATTCTAATAATGTTTGTCTCCTGGAAAAAGTTTTGTAGTATGAATGCAACACACTTACCTGTAATTCAATACTAAACTTGTACAATACAACCTTTCTTGAAATTATTCTCTTCTAATCTAGTTCCATGCATAAATTTAAGTTTTGTGGGTATATTTCCACGCTTTTAAAACTGATTAGAGAGTTACTGTCATATAGAGTATTCTTAAATTTATATACAAAAATATATATAATTCAAAGAATCTTTGTTCTTTAATGCAGTCTGTGACTCTGATATTTTTTGTGTTTGAATTCTAGGTAACTCTAGACATTTGCACATCATTCTAGACCATACGATTGCAGTAGGATCTTTCTCGTGAAGGTAAGCTTATAATACAAATATTTTTGATTTAAATTGCTTTCTGCAATTACCTAAATTCGTGATGCTGAACATTTTTGGGAAGTGGGTCAAATTTTGTCCAGTATTATTTGTTGGTAAAAACAAGGCTATGAGACATAAAGTTTTTTCATGTTGCTAATCCATTTGGACAAGGCAAGCATATGAGCCAGAAGCTACTTAAGGCCAAAGGATGCGCCTTTCGTTTTGGAGAGCACCTCCGCTAGGATTAAAGAACGACTTTCTGCTCAAAGTGAGTCCTCGTAATTTAGAATCAAGGACCAAGCAGAAGACCCCCTATACTTGGCCTGTATTATTTGCTGGTAAAAATTAGACTATGTGACATAAAGTTTTTGTTGTTGATAATACCATTTGGACAATCCAAGCATAAAACCAGAAGCTACTTAATGCCAAAGGATTCGCTTTTCGTTTTGGAGAGCACCGCTAAGGTGAAAGAACGACTTTCTGCTCAAAGTAAGTTTCCGTAATTTAAAACAGGAGCCAAGCAGAAGACCACCTATACTTGGCCTGCCGCCTCCAGAGGTATCGTTTTATGAATTTGGAGAACTTTACTATTCCAAACCTCTTTACATGTCTCAGTCGCCATTAATGACACCGTGGACATTTTGCCGGCTAGTACCCCAAAATCGCCACTTTCGGGTTAAGAAATCTTTTGCCGCCTGAGCTACAGCGACTCGTATAAAGTTAGTGACTTCCCTTGGAATGACTAGAGGGAACAGTGTGGTAAAAAAGATAGCAATAATTTGAATATACTAAAATTTATTAATAGGAAAACTTGACAACTGGTCCCCTTTTTTTTCTCATTTTAAAAATCCTTTAATAGGGAGGGGACAATTTTAAACCTTCGAAAATTCGATTTTTTTTATTATTATTCTATTTTGTAGAATGAAGTAATGGAAAATTTTTAAATTAAGGTAATACGTCAATTAGTTCAAACCATACCTCTGAAAGTGGTAGGCTAGGCTTGGGAATCTTCTTCTTGATCCCTACTTCTAAATTAGAAGGACTCTCTGTGAAGTCGTTTTTCATCCTAGCTGTGCTCTTGAAAACGAAAGGATTCCCTTCACTTTAATTCGTGTAATCTCTGGCTCACATGCTTGGCATATCCAAATAACATTAGAAACAACTAACCACAGCAACATCAATTAAAACCGAGTTTATGGATTAATATGTATAATAAATACATAGCAAATGTATACAGATTTTTAACTTTAAACTGTTTTTTTCTCAAAACTAATATTTCGAACCTTATGCGTAACATCACTTTAAAATTAAAAATATAGCACTTTAAAATTTAGAATATTCTTGTTTATCAAAATGTAGCATAAACTCTACCTATTTTTAAGTAAGTAATTTTATTTATTTATTTATTTTTGAAAAATTTATTTTGTTTCTAAGATTTATTACAATTTTTTCCATACAATTAGCTGAAAAAAAAAAATATTTTTATGCATTTTGTACTAAATATTTGAAGTGTAGGTTATAGAGTAACCTCTTAAGTAAACATATTTTAAAATTTAAGTGCATGTGAGCAAGAGTTTTTATAAAAATGTGCGCATAGGGCATTCATGTCAAAATGGCAACTTGAAAAACATCATATACTATTTTGTATATAAAATAATTCTACTGCACTCTCATTTTTTCTGTTTGTTTTCTATACACCAAGATGGTTAATAAAATATGGTATAAATCATTCTAAAAATGCTTAAATTAATAAAATGTTAAAGCAATAGAAAAAATAAAAATTGATTGAAAACTGGTTATGCTATATGTTTTCAATGGTGATCCCACCTTCCTTCTTGAAATAGTTTACGTTTAC
Organism: Pardosa pseudoannulata; assembly: GCA_032207245.1. NCBI lineage: Eukaryota > Metazoa > Arthropoda > Arachnida > Araneae > Lycosidae > Pardosa > Pardosa pseudoannulata. The sequence goes on along the minus strand of CM063503.1, from coordinate 93,440,826 downwards.
ATTAATGTTTATGACCATTAAAGTCATATACAGGTGCAGTAATATGATAGAATATCACTTAGCCAATGTTCTCTTGTTAATTTTTTTGATTAATTTTGCATTACATATTTACACTTTAAATTTATTATTTTTGATTGTTTGTTCTTTGTTTTATGATATTAAAATATTTTTTAAAAATACCACGTGCATCATTTAAAAACCCTGGGAGTGTCCCACAGTTGATAGGTTTTCCCCCACCCTTGATAAAAATGAAAGTCATTACATTATATTATTACATTATATTATAGTCAATTACATTATATGGTGAAAAAATGTTTTGCTTCGTTCTGAAAGGGATGCCGATATATTAATGAATGTCATTAGTTAATTGTATGATATGGTGAAAAAATGTCGTGCTTCGTTCTGAAAGAGATGCCTAGCCCCTACTGAATATCAACAGTTGATTGCGTAATATAGTAAAAAAATATCGCGTTTCGTTTTGAAAGGGATTCTGAAACCTTAAGCCTCCTTCCTATTTACTTGATATTAAACTCGGAACTTAATATCTAGTTTTTCTCTCTTATACCGTACCGTACGAATCCTTATATCGTACAATGGCAGAATGAGGAAACCACTGCTGTTTCATGCTGTTTCACGGGATTGAATCCCACTGTAGACATGAATAATTGTAGCCGCAAGAAATCGTTTTTAAGCATTAGGTCTCGGACATATTAGCCCTCGTATAGTAAAAAGTAAACCATAGCTCTCTAAACAAACTAAATCTATTAACCCCTTGCTGACGAAAATTTTCCATTTGCTACCCCAGTGTCACTCTTTTTTTCGAACAGAAGTTCGGCTTTAAGCTGTAGGTCCCGGTCTCATTAGCCCTCGTGTTGCAAAAAGTAGACCTAACACTCCAAACCAAACCAATCGAACAGAAGCGTAGTGACTAAGTACAGCTTGGAAAAAGTAAAGAGACATTGGGCTGTCTAGTATTTTTACAATGAAAATTGCAAAAAGGGATTGTTCAGTTTCAAATTCTTGCATTCTAAAGCAGTAAAGATACTTATAAGACTAGCAGCAAATTATTAGGGAACATATTTCAGGCAAGAGTATTATAACGCTCGTGGAATTTAAAGCATTGACTTCTTATAGCGCATATTTATGATCGTGGAATTTCAGCGATTAATCTTTAGAATGCTTAAATTAACTCGGATACTTGTAATATGCAAAACGAAAATGCTTTTTAAATTCGAGTAATTACCTTAAAACATTAGTTTTCATAAAGATTTATTATGATTGGGGATGACACAGTTGAACGAGGTTTGTAAGCTCAAAAGTCTGTTAAATAGTAACAACCCATAATACCAAAGTAGAAACAAATTTCAGTTTGCTTACCACGATTTCCTATATGCATTTTCAAAGGAATTGATTTCAATGTAGTTATTTTTTTAAATCAAACGTGTATGTTTAACTTTGTTATTGCTTTTCCAAGTGTGTTCAGTTGTAAGCAAATAGTATAATGTTGTTTTTAGACAACAAGTTAATAAGTAAATTTCTACTTTTCTAAAATAAATTTAATGGGTGCTGGACAAGGAAAAAGAGAAGAGGAAAGTAATAATCTAGAACAGACATGAAGAGGTGATCTGTAAAGCCTTAAACATGAATTTTGCTACAAATTGCTATCGAAATACTTATCTGAGTCACGCAGAATATCTATACGTTATCGAAAGTTAATTTCAGTCTTTTGTTTCCATAGATAATCTTCAACTCTATCACTCTGTGCTTGATAGAATTGAAATCGGAACCATATTTCTTTTTTTTAGCTTCTAAAATAAATCTTAAACCGGATTATATAGATATGCACACATATATATAGTATTTAAATTTTATAAAAAAAACATTCTAGTGTGGACTAACAATTTAATAATAAGATTAGACGTCTTTTATTTTTATATAATTCATTTACGCTGCTTTTACCATTAAAATAACAGTTCTACATGATCTCATAATGCAGACTAACAATAAATATTTAAAAAATATATTTTTAAGTCATATAGCTCAATCTTATACTGTTTTTGATGTTGAATCCTTATCTGTCATCCACTTTTTTATCATCCACAGATTCAATCAACTTAATATGAAAAAATATCAGAACACAGCAC
>CM063503.1:93226182-93433682 GCA_032207245.1 Pardosa pseudoannulata | reverse complement strand
TTTATCATTTTTACTTTAACATGAAAACCTCCACTTTAATGTTGTTTTTAGTATTATTTACAGCATTATCAAGATACTTGTTGTATCTTAAAACCAGCTTTTAAATCAGCTACATGGCTACACACCACATAAACGCTTGGTTTTGTGCTGCTCAATTCTTATTTTCGGTCCCTAGTTTGAAACAGACTTACAATAATTTAAATGTTGTTCTTATTTCCATAAAAGGCACATCTTGAAACGTAAAGACACTCTAAGAACCGAAAATGTTGATTGGAGGTACAAAACAAAACCTTTCTGTGGTGCGTAGTCAAGTCGTAGATGCCTATAAAGGTAGGAATTCAAATGATGGTTTTAATGATGGATAAGTGCCTTAGTATTGATGAAAATTATGTTAAGAAGTAAGTTAAAACACAAGTTTTCATGTAAAAATAAAATTGAAAACATGCACACACACATTTGTGTGTTTAATTGCAAAACAGTACTTGTTTAAAAACACGCCTTGTATATTTAATTTTTTTTCATTATTTGCTTTTATCACTTCTCTTTGAAGAAAGGAAGAGTAAGTTTATAAAATCATATAAGTAGTTCATTTAAGAAGCCTTCGTGGTTCAGTATCTGACCCGAGAATCATAGCATTTCTACCAATGTCCAAATTAATATAAAGACTTTCATATCTAAAATTTCACTCTATAAGACACTTATCACGAACCGTTTTAAATTAATAAGAGTTGCATTAAGATTTTCAATGCAAAAATTGAAGCAGCATTTACAATTCAATTTGTAGGTACAAAGTAAATATTCATTATTAATTTTTTTTTTCATTTTCATCTGTAAAAAATACTTTAGCGGATCAGTTTAATTTATTCTAAAATTTTAATACCAATAAAAAAATATTTCCTGGTCCATTCAATTTTAAGGTTACGAAGCTCTGAATAAGCTTTACGTTTTTTATTAGTATTTTATTAGTAGATAATTTGGGTTTGAAGTATTTTCCGAATGTCCTCAAAATTTTAAATAAGCATCGGCAGCACTTTAGTTTTTAATAATTGTACCACCTTTTGCAATGGCGCTATAAGTCCGTCATCTCTTTATTTGATATAAATAATATTATAATTTGTGCCAATAGATGAGGTCACTGCACAGAGCTTAAAATAAACATGTCTTAAATAGGAGCTCTAATTCATCCATATTGGATTTTATGGTTAACGAAAAAAAGTCCTCACATATCTCTATGTTTTCCAATTTGAAATGAAATCACCATTAAACCAGTAAGTCATTAAACCACAATGGAAATTAACTAACATTACACGTGAGTTGTAGATAATAATTTCCCTCATATTAATTTCTTATATTATATAAATGTCATATTTAAAAAAAAAATTGCGACTGGCTGAATAGAACCATCAGGCTGTCCAGAGATGGCCCTCTGGCCGTGATTTGTCCATCGCTGATCTAAATATATGTATTTTTTTAAGTTATAGAAGGTTAAAAATGAGGTTCATTATGTAGGAGTTAAAAGGTACCAGACTTTAAAAATGTAATCACCTAATTAATAAAAAAAAATAAATGTAAAATAAAGTAGTAATACGTAGTTTCAATACAAAGTAAATTGAACCGCGATAGCTCAGTCGGCAAAGGCAGCGTACTAGGAATTGAAAGGTTGCGGGTTCGGGGTTCGAGTCAACCTAAGATCCGCAGTGTTAGCTAAAGGTGACTGGGACATGTAAAATATGTTTGTGGTCACAAAGTCCTCCAAATTCTCCAACGATACCTCTGGTGGTGGCAGACCAACGGCTGGGTCTTCTGTTTAGTCCCTGCTTCTAACTTATGAGAACCCAGCGGGGGTAATGTTACTCACGTCCGTAGCCTACCTTAAGCTACGCATGATCCTCGGGTGGGCCTAAATGAGTAACAGGTTCGCAGCCTTGTTAACCCCCCGAATGGAACACACCGGGGAAAAAAAAGTCTCCAAAAATACGCTAAAGTTTTATTGTGTCAGTTAGTAAAGTGTTCTATGATTTTTTACTTCACCCTTTGCCCCACCCTCGTTATTGTCTCATTACTTCCGGTTATAAATATATATATATATAAATAGACATTATTGATTGTTAATTTTTAATACACATAAAGTTCGTCAAGTCTCGAAGATCATCACATAAGAAATAACGTATTCTAAAAGTACGAATATTTTTTTTTTAGAATTATTTATATTTTTTTTCTAAAGTCATCCAAGATATTTCAGTGGTGCAATTAGAGATATATATGTTGCCGCAAACGAAATACTTCGAAATAGAGATTGACAAAGCCATGAGAAGCTATCAGCGTCTTTGTTCCTCAGAGAGTAGGGGTGCATCCCTCAATAAATGTCAGTCAAAGAGGGGTGCAGTTCCTAAACAATCGACCTGACCCTCCTACCTCATAATTTCATGGGGGAAAAGCACTGTCAGAAATGTACAATACATTTATTTTTGGAACATATTTGGGGGTTGAAAATTGTCTGTGACAGCTGGCGGAATTGTACGTGCAGACCGCTTAGAGGGTTAAGGTGTTAGGATAATGTCTGTATCGCCTGGTGAGTTGGAAAAAAAATGTGAGGCGAATTCTACTTTACTTCTTTCAAAGGTTAACCTATTAATGTTTTAGCGTTTCTTTTTAAAGAGAGCTAAAAAGTAATTTTTAGAATTTATATTTGCTCTGGATGAGTTTTACTATCTAGCAAAGGTAGAGAGCAATACTATAACAAGTTCGTAAGGTGTCTGAAAGTGCTTTAAAACTTTTTTTCCCATAGGAAAACTAGTCTTTAAAACTGCTCTTTTATTTGAAAGTGTCTATTTATATGAAATTAGATGAAAGTGCTTTTTTCGTTGTCTTTTCTTTCCTCACGTATAATTGCTATCTCACAGTTTTATAAAGTTTTTTTTTTATAATAAATTACAATTTATTTTCTATAATGGCTCTTTAATGCAAATATATATATATATATATATATATATATATATATATATATATATATATATATATGTATGTATGTATATATATGTATATATATATATATATATGTATATATATATATATATATATATATATATATATATATATATATTTCATTTGGTTATTATTACTATTTTTATTTTGATGTAATATCAATGGGTAACCAACTTCATATTATAAATCTTCTTTTTCCAAACATTCTTTTTGTTATTTTATATTGTCAGTTCCCATTATAATATGCTTAAACAGCAAAATTTACAAATGCAATAAGTGTTTTCAGGAAGTTTTCTTTGGTAAAGCTGGATCAGTAGATGCAGTATTCAAAAATTATTTAGAGTAAAACCTATACAGAATTATAACAACTAACTATGTAGCTCTCCTAAGATTTTTTATTTGTTGGCCGCAATCTTAAGCTAGTTAGCTGAGTAATATATAAAAAATTGTTTTAATGGTTTCGTTGCTTTTCAGATTTAGTTTATCCCTTAAGTTTACCCAGATCCTTTGAAGAGACTACAAACATAATAAAAAAAATTAAAACTATTTATTTGCGATTTTTACAATCATCTGATTAATTTGATTCAACTTATTTTCACTTATTTTGACAGCTTATTTTTACGGTTAGATTCAGGAACAACTCAATACAAGTATATATTTTTAAACTCAGATATAAATAATGACCTGAAATAGTTCAAAAAGAAAAATGATGGGATCTTGAGAGGCAAGAAGAGATGTATCGAACGAGATGTCATAGAACTAGGAGATTATGATGAGACTATTTGGCATCCAGGAACTAATCTCGAACTGTTGACGGTGTCTAACTCATTGTCTTGCTGCTCCTCTCTGGGCACCTATTCTCGAAACGAGTGGTGAGGTCTAATGCACCACACAATCTTTCAAGTTGTCTTTTTCGGTTGTCCCAAACCTCTTTTTTCTTTATTTTTACCATCTTTTTCTCTCCTATTCTATGATACACCTCGCAAACTGAACACTTGACCAATAGGACCTCTTGAATTATTTGATTGGTTGGCTGAGACTCCTAGACATCTGATTTGATTAAGGTCTCCTGTAAGTACCATCTTCTGCATCTCTTACGTATAAAACTCCTCTAGGTTGAGTTTTAAACTGGTCCCTTGGGTACCCATAAGTAATTGTACAAACTCTTTCTTCTTTAACTTTAACCTCGGCGACTTTCCTCTTGTCTGTCTGGAATCGCATATCGTCGGATCAAGTGTAGTTTGTTTCAATAAATGTATAGTTCCAATCAGTTCCTTCTAAGATTTTTACAATTAATGAGGTCGGATTTAGATCTCAAAATTTTCTTTTTCGTATTTTAATCAAAAATTTTACTTATTTTTTTAAGAGATCTAAATCGCCTCATTACAATTACTATGAAGCATGTCAGTAAATGCTTCTATTTTACTCTGACATTTTTGTACGGACACTGTTACTAGAATAAATGTTTTACTGTTTTATATTAAATTGTGTAGTCTTACATTATAATGTACATAAACAGTAAAATTTGAAAATACAATAAGGATATTCTAAAAGATTGCTTAAGTAGCTCATTGAACATAAAATGATCTCGCTTCGCTCTACTGTTTTTGCTTCTCCAGGGTAAATGAGACCGGGAACCATTGCTTAAAGCGGATTCTGAGCAACTAAAAACTTTTCTGACAAAAATGAGACTCGAACCCACAAACTCCCTTACCGAAGAGCAGCGTCTTACTTACATGGTGGTCGCTCGGATTTACAAAGTTGATATAGAGGGAAATAACTAAATCTAGACTGCTATGCTGTAGTGTCAGTAGAAGCTTTCTTTCCCCCATTGTGTTTTTTTTTCTCTTAATAACTGAGTATAAACCCTCTACAAACAGTCTACGAAATATTCGATTTCTTATAGTTTAGCCATTTAGATCGGCATTTTGTGACTTTTCGAACCTCGCATATAAATTTACTTTTTCGACAGTAAATCATCAGACATCTTGACAAACAGCTTTATCTGTTGTTAAGATTGCCGCTACAGTACTGTGTTTACATGTATTATCAAATAAATCTCTTATCCCGAAGTTTTTATTCTTTTACAAACAACATCCAATGATATTTACAATGACAGCTGATCACTAATGAGGACAGACCCTAATGCTCACAGTTTTTTAAATTTGTTTCACTACAGGAGTCTATAATAACTCTGATTTAAGATATTCAGCAATATTTTTCTGTAGAAATGACTCAGATGTTAATGGGTTAACTCCATTTGCAAGATAATTGCCTTTACCAACTGATCTACCGTGGCTGGACGAATTCTGTAAAGCAACCGATTAAAATCTACCTATTTACTAGTTAAATTTTAACGCTGTGACTAGAATTTGTTTTCTGTAGCCCTAAAATATGAGACTAAAAAGTTACTCATGTTATAAAAATCACTTAATCATTATACATGGAACTTTAAAATGGCCTGGGTTAAAATTGAGCAGTACCAAGTTGATTTGCTGTTATTTTAGACATCAATGGATACCATCATGATAAGAACTTTATCTTGCATTACATATAAACACAGTACTGTAAAGTGAAACTTTAAAATACATAAGCCTATTTTTCCCGACTTCAGCCGATGTTCCTGGAGAAAAATTAAATTTATTTGCAAGGCTCGAAAAATCCTAAAATGACGATCTAAATGGCAAAATTAGAAATTATAGCAGATTCTTAAATGTTTGGTAGATTTTTAACGTATTGCTATCTACCTTTTCTGAAAAAGAAAACTCATCTGGAGGAAACATAAAAATTCTACAAATTGTTTCCTACATGTTACTAAAAAGGAAAGCTGCGATAGCTCAGTCGGCAAAGGCAGCAATCGCGTAAATGAAAGGTTGCGGGTTCGAGGCTCTAGCCGGCCTAAGAGCCGCCGTGTTCTGTAAGGGTGACTGGGGCACGTAAAGTATGTTCATGGTCACAATATCCTCCAAGTTCTGAAAATACTTCAGGATGTGGTTCTGTTTGGTCCTTGCTTCTAAATTACGAGTAACCACTTTGAGCAAAGTTGTTCTCTCACCCTATAGATGCTCTTCACAAAAACGTAAGGCTCACCCCTTGCCTTAATTTGAGTAACCTATGACTCACGGCCTTGACTTGTCCAAGGGGTATAAGCAACAACAACATCAACTAAAAATGGACGCTAGGCCTTAATGGGATAAGGCAAACTGAAATAAGCAAATTAATTATTTCTCTATGCGATGGGTAAATCTACTGAGCATTGTGATTAAACGTTTAATATCTTTATAAGTATAGACTTGAAAATGTTAAAGATATATCAAATGCTTCAGTGTTTTAAGTAGAACAAAACAAGAAATGGATCCTCGTTCTCTGCGCTGGATATATCGAGAAGATATGACTTCTAATGAAGGGTTATGATTGTTACTCCTGTATACACATCTTGTGTTATATATATATATTATATATATATATATATTATATATATATATATAATATATATATATATAATATATTTATATATTTATATATATATATATATATATATATATATATATATTATATATATATACATATATATATATATATATATATATATATATATATATATATATATATATTTATATATTTTTTATATATCTATTGTTAAATTTCTTTAAAAAGAAAACTCCTCTCGAGGAAGCATAAAACTCTATAAATACTTTTAATCTGTTACTAAAAGCTAATATTAAACATTGTGTGCTACTTTCCAGCGGAATTGTACCAGCAGTTTTGAGCGTTTTGCTTATTCAGTTAATCTTAAATCGAAAATTTTTTTATCAACTTTTGTATTTGAAATATTTAAATAAATTTGACAACTAAACATATTTGTATATATATATATATATATATAATATATTTATATTATAGTAATATATCAAAATTATTTAACTATATTCTTGAAAAGCCTTCTCCAATTTTAATTCATTTAAATACTTTGCCAGCCTCTAAATGTTTAATCAACGGAGTATTTACTTAACATTCCTTTTCTGTATAAAACTCTAAACTTTCTGTCTAAGAGCAGTTTTCAAATGGTGGCAAAACATTATGTTATATATTGCATTTAATTCGCTTATTAAGCTGTTTTTGTTGTGGGAAAATTTTTGTTTAACTCTGTATTGTGTCAAGCAGAGTGAACTCTGTGACTTTTGTTGTATATTTAGATAGATGTCAGTTTTGCGAAATAAATTTAAAATTAGACTTCTGAGTTTCTTAAATATATTGTATTCTATTTTGTAATGTTGACTTTCTATTTGAAATTTATAAAAAAATATATATATATATATATATATATATATATATATATATATATATAATATATATAAATATACATAGATGGAATATCATTTTCGCAAGGATAAATAAAAAGTTAACTTTAAATCTAAATTGATTTTTTTAATCAACCTTGCCGTTCTGTGGTTCCGCATCGACTGATGTAAAAATTAGTTTTTATTTGGATAAATTTTTCCAGAATTTATGTAGTAGACAAGAACATTCGGCGTCGTTTTCCTGTATATACCGTTATTTTTGTACCCACAAACAAACCATGTTGTTACACTAACCCGTGCTAGTAAGTGACCCGATCTCAAGTATTAATCGTCAGAAAACGTACTAGTACGAGTCCCGGGCTCAAGTATCAATCGTTAGAAAAAGTACTAGTACGTGTCCCGCATACAATGTGTTAATAGGTTAAGGCAAAGTAAAATAAGCAAATGAATTGCTCACTCTGCGATGGGTATTTCTAATAATCATTGTGATTAAAGATAAAATGTATTTATTAGACTTGAAAATACTATAACGGTAATTCAATTGCTGTTGTCTGATGCCACTGGGTCAAAGCAAGCACGATATAAGCCGGGGGCTACTCGATTTAAGGCAAAGGTGTGCGCCTTTCGTTTCAACCAGCACCTCAAGGGTGAAAGTACGACTTACTCTAAAGTGGGTCCTCACAACTTTAACCCTTTAAAGTTCACAATTAGAAATTATTTGGCATTTAATTTAAATTGTTCATAATGTTACCCATGAACCTTATAAATGCGAAATTAGTGAAAAGCATTTATATTTCTTCGGGAGTTATAGATGTGAGAAGTGGTTTAACTGTAAAACCCTTGTACGGCGTGAAAATTCCCTAAAATTTCAATTATATTGGAAGAGTAAGAAATAATTATCATTCATATGATGTAATAAATAAATGTATAAGCAATTTATAAGTGCTGTTTGAGTAATTACTTTTATTTGGGATTATAAAAGACAAAAATAGAATTCCTGATTATTTCAAGCAAAGCTAGCTTAAAAATGTATGCCTGAAAGTGAAAAATAAATTGTACACTGTTACCATCTATTGATAGTTTAAAGTTTCAAAAACATAGAAAATCCAAAAAATCATTCATATATCATAGAAGAAAAGAAAAAACAATTTTAACAGTTAGTTTCTCTGCGAAACCACTGTTCTTTAAAAGGTTAAATCAGGGACCAAGCAGAAAACCCATAGACTTTGACTGCCACCCACAGAAGTACTGATTGAGCACATGGAGGACATTGTGACCACGAATATATTTTACGTGCCTCAGTTACCTTTAACGATCATAGCAGATCTTAGGCCGGTTCGGGATCCGAACCCGCAACCTCTCAGATATAAAACCGTTGCCTTTGCCGACTGAGCCACCACGGCTTAAAATAACAAAAATAAGTTGTTAAAATATTTAAGGTAAAATAAAACAAAAAATGGATTGTTCGTCTCTGCGATAAATGTATCTACTAGATATACTTCTATTGAAGGATTATGATTGTTATTGCTGTAAACACATCTTATTTTATTTAGAAGTATATATAGCCAGTCAGGGATCGAATGGGTAAACCTCTGCGTTTCGGTACAAATGTCTACGGGTTAGAATTCCATTGCTGGGATGGATGATGACAGCCTTTTCTAACCTTTAATAGAAATCAAATTATCCCTTGTATAGAAAAAAAATTGACTGTAGTGCTTAATATCAAACCTGTAAAACGAAAAACTGGATAAGAGCTAAATACCAGTACTATATTCGCAAGATACTATACATTCTACTTTAGTTACTGGCAACTAAATTCAACAGTTTCTGAATCTTCGTCGCAAACAAGGCTTAGAAGCATAACATCATAAGAGTAAAATAGCGGTCTATACAAGGAGTTTCCAGATAAGAGTAGTGATAACAATACCCAGAAGCAATGTTTATTCAGTTTATCTGATATGCCACCACAACATAAAATTTGCTTTGCTCTTCATTTCGGTTTATTTCAACTGAAAATCCTGAACACCGTAGATGGTGATACATAGACTACAAGTATTGTCACAGCAGTTTGAAAAGTAACGTTTTTTTTAAAAAAAAAAAAAAAAGTTAAGAAAAAATTCCCCTGAGTTTATTTACATGATCTCATACCTTTTAAAGGAAAATTTAGAAATGTTGAAAAAGTATATGTTTTGACAGATCATAAGCCTAAATACTTTATGAAATTATACAAAATTTGTTAGACTTGTAAGATCTATTTCAACTCTTATAGAGTCAATAAATGTTCTTAATTGATTATAATGAAAAATGTAGGGCATTAAACACTAGATAGTCATGAATTTTTTTATATATTAAAGTTTGCAGAATAACTTATAATATAGATATTAACCTATACTTTAAAATAAAACGACGTAAAAATTGCAACCTATGGATTGAATTAAAAATACAGAATAATTTTTACTACATAATTAAAAAAAAAAAAAAAAAAACCTCATGCAAATTTGAAGAAATATGTAAGTAGAATGAAACTAAGGGCCGGTCGCACGAAAGTCGTTTAACGGCTAACCGCGATTAACCCCTGGTGACAACCAATAGAGAAAGTGCATGTTTGTAAACAAATACGAGTGCTGACTACAACTCAACTTTTCGTTGGCAAAACATTGCTTATTTTCATTGCATCTTATGAACTTCGATATGGATCACGAATACAATAAAACTAAATTTTATTTAAGGGAAGGGGAAGGAAACATCAGAAACTGGTTAGTAATTGAAAACAGATTTCTTTTAGCCCTTGCCAAATTTTATATATTATATATATATATATATATATATATATATATATTAATTAAACATTTTACACAGTACTATTAAGCATCATAATCAAAGTATAACTACTTTGATTATGTTAACAGGCACAATAAACTATTACATAAATAAAAATCTAATAAAAATGTGCAAAACCTATCATTTTAAGGAGAAAAAATAATTACATTTATAGGCACAGTACTTCTTACGAAAGCATAGAAAATACATTAGAAATATAAAAAAAGAACTAAGTAGTGATAAAAAAATTCTTAGACCATAATAATTTTTTATAATCTATTACATTACAGTAAGGTTAACGTTTTATTACCATTCTAAAAATGTTTGCCGCAAATTCTCGAAGAACTTGAGTCCAGTCTTGCCTTTTTAAAGCTTTTATCCTAAGCATTCGCAATGTAGGATCTTTAGGAAAGCAATAAAATACAACATTTTCACCTTTTTTGAAAAGCCTAGTACAGCCATACGTACAACAGCTTATTACCATTTTTAGATAGCTGACAAAATTAAAACCCCAATAACAAGCAAAATCCATAGGAAATCCAAATGTTTTGCCAACCAGGAAGTTGAGCTGCACTTTTTGCCGAACCTGACGTCATGCGCACATTATCTATGGTTGGACGCAATTCTCCGTTTAAACAGAGATTAATCACGTTTAAAAATTTTTTGCCTCCTAAATCATTTCCGAGATCTAAATAAAATGTGATTTGAACAAGGAATTTCTCGCAACTGCTTTCAATTTGCAATAAACTACTAATGATATCTGCAGTTGGTAATAATTCAGTACTCGTCGAGAAATAAAATATATATTAAAAAAATTAATGTTTTACTTAATGTAACAATAATGACTGTAACCTTCAGCTAAAATGATAAAAGTGGGTTTTATAAATCCTCACCAATATGATGGAAACTATTAAAATTTGATACACAATAATAAACCAATAATATCTGTAATGTGTAACAAAAACTTTTAAAGAATGAAACAATATTCCGGAAATTTTTTCGACCTGACAAATTATTTCCGAGGTGTAAATAAAGTTTGAATGATACACAATAATAAACCAATAATATTTTTAATGTGTAACAATTCTTTTTTTGTCCAACAACAAAACTTTTAAAAGATGAAACAATATTCCGGAAATTTTTTCGGCCTGCCAAATTATTTCCGAGGTGTAAATAAAGTTTGATTGATACACAATAATAAACCAATAATATTTTTAATGTGTAACAATTCCTTTTTGTCAAATAACAAAACTTTTAAAAGATGAAACAATATTCCGGAAATTTTTTCGGCCTGCCAAATTATTTCCGAGGTGTAAATAAAGTTTGATTGATACACAATATAATAAACCAATAATATTTTTAATGTGTAACAATTCCTTTTTGTCAAACAACAAAACTTTTAAAGGATGAAACAATATTCCGGAAATTTTTTTGACCTGCCAAATTATTTCCGAGGTGTAAATAAAGTTTGATTGATACACAATAATAAACCAATAATATTTTTAATGTGTAACAATTCCTTTTTGTCAAATAACAAAACTTTTAAAAGATGAAACAATATTCCGGAAATTTTTTCGGCCTGCCAAATTATTTCCGAGGTGTAAATAAAGTTTGAATGATACACAATAATAAACCAATAATATTTTTAATGTGTAACAATTCCTTTTTGTCAAATAACAAAACTTTTAAAAGATGAAACAATATTCCGGAAATTTTTTTGACCTGCCAAAATATTTCCGAGGTGTAAATAAATTTTGATTGATACACAATAATAAACCAATAATATTTTTAATGTGTAACAATTCCTTTTTGCCAAACAACAAAACTTTTAAAAGATGAAACAATATTCCGGAAATTTTTTTGACCTTTTAAAATATTTCCGAGGTGTAAATAAATTTTGATTGATACACAATAATAAACCAATAATATTTTTAATGTGTAACAATTCCTTTTTGTCAAATAACAAAACTTTTAAAAGATGAAACAATATTCCGGAAATTTTTTTTGACCTTTTAAAATATTTCCGAGGTGTAAATAAATTTTAATTGATACACAATAATAAACCAATAATATTTTTAATGTGTAACAATTCCTTTTTGTCAAACAACAAAACTTTTAAAAGATGAAACAATATTCCGGAAATTTTTTTGACCTTTTAAAATATTTCCGAGGTGTAAATAAATTTTGATTGATACACAATAATAAACCAATAATATTTTTAATGTGTAACAATTCCTTTTTGTCAAATAACAAAACTTTTAAAAGATGAAACAATATTCCGGAAATATTTTTGACCTGCCAAATTATTTCCGAGGTGTAAATAAATTTTAATTGATACACAATAATAAACCAATAATATTTTTAATATGTAACAATTCCTTTTTGTCAAACAACAAAACTTTTAAAGGATGAAACAATATTCCGGAAATTTTTTCGACCTGCCAAATTATTTCCGAGGTGTAAATAAAGTTTGATTCGTACACGAAATTCCTCGCAACAGCTTTCAATTTACCTTTGCTCAATCTTTTGTTTGCCTCTCTCTTCCATATCTTTATCCTCACTGAATTTTACTTTCTTTCTCATGTTCCCGGGAGTTGAAAGCTAAGACACTGTTTACCTCACTTTGTAAACGCCATTAACTTTTTCCATCTGTAAGAAACAGCATATGTCAGTATCATTCCTAGTCTAAGGCCGTGGGCATTCTTTCTTTTCATCTTAGAGGGGAGGGGGGAGAGAGTTGTTTACTTGTGGACTCTATTGTTGCTTTTATTATTTATTTCCCTTTTAAGTACAACGTTTGTACTCAAGTATTTTTCTGTTTGGTTGTTAGAAAGTTAAATAAATCTGTTTGATAAATAAATATACATTGCTTTATTTGCATAAAATTTGCAAGAAAAAATTTAAATTTTAACTATTGTCAGTATAAAACATATGCAAATAAAATTGAAATTTCTCCCATAGCTGATAATTCTGTGTTTTTAATCTAAATTACATTTGTAAGTCGTGTTTCTAGTTGTTGTTTTTTTCTTTTTCCCAAGTATTTTCTGATAGGTAAAAATTGCATATTCCTATAAAAACTGTATTCTCTCACGTATACAATATTTTCTTCAACAATTTTAGTATATTTACATCATAAATTATTGATTATGAAACTTCTTATATAGATGCCGAAGGAAAACTGTTGTAAAAAGTATATACTAACATTAGAATAGAAGCTTTATAAATATGACATAAACAGACTATTTTACCCACAAGAAAAAATAATTATGAAAGAAAAATTAAAAGCCAAGTCGTACTATAGATTTTTATTATGAAAAATATGATAGTATCAGAAGTTATTTAAATTACTAAAAAAACTAACTTTACATTATATAGACACATTTCTCTATAATCCTTTCTTGCTAACAACAACAAAATAAAGTATTTTACTTCTAAAATCCAGACAATATTGCAACAGATCTGACATTGATATCACGAAATCTTCAGATTAGAGCTTGTAAATTTACTAACTTTTTCATGGCTTTAACTGGTTATTCGGTAAATGAAAATTTGAAAACCAGTTTACCGGTAGTTTTTTCTCAAAAAAACACATAAAATAGGTAACAAGTACTAAATACATATAAGGATTTTTGGTGTATGATCTTTTATATCAAAGACAAAATGCGAGTAGTAATTAATGTGAAAGGTAAACCTTTAAATTTCAAAAAATATTTAAAAATAAATTTCATATATTTACTAACAAAACTTTTAATACTATAACTGAAACATAATTGTGTATAGAATAATACAGATGTAATAGATAATTTTTATAAGGATGCGCTTAAAAATATTAATTTGTGAAAACTTTTGTCACCTGACGAAAATCTAAATTTTAGTACAAAAAAAATCTATCTGCTGAAAACAATATCTCTGGGTTTCTACTAGTTTGACAGATGGTTTTATAACGTTGAAATATTGTATATAAAAGCTTGATTTTTCTTCGGGGGGGGGGGGAATTATTAGAAAATTTATTTAATTTACGTGTATTTTACCACTAGCGTACTCTGAAATTAATTTTGTGGGAGACATATCATCATTATCATGACAGAAGCAATTCCTTTAGTTTAGAAATATCACTTTGTAAATACAAAATAATATGCTACACCAATCTTATTTTACTAACAAAACTTTTAATACTATAACTGAAACATAATTGTGTATAGAATAATACAGATGTAATAGATAATTTTTATAAGGATGCGCTTAAAAATATTAATTTGTGAAAACTTTTGTCACCTGACGAAAATCTAAATTTTAGTACAAAAAAAAATCTATCTGCTGAAAACAATATCTCTGGGTTTCTACTAGTTTGACAGATGGTTTTATAACGTTGAAATATTGTATATAAAAGCTTGATTTTTCTTCGGGGGGGGAATTATTAGAAAATTTATTTAATTTACGTGTATTTTACCACTAGCGTACTCTGAAATTAATTTTGTGGGAGACATATCATCATTATCATGACAGAAGCAATTCCTTTAGTTTAGAAATATCACTTGGTAAATACAAAATAATATGCTACAGCAATCTTATTTTTCCTGGTTAAAACTGTTCAACGATTGACAAAAATAAAATTAGTTAAAAGAAATTAATTAAAATTAACCATGAGAACAAAAATTCGTATTTAATCGGTGAAATCCAACAATCTGAATAAAATCATTTAATGATTAAAAAACTAACTGGAAGAAAAGAATGCTTCCTGTAACTTTTTTTGCTTCAAAACTATTGGGAGGAGGAGAGAACCTGTTCAGAAGGGAGTCACTCCCTCTCTTCGTCTACAAACATTGACACACAGGAACATTTTTAGACACAGTAAAATCTTTTCTATTTTTTTTTTTTTTCTCAGAATTGTTGTTTTCTTTTATCAGTAATAATTTTTTCCCTTCGTGAAAAAAATATTCGACTTCGTCCAGCTAATATTTTTTTAGTTCCTTGAGATACATACGTGGGTATATACGCACCTACGTACGAAAGTATGTGCAAACATCAAGGGAAAACAAGCCATAACTAGTTCAGGAATGATCAAAATGGATATTTAAAGTTTCCTAGTACGCACATACAGACGTAACACTTAAAGTGTTCAGTCATTCAAGGTAAAAATAAATATTTTCTTTGAAATTTGGGCTCTGAAATTTGTCGTAAATACAATACTTTCTTTTGCTTTGCACATGAAACAAAAAAATACACGTGAGGAAAAAGAAAATAGTTTAATTTTTTAAGTTTATATTACCAATAATAGTATAATTAACCAATACTGTATAATTATATATATTAGTATTATATACATTATTATAATTATATATATTAGTTATATATTAGTATAATTAACCAACTAATAATAGTATAATTAATAGTATAATCTCGAAATATTACAATTTTGAGAAAAAAAAACCTTGGGGGATGTATATGTCTCTTTGCATCTCCGTCCCTGGATACCCCACTGTACTTTGTAATTTACCGATAAGCTGGTTTGCCTGTAAGTACCTTTCAGCGACTAAGTACTTATTACCTATACTTTTTAATAGCTTTTGCTTAACTTCCCTTGTATGTCAGTTGGTATTTTGAAATCACTTTTTAACTACCTCCCTAACTAGCTTGAGATCTGAAATTTTGCATATATGCTCAATTCCGATGACAGAACGTTCAGTATAAAAAAAAAGTAGTTTGGAGAAAAAAAAATAAAATCAGTTCACAGAAAATACTATATTTTAACACTTTTCTATACTGCATGTTAATTCTTTTTCAGCCCCACCAAGGAAGTTGGCCTCCGATGGTTTGAGACAAATCACCTTTGCGTACGTGAATGAATCTGTAACACTAAAATGCCCGGTTGAATCCTCTTCTGATTTCCAAACTTTCGTAGATTGGACCAGGGGAAACATGTCATTGTACATGATGCAGGGTTACGAGATAACACCTAAAGGCTACCTAAAAATCAAATCCGTTAGCAATGAGCATTCCGGAATTTATACCTGCGAAGCAGTCAATGGCTACGGAACAATTCGAGTCAATTTAACTCTTGTAGTAGATAGTAAGTTATAATTTTGTTATTCAGTTATTTTATTTAAGGTGACATACCTATTATAACAATTTTTGGTTGATGCTGGAAATGTGTTTGTTTTAATTTATTTTCAATCGATAAATGCTTAATACAGTGTTCATACTTAGTTGGCAGGAGAAAAAAATCTTAGCCAAAAAATAAACCATTTTTTGTATCTACCTTATCGGGTACTTTACAATTCTGGAAAATTAAAAAGTTTACTGATCCCGTCATATGAAGGTCTATATGCTAGTTAATAAGATTAGCGCTTTCTCTAATTGTAAAAACAATAGAAGCTTATGATTTTATGATTTTATTATCTATTAATAGCGCAGATATAAAAGATTTAAATATAGGGATTTAAAAATTAGTTAATAATAATCAAATTGCCTAGGGATTTCTGTGCAAATCTCTTCTATAAATTGTTAGATTTTACCACACTTTATAATTATATTTTTGCGTAACGATCAATTTTATTTGCAAAGTGTTGGTGTCCTCAAGTATGCTTGATAGTTTATATATCTATTACTATGAATTAAATAATATAAATAATGAACACTGTGAATTATTTCCGATACATAGATGACACAATAGTATTCAATGAAAGTAATGACAAATATCTGTAAACTTCTGTCCCTAAAAATTTAGAATTATTATCCGAAGCACATATCCTTTATGTGCAGACTTCTTGGACTTAAATAGTAAAATAAATTGTCTGCAGCAATTTACTTTTGATTTATTTGATAAACGTCCTGATTACAGTAATGACATTGTAAATTTTTAGACCTTATATTCCTATTATTACAAGTCTATCTTCAAAACCAATATTGTCAATCAGATTATTATAACAAATAGAACTAAGCTCTACAGTTAATCAGTTTAAATACATTAAAATTGTATGTGCTACAGAAAAATAATTATCCTGTTAGTCTCCCCCTAACACATAATTAGTATTTTAGTTTTCCCGAATAATTAATTAATAATTGAAAATTAGGCATGATTTTTAAATGCCTGAAATATAATTAATATTATACTATAAAGAGTAATATTACTATTATTATAAATTCAAAAAATGTAATTAATTAATAGGGGCATTCTGGCGTTTGACCGCTACTAAGAAGTTCCCACCAAATGCAAATATCCTCTGGAAATGTGCTTGGAATGTGTGAATGTGTTGCTGGAAATGTGTTTGTTTTAATTTATTTTCAATCGTTAAATGCTTAATACAGTGTTCATACTCAGTTGGCAGGAGAAAAAAAAATCTACTATCACACGACATCACAGCAATTTAGATTTTATTATAACATTTTATATTTTTATTCTCTATCACTTTAAAAAAAGGAGCACCTACTGACACGACACCATAGAATTAGTAGTTAATAAATAGTTTCAAATTCTTTTACGTAAATATAATTTTTGTGCACAGTAGTTTACATTTGTAAAATGTTAAGTATCTTTATTTTGTAGAAAACACATTTTGCAATATTTTTTTATTATTTTTTATGTTTAATTGCTTTTATTATACACTCATGTCCATAAATTAAGGATAATTCCGAATCACACAGAAATTGAGCTCTAAAATAAAAATTTCACCTGTAGAATTATCACACACATCTTGAAGAAGAATATGCAAATTGCAGGAAACCACCAGATGGCGCGGATAGTACGTCACAATGACGAGAGTGTATGAAAGGGGTATATAAGGAATGGTAGCAAAGAAGTAAAATTGTTCACAAGCGCTTTAAAAGCCTTTCAGTGCAATAACCGCATAGTTATGGCACAAAGGAAGCATTTGGATGATTTTTTACGTGGTAGAATTATCGGACGACTGGAATGTGGACGTACCCAGCTGGAAGTATCCGAGGAACTTGGAATCGCCCAGAGTGTCATCTCCAGGCTTTGGCAACGATTCAAACATGATGGTAATGTGAGTAGATGTTACAGCACAGGTCGCCCCCGAGTTACTACGCCGAATGATGACCGGTATTTGGCAGTTACTGCCAAAAGAAACAGACGGAGCACAGCATCAGACCTGTCTCGTCAGCTCTCTTCAGCTACCGGTACGACAGTTTCAAGGCAGACCGTGTACAGACGCTTAGGGAACATTGGTCTATATGCTCGTAGGCCTGTCAGATGTGTTCCCCTTACCGCAACTCACTGTCGCCTGCGATTATGCTGGGCTAGAGAGCATGCATTGTGGACACCGCAACAGTGGTCTTGTGTGATGTTTTCCGACGAGTCCAGGTTCAGTTTACATTCTGATTCTCGCCGGACTTTCATATGGAGAGCGCCAGGTACCCGTTACCACCAAGAGAACACCATTGAACGACACCGTTACGGTGGTGCAGGATGGCTCGTTTGGGGAGGAATTATTCTTGGTTCCAGAACTGACCTGCATGTTCAGAGTGTAACGATGACAGGCCACATCTATCGGGATGTCATTCTGGAACAACATGTACGTTTGTTTCGGGGCGCCATGGGTCCTGAATTTCTGTATATGGATGACAACGCCCGACCTCACCGTGCAAACATTGTAGACGAATGCCTTCAATCGGAGGATATCACCCGTATGGATTGGCCAGCATACTCACCGGACTTGAATCCAATAGAGCATGTGTGGGACATGCTTGGCCGACGAATTGCAGCCCGTCAACCCCCTCCCAACTGTCTATCGGAACTTCGGAGGGCATTGCTTGATGAGTGGTGTAATTTTCCCCAAGATCAGATTGATAATCTGATACTCAGCATGCGTAGGCGTTGTAACGCTTGTATTGCATCGTCCGGGAGACATACTCCGTATTAACCATCATACTAACCATGTTATACTGTTTTCTGTAAATAGGTTCTTTTTTGAAATTTGCTCCAGGGAGTAAAAATCGCAATTTTTATTAATTATGTCAAACATATAGCATCTTTTTTGCTCTTTACCTTTTGTTTAATAAATAGACTTTACAAATAAGTCAAATTTGTTTTGCTTTTGTCTCTTTCATTGCCTGAACTTCATTATCCTTAATTTATGAACATGAGTGTATTTTTACATGACTGATATTATATATTCTAAGATTTGAGAAATTATTTACAATTCGGTGTTGTTTTGGTACAAAGGAGGACATAGTACCATTCTATCCCAAAACAGTCTAAATTTGAGATATAATTTTTGACTCATCAGAAAGAAGTAATTTTTTGCTTGTATTTAAATAAATTTTTTACAATTTTTTATCACTGTAATAACTTTAAAAAATTATTATTTTTTCAATTGTATTTCGTGAATATATTTTTTAAACAACTTAAGATATATACTGAAAAATAAAATAAATTTATTTACCCCCATTACTTAAAGATAATTTTCGAAAAATGTGTAATACCAGTCTTTAGTTTTATACCAAATTAAACCTAAAATCCAGCTTTTTTTTTTCTTCAAACTAAAATTTAATTCTTAACTTTTATTTTTACTTTGTTCGTAAAAATTGAAAATTTATAAAACTTAAATTTTTAAAATAATTTTGTACATTTCCTGCTACAATTAAAAATATATTTTAGTTCTGTTAGCATAGTTTTCAGTTCATAGAATGTAGATTTATATGTTTAGACATCCATGCTACATTTCATAACTGTAATGTCATTACTTTTACTAAATCTTGTTAAAAAAATGAAACAGAAAATCGTGTTTAAACATTGCCTTTAAAGTGCAAGCTAGTTGTTGACATTTTACTTTTTTTTGCTGCTGTAGGTGTAATATTTTACCCGATTTTAATGCGTTTTGTTTTACTTTGTCTCTAATATTTTATATTTATATTTTAAAATATTTTTGAAAAATCGATTTTTTTGAAGGTGCAAAGATATTGTGTTCCCTTTAAGCTTCTATCGGGAATTTTGTTCCGCTAAATGCAGTTGGAAAGTAATGCCTAAAATCATTAATTCAAAATTAATTTCGTTTTAAAGAACCCTAATGCGATCTTATGTCATAAAATATTTACAGTAAACTGTTTTAATGAGATACAAAGTTCTTAAGGCACTCATTTATTATCAAGTTGAGATTTTAGTCTCAGTAGTTGAACATCCTTTATTATAAGAACTAAAAGAACTGAAGTTTAGATTACTGAAGCTATATTTATTTTTATTTCTCTTGACAGACATTTTTTGATGCAAAAGCTTTAATACTTAGATTTCATTATTACTTTATGATATATAGATCCTGAAAGTGCGAGTGAGAGCTACACTAATCGGAATTCAGCCCACAGAGCTCAATACTGTAAGTATACCATTATTTAAGAGAATTTTATACTTGTAAGGAAAAGCAAATTGGACCGGGAAATTGATGTAGGCATTTTGTATAAAACCCCTAAGACAGTCTGAGAAAACACTTTCAAAACTTAAGTCAAGGGCAAAAAATCCCGAGTCCTTTTTCTTTCCCCTCTTTAACCCCTAACCTAAATTGACCTCTGGGCTACAGTTTATGCCCTCAGTTAAGGGGTCTAACCAATTATAATTCTACAGTCCGTCTTATTACATACTCATACATGCTAGTGTATAATTTATTTACTCCCTTTGTCTGCAATTTTTATTGTTTTATTGTTATTAGATATTTTGCGACTTCCATATATGTACCCTATTATTTCTAAAAGATTTAACACTAAACATACCAACACTTAATACATACCTATTTCTACCATAGCCGGTCAAATGACCGGACTTATTTTTTCTGATTATAAATGTATAAAATATGAAAATTGGAAGGAAATAGACAAATAAACTTTATTATAATTAAATAAAATTGTATATTGTCAATTTTTATGTATTGCAAACACAAAGAATTTTTAATTCATTTCCCATCGCATTTTTTACATAAACCATATAGGTCATTTGACCCGTTATATGGTATGTTTAGTGTTAATCCAAGAAGTTCGATTCATTTTCTATGATACGTCCAGCAAAGCAATCACATGTATATGTGACTGACATATATATATATATATATATATATATATATATATATATATATATATATATATATAACAATTATTCCTTCTAGTCACAATATTTTCTAGCCCCTATTATTTTTACTTGCCCAGGCTACAGGGCAAGGAGAAACCTAAACATCTAACGGTAACAACGAACGATGCAGTTTGGCCACACTGAAGAGAACGGCACAAGTTTATAATTAAAACTTTGATTTATAGCTGCCAAAACGGACATCTTTACTAGTCAACGACAGACAAAAGAAAGACACAAAAATCGCTCTGCTCGAACAGAGGTGTACCCAAGAGCGGAGACAGAAAGAATTTCCCCACTTACTCAACGAATTTAAGTGAAAGACAAAACAGGGAAAACGGGGAGCCATTTGCCAGCGACAGCAGGGAAACGTGTTGAATAGACAGAAAATTTGCATATATAGGATTGAGAGCTTTGGGAATTGTATCGAAAGAATTTTAAGTCGAAGTCACTCCTTTGATTAAGATATTTAGAGACTGGGGTAAAGATTTTAAGGAATTAAAATGGGAGAGAGATTTTTAAGGAAATATTAAAGTTAAATAATTGTGATATATTACATATATATATATATATATATATATATATATATATATATATATATATATATATATATATATATATATATATATATATATATATATATATATCGATCCATTCACAAGTTAGGTAAACTACGTAGGAAATTTCAGCATTTGTTTTCATCGAAAAATAATCCTTCAGTTATGTCCGAAATCAGTAACATTTTTGCAGTAATTTTATACCGGTACAATCATGACACAAACACATCTGAGACATTCACGAAAATTGAAATTTTGAAGCAAAGCAGCAATAATTTCTACTAAACAAAGTTGATTAAAAACCTACACGAAGGTAAGTTTTCGATTGCAAATCTGTTTTCTGAAACGTAAATCAACCAATATTGCAAGATTTGAATAAAATTCAGACTCTGCATCAGCTAGTTATTAACCTCTATTTACGATAACTAACAGTTTCCGGTAGATACATGATGTTTGCCAGGGCTATTATACTGACGGCAACCACTTATAATAAACTAATCTAAAATCAGAGATAAAGTCGCAAAGTGGAGATTTATATAAAACTGTTATTTCAAAACTGAACATGTAATTAAAATTAGTTTTTGAAAAATGTCGAAATAAATAAAAATCAACTCTTGCTATGCATGTTAATGTATAAGATTCTGTTGTTGGTAGTAAAAAAAAATTGAAATTTCCCATTTTAAGCCAAAAAGAGAATTGAATAAATGGGAAAATATACAGCTCTTTAATCTTTTTTAGACCCTCCAGTCATCACAAAGCGGCCATCTCCTTTTTCAGTGGACGTAGGTGGAGAGGCAACATTTCACTGTGTTGCTACTGGTCAACCTTTACCGCACATTTTTTGGCTCAAAGATGGTTACTTGATTGAAGGATCAAGCAGCTATAAATCTAAACGTAAGACTCATTCCATTTTGAAGCTGAAAGAATTGAAGAAATCGGATGCTGGAGACTATAAATGCATAGCCCGGAGCAAAGCGGGAGAAGACGAAATGGATTACACTCTTCAAGTAACAGGTACCTGACATCAGCTAAAAACAAATCTAATAGATTTGGGTTATATGTGTACTCTAAAAGAATAACATGAAAACGTATGTTTTCACCTAGTCCGTTTAAAATTCATCTCAACAAGAAATTGAGATAAATTTTCGTAATCCCTTAATAAAAAACATTAAAATGATTTTCAATATTCATCATAGCTTTTGTTATTAGAAAATCTGTCTAAACCTTCTAAAATAAATTGTAATAATCAATTAAACTAAATCATCATTTGATATGATACTTAAACACACACTAGATAATAAATTAAAATCCTGATATCAGTATTTTATTGCAATTTCTTTTGCAAGAATAACATCATACATGTATTGAGACAGAGTCTACAAGATTATGCAGTATATTTAAGTTCAGAGAATAACACGCAATAATGAACACACATAAAGTGAATAACGTAAAAGACTGGTCTTAAATGCATCCTTTCGGTGTGTTCCGAACTTTCTGTACATAATTAAGATTCGGCTGATGAAGGATGATATTTATAGTCAGATTCATATTCCAAGAAACACTCTAGAACAGGGATGGGCAAACTACGGCCCGCCGGAAGGCTTTATCCGGCCCACGGATAGAATTTTAAGTTGCCGGTCCGAAGCAAATTAAAAGAAATATATATTTATACATTATATATCCATCTTTTTTTCTACTTTGCTTAAATATTATATCCCAAATTTATTATCTCACGCCCAGAAGATCAGCGGTATATTTGCTTCTTATATGTGAACAAGTGTTTTCAACTTTGAACCTTAGAAAGAATAATTTCAGATGTAGACTGACAGATGAGCATTTAGCATCGTTCCTTAAAATCAGTACATCTCACTTCGAACCTCAGTATAAGGAACTTTTAAAAATGAAATCCCAATTTCATTCATCTCATTAACGTATTTAAACTGTTATGTATTTGTATATTGTTTTTAAAATTTTAGAAAAATTTATCTTGGCAAGCCAAACTTATTTTCTTTCGATTTTTGGCCCGCGGCCGAAAAAGTTTGTCCATCCCTGCTCTAGAATGTTGCACGCTTGATGTATAGGTTCATTTTCTTTCATAAAGGATTTAAAGCCTTTTAGGTAAAAATGTAGCATTAAAGTATGCACTTGATATTCCATGATGTCCATTTATTAGGACTTCTTTATACTTCCCAGAATATCTGTGAAACAGTTGCGAATTTTTTAGAGCATCCATGAAGACGCGATATTTCTGTCAGACCCTGGAACTACGAGTTCAAAGCAAGACCAATATTCCCCAAATTTGCCTTCAATACCTTTAAATTTGTCCCCAAATATCACCAAAGTCAACTAGTGAGGATAGCTCGCCAAGCAGGTTGTTTTCTTTTACGAGTCCATTTAACTACCAAAAATGATTAACACATGGGAAGTTATGTCTTTACAAATACACATTTTTGTAACAGTATAACTTATAATCAACCAAATTACTAAAACTATGTACCGCAATAAAAATTTTATAGGTTTTTTCAATGAATAAACTTGTTTAATATATTTTTCAGAGCCTTCACCACCACCAAGGATCATAGCCCTAGATCCGCTAAAAGTTACGGTACGCGAAGGTTCATCAATAACTTTCGTTTGTGAAGTTGCCAGTAGAGTTCAAGTACATATTAAGGTAAATTCCTTCATTCCATTATAACATGTGAAATGCGCATATTTCATAAAGTCTTGTTACTCAAATCTAGCGCTTCCTACAGCTAATTTTGAAACTGCGGTGAATTTATTCTCTTTTCTTTCATATTTTTCTATCATAGTTTCCTATGCTCAATCTAAACATAATACTAAAAAAAACTTAAATTAGTAATCCTAATTACTTTAGTATCTACATGATTTAGTTCACGGTTCGTTTATCCGAGCTAGTACTTGTTCAATATTTGATTTATATTATTCCAATTTCCAGTACTACATTCCCATTTAAACACTGTCTACACCGAGATGTAGAATTATTTATTTCCAGAGATTATTAAATAAAAGATAAATAATTGTTGGACTATTGATTGATATTTTTTGCCTCGATCACACGTTACAATTTTTTTTTACCTTTATTCAGGAATCAATCAAAAGGTTATTTATAATAATTCGGAATTTTAATCAGGTTGCAGACGCCTTTTACGTCGAAAACGGGGGGCGGGATACTCAGATTGTAAACAGGGGGAGGGCTTGTCCATAAAAAAGTGGTTGCACACTGTATTTTCCAGTAAAATAAACTCCAAATCCCATCCTCCCTTTTCCCCATCAACTCTTTTTTGGCAGGAAAAAAAATTTTGCAACCGTATTTTACACTTTGCATCTTGAATTTTTTTTTACTTATTCTTTTAATTAATCCTGAAGGAAGGAGAAAAAATTTTGAAATTTTGAATTCAAATGTTTTCAAGGTTTACAACAAGATATTTTTGTCACAGAGAAGGGGACGTTTTGTGTTCCGGTTCTTAGGACAAGTATCAGTTTTTACTAGATGTAATGGTAGTGAAAGAGGGAACGTATAAAAATTTAGATTTTATAATATAGCAAAACAGAATTTTTAAATTTACAAATATTATAAATGAAAAGTCTATCTCATTTGAAACATTTTTTAAATTACAAGTAAGAAAAATTGGTGTTAATTGTTACCAAAAATTTCGATAATTTTATTGAAAAAAATTTTTGAAAAAAGCCATTAGAAGTTTTTTCGCAATGCGCACTTTAAAATATGCTTTAGTTATTCGACATTCTGAATACATTTTTAAAAGCGATTAAATTAAAGATAATTCAAATTATTATAAATTATGTAAATGCATTTACAATGTAACTACTTACCCCGCTATGGGGCATTTTGTTACAAATGATAAAATCATTCTTAATGCTTTCTCTCTTTTTTTTACAGTGGCTGAAGAAACTGGAAGATGTAGGAGATTCGGTAGAATTGAGTGACGTGAACTTATTTCGCTCTGGTAGAATGTATTACAGGTCACTAAATTTAACAGACAGTGAATTCGTTACAAACGGGGGTATATATAAGTCAAAATTGCTGATTCGGGATTCCTGCGAAACTGATTCTGGAACGTACGTCTGCCTGGCTCTAAATGATAAAGGCTTCAACTTTAAGAACAGCACTCTAAAAGTAATTGGAAGATGTAAGTATACTAGGACATAAAGAATATATCTCTACTGTTAGTGTAAAATATCATGCGTAAAAATTGTGTGGTTTACAGGAGAGCATAAAAATTGGTTATTTCTTTTTAAGGAGACACAGTACCTTTCCAACTGATAGTTTTTTTTTTTTTTTAAATTAGGCTTAAATATAAATCTAAAAAATTGGGCATTGAATTTTATTTACAAACGGGCTACATACGTTACAAACGGGGGTATATATAAGTCAAAACTGATGATTCGGGATTCCTGCAAAACTGATTCTGGAACTTATGTCTGCCTGGCTCTAAATGATAAAGGCTTCAACTTTAAGAACAGCACTCTAAAAGTAATTGGAAGATGTAAGTATACTAGGCCATAAAGGATATATCTCTACTGTTAGTGTAAAATGTCTTACGTAAAAATTGTGTGGTTTACAAGAGAGCATAAAAATTGGTTATTTCTTTTTATGGAGCAACAGTATCAACTGATAATTATTTTTAATTAGGCTTAAATATAGATCTAAAAAATTAGGCATTAAACTTGAATTTTATTTTTGAGAAATATGAGTCACTCAGAAGCTAATGTGATTAAGTCCAGAGGGAAAAACAGATTAGAAAATTAATGCTTTCCAATTCATTATTTTTTTCAATTTTTGGTTCATTAAAATCGTTAAAAATAAATAATAATAATTACAATCAAAGCAGCTAGTAACAGCTTATTTTTGATTCAATATAGAATATACATTCTACTCTGTTTAGAATAGAATTTTTCCCTGTATCATTAATAAAGGTATAACTTTATAAAAAAAAATATTTCGTTTTGTTATATGAAGCAATACTTTCTTTTAAAAAAAGACAAAATATATACAAAGTGATACTAAATTTAGATCTAAAATATTGGGCATTAAATGGGAATTTTATTTTTGAGAAATATGAGTCACCCAGAACCTGATGTGATTAAGTTCAGAAGCAAAAACAAATTAAAAAATTAATGCCTTCCAATTCATTATTTTTTTTCAATTTTTGGTTCATTAAAATTGTTAAAAATAATTACAGTCGAAGCAGCGAGTAACAGCTTATTTTTGATTCCATATAGAATATACAATCTGCTCTGTTTAGAATAGAATTTTACCCGAAATCATTACAAGGAGTATAAGTTTATAAGAAAATATTTCGTTTTGTTGTTTGAAGCAATACTTTCTTTAAAAAAAAGATAAAATATATGCAAAGTGAATAAATCCATTCAAATCCTGGAAAATGCCTTTTGAAATATGTGAATTAAAAAACTCATTTTTACTATCAAATGAAATCTTTTATTTTGTGAACTTCAATTATATTTATACGTGCGATAGATTTTATTTTAATAGCATGATAGAAATTTTTTTTAATTTTCAATTTCTTAACATATTTTAATTTATTTTTCGAAGTTTGTGGCTTCGAATCCCACTACTAGTTGAACTCTCATGTCGTTAAAAATTGGCATGCATTTCCAAACCATAGCATTTGACTGTTTTGTCGATATAATTATTTGATTGAGTATTTATTATACCATAATAATTAGCACTGAAAATTGTTTTCATACTAAATTGAGAAAATAATTATTAGTTTGGCTAAGAATTCTACCGTCAATTTTTCTTACAAATTTCAACCACGAACTCCACTACCGAAAAGTAGCGCCTGTTTTTCAATCATCGTTTTGTAACAGCCAACAGAATATATCAGTTATTGATTCAAATGAAACTGAAAACAAGGAGAATTATAATGTGTACTCCCAAATAAATCTAATTAGGTAAAATACTGACTTTCCATGTTATAAATCAGTGATTACCGAACGATGACGAACCTCGTGAGTTCAAATAAAACTGATGGTTGAAGCTAGTGTTTTATAAAATTGACAGTACAATTCTTAACCAACCATTTGACTGCTTTGTCGATGTAGTTAATTATTTAGTCAAATGTTAGTTTGTAATCTTCCTGCCTATCCAAGAAAGAAACTGGCATACAAGTGTCAAAAATAGAATGAGGTGGAATAGAATTCAGAGAAAGGTACTGACCTACCCTGGGTTGTCAGGCTAAATATGATGCTGATTAGTTTATAATACAGTTTGATACCAGAGAAATTAAAGATTATCTTCATGAATTTCAATTATATTATTAATTTGTTCAAATAATTCACAATTAATGCAAATATTCCTTTTCTTTTCTAGCAAATGCTCTTGCGGCTACATCCTACTTTCCGGCAAGCCCTACATTTCTGGTTGTGACGATAATAGTAGCTGCTGTTGTGATTTTGAGTGCAGTTGTATTTATTGCCCACCTTTGCTGCAGAAACAAGTCTGGTGAGAAAAGGAGGAATGATAGAGCGTCTATACCAAATATCGAAACGGGAAGCGTGAGACAGAGCACAACATCAGCGAGGAAGCCAAATAAATGTGATCTGAATCCTTTTCCAGATATTGGTGAGCCAAGATCGACTTCAAGATTACTCGGAATAGAAACTAGTTATGCGTATGAACACGCTGAATCAAAGTCAATACAAGAAAGAACATCTTTTCACTGAATTTCCAGTTTACATTAGTTTTAGTAATCCTATGAGTGTAATGTATGTTAGGGGATATATTCAGTTCCTAGCATTACAATAAAAATACAGACTGGCGGGTAAAACGTTGAAGACATGAGAAATCTAGTGAAACATAATCACTGTCACTGATGTCTTTGTTATTGAGCTTTCCAAAGTGCAATTATTTGGAAGTAACTTAAAGACAATAAATCGGCCTAGTTCAATGATATGCCATTTCCTGAGCTCACTAAAAAAGGAAAGTGTAACATTGACAAAGGAACTAAAAACTATGGTTTAACCATGGTCCATTACCTCCCAAAAGTTTTAACTGAATATGAAAACGAAGAAGAGCTGTGAAGATTAACCATAAAATGTGATTGAATAATCGAGTCTCATTAATTCCATGGCATCTTTCAGAATGAAGAGTCAAAACAGCAAGTTTCTACAGTTGTGCGTGTCCTGAAGAAGAGCATTTGTTCATTCAAAAGGCAAAAATACTATTTGGGGAAGCCCATCAAAAAATATATTGTAGAATACTGCCAGATTTATAGACATGACTTATTTCATAGCGCACACGGTTTATAAGTCACAAAGGACATACTTCATTACATTTCAGTTTATCATCTGTATATTGTCATAAACAACTTGCATTTATTTCATGATATCATATAATCATTCTTCTATCATCCTTGTAAATAATTTTAAAATTTTAAATTTTGAAAAATATATAATGAATTTTTCAACTTTTTTATATAAAATTATAAAATAAAGGATATGTGATGAACACCTATAAACGACTACGATTTAAGAGTATAAGATAAAATAATAGCAATTAATTATATAAAGCTGTAAAAAAAATCGAGTAAAAATCTTAAATTGTAAGATAAGTAATCAAAAATTTTACATTAATTAATCCAAACCACGGATAAGCATTTTTCAATTAGTTACAAATTCAATAACTTTTAAAAATGAGGATTTTTTTTTTCGTACAGAAAAAGAAAAGGATATTCATAAAACTGAAATCAAGTGACAAAAAAGCTATTAGACAAGTAATTCCAAGAATCTTAATTTTAACAAACTGTCTTTTATTCCTATGATTTTAAAATTTTCATTTTTTATAGTAATGTAAAATTCAAATTTAGAGTAGCTACAAAATGTCATTCATAATGAATATTTCTGACATCTAGTTCAAGTAATTTTGGCTTGAGCTCAGAAAAAAAAATGCTACTTTTGCTACAGAATGAAAAAAAAATTAATTATACAAAAAAAATTGAGTAAGAATAATTTAATTTCCTAAAAGGGTTAAGATTATATTGAGTTGTAAAAACTGAATTTGAAACTAATAAAGTAAAGTATTTAAACTATATAGCGCTAAGTGCTTTATTTGAAAATTCCATTATGATATGCTTTTAGAAATTTAAAATTTCTGTAGTAGTTGGTTCCTTTTTCTTTATATTGATTAACTATACAAGTTTAAAAATTTAAATTTCATTTGATTTTGTATATATATGTAATAGGAAGAAATTACTCTCGCCGTTAAAAGTAATTTAACGGCGTTATTGTTTTAAACAGTCAGAGCTTACTGGGCATTGAGCAAACGTACATAGTTTGAAGTCGTGGTTCCATTAGAAAGAAACAAAATCCAACGTAGAAGAATTTTTAAGTTAATTAAGCCAAAAAATTTACGTCTTTACACGACAAGAGCAAAGCATCAAATGATTTTAAAAACACTTCTAATACAAATTTCTCCCAACAGCAAGGGATCACGTGGATTTGTTTCCGTGAAAACAACAGCTTAGTCAGCGTTATGCAGCAATTTAGACATTGGAAGAGTGAACCATTTTTTCTATGACAGAAAATGTGGCGAGTGGATAGAAAATTAGCAATTTTTCTAGCATTAGTTTTGGGAGACTGGTAAAAAGAATATAAGCCGGTGAACACTCGTTCAAATCTGAGATTTTGTGGCTGGGAAATTAAATATGAAAGAATGAGAAGAGGAAAAGGAAAATTTTAGATGTAATAATTTTGATATATACATATATACATATATATATATATATATATATATATATATATATATATATATATATATATATATATATATATATATACATATATATATATATACATATATATACATATATATATATATGTGTGTGTGTGTGTGTGTGTGTGTGTGTGTGTGTACAAAATTAAATGAAATTATATATACATATATATTATTAAGTACAATTTTATTTTCATTGAAATCATGGTTTAAAATTTATTCGCCTGAATTAGTCAATCTTTTTTAAATATTTTTCAAGATTGGATTTCTCCCGCTCTGTTGCCTTTCATAATAAAAGCCCAAATTAAGTTTATCAGTAGAATACCATTTCATTTTTATATTCAAACAAAAGACCAAAACAGAATTTTTTTTCTGGTTTTTTCTATCTTTTGTTTTGTTCTGTTACATTAACTCTTTGCCTTACGATGCCTTACGATTAAATCCGGTCAAAAATAAGTACGTGTTAAGTAGTTTAGATTAACAAAAACGGGGACCAGTAATTTTGCCTGAAAGGGTAGGGCACTGCTCTTTGGTACCGAAGTTTGTGGTTTCGAGTCCCACTGCTGGCATGGATGCTCGTAACCGTTCGGAATCAGATTTAAGAAGTAGGACGCATTAATCATTGTGTAGCAAAACAGTAGAGCATAGCGCTTTCAACCAATTACACTGTTTGGCAACCAGTGACTGTCTTACAGAAGAGGAGAAGACTGAAGTTTGGCTCAATCCATCCATAATCCTTCCCTCCTTTTGATGAGGACGAATTATTATAGTTCTATTATAATTAAATAATCAATGGCTATATATGTGTGTGTGAGAGAGAGGGGGGGAGTTGAAAACGTAAAATTAATAATTAATTTAGGGGTTTGAGAGCAGAAAACGCAGAGCACTCTTTTAATGCAGACTTTTAATTTATATATATTCAGCATTGAATAGTCCAAGGATCAATTTATAATTTTAATCAATTTATGATTAAAATTATAAATTGATCCTTCGTCCTTTATGATTTTTGATCAATTTATTTATTAATATTTATTTTGTCGGATTTCAGTTTCAGTACTCATTCTAAATGTGTGTGTATATAAATATATATGTATATATATATATATATATATATGAAGGAAATATATTAAAAAGGGATTACCTACTGAAAAATGATATTTCTGTTAGTTTTACTAAGCATATAATGGGTAGTTTTAGATTAAAAGAATTAAAAATTAAAGAATGAGCATAGT
The DNA here is from genome assembly GCA_032207245.1 of Pardosa pseudoannulata. NCBI lineage: Eukaryota > Metazoa > Arthropoda > Arachnida > Araneae > Lycosidae > Pardosa > Pardosa pseudoannulata. The sequence continues at coordinate 93,401,943 of CM063503.1, read as the reverse complement.
TTTTTAAATATCTAAAATCTAAATTATATTATAACGAATGCTAATATTGTCCTAATAGTCTTGAATAATGTAATTAATTAATGTAACTTATTTCATGCTTGGATTTTAGAACAGTGATTTAGTGTCATAGTATAATACTTATGTATTAATATGTATTTGAACTTCCTGGTTTTATTTTTCCTATCCACTGACTAGAAATTAGCTTCCCTTACTGATCTCTTATGTAGTGCGTCTTTACTTAGCGTTGTAGCATGAGATGCTCTTTTTTTCTGCTATTTTTTATATAAGGATTGTACAGTCCATGTGTTTATCGTATAAATATGTTTAATGTATATATCGCATCTTTCAGAAACAATACTTTTGTTAGATGATGTTTGTAGGTACTGCTAATAAGACACTCTTGATAAGCGCTCTTGTAAATCAAATCGTAAGGCAATGAGTTAAGACTCAGTTTTTAACATTTTTATTTAATATCCTTTATTTTGATATTGACTGTTTTTTAAACAGTATAAACTGTTTGTATTTTAACATTTTATATTTTTGTGATAGTACCAAATAAATAAATTTGTAGAAAATTTCGACTACCTGTTTTCTTGGTTAGTGTATTATCACTCCGACCCAGCCTAAGTTAAACTGTCTTATTGATAAAATAGTATTGTCATAATTTCTAATTTTCGCAGTCAGATGAAAGCAAGTAAGTTGCCCTCTCCTCAAACCGTCGGTCGTTTCTTCGAATCGGTAGAGAGCTGCCTTTCAGTACCGAAGTCCGTGGGTTAGAATCCTGCTGTGGGCATGACCGTCACCAGACATGTTCGTAGCCATTCCCACTCGGCAATAAGCAGTAGATCGCGGGTTTAATTAACTCTCTTGTAGTAGAAAAGTGATAGTAGTTCTCAAAACGAAATCAAACTAAACCTCACATCTGCACGTATTAAACTGGTAAGTTACCCTGAGATGTTATGCCCAAGAAACACTTTTAAACGCTGAGAACATTTTTAAAACGCGTTTGAACAGCTCATTTTTTATGAAAAGGTTTACTATTTTAACCTTACGCCGAGCGATGAAAAATCCTGTTATGAAAAATCTACTCGGTGCCCCTTTTCCTTGATAACCGAAGCGAATTTTTATTTTTGCTTAATGATTAATCCACCTCTGTTGATACGCAATGCACTGGAGATATTTTGAAAGCATACATTTGAAGAGTTTAGTTTTTATGAAAATTTTACTGTTATAACCTTACGCCGGGCGATGAAAATTCTATGAAAAATATCCTCGATGCCCTTTTTCATTGATATCCTAAGCACATTTTTATTTCGCTTAATGGTAAATCCACCCCTGTTGATGTGGAATGCTCTGGGAAATTTTCTAAAACATACTTTTAAACGGCTTAATTTTTATAGGAAGTTTACTATTTTAACTTTCTATCGAGCGTGTCGTTTTAAAGGTATAACACTTGTTTTTTTTTTTTTTTTTTTTTTTTTCTTTAAAATAAAAATTTTCAGGTAGAAGTCATTAATGACCATTGTTATTCGTTTATTGAATCTCCCCCCTCGCTTCCTAAAAAACATTTTTTTTTCAGATTATAAAGTCAGTTCCACTTACCATTGATAACAGTGGCCGAATGGTTAGGGTGCTGACCATAGGAACCGGAGTTCGTGGGTTCGAATCTCGCAGTGCCATGGATGTTCGTAGCCGTTCGGAGTCGGTTTTAAGCAGTAGGTCCCGGTCTCATTAGCCCTCGTGTTGTAAAAAGTAGACCGTAGTAATCCAAACCAAACCAAAATCCACTTGTCATTTTGACCCTTTGAGTGTTAAGAAGCGCGATCGCGCTCCGCAATACACTGGCCGAAAACGCCAGGAACGAAATCGCGCTCTTGGCTCACACATAAACTAATACGATCTCTATTTCATAGTTGTCGATTCTTTATTATTGTTTTTTTTTTTTTTATTCCTCACTCAGGGCCTGATTTCCGACAGGACAAATGGGGCAAGAGCCAGGGACCTAAGTCAAAAGTGGCCCCCCAAATTACCTGCCATTTTAAGTTAAAAATGTGATGCGTATGTCTAAAATTCACTTTAAATTATCGATAATTTCTTCTTTTAGTTTTTGACTTATTCAGTATCATTAGAGAGCTTGTTCACAAATGTAAGTGCTGGCAAAAAAAAATGTAGAACTCGCAGCTACATTCTGTTTTAGGCAGGAAAATTCCTAGGGTAAGGATTTACAAGATTCTAATATACGTTTTAACTTACAGGATTTTTTTCTGTAACTTTTTTTATAATTTTACTTATTTCATAATTTTTCATTTTATATTAAACTAATCTTATTTTACTAACTACATTGGTGAGTCACCTTTAAAGGCTCTGCGGGTCATAGTTTAAGCATCACTATATATAACAATCACCCCGTAGTCACCATCTGTGTACAGCAGAGTGATGGGGCCCCGGATGAATGGGTTTGCCCTGGGCCCCCATTTCTGTATGTCGGGCCCTGTCCGTACGTGTATTTATAAGAAATAGGATTATGATATACATTACATCTTTATGCTGAGAATAGCCTAGATTCCGAATTGGAATACGCGCACAATATTTTTAGATGATTCTTGCAAATTGTGTAATTTGTTTACTTACGAGGAAATATTGTAAGTTATTTTTATCGATATTTCATATATAAAAACACTTTCTAGGTATAAAAATATCGTTATGGCTTTCACAGCAGAGAATTTGACATTATAACAGTTATAACAATTATAACATTTATTTTTTGTTTTTGAAATACTTTTAGTTAATAAAATGTTCCGAATTTAACTAAGAAATATATTTTTAAATTTCTACTTTCCTCTAACAGTCTTTAGCTAAAGCTCTAAAAATCATGTTGGCATTGAAAGGGTTAATCAGGGATTGTAAAGCACAGTAATAGCAAAAACTTTCGTTTAATAACTAATCAAGGTTTATTTTTTCTTACTCATTCTCTCATACATATTTCCATGCTTAGTTAAGTTGTTTGTTGTTCCATACTTAGTTGTCTCTATACCTTCCATTTTTTTATGTCCAAGTTTCGCTTTGTACGTAAGTGCTAACAAGACACATTGGTAGAAAACTTTTCTTTTCAAGCAATATAAAATAAATGTTATTGTCTAGTAAATAAAGTCTACTGTGTAACATTTCTCACCAATTGCTACAGGAAACAATAGAATTTATGTAGGATATTTTATGCGAAACTACATGTGATTTTAAAATAAGAAGCAATAATTGAATGTCATTTATCGTTTTTATTGTACAATTGCAAAGTTAAGTATTGTATAATTAATTATTGTACAATTTTCAAAGAACCCGCTGATGTGTTGAAAATTGGCAAGCCAAGCGAAAGATTAATTAAAGAACCCTTTGAAGTAGATTTTCGCGGTCTACATATTTTATGCAATAATATTATTTATACTCATATTTAAAATACAGTTAGAATTTTATTATTTTAAAAATCGCGATCAAGGTCCCTTGCCGCAGTAAGCAAACATACAGAGCTAAGAAATAAGGCAGGTTGATGAAAATTTACAAAATTATGCTAACAATCTACATGGATGCATTCCTAGATAAACAAACTAAAGATTTTATTTGTATAGCCAGGTCTCATCACATAGCAAAGTAATTAAAACAAAGGGAAACATGACGTAATAGTAGTTTCATCACAAACATCCAACAGCTTGTTTTAGCACAGCGCAAACTTCAAGCATTTAGCAAGTGACGAAAGTTTTCAGGGTCGCACATTTAGGGCAAGTACGCATGCAAATACATTTTATTTTCTTTACTCTTCAATGAAATTCAATTGCACTATATATTTGTGGTATATTAGCGTAACATATAAGTTCATATGTATTACTTAATGTTACTTTGTCGAATGGACTGTAAATTATGTGTTTGTTAATATAAAATTAAGTCAATATCTATGTGCGTTTGAGGCTTGCTACATATGAAGTTACCGAGTTAAATAAGAGCATCTTACGTTATCATCCAGATCAGATGAAAAAATAATTTTCAGACCAAAGCTTTGTCAATAATAACGAAATTTATATATAATGTATGATAACTACATTATTAATAGCAAACATAATTTGTGTAATTTTAAAATTATAATTTCATGAAAAAAATTTAGTGTTTAATATAAATTTTCACATAATCAGTGGGTTTTAAAATTCTTCTTTTATTCTAATGCAGTTTTCAAATTCATTTTGCCTTCATATTGAGGTATTCTGGACTTATGACAAAATGGAAATAATAATATAATCTGCAATTCTTATGTATTCATTTACTTAAATTTAATAATGCAGAAATTCATTAGCATTCTATTCCTTATCAGCTATTGCATTCTAAAGACGTTTTTCAGAACAGTAAACTTTTTATAAGTGTTAAAAAAATATTTAGTTTTTTGAAATCTAAATTGGAACACTTGAAAGTGAGTTACTTTCATTCCAAATAAATAAAAAGTAGTTTGAATACTATTTTCCTTTATTTTGGGATGCATGAAATTCAGATTAAATGCTTTAATAAAGCAAGAGCAGTTCAACATGATTAATAGATAAAGAGTAAAACGACATAACTTTTTAAAATAACATACACTGAGTTTGCGAGCTTAAACACATTTTCATGTAATATATAAAGATTAAGTGATCAATTTCAACTTATTTATAACTTGAGATTTATTACTCAAACATAAACTTTATGGAATTAATTCATTATGCTTTAGTACAGAGTGGACACTCATGAATTCATTGAAAATTATAATCCATACCAAAATGACATATTAAAATTATGAATTCAAATACACTAATTTGATTAACCCGTTAATACTCAATAACCTCATTTGAGAACAGATAATATAAATAGTGTGTGGAATATTTAAATTTTTTTAGAAAATTTTTTTAAAGTGAAGGTAGATAACATTTCTATAAACAATCCTTCAAACTTTCAAGAACCTGATGCTATTTACAATTTTGTTTTGTCATTTTGAATTAGTTAAGCCATATGTCTCGTAGAGGTAGTACAAAGTAGACCATAATGTTTCAAACCAACAGTTAAAAAAACTTATATAAATTTCTTTGAAACAGTTTTTGAAATATTTTGAATCATACACCTACATTTTTCATAAAATTAAAAAAAATTTCACTGTTTAATGTCATGAATTTATTCATAATATGTTCAGTATGCAATTTATCCTGATAAAGCTGAGAAGTGATCCTAGAATTAAAAAGAAATCAGTAAATAGAAATTAAGATTGGAAATTTCATTTCATGTTAAACATATACCCTGCGTTCACGATTCCCTAAAGTTATTTCTTATTCAAAAACTAGGCTAAATGGAAGTTCACTCTACAGATCCAACTGTATTAAATTATTAAAACTAGGGTACTTAGTTTAAACTGAAGGTTTATTTTTTTTTCTTTTATATTTTTTAGGCCAAACATGGTAGAGCACTGCTCTTTGATACTAGAGTTTGCTTCAAATCTTGCTGCTGGCGAGGATGTTTGAAGCTTAAACAAGTAGGTTCTAGTCTGATTAGCCCTCATGTAGCAGAATAGTAGACTGTGGTACTCCAAACTAAACCAAATTAAATCATTTTTTTAGGAAAACTGATTAAAAAAAGAAATATAAAATGCTTTTAGTCTTGCAAACATTTAAGTGTAAAACAAAATAGAGACATCAGGATATAAGATTATATGGTATAGATTGAAACTGATTATATGGAAATTAAAAGAAATATGAATGGCAGAAAATATTACAATTTACTGTAGTTGGAAGTCTATTCCCTATACTTATATACTTTAGCTGAAAGTAAAAATTTTATACATTATACTTTTGACACATTTGGTAAATCAAATTTGCAGCTTACAGTAAATTCTATTATTATTTAAATAAAATTCTAATGAATATTTCTAAATTACTGTTTACTTTAAAATAAACTATTATATAAGATGATTTTTCTATATTTCTAAATGTATCCTAATTTTTCCTTCAGTAGAATGTGCTATTATTCAGAAGGTTAGAAGATAAAAGATCTGCTTTAAAACCTATATTTTATACAAAAATAAACTGATTTTGTATTCTACTTTAATATTTATCCTTTAATATTTAAAGAATTACATACATATTTCTTTTAATAGAGAAAAATCTTAATAAAACCTTAATTTTATGTTTTTACTTATATACACACCGTTTTATAAAGTTAGGCGAGATACCAGTATATTTTCTGTAAACCTTGATAAAAAAAATAAAAGTTTGCCATTTTATGTTTATTTGCCTACTATTGCCTCTCTTGGCATTAAACTGTCTTCAAAGAGACTGGAACAATGGCCAATTCTTTTCAGCCATCTGGTTGGGATTCTGGGACAATAAAATTTTAGCAATGCTTGGATTAGGAATGATTAAATTTACTACATACTCTATTCAAAAACATGTTCCAAGTTGTACAGTTATTCAAAACAGTGGTTGGCAAGAGTGTTTGTGTAGTGTTTTCTCAGATAGTTGTAATACTGTAAAATCTTTTTTGGAAATTAAGATTTCAGTATTATATAATGTTAAATATCTTAAATCCTTCTTTTAACTGTTTGACATCTATTAGTTCAAAATATAAATAAACAATTTCTATAGAATATAAAAGTGTGACTATCCATGTATCTTGGTATATAAAAAAGTAGGTGGAATTTCACTGTTTTGTTTAAGGGATTATTTTTTATTGCTGTATCTACACTTCTATTTTAATTATTGTAGTTTAAGTGCATATGTTCATAAAAGTAAAACTTTTACCATATCAATCACTTCTTCCAAATAATTGTACCATTCGAATATCTCCCAATAAATAATATAAGAAACTCAAATTTGTTTTGACTATAAATGCCAGTAAAAGGTTTTTAACAAAATATTATTTTAGGGATACCTGAAAATTCTTGCACAGTCTTGTGCAGAAAGCTTTATAATTTATAATCTTTTATTCTTCACTGAAAGAGATTTTTTTTTATCTTTCTGAATATATATATTGGTAATGAAAATATCTCAATATTAGATTTTTTTTAAAGCTATTTAATGATAAAAGTATAAGTACTTGAAATATAGAATTTATTTATGGCTATTTATAACCAGACAAATATGGCATATCCATTATGGCAGATACCCACCTTACAAGGAGGTGCCAAATGATTAAAATACTTCACAAGTTTATATATGATGAAAATTTACTTATAAGCAAAATGAAAATAGCCAAATAACTAAATTATATAAAATAAACACAACTTCAAATATGTATAGCAGAATATTAGTCATTTGGTTAATTTAAAATGATACTGTGAAAAGTCTTAAAAAAGAAAATAATTTAAATTTCCAATAGGAGTCTCAATTACCTCAAAGAAGAGTAATATTTCAGGAATTTTGTTCTAATAAGTTTGTAATTTGTGAATGATTTGATGTTGTTTTACATATTAAAAGGTTCTAGCAAATAACCTACAAGCCACACTTATTTCATATAGACTTTTTAGTTGAAAGAGGTAAAATTATATTTTTGCTTTTATATAAAATTATATCCACAACATAAGATAGAATAAAATATATTTAAATGCAAAAACTTATTTTAACAGTTTGTGAACAAAAATATCTATAATAATATTTTTTAAAACTCTTAACATTTTTTTTCCAAAGAAATAATTTATAATTTATTTCAATTTTGATTGTTTTCATTCCTGGCTTTTGGTAAAAAAAAATTTGCTCGTTCAAATCCTGCTGCTGGCATAAATGTTTACTGTTATTCTAATCTGACTTAAAGCAGTAGGTCCTGGTCTTATTAAGCCTCATATAACAAAAAGATAAAATGTAAGCATTTCAATCTAAACCTATTAACTGTCTGTGTGAAAGGTGTCATATGTAATAACATTTCTAAACTTTAAAAACACATCAATGAATTTAAATTTTTCATACATTTTATTTTTTTTACATATTCAATACAAAATCATGGTTGAAAAATATATATAGACCTTTAACCCCATGCCTGTTGAATATACCAAAAATGGAAATTTCCTTTTTCTCTTTAATTTTGTTCATAATTATTTTGAAAAAAGCAAAATTTTAAACAAAATACTATTTTTAACATGTTTACATATATGGTTAATGTATTAAAGTAAGTTTTACCCAAATTACAGCAAAATAAATCAAATGACATAATTTGCTGAATAAATATAATAAACTAATACAACAATATTATCTATATCAACTGTCATGAATTCCATGCCCCTCAGATTCTTTTGAATTTCACAAATCCTTTATTGTATATGAGAAATACTGACAAAAGAAAAATGAAATTGCCGAACTTTTGGCAGGAAAATTTGTGGAATTGAAATACCATTTTTTTTTCTTTTATCCCACTCAGGTTGGCATTTCAAAATTGGCACATTTATGTTGTCTGAACTGAGTTTGGGTGTCACAGGCAAGGGGTTAAGCAGATTATAATGGATCACTTTTTCTGGAGGGTATAAGGTACTTCTTGTAATGTTTCTGGCAACAGCCAGAATAAAAGAACTCTGTATTAATTGGAATCTGGCAACACCAGATAGATAGAGAGAAAAAGAAGAGAGAATTCTGTTTTTTGGGTTAAGAACATCAGAACAATAACTTCAAGCTTAAAATGTACATATAATGTGATTTGTGAATAAATATGTTTTCGTGAACATCTGCATCATATATTAAGGCCCCAAAAACACTACACTTCTGATACCATATGAAATATTCACATCAATTGTGATCCTCCTCAGATTGGTTTTCAGTACCAAAATGCATATATTGAATCCCACTATCATGGATGGATGTTGTCACTGGCATGAATGTTTGTAGTTGTTCAGAATTGACTTAAAATCATATGCCTAATCTCATTTGCCCTTATGTAGCAAAAAGTAAGACATAGCACTCCAAACCCTAAATCAAACCTGTCTTAACTTTTCGTACCTAGAAAAGAGAAATTTTAATAAGAATGCATTAGTCATATGCTTCATTTGTACAAAAAATCTTAATTACATTTAGAAAAATTATAATACCTTAATATTTAAGCTATCTTAATATATTTTAATTCTTATAAAATGTATTTATAATCCTTTTAATATTTTATTTAGTGAAAATATTAAAACTTGCCTGTTAAACTTCAGCTTCTTCATTGTTATCTGCCACTAAAACTTCCCTATTTTCATAAGTCCAAAATCCATGTAAGTCTATTAAAATACTTACCACAGTATCTCCCTGTCCACTAGAATAGTTTAAAAAATCAGATAAAAATTAAAGTTTTAATACACATTAATAAACATTGAAATATGAATTAGTACATTACAAGCTACACCATATAATATTTTAAGTCTACTGACTTTCTACTACTGTAATTTTAGGTAGATAAGCAACTCTGGTGTATATTCAGCAAACTTGATAATTCACAACAGGAAATTAAAGTTCATCAGACTTCAACAAAGCAATTACTTTTGCTTGACGGTGAATTCTAACTGTTGATATTGACAATCTTTTTTCTTGGTGCTCTATTTCTCTAAGAAGTATTTTATTAGGCTGGTAACAGGAAAAATAAGTTTCCTTGAGATATACTGCAAACATTAAATTTCAAATTTTAAGCACAAAGCTAGGGCTTATCTACCTGAAATTGCAGTGTATAGTTATAAAATAAAAAAGGATGAACATTTTTATATGTAATCAAATACAAATTAATATTTTAACAAAATAGACATCATAATACATTATCATTATATATTCATACTAAAGAAGAAAATTAAAACATAGTATTAGACTTTTTAAAGACACTTAAATTTATGCATTTAATAACTCTTACATGCTCTATTTCCAATGTACAGTTTCTGAAACAGTTTAGTTCTATGTCATAAATAGCATGTATTTATGACATAGAACTAAAAAAAATTCTTAATATTATATTCTATATTTGCCATGATACCAAAAAAGCTTTAAAAATTTTACAACTGTAATTTTGTTTTTTTATATACTTAAAATGATTCAGTTTTTATAAAATTTTTAAATCATATAACTCATATATTTATAAATTTATATGATTATGTAGTATTTTACATTTTAGAAGTAAACACAGGCGAGCCTTATTAAACATTGTACTAAGTCAAATTCTGAAAATGTTATCTTGATTTAATGATAATGAGAGAGAGAAAGCTTAAAATGACAATTGCTGTTCTGTAACAATTTGATAAATATAAAATTAAAACAATGTATATTTAAATTAATTTATAAACATTAATTTATAAAAATTTAAGATAGTTAAATCAGTGATATAATAAAATAACATGCATTGTTATTCAAAATAACCTAATTTCAGAATTTGATATTTTTGAAAAAAATTAAACAGAATGATATGTAATATATATGAATATATCAGTAAAATATAGAAGTTTTATATTGTGAACAGTAGATGGTGATCATGTGTTCTTCATAAAGCTATTTAATAAAAGCTGTCTTTAGAAGCTTTTAAGAAGCAAAAGTGATAGTGTCTGTAGAACAGAAAACTTTTTATGTACTGTTATTTGTGCATTCTGCATCTGTAACTTCTGTTTAGCATGAATTTTGAAAAAAATCTACATCCCTCCAACTTCCCTTCAGAAGATGTGAAACAAGATCCTACTGGATTACAGAAGTTCATTTCCTTAACACAGTGCTAACTCAAAGTTGGATTAGTTGTTATGGACCAGATAACTTGATGACCACTGAGATCACTTGATGTAACCCACACAATTTCTTATTTTAGAGGTTAGTAAAAGATAGTGTTTGCACCACTATTATCCATAAATTTATGTAAACTTAAGTAATGGAATTTTGCCACTATACTATCAATTACCAGTGGTATTTTACAATATGTTTGGTAGGAATTTACAAGTCATCCTGACATGAGTATAATTAAGAAAAGTTATATTGAACGCTTGTAAAAGACTTCCTTATTTTTCCTTTGTATTCATATATTACTTATCTTACTGTATCATTTAGTTTTGAAAATATATAATTTTGAAAACAGATAATTTATTCTGAATAATCCTCTAGTATGAAAATGAAATTTAAGCTTACCATACAATTAAATCTTTCAGAGTTACTTTAAGAGGATCAACTGGCTTTATCATATCAAAAATTTCATCTTTGACATCTTCAAATAAAATAGGTTCGAGACCATGAGCTTTCATTTGTTCTTGAATGGCCTGGTTGAATGGAATGCATGAAATGTTCAGATTTGATACAAAAAAAATAATTAGTAGTAAAAATAGTTATTAAAAGACAAAATATAACAGCATAAAACCTGTTTAATTTACCTCAAAATGAAATTGTGTTTCTAATCAGTGGGTATTAAATATGATTTATTTTTTAAAAACCACTTTGCACTACTTTTTAGCAGTATTATATAATTTTAAAAAGAAAAGAATTTTTCATTTTTATAATTTTTAATAACAGTTTTAAACATTTTAGTACTGATTTCATGGTATAACTGGATGTTGATGCAAGAATATTTCTTGATTATTTTGATACAGCACTAAATTTATATTATGATATTGTAATAATAAGTGATGGATGATTATTTTTACATTTAAAAACTATCTGAAACTGTATTTTACTTAAAAATAAGTGTAACTATTCTGAAATATCAAACTAATAAGTTTTAAGCATCATTATCTGAATTAGTAAATTATATAAAGGTTTCTCTAATCCCTAACTTTTTTCATATATTTAGTATGCATTGCTGTTAACCTGGATATTCATTTAGAAATTATAATGTAGTACTTAATGCATTTATTTTGTAATATAAGTTAAACAATATGACAGCACAGTGGAAAAGAACTTGTACCACTTCTTTTTTAAAAAAAACTAAACTAAAAGAGCATATTATAATTTGCATTTTTAACTACATTCTACTAGAAATGAGATATAAAACCTTCATACCCTAAAAAAATAGTTAAATTCAAACACAGTCAAATAATTTCGTTGTTGGATATCAAGAAGTCTAAAAAAATATTGCAAGGACTGGGGTTCTTTTCGGTTTTCTAAGGCAAGTACAAAATCTAAATAGGTTTTATAATCCTGAAAATGAGAACAAAATTAAGTCATAAGTATGTATGTATGTATAGTATGATTTTAAAGCATATACTAATAACTAAAGAAAAACATCTATCATTGTTAAAACAATCATGTGTTACAAATTATACAAATATATTTAATAACATTTGAAAATAAATAAATAAAAACTAGTGGAATAAGATACTTTTATACATATTCTAAAATCATATAAAATTATTTATTTACAAATGTGTTAATAGAACAAACACTATATGATTAGTCATTTGTAATTTTAGAGGTTTTGTTGAATATCTAGAAAAATATATGAGGAATTATCCTGAAACTTTAGACATGTAAAGAGCATGGTAAATATTATATTTCCACAAAGTTGTTTTTTCAAAATCCCATAGGGGACCATCAAGAAACTAAAGAGAAAAACAAACATTTTGGATATAACCCTGTAAAAATGAGTACCTGAAAGCTGTTGGAAACTTAGCACATGATTAGGAAACTTCTTGTAATAATCTATGTTCATTTTTGTAAGGGAAGTATGTATACTCAGGAGAAATTAAAGTTTTATACAAAATTGTTTGTTCTGACTGCAGAAGAAACATGGATACTGGGGGACATTTCTGCATGAATACTTCTGGGAAAGAGTCATTGTGTTGGATTATCCCAAATGTACTGGAGCAGGCACAGATTGGCCTCCATATTTGCTGGATCTTACTCCTTGTGACTACCTTTTATGGAGTACATTGAAAGACATTGTCTACAGAAACACTCCCACCACTTTAGACGAGCTTTAACAGTCGATCTATGAAGCTACTGATTCCATCTCAGTTCAGATACTACAGGATGTGATGGCAAATTTTGTTGCCTGTTTATTCTATCTTTCTAGTGTGAGCAGTGAGCATTTTGAACACATTGTAATGTAATAGTATAGGCTGCTTGTTAGAAACAATTTTAGTTATCCCTGCTTATTTATGCATGTTTACATATTCTGTGCAGTATCATCTATTGACAACTTTTGTAACTATATTTTAAAACTTCTGTTAGAATTTATGATTATCATTGAAACACAGTATACACACATCACTTTAATAGAACATAACAATTACCAGCATACAATAGGGACAGTTACAGTTAACATGAAAAGGGTTATTCAAATATCTGGGCAAGTGATGACGTCATATTTTAAATACTCCCCCTCCCGAGCACAGATGCAAAGTTAATTTTCACAGTCCATATCTACCAGTCCAAGATGATCTCTTAGGAACAAGAATCTAGGTCCTGATAAGGGTTTGGTGGATATATCTGCCACCATTTTTCCTGTGTTCTTATATAAGATTATCACATCACCTTTAAGGACGGAATCTCTAATAAAGTGTTTTCTTATGCTGATATGCTTCAATCTGGAACTAACAATAGAATTTTCTTTTTAACTTTTGAAATTTATTATCACTAAAAATTGTCATAGCTCTTTGCTGAAGTTGTTTGATAAAGCTCGGCTCTCTGTATACCTCGGATGACTGTCCAGTAAACGAGGTCTAAAATGATACCAGCTCTTCTCTATTGGTGCACTTCATCAGCATACATTGGTATTCTGTCATTGATTGTAGCTGTGAAAATGGGGTCTGGTTCCCCCATCATTTGTTTGCCACTTCATATTAAAATATGGTGTTGATGGTCCATAATGTACTTCTTGAGGGGTTTTCTTGGTTCTGTTGAAGAAAATTTTTTTTCTATTTCCAACCACTCAAAAGACATAACAAAATTTAGCAGAATTAGGAACTTGCAAAGCTGTGGTAGGCATGATAAAGTCAAATGTTTGATTATGGTTTCATCTAAATATTGTAATGAATTTCCTAATTCCAGATTTTTTTTAAATGAAAAATGCGAATAATTTTCCTGTTGGTTTTAGTTGCAGCATTTCAAAGTCCCTTATTTCCTGTCTGTTGGAAAACTTATCAAATTCCATCATATTTCTGCATTATCTTTTTTATACAGTTCAGTTTCGATTATAAATCAGGAAACTGCACAGCCTACATAGTGTAGTATGTTTTATGCTTTCCAGTCATCATCAAGCTTTTTTCTGATGCAAAACTCTTCAAACAAATTTATCCATGACAAAATGTTTTTAAAAGTATTATTATCAAACTTTGGTATGTTCAGTTAAATCAGCATGTTTAAAGATGATGTTGGAGTTGATTCTCTTTCTTCTTCCATTTTTACCTTAGCCATTACTGTATTCATGTCAATTCCAAGCATAGCTTTTTTTCTCCCATAGTTCACTTGTTTTAATTCCCACAACCTGTTATGTCGCTTGCCAACTTGTTGTCATGTCTGATTAAGGCAATGGACACACTTCTCTTTAACACTGTTTATTCAAATCCATATCACTTACACTCAACATGGCAGCCATCCTTTGGACCTCAACCTCAGATAATAGTTACCTATTCAGGGCTTTTTGATGTGGGTTCACCAGCTCTGTAATTCCAAGAATTCTCTCTTGATTTGCATGACCACAAGCCTTTTTTTATTTGCCTTATCATACAATATCTCTGTTATCAAATAGTTCCCCATTAAAATCCCAAAGTAACCTGCTAAACTAATTTTAAAAGCCGGATATATGTCTACCCTGCTTTTTACATGCTGAAGGTTTTAGGATAAATCCTAGTATTTTTCCAGATGTTTAACATAATATCTAAAACTGCAAGTAACTGGGTATCATTATCATGTAATGTACATGTATACTGAAATTTTGAGAAAAAGCTGTATATATAAGATAAATTTCTTAGATTTCATAAAGATTTCTATGTTTAATAAGTAATTCTTTCTATGTTTAATAAGTTAAAAACATTATTTTTTATAGAATGTACGGTGCATGAGTATACAAAGTTTAACTTGTTACTAAGCATACAAACTTAATTTTTGTTAAATAATTACAATCCAGATTAACCAGAGTACCCAAGGGAAACATTTAGAATATTCCTGATAATTCCCCAAAATTTGCAATTTCTTCGCTGATAAATTCACTCTACTTAATACACAATTTCCTTTATATCTTTTATGAAACTGGACTTAAATATAAATGTATCTTTCCTGTCTTAAAGGTGCTCAAAATAACCTGTGTGAACAGAGGATTAATTAATTTCATTAAAACAATTATAAAAAGAAAACTATGACAACTCATGCAGTACCGCTTTTTCATATTTTATTTTTGCTAAAATAAGGCAGCCTAATGAAAGAATCTTACATCATTATTTTAAAGATTTAATTTGTCTATAATTGCATTAGTTTCTTTATTAGCTTCTTCTTTGATTGACATTTTCCATTCCAATTGTTTTTTAATCAATTTTAATTTTTTTCTTTTAAGGTTTGTCTCATTTTCTGAAAATTCCATATTTTGTTTCTCCATATTCTCATTTAACAGCAAATAAGCATTTTTAAAAAGAATAAGTTTTTTTTCCCAATTTCTGACTAGCAGAATTCATTATTTTTCATGCTTTTGTAGAAAGCTCCCTGATTATTTAAAAAAATTCCCAAATTCCCAGATAATTCCTGGTTTCCTTATTTTCCCATTTTCTGGACAGCCGGCTAACATCATACCATTTCTCCATCATAGGTTAAACATTCTTGAAATACTCGTTCAATAAAAATTGGTGTGAGAGTTCCTGTTCCATATCTGCAAAAGAAATTGGGAAAACTTATTTTACTCCAGAAAAAAGATAAAGGATTCAGTAGATAAAATACAAAGATGAATATTAGATAGAATAAAGCCCTTATGCTACACAATACAACAGATAAAAAAAAAGTCAACATGAATAAAAGATGAAAATTAAGTGGTAAATAGAATTAAAAGCAAAGGCCATTCTTTATCAGCTGCTAAGCTTTTCTTGTACCTGCATTGATAAAGTATCTTAATTCTGACTACATAAAAACCATTTACTTTTAATTCTGATTTATTACTTAGTTTCCATCCTTATTTATATGCATTAGTTTTGTTTTATGCTATAGTTTGGTTTGGTTTGGAGTGCTACGGTCTACTTTTTGCAACATGAGGGCTAATGAGACTGGGACCTACAGCTTAAAGCCGATTCCGAACGGCTACGAACATCCATGCCACAATGGGATTCAAACCCATGAACTCTGGTACTGAAGGCCAGCACCCTAACCAATCAGCCAATGCTATAAGTTTTATGCTATAAGGATGGAAGTTAGTTTGAAATAAACTTTATGAGAAACAAGAAACAATTTGATTTATATCAGGTTTAAATTTTAAACTCCTCAAATATTTAAAAACTTTTAATGCATCAAAAGTGTTCAAATTTAAAATGTTTAATATTATTGTGTTAACCCTCTCATTTAAACAAAAATAAAAGGCAAGGAATAAATAAACTAAAATTTTACTTTTCAGACAGGAAGAAAAAGGGATCTTTCCAATAAAAACATTATTTAACATGAGAAGTAGAAACATTACTAAACTATTACTTAAGTTTAATATTTATGAAATGTAACTTTGCAAAGAGTAATGCAAAAGATTATTAATTAGTCACTTCTGAATGGTAGAAATAGCTCATAAAATATTTAAGAATATAATCTGGTTTTCAGAGTTATCTGACTTAAAAATATTAAGATGACAATTATAAACACAACTTGATTACATTAACCCTTTGAAGACTGATCCTATCCTGCATTCAGATTACTGGGCTACTAGCCCAAATGTAGAATTTTTTTTTTTTTTTTTTTTTACCCTAAATGAGGTTTGTATAGATCCTATGATGCCCTGCCCCCACCCCTCTTTGCCTAAGCCACAGAAACATAGAAATTAATATTTTCACTGCATTATACTTCAAATAATGAAAACAAAAGGTTAGATTATTCTGTATGTTATTATTTTAGGTATGTATAAACATACACAAAGGACATTTATAAACTGTCAAAACATATAAAAGCTTACTTCTATGATACAATAAATTACTCAAATATAATTTTCAAATAAAGTTTTTAAACTCCTGAAAAATAAATCAAATTCCATTTAGAAAGATTAGCTTGTGATAATAGACTTAATGATACAAAAATTGAAGGATATATTTTAATCAATAAATATTAGAATATTTTTATAGATAATTAATTTGGAAATGTTTACTTCAAAATATACTTTTTCCTGTCAATGACAATTAAAAACACCTTCAGTTATAACTATTCCCTTAAGGAAGAATATTTACAAAGAAAATTACAAAGCTATATCTTTCAGAGTGGGTCCACTTTTATCCCTTCCTTAGCAAATGTTAAAGGCAACAAGCACCTACAAAAAACACCATAGTACACTAAAAATTCAAGACATGAAACTTGCTTCTATGGGCTTTTCCACAGGATTTATGATACATTAAAAGTCGAAGGAGATGGAGTAACCTTACCCAACTAAACCAAAATCATGGCAACAAGCTCAATAAAACAAACTGAATAGTTAAACAAGTTTAAAGAGCAACCATACATGAAAGTATAAGGAGAACAACAAATCAGTAAAAGATTTACTAAGTAAAGTTGAAACTTCATTATGGAAATACAAGCTACACCAAGATAATTTGCTAAAAGGTTTCAATAAAATTCTAAATAGATAAATCCTATTTATAAAAATTGTACTAGATACATTGAATTGAGAAGCACAAGCCCAAATATATCTAGATTACAAATATTCAAGTTTACTTGAATACAAAATGCTTATACAGAATGTAATAAAATCCTAAATACAAGTGCATAGTTGAGAAAAGTTATTAAATTTTAAAACAAATCTTTACACACTATACAATTTTTCTAAACCAAATTTATTTATAGCATTAATTACACAATATTTAACAGTGACAACAACAGAATCATATACATAGAAAACTACAGAACTAAACAGAATTAGTAAGAAATTAAAAAAATAGCCAGAATTGAATGAAATGCTTATAACAATAGAAATATGTAATAAAAAAGCACATTATTTTAAAAATTGTGAAAAGATGAAAGAAAAATCTGTTCAAAATGATGCACACCTTGTTTAGAATTTTTAAAGTAAATGGACACCTATTTATTCCTTTAAACTAAGCAAGAATTGATATATTTGAATTTATTTTGATGTACAATTTACTAAAATTGCAGTTTGTATAAAATAGTGAGAATCCTCAATGCCATCACACAGAATCTCTTTTTCTAATCTTATGCCAAAAAAAGAAAAAAAAAAAGAAAAGAAAAAGCTTCCCTGTCCTATCACAAAGTAATTCACAACAACACTATTTGGATAATAACTTATATTTGCAAAACTTCCTTGGTGCTTGAATGAGTCTTTTCTTAAGGATCCAATCTTAAAGATCAGTCAGTCAGTTCATTAAAATTTGTTTTATCCTTTACTAATACAATTAATAGCTGAAAATCCTCTTTCAGGATCTGCATTACCATCAGGTAAAATTAGGGTGCATTTGATTAATTCTGCTAAATTGCTATATTTTTTCTGTCAATACAATCAGTTGTATAGAAAATTATTTGCCAATAGTAGTGCATTCTTACTGATGATCCATCTATAAACATAGTCGATTTAGAAAGTTCACAAGAGTTCTATCAAAATTTAGCATCATCTATTTATACCTAACTTTATCAGTCATGTTTTCTGAAAAGTAACTACAAATTCTAACAAGGAAATTTAAGAACACTGCAGTCCTTGTGCTTATATTTTTGAGCTTATAGTAGGTATTTGAGATTAAAAACACACCTGGATAGTTCCTCTTTATTCAACATTCCATTATGATCAGTATCAAGATTCAAATACTGTCCATAAACACGAAGAGCTGATGGGGCTGAAAACCAGTTTAAATCTTGTACATCTTTAGGTAAGGCCTCATCACGAAGCTAATAAACCAAAATTTCACACAAAAATTTAATTGCATGACATGCTTTAAAATATATAAATATAAAAAGATTTCATGATAAGTTTAATAAGAAAAAAAATTTCAAAATTAAGGACACTAATTGAAAAAGGCAAATAAGTTTCAATTCATAAGTAGAAGGAAATGAAATTGCAAAAAATTATTAAAATATTCTGTTAGTGTTTAATATTTTCAGTTATAAAGAAAAAATATAACAAAGGGAAAGAAACATGTAAATAATTGCATATCCAAAGTTATATATATTAACAATAATTATTTTGATTCTTGCAAATTCTTGATATATTCTTGGCTATAATTGTGCATTACCTTAAAGTTTAGAAGTTTGTAATACCAAATCTTGGAAGTATTGACAGTTTGCTCATATCAAATTCACTATTAGTAACTTTATTCCTAGTAACTAGATACCAGCTGTCATCCAAAGATTTGATATAATAACTATTAATCAAATATGGAGTCTTTCAACCAAATGTTGAATGAACATGGTGTTACTAGGGGCAGCATGCAATAATTTGTCTACTGAGCATATAAGCAGTATGTGTAGTGTAGACTAACAACAGAACCTTAATCTTACCTGAGCATGGCTTAAAAAAAAAAAAAGACTACCGTCAATTTAGAAAATAGGGAAGTTTGAGACATATGTTGTTTATTCAATGCTTAGAAAATGAAATTCAAGAATCAAACGATTTATTTTTGGGGGGACCTGTTGGATAAAAACTAAATTATGTTTATAATCATTTTAAATTAATAGTTATTTTAAAAAAACTAACAATAGAGTATGTCCTCCTCTGGCAACTTAGTCATCTACAGTAAGAATTTAACTTTCTTGGTAATCTATAAACCAAGGGTCTGAAAAACATGATTAGATTCTATATAGGTAAGATGAATATATTTGTAGGTTATATTTAATTAACTGGAAGTAAATCTTTCTTAACCTTCTGAATGAGATTTAAAAGTCATACCTATTAGTATTTTTTTTTCCTCATAGTCTCTGGGGGTTACTTATATTTTATATAAGCTTATAATCAATCAAAAGTGATATTTAGATGCCTATTTGTATGTGTGTGTGTGTATATATATATATATATATATATATATATATAAACAAATAGATATGGTAAACATCAGAATATCCAAATGGAATAAAAATATATTTCACATTTACCTCAAGTAAATCATCCAGAAAACTGCAAGCTAATATATCTTGAATTTTAACTTTGTTGGTTCTTAGTGGATCAAGGAAGAAGAAGAATTTTCTCACAGCAGTACATACATAAAATGAATGAAAAGATGTTTCTAGTCCATCAAGCTAAATTTATTAAAGAATGTTATGAGCTGAAATGTTCAATTTTTTTACCAGAAAGAAAATATGAAAATAAATCACAATTTACCTGTGATAATGTAGGAATCAGATCATGGATGTAATTTTCTAAATCCTGAAAATATAATTTAATTTTTAATACAAAGAACTTTAATTAAATAAGGAAAATTGAGTATATGCTTTAACTGCTGCTCTTTTATCTGTTTAAAAATAATTTTAAACAAAATAGAAGTCAATGTATATCAAAACTAGCTGCAAGAAAGAACCCATTATTGCAGAGTAAATACTTATAACAATTAAACTTATCAACTTATAAATTAAATTTATCCAACTATTAAAAGTAGGTTACTGATTTGCAGAAATTGAAAATAACAAAGTTTAAGAATTCTATTAAAGATAAAATAGCATATTTTGCTCTGAACAGAATCTAGACATATTGAATGGTATAGCATTACATCTAAAATATAATTACATTTTTATAATTTGTTACTGAAAATTAAATTAAAAAAGGGCTTTATGCATGATTGAATGTAATAATGATCTATCTAAGCAAAATTTGGTGACTGTATGCTATTTCATTCTATTATGCAAAAATCTGATGACAAATAAACAGTCACTCATTTTTTTAGATACACATAAAAGGTATTTTTCTCCCATAAATATTAAATACATAGGGTTTTTATAATTCATAATACTATTAAACTCTTTGAAAATAATATTGTTATTACAATTAAGCTATTTTTCAACTCCGGGTACTTTATCTCATGATTCTGTTATTCAATGCAAATATATTAACAAAACTTCATAAAGAATAAACTATTAAGTTATTCTGAAGTCCACAAACTACTTGACATTCAAAAAGAGTAAAAATATATTTTACTCTTTAATAACACAATCTTCCATTAAAGATTTTGTTATATTTCTTTAAAAAAACAGTAACAATTAGTCAAATAATCAATATTATATATGTCATAAATATGATTAAATAAAAGAACATTTTTAATTTAAAAAGAAAATTTGATGCACATTTTTAAAGCCTGAATAATGACACTAACAATTAAAAAAAGTGTAGTAAGAAAAAAGTTTAGAAGACCTAGAAATTTGTTGTGAGATTTTAAAATTATTTAATGCCAAAGTTGTTTAAAGAAAGTAACCTAAACCTCTTTAACCCACTTGTCTTCTGTTTCAACATTGAAACAGGAGTCTCATGAGGGCTATTTATTGACTAAGGACAACAGAAAGGTCTTTGTTATTGGCATGAAAAATCTGTTTTTGCTTTGCATGCAGAGTTCATTTAATTATCCATTTATTAATGGATATAGCATAACAAACTGAGGCGAAAAAAAGGACATTATGTAAAACAGAATGATTTTGTCTATTTCTTTTTTGAAATATCATATAACCTACAAAAAAGATTAAATAATTTTATCACAATCAATTACTTTAGATTTTTTGCTGAGTGTGAATTTTATACATAAATTCAAATTTTTTAACCTGTAAGAAATATGGGTTAATATTACTTTGATATGTCTAATCTATTTAGTAAATTATTAATGAAAATGGAATTTTGTTGAGAACTAAATTTATGCAGTATAAATAGTTTTGTTAATCATACAGACATCGATCTAATTTTTTTAGTATAACTTAGCTCACTACTATTATAAAGTACAATAACTCCCTTTGCAATGTTAAATACACAATTAAATATTATCATACTTTGCTTTAGTAAAAACATTCAAATTATCTTTACAATCTAGAAGATATGAAATGTAGTTCTTTAATCTAATTAAAACAGCAGTGTTTTATACTTCAGAATTTAAATTCTGTAATTAATAACATTTTGAATCGCCTAATACCCTAATACAAATTACTGAAATGATAAGGTGGTTTTATTTATAATACTGAAGAAAAGAGAGAGAGAGAGAGAAAATATGTGCAATGAAATATGCTTTTTTATAAATCTAAATAAATATTTATCATCATAATTGTCATTAATTATTATATGATAAAAAAAATATTAATGCAATTACACAATTTTCTCTTTGGATTAATTCTCTAAATAATTACAACAGTAATTTTTTAAATAAATTTTAAGTTCAAAACATGTAGCATTCAAAATTATTTCATTAGAATACTTTTATTTTGAGAATCACTCATACTTACTACTTCTCTTAAATATCCCTGGCCAGCATCATCATAAAGTGATAATCCTATTCTTGTTTGATACAACCAAACCTTTCTCATGACATAATTAAAAAAGTGCCTGATAGATATCCTGCCATATGCATCATTCTGCAGTAACTTTGCAAATATTCTAGCTGAAAAGTATGCCCTAAAATATGAAGGAAGTCATTAAACCTAACTGTAATATTTAGATATTAAATCTTATAAAGAACAAAACTGAAAAACATCATATATAAATAAATTTACTAGAGTGTTATACTTAAGTCATTTTACTACTTATGAGCATGTAAATGATTAATAGATGCAAAACTTATAAAAAAATATGTGACGCAACAGAGCAGAGTTTTCATGTCATTAACTCCCTGCTGAATAGTATGAAAAAAAAAAATAAACTGAAGAAAACATTTTTATAGTTATTATTTATTAGTTCAATCATAATATAAAGAGGGGGGGGAAATGTCAGAGACAGACTATCACCAATTTTACATATTACTAGTCTTTCTGTGCAAATATGATATGAACTAAAATGAATTAGTTTTTAGCTATAAAATGTTGAAAAGGACTTTTCCTGAATCCAAGGAAGATTTTTGTTTATTTATATATACATATAAGTTTTTGAAAAGATTAAAAAAATAAAAACTGCAAAAAATTTATCAAATTAAACATTGGCTCAAATAACATCCAAATATTAAAAGTTATCCATATCTATACTTTCTTGATAATAGATGCAACTATTTTTTAATACATGGCATCCACAAAATCCAAGAAAATTATTCTTATATTTTCTTGATAATTTTCCTAAAATTTCTTGACACTTTGGGGAATTAGGTATCTTTATAATTCTTCATTTTTAAAAGTGCTGCACCTTGATTCTAGAATGCTTACAAATCAAAGAATAAATTTAAAATAAATATACTTAGGCAACTTTTATAAACAAATTAACAACTTACACCTTAACATGAATAGGAAATATGTAGAGTGTTACTGAAGCTTTACAGTAGCTATTTATATTCAATGCTGGCACTTAAGGAATAAATTTACATAATTCTCAGCTTTTAAGAAAATTCAGTGATTGTGAAATATGATGCAAATTCATGCAATTCAGCCACCACAACATATCACAGTTCATTCCACAAAGACTGAATGCCTATATGGTTGCACTGTTATTTTTTGCATTTGTATAAATAGAAAGTATAATTTAGGTATTCTTTAATTCATTTATATAACAAATGTCTCTGAAATAAGAAAACCTAAATATAGTTTTTACATACATTTCAACAATATTGTTTTATATTTATGATAGTTTGGTTTAGAGCCCTACAGTTTACTGTCTTTGCTTACTACATAAAGGCTAAATATATTTATGAAGCATAGTTATTAGTACATGAAAGTGAAACTCTATATAATTGTATGCTCTATCAAATACTGTAAGAAATAAAATATATGAAAATATTACTTGAATTTTTCATCACAGCTCTTTGCTACTTTTTTGTAATCTGAATAATTAATCATATGATCATCTGATGTAAAGGGGGGAGACTGATTTTTCTCAAGCAAAACCCATAAATTCTGAAAAAAATAATTGGTAAACATATGATTACTAAACTTATATAATGAGCAGAATATCATTTTTTCTTTTACTTGTTTATGAATCTAGCATGAATGGTATTTACACTAGTTAAAAGTACAGAGGCATGTAAATAAGTAAGTACTGAAAATATAACTATATAGTAATTGGTAACAGGTGGAGCACTGAAATAAGAATGTTTAATTTAATTTACGTAAAATGACCATTGGAATCAAGTACTAGAAATTTTTAATTGCCTGGTAGCTATAGAAAATACAAGTCATAATGCATATAAGCTTGTAAGTTATTTGTCCAAAGCCTTAATAAGGAAAAGAATCAATGGTCTAGGAAGCAATTGAAGGACACATAAATTGTACTGAATTCAAGCACACCTATAATAGATAAGTCAGAGAAATCAAAAGTAAAAAATAGTTCAAATATTTACAACAATTTTACTTTTTCCTTTTGAATGTCATTACTTTTAAGCAATTTAATAAACATACACACCCATATAAACATATATAAATATTTGATGTTTCAAAAATTAGGACAGAAATAAACAGAATTCATAATTAAATTCTCTTAAATATTAATCTTCAAAATTTGGAAATAGTGTAAAGACTCCTTGTAGACATCCAGCTTTATATTCTGCACCAGTTACTTAATTTTATTATTATATTATCAATAAATTGACAAAATATTGTAACTTTCTAATGAATAAGTCTGACAGAATGTTTTCCTTTAAGACATTGGAGGCTTATAGTATAGCATTCATTAAATAAATCCCAGTGTAATAGATATGCTAAATTGTTGCAATGATTGCTATATTTTGGCACCTCTTCATTTTTTATGGATATAACACAAACATGCATTTTAGATTTAATTAAATTTTAGTAAAACTGTTACGGATTTTGATATGTGATTATGTCTTCTAGTTAATTGATTTATTAAAATAAACTCCAGGACTTGTTTTTCTAGCATCTACTTCATTGGAATTTTATGGGTATGTTTCTCTCGTGCTGTTCACTTTTTACAGTTCTTTTTGTAAATTTAAAATCCTTTTTTAATTTCATTATTTTGGGAGAGAAGGAATATATAGATATATAATGTATGTATGTATGTACCAGAATCTTTAATTATAAAAAATGGATTTAGCATTAAATCTATATTTTGAGGAGGGGGAGGTCTTAATAGAAATATTTGTGAGCATTATTCAAAATTTTACATTCGTTACTTAAAAATATACTGTTAAGTATTTTAAAGAAGTTCTACAAACTGTTTAGCATTCATTTAATCAATTCACAAAATTGCACAAATCAGCTGAGGTGGCTTCAGTTTTCCATGCTATGCAGTGGAAGTTGTCCCATACTGGGAGATTAAGTATACTAGACTCTCATAATAAAAACTGAAAATTGCTTGAAAATAAGTTTTAAAAAACCTCCTGTTGTTGCATAAATTATGAGAGGGTATTTTTTTTTTTATTTTTTTTTAAATACTTATACCAATTTTAATCAGTTTTGCTTCTTTATATCTGCTAACTTTTCTTTCTTTATAAACTAGAAAACCTTTTACTTTGTAATAAATTAGTATTTTGGTGAAATTCACAAAACCAAACCTACATACATGATGAACAGACATTGCCTGGAAACTTACAAAAGATAAGGCTGCCACAGATAACCAACCCTATAAATTATTATTCTACTCATTTACTCATACATCAAGTTGATTTTTGGAATAGCATAGTGGTCTTATATAAGCAAGCCTAATTATACAACATGAGGACTCTAAACTTTTTCCCTATCAATACCTGAAGTACACCCATACCTACAAATTTTTATGGAGCACACATCCATACAAATTTGATTACATATAAATTCTGTTTCAGTAAATACATGACAAGATATGTTTCAGCCTAAAATTAATACACTTTATTACACACAATAGTATAAGTCATAAATACATTACATTAAATACTACAATTATAGAGATTTCACCATATATACCCTAATAGTTTGAACCTAACAATTTCATAACTTTGAAGTTCATAAATAGTAAATATTTTCTTCTAAAGAAATAAATTTTTAAAAATTTTCTCCACTCAATTGAAAGGAATATATTTTACTTCTACCCATACCTTCAAATCTTCATCATCAAGTAACTCTCTATTTCTTCTTTCAAAGAAAACAACCCTAAAATAGTGAACATTTTTTTATCACTAGACAGGAAATTGAGAAGAAAAAGAAAAATGCTTCCCATTAAGATATTTTTGTTAAGGACTTTTTAAAATTCGTTACCTTGCTTCTTCCCGTAATTTTTGTTGCAAGCTGTCTTCTTCATAAGGGACCTAAAAGTATTTAATTTTAATTTATTTTAGTTGTTACCATTATTCATTTTATTAACATCACATAATTATTAACGCTAGATCAAGGATTACACCTAAATATAAGGTTATAAAATTACTTTATAATAAAATCTGGGTATTGTACCAGTCACCGAACTGGAAACGTTTTTCCACTGCATATATAAATCCCAGGCTTGTCTTTTTTCCTCATCACTGACATCAGTAGTTTCCACTGATACTTTTTCTAAAGTGTATAAGTAATTAATAGCGTTTTACAAATATACAGCTAAATTACATAACACCCATTAACAAATACAAAAATTACTTATAAGGTATAGATCGATAGCGGATAACAAAAAGAAAAAATAAATAATTAAATAGAGAATACAAACTTTCTTTCAGGGCTGATTTTAAAGCCGCAACTATACTCATTAGTTTTATTAAGAAATATGTTAAATGATAATGTACGTGGTCAACTGAAAATCAAAAATTACATTAAGATTTGAAAGAACTGCTAAAAATTAGCAGTATTTCATATTATTGGAGATCAGTTCAATGAAGACCCAAATCCAGCCGCCAAGACAATTTTTAAAAACAAAATTATAAATATAAACAATACGAAATGTTGCCAATAGCTTTAAAGGAAAAAATGACATCTTGTCGTCGTTACATTTTAGAGCAAGTTTGATTCCTCAGAATATCCCTACCAATGCTTAATTTTCCCTTGCAGACCCAATTCAAGCTTTTATGCTATAATTATTTCAAATACTTAAAAATTTCAGCCACTATTTACATTATACAATATATGACAACAATTTTTGTCAATATTTATTTATAATGAGTATATTTATTGCCGTACTTCTAGAAAACATTCCTCAAAATGTCAGGTATGCCACGTTCTGAGACGTCTGTAGGGGAAAAGTAGGGATATTTTGATATGATTTTACGTATCTTTAAATACTCAGTTTGACATCTGACTGACACAGAATTTAATGAGGAATGTAAACGCTTCTAAGGATTTTCTCAATCGGTCTTCGATCCGACTTATTGAAGATCGTGTTATTTTAAGTAATATGAATATTTGTTAAGTTCAGCTAATGTCTGCTAGCGAAACTCCTCTGTCCTCTTTTCCCGTCAGTAATAATAGCAATAATTTGTCAAGTGATGTTCTCGATTCTCATGTCCCAGATGTAACATTTGCTCCATCTGTTCCAGCTTCACACGTTGCTTTAAATACGCGTGAAAACCAGCCTCTCCTACAGAGAATGGATTCGGAACCGTGCGGTAGTTTTAACAGTTTTCCTGATGATCCCCAATTTACAAGTATTATTCGAGATGCGGAACTAGCCATATTAAACGATGTTTTACCAGAGAGAATTTATCAAGGTTCCAGTGGAAGTTATTTTGTAAAGAACGTCAATAATGTAGTAAGTATGAATAAGTATTTGCAAGCTATCTTACACAGCATAATAGTTCTATTTTAGACAGTTATCACTATAAAGTCCATTATGTCTATTTCATTTCCTTGTATATATATTTTTATTTATTTGTAAACTTCTTGTGGTTGTACCTTCGGTATGTTTATTGACATAATTACTGTCAAACTGTAGTATTTTCTGATTAAAGTGACTGATGATTACTATCAGTTACTATATTTGTATGTGCATATATGTACTGAGAGTGAGAATCAAATAAATCCTGGTGATATATTTGCCATTTAATGTTATAGATATTTTACTTTTAACAACACAAATGAAATTCTTCAGAGGAAACCTTTAGTTACATAGAAAATATTAAGATGACGAAGCAAAATTATTAAATCATTCTTTTAATTTCTTTAATGATGAGAAATGCGACAACTTATGATTTTAAAAGAATTGGTTACAATTGGAATTATTTTTCCTTAACTGAATTATATAAAAGCTGGATTCTACAAATCTTTTATTATTCTGATATAAAGAGTTCTATTGATTTATCTATCCTATACTCGAAACACAATATGTCTTATACTTTAATTCTTTATTACAGTTTAAAAAAAAAAAAAAAAAAAAAAAAAAATGATTATATAGATGTCTTTTCAATCTATTTCTTCATTTTTTTCCTTGTGTTAAGACTAAACTTATCAAGATTGTCATGGATGGAACTATTATAAGTGATAAGTGTAGATAAGTTTTTCAAGTCACATTTACTTATTTTAATATTTTTGGTACATATTTAAAAAACATATGTTTAATGGTTAAATCATTTTGTGTAAAAAAAAATCTTTTGTGACAATACTTTTCTTTGCAGGTGAAAGGGTTTCCATTAATTCAAAATATTTTGGCTTACCAATTTTTTAATGTTTCTATTTATATATGCTGATAGTAATGTCAATACTGTGTATATAATAATGTGATTATATTTTTAGGGATTATTACAAAAGTTTTTGTTTCACCAGATTATAGAAAAAAAGTATAGTTTTATTTCATTGGTTTTTATTGCCTATGGATTAGCATCAACAGTAGGCATATCCTATTTTTGAGTAGGCTAAAATTACTCATTTTTTATATAGACTAAAGTTCCTGATTATAAGTGTCTTTTAAGGATTATTGCTTAAGGTAAAATTGAGTTATCAAGTAAAGGACATGTCCATGTGAGAATAATACAAAATTTCTTCAATTCCTAATAAGATGCATAAACAATTATGAATACTTTAATAAGTAAGCATAACATCCATAAGAAGCCAGCAAATTCTAACTGAACTGTGAAATAATAAAAATTGATCTTTTTAATTTTTTTTATTGATTCCTTTAAAATATAAAATAACAGTTTAATTAAAATGATATATATCGCAATATCAAGCTGTTAATTGATATTATAGTTATTAAACTTAACATTTCTATTTTTACTTAGTGTATTAATCATATACATATTAATATAAATATATTCAAATGCCACTATGAAAAATTTCCTATTATCCCTGGTGTTATTACTTGTGTGCTTTTGTATATGTATTACATTATAGTCCAAAAAGGAAAATATGGATGTTAAAAAAATTAATATCACATCCCAAAATATGTCAGCATAAAAAATGTCAGTTTTTTTTTTCTTTTAGAAATTAATTTCATAATTATTTACATATAAGCTCAATTTAACATTTGACTAATAAATGAAGTAATTGATTATTTTCCATCAGTAATTGCAGTTTTGTCGAAAGATATTCTTACAATTGCAAATTTGATAATATAAATTTTGTCTCATTCAGATTCCATTGTGGTAACTTTCCTCCTGTTTATTTAAAGTACTTGGGTACAAACCATATTGGAATCCGATAGCACCAAGATAACCTATAAAGAGAAATTGATCTACTTCTAGGCTGTTTACATTTAAAAATTTATTTAAACAAATTTTTCCATGTATTAGAGCAAAATATTCTCCAGGGTATAATGCAACTAAATTTTGGAAAAGAGTTAAAAAATATATGTAATGTTAAATTATTTCTGGAAAAATTTGATAGCCTTCTTTGAATGTATGTAGTCACTTTTCACTGATATTAATTTAAGAAAGGGTCATGCATTACCCTGTTAAATTTATCACTTTATTACATCATTAAATTTATTTAAAGAGATCTTTAGATTGCAAACCATCCAGAAGTAGAACAATTATCACCATAGTTCAACATAGAGCTTGGGGTGCCCAATATGATAGGTACTAAAGTACCTTAATTAAACCATGAATTCCCATAGTGGATAGAGCCATTCTGGGTGGGTATGCAGCTAATGCTCTGCATACTGGCTCCAAAATTTAGGGTTGCCAAATTTGGCTGTTATCTTGAGAGGTGGATGTTATTGCTTAAAGGACAAAGTATCAAGTAATTGTTTGTCCAATAAATCAAACACAATAGACTATGGGCCTTATGTTTTAGGGGACACAAAATTTTATACATTATAATTTTTTAATGGTATATATATATATATATATATATATATATATATATATATATATATATATATATACAAACACAAACATATGGAGATATAGCAATATATATATATATATATATATATATATATATATATATATATATATATATATATATATATATATATATATATAAAACATGAAAATTTCTAGCAATACTTAGACTAGAAAATGAAGGCATGTAATCTCATATTTTTGTTTTAAAAGCTAAATAAAAATTAAATAAAACATTTGAATTTGCAATTGTAATTTTTCAGTGGCATTTGTACTTGATTCTTTTTTTTTTTCTTTTATAAATTCATCTGAACATTTAAAAAAAAAAGGAGGCTAAAAAATAGAGGATAACCTGGTTGATATATTGCATTTGTTTGCCATCAAATCCATAAATTTATTTTACTTATTTGATGCATTTATTTAACTTCTAATTCAATAAATAATTTTATATATGTAAATAGTGGAGAAGTAAACAAAATAATATTTAAAATCTGTTTCTTAATTTAATGTTATAGTTTTTATATGGATGTGATTGTGCAGTTAGTTTATTATTATAAATTGGGAGGGTGGCACAAAAATTGGAAATGCCGAAAGCCCCCTAGTCGGACCCTGAATACAGTAACATATTATCACATACTGCTATCACTTATAATAAAAATCGTATAATTTTATTATTCATTTTAGAATTATATAGCGGCACGTGCAAACACCGATAATAAAAAATAAATAAATAAAATGATGCATGTAGGTGTTCAACCTCCCAAGAACGGTCGTGGAAGCACCCCTGAAAAAAACTAAGGAGCAAATCCTTGGAATCCTCATTGACCAAAACATAGCTAAGTAAAAAGTAAACATTGATAATTATGAAGATTTGTGTGTGTGTGTAGTTTGAGTTTTATTTGAGGCCTTGTAAAGAAAAACTCGCCAGCCTTTAAAGTTTTTGTATGGAATAAACTACCTATAATAGTCCATCATTTTTGACACCATGCAATTGACAAAACTTTGTCAATAAAAAATGTCAGTGTACGATGAATATCCCTTCTAAGTGATGAAACTGAGTGGATTCCCCCCCCCCCCATAGATTACCATGACGCTAGAGTAATGGGTCCTATGGACCAGCAGTCTCATTAGCCCTCGTGTTGCAAAAAGTAGACCGTAGTGCTCCAAACCAAATACCAAAACCTATGGAGCCCCCAGAGGTCCGTATAACCAATGAAGAAATAAGAGTAATTAAAAATTAGTGTAAGTGTTTGAGGGCAAAGTTTTGGAAGTTTACGAAAGGTTTAAATAAAAAAAAAATTTGTGACCCATTTTCATTTTTACGAAAGTTAAAATTCCACTGACTGAAAAAGATGAAAAATCTTGGCATTATTTGAAAGAAAAATTTTATGAAGTATTTTTAGGGGTATCCAATTAAATGCTGTATGGGGATGAAGGACAAATATTGAATAATACAGAATTTATAAAAATCCTAATGTAGTTAATTTCATCCGCATTCAAAGGTTAAGATGGGCTGGGTACATATTCAGATTGAATGACTGTAGGTCTACAAAAATATTTTCGTGGTTAAACAAATAGGCACCCAGAAAAGACGATGGCCAAAACTCAGATGATTGGACTCTATTGAGAACGGAGAGACTTAAAAACTTTAAAAATTATTAATTGATAATGCAGGGCTAAAGGTAAGACTGCCTGGTATCAAATTCTGGAGAAGGCTAGGACCCATCCAGGCTGGTATGCCGCTGAAGAACAAAATAGAATGCAATACATTAATTGAAAGCTTTTTTGGAGGGGACAGGGGAGGGCTGTTCACTTAAATCGAGATGAAGATTTTCCTTGCTTATTGTGAACAATTAAATTAAAGGCCCTTTATTATGATCTTAAACACAGATTTCAAGACATTCTTCACATAATTATCCCTGATTGGCTGTTGGACTCTAAAAGTAAATCCACAAACTCAGAAGAATCCATGCTTATTTCAGGAGAAATTTATTGAATTATTCACAAACGAGCTGCTGCTTGATGGAGGATATTGCAAATTCTCATTGCAAAAACATAATCACAAACATGATTGTATATCCTGAGTTACGGATCACTGTTCAGAAGCTGTAAATTGTTTTTAAGTCTTCCTATTTAGTAGAACATGAATTTAACGCAGTTATGAGGCTCATCCTGAAAAAAAAAAACCGACTGGAAAATGATATTCGTGATGACTTGCGATGTCACTCATAAATATAAAGCCGAACATGAGTAAACTCATATTAACCCATCAGGCTCATCCATCTATTTAGTTGTATAGAAAATTAATTATTTTATGGTTTAAAACACGAGGTAATAATTTCAAGGGATATTACTTTAAATATCAAAATGCTATATTTATATTTTATTTTTACATTACTATTAAAAAGAATCAAAGTTAAAACTATAATATTGTTATAATGTAGTTGTATAAAGTTGTTTCATTTGAAGGTTGATTGCAACTTGTTTGCTTTTTAAAGGGGGCAACGGGAAAACAAAAGAACCACTGAGCTTGAGGAATCCAGTATAATCGATACCCAGGGCCTGATCTCCGACAGGGCAAGCGGCCGGGACCCCAGTCAAAAGGGGACCCCCAAATGAACTGCCATTTCAAGTTAAAAATATGATGCGTATGTCTAAAATTCACTTTAAATTATCGACAATTTCTTCTTTTTTTGACTTATTCAGTATCATTAGAGAGCTTGTTCGCAAATGTAAGTACTGGCAAAAAATGTAGAACACGCAGTTACATTCTGTTTTAGGTAGGAAAATTCCTCGGGTAAGGACTTACAAAATCCTAGTATATGCTTTACCTTCCAGGATTTTTTTGTAACTTTTTTTATATTTTACTTATTTCATAATTTTTCATTTTATTTTAAACAAATCTTATTTTACTAACTACATTAGTGAGTCAACTTTAAAGGCTCTGCTGGCCATAGTTTAACCATCACTACATATAACAATCACTCCGTAGTTACCACCTATGTACAACAGAGTGAGGAGGGCCCCAGATGAATGGATTTGCTCTGGGCCCCCATTTCTGTAAATCGGGCCCTGTCGGTATCCAAACCACTTTCATACAAACTAAACTTATTTCCTGTTCTGTGGTATTTCTTGTTATGTAGTTATTTATTCACAGTTCGTGTTAAAATGAATTTTTATCTGTTATTAAGGATAATTCTTCCTTCCTGTGATCATCTTCCTGTTTAGATTATTAGATTAGGTAAACGAAAGTAAACTTTCGTCTACATTACTTTCTGAGTTTCAGTACTCATTTTCATTAAAGATTCACCTGGGCCGTTCATAGATGTAGCTAACAATCTGGCATTATTCCTATAATTAATTCATGACAGGTCTCTGAGAATTTTAGACACGAAGTTTTCAAATGTTGCAATCAAGTGTAAAAAGTTATTTGTTTGTTTATTTTTTCAATTGACATTTCCGTGTTTTACTTTACGCAATTCACGTGAGGGTTTTGATTCCGCAATTCTTTAAAACAGAAAAAAAAAAGGAAACATAGACACAGCATTCCATATTAATGAGTGGTTTGGTTTGGAATGCTACGGATAATTTTTTGCAGCTTCCGTTTTGTAAATTAGCAGCATTAATATGCCTTGAACTTTCATAATTTCGGAGTCTGTCAATAAAATTTGTAGAAATAGAATAGAAACCTGGGATAAATGTAATTCACTCAATATATCTTAAAATTGTGTATTTTTTTAAATTTATATTAATAAAAGTTTACTTATTGCTATGTCAAATTTCATGTCAAAATTAACACATTGACGGACAGTAGGAGCAAGTGAAGTCCGAAAATTAACACTATATGTTTTTGTAATATTTAGAGTATTAGAAGTATAGTTTTACTCTTTCTGCTTAAATAAACTTAATTTTGATTAATTCAGCATCTTGAATTTGTTTGTGGCTTTAAATATCATGGCGCCAGCGGACTCTAGACACTAAGTAATGGGACGATAGCGGCTATAACAGCAAAAATTTAAAAACTTAAATGACAGGTTTAATGACTCAATTAAGTAATTTTTTGTGTGCAACAAAGTATTTTTGGGAGTTTTACACGAAATGTTAGTTCATAATCAAACAAAAATAAATAAATGACAAAAAAATTATTATAATTTTATAATTATTACACCTTATTTTCGCTGTCGAAAACGAACAGGTGGAAAATGAAATTCAACCTAAGAAATTGTTTCCAAAACAGGACACTAGGCTTCTTCTTGTACTCCGATAAATGCACATTTATGCCGCTATAGCCGTAGTGTCTAAAAGCGACCGTTTCGTTTTGGACGGCTATTGCCGTCATGCCACATAGTGAACTTTGCATTGATGGCTATAGACGTAAGTGTCCGTCAACGTGTTAAAAGAGCAATCAGTAAATAAAAATTTTATCTAACTTCTGACGTTAAATTTTAGTTGTGGAATGATGTAAAAACAGCTAACTCTAATTCTACATTAAAATAAAATCTTCAACGAAAATATAATTAAAAAAAGAAAATTCACTTTAATTTTGGATCGAAATTCGAAAAATCAGTATTTTGACTGAAGTTCATGTTATAAAGACAGGCAAATGTCATAATAACATGTCATATTGATTGCATTTGTGTTTCTTCATCGCAATGTAAAAATTGTTGACGTTCGTTGTGAAATAAAACCGGACATTTGATTACTTTTTAGCAAAAGAAATTTTTCCTTCAAGGATAATTTTTAAAAATGATAAAAAAAAAAAAAGAATCCATAAACATAGCTCTTATTTTTAGAATGTATCCTGTTTCGACAAAAAATTGTTAGTTGAAAAAACTTGCTGAATTTACATGCGTATTGGTAGAAAAAAAATTACTCTGCACTTTTGTTTTAATACATAACGCCAGTATTTTTTAAAAATAATTTAGGGAATGTAATCCCGCTATATCGATTACTTCCCTAGATACTTCAAATCTTTCAAATATGCCCTAAGAATAAATAACAAAACAAGCAATAAATAACTCCTGGTAAATGATCCTGGAAAACGTAAATTATTTTCTGTGCCTTGGATTTAAGTATCCAAGGTGGTACAAACAACAACATTTATGACAATCTCAAAAGCCCGTAATTGTTTCAAAAGTTTAAGTAAAATTTGGAAATCTGGTGAAGTAGAATTAAGAGTTAAATTAAACCTTTTTAAATCGTTAGTTAAATCAATACTTTTATATCGATCTGAAACCTGGAACTTCGTAGGTCCGAATCCCACTGTGACATGGATGTTCGTGGCCATTCTGAATCGGCTTGAAGCTGTAGGTCCTGGTATCATTAACCCTCGTGTTGGGAAAAGTAGACCGTAGTGACTACCATATAATTAGTGAAACAACCACGAAAAAATTAATAGCTGAGCATTAAAAAGTTTTCCACATTATGCAGAGTAAAACGGCTCTCTGTTTATTGAATAAAAATATAGAATATAGTAATAAAAGAAAGAAAAACAATAGTTTCAAAAACTTCTGATTATTTAGTTTTTTTTATGGTCAAAATTTTCCTCCTTTTGTTCTGTGTATGAAAAGTGTGTAAAAGAAGTACTGTAATTTGTCAAATAATTTCCTCTTGAGATTTTGTTGAGTATGGACATTTAAGACCCCTTTATTCCAAAAGAAAAATATTTTTGAATTCGTGTGTGTGCACGCATACACGTAGATAGATAGAATAACAGAGAGATGTTTTTGAAGATGGTTAAAATGTGTGTGTCAAAGGTGAACTGATAGAAAAGTGAACTGTGTCTTGTCAAAGGTGAACTGATATTTTTCTTGATTTGTGCCCGCATTATTGAGTCAGTGAACCCTTGACAGAAATTTTCCCACTTTCAGTTGCTATTATAATGATGGAGGAGAATGAGTGCGGGTTGCACTCCTAGGTGCATTTAATTTTTATCCAATTCGAATTTCTGCACAGTCTTTTCTGTTGAATTTAATAGCGCAAAATATATAATAGTTTTTTCAATGGCCACCTCCCTTAACTTTGTAGAAATAAAATGGATCACTTAGGGGTTGTAACACTCTTTAAAAACTCAATTTTAAGCCAAATGGGCAAGGCACTGCTTTTTTACCCGAATCCGCGAATTTGAATCCCTCTTCTGTCATTGATTTTCTTAACCGTTCGGTATCTGCTTAAGACTATAGTTCTCGAGTAGTTCTGGAAGGAGAATGTGCGTGGGTTGCACTCCTAGATGTATTTAATTCTGTCCAATTCGAATTTCTGCACAATCTTTCTGTAGGATTATTAGCGCAAAATTATAAAGTTTGTTTTTCATGGCCACCTCCTTTAACTTTGTAGAAATAAAAATGGATCACTTAAGGGTTGTAACACTCTTTAAAAACTCCTTAATTTTTAGCCAAATGGGCAAGGCGCTGCTCTTTTTACCACAGTCCACGAATTTGAATCTCACTCCTGGCATGCATGTTCGTAACCGTTCGGTATCTGCTTAAGACTGTAGCTCCCGTGTTGTTATTCTAATGATGGAAGGAGAATGTGTGTGGGTTGCATTCCTAGGTGTATTTAATTTGTCCAATTCAAATTTCTGCACAATCTTTCCTTTGGGATGTAATAGCGCAAAATATATGATAAGGATTTTTTTCATGTCCACCTCCCTTAACTTTGTAGAAATAAAATGGATCACTTAGAGGTTGTAACACTCTTTAAAAACGCCTTAATTTTAAGCCGAAGGGGCAAGGTGTTGCGCTTTTTACCCGAGTCCGTGAATTTGAATCCCACTCCTAACATCGATGTTCGCAGGGATGTTGCGGCTGCGCCAATTTCCGATATCTGCGCCCAGCTGCTCCAGAAACGGTATTTTAGCAAAAATTGCGCCGAAACTGCGCCATTTTACAATTTTTTAAAGCTTTCGCACGTTTAGTAATTACGTTAGTTCTACTTAAGACGAATTTTTCCCGCCGAAAGTCACTGAATCCTAGACTGGAGTGAATGTCATATTTATTTTTCCTACTTTGTCTGATAAAAGTACATGAAACAAGAAGAATTTCATCCTTCAGACATGCTACTTCTCTCTCGTACTACAGACTCAAGATTGACAAAAAATCTAAATAAAAATTAAAATTGTGCCCAACGAAAAGAAATACGTTTATAGCATGTACAGCGATAGAAATTTTCCTTTTTTTGGTGAAGTCCTGCCTCTTGATTTCTACTGCTGATTTTTTTTTTTTTTTTTTTTACAAATTTTAGTGCGTTTGTGGAAATTTCCGATTCTTTTTGAAAATTATGCTTTTTCAAAAATTTACTTGCTAATTGTAAATTTTTCGAAATCGGAAAGAAATTCGCGTATTGGTGAGACTCATCCTTTTATATCAGATTTTTATCTTCTTGGGGACCACTACTCTTCCCGATTGCCGATTGCTCCTGTAACGTAAGGTTAGCAGCTAATAGGCTGCTAACCTTACGTTACAGGATAAAATGGTAATCAAATCGGAAAAATATGGAAATTAACCAATATAGAATATTTAGATTTATTTTATTTTTTAAATTTATTATATTTATTTTTTGTAAAACCAATTTACAATTTTCCGCGCTTTACCATCGGGAAAAAATTGGTTGAAACGAGCCTGCACAAACATGTCACAACATGAATCTTCTGCACTGGTCGGACGCGGATCTTAATATAACTTTTCCATTATAGTTGCATACAAACGTGTTACAAGAATATCTTGACGCAGACCCCATCCAGTTGAACTTGAAGTTCCGTATTTGTGAATCGTCGAGGTTTTCCCCCTTTCCGTCTCTCTCTCTCTCGCTCTCTCTCTCTCTCTCTCTCTCTCGCTCTCTCTCTCTCTCTCGCTCTCTCTCTCTCTCTCGCTCTTACTCTCTCTCTCTCTCTCTCGCTCTCTCTCTCGCTCTCTCGCTCTCTCTCTCGCTCTCTCTCTCTCTCGCTCTCTCTCTCTCTCACTCTCTCTCTCTCTCTCTCTCTCTCTCTCTCTCTCTCTCTCTCTCTCTCTCTCTCTCTCTCTCTCTCTCTCTCTCTCTCTCTCATATTTATCAGGTTTGGTTTGGAGTGCTACGGTCTACATTTTGCAACACGAGGGCTAATGAGACCGGGATC
The DNA here is from genome assembly GCA_032207245.1 of Pardosa pseudoannulata. Classification (NCBI taxonomy): domain Eukaryota; kingdom Metazoa; phylum Arthropoda; class Arachnida; order Araneae; family Lycosidae; genus Pardosa; species Pardosa pseudoannulata. The sequence goes on along the minus strand of CM063503.1, from coordinate 93,363,451 downwards.
TACAGCTTTAAGCCGATTCCGAACGGCTACGAACATCCATGCCACTGTGAAAACCACCCACGAACTCCGGTACCGAAGGCCAGCACCCTAACCAATCGGCCGTCGTCCGGCCAATGTTTATCAGGATTCTTCAGCTAAGGTCGAAATAACGATTTCGCGATGTAGATAAATTGCCGATCACGATATACCGCATGTCCCTCTCACAATGTCTCGAATTCGAACAGATGATGTTCAAATATCGGTTGGTTAGAGTGCTGCGGTCTACTGTTTCGCTATACCAGAGCTAATAAGACCGTGACCTTCTGCTTAAAGTCGGTTCGAATGACTAAAAATACCCATACCAATAGCGGGATTCAAAACCCCAAATCCCGGTACCGAGGAGCAATGCTTTATCCATTCGGCCATCGTTTGGCGTTTATGCTTATACGTCGAAATGGGATTTTTAGGAACACTATACCTCGTATACTCTTAATACTGTCTTGATATCGGAAAGACGATTTCACATCAGAGATCGGCGATCGTTTTTAGCTGTATAGGTGTTCGTTCATATGTTGATCTGAACTGGATAAATTGGAATAATTGGATAATTGGATGAGTTTGGAAATCGGTGTCGCGATGGAGTACGTTTTATCGATATTTCACGATATATCGTTACATCGCCCAGTCTTACCCCTTCGCGACCAACGTCTCATGCGACGCCGCGATTTCCCTCTTATCAGTTCAGCGTCGCTTCCACGCGATGATCTACGGTTGATATTGAGTGACCAGCGTCGCGTATGCGTAATAGGAGATCTGAACGTTTTATTTTAATTTTTAAATGCTAGATTTAACTACTAGATAGCGTAAACGGCGACCGCTTTCACAACGGTCGACTCGTATAGCATTTATGTGCTGGTCTTCAAGGGGATAATCCGTACTGTAGTGATATACAAATCTAGTATAGGATCTCGTTAAGAATATAAAAGGATGTTGACTAATTAAAAAAAAAATAGACAGCGAAATTAAAATAAGTAAAGTTAGAGAAAAATATGATGAATAATTTTTAATAACTTTAAGGTATCCGTCTACGTAGAAAACGTTTTTTTTTTTTTTTTTTTTTTTTGCCAAAAATCATAATTTTTTTTTATTTCTCTATTGTAAAATTTCAACTTTTAGGTTTCTAAATCTGTTTTTGTTTTGTCTCTACGGCGTTTTAAAGAAAAGTTATAGTGTTTAAACATCAGTGACAGCTGTCAAAACAAAACGGAAGTTGTGAATTTAAAGCCTTTAATGAGCATTTTTTGGACAAAACTTTTTAAATTTTCATGAAGATTAGTTTAAACATTTCTCTAGTATTTTTAATAATTAGCAACTTGGCAATTAGAACGTTTTGAAGCAAGAAAATGTGGGGAATTTTTAAACATGTATTTTAATTTTTTAATAGTTAAACATGTTGCTTTCATAAACTTCAAAGGCGTTTTTCTCAGAATGGTATTTTTAATACAGTGTTGAAACTTGAAATGTGATTTCTCAAAAAGTTCTTAAAATATTTTGTTGAAAATTATTATGCTTTTGATAGTATTTACTAGTGAATGACCTTAGCTTTAAATTTGTATAATTTTTAATGATGTTACACTCATAGTTAGATATTAAGGTAATGAAAATTCGTTAAAAATTCAATATGTTTGATTTTGAAGGACCAAAATTTTTTGCCAAATGTAAATTCAGCAAAGATTTTAGGTGATTCACTAGTCCAGTGTATAAGAAATGTGTTGCATCAAAAAATATTGAAACAATTTAATTTATTAAAAAATTAGACCTTTTAAAAAAACCGATTTTTTTACTAAATTTTCTTTATTTATTAGAAATTTTATAAAAACTTCTCCAGGAATAAATTTTTTAAGTGCAATTCTCTATGATAATATAGAAAATAAATCTAAAAATGTAAAATCATGAACTAGTTTCTACGTTTAAAGAAAAAAGTTCTCCGAATGTAAACGGATACCTTAAATATTTGAATAGCTAATTATTTAATGTAACAGTTGTAATTGGATGCTTAAAATTATTCATATCAACATTGAAAGCTTTATTTTGTCTCATTATTTTTCAATTTTTAATTATATATATTTAGTTTATTTTAAATAAAGAAGTTTAAATGCAGTTATTTTACTAAATTATAAATGAGGGAATACTGGAGTGTATTTTTTGTGACCACCCTGGGTAAACTATTCTTTGCAGAACGTTAGGGGGAGAAGTCTTATGTATCACCTTCTTGCTGAAGGTGTTCATGTAAAATATTTTACCATTTTATTTTCCAAGTAAAATTTAAAAAAAAATTTTATTTCGAATTGTGGTTTTTAGGTTCGTTAATTGTTTTGCAATAAATGGAGAGAGGAAACTCGTCAAAATAACTTTTAAAAGCTGGAGCAGCAATGCACAAAATTTTATCTATTTTTTGCTGTTCATTTTATCCTCTATTTACACCTCTTAATCTTTAAAGATCATTTGTATCTTCATCTGTAAGTACTGTCTTTTGTCATGCAGTAGTGATGTTCTTCCCACCTTGTGAATTATTCTCCTCTGTGAACTAACTAATCCATGTTCAGATCTCAGCCAACACATTGAAAGATAAAATTATCTTTGCCACTAAGCACATTCTTTCTGATCTTGACCAAAAAAAAAACACTTGATATATCTTTTACATTACATTGAAGGGAAAAAGAGGGCTTTCCTCTCCTGTCTGGTCTTTTTTTTTAGTGCTATTTCATGTAATTTTGTGAATGAAAAGTAAATATCCTACTGATATTGCTTGTAATCATGTGTCACAACTCTTTAAGCATCATGCTGTAAAGAATGCTTTCTTGTTAATAAATAAATTCGTACTGAAGCTGTAATAATGAAGCTTACTAGTAATTCTCCAGCTTTGGTTTTTACTGCTAATACTTTGTTATAATCTTTTATATGATTATACTAATCAATTACAAACAAATATATGTTTATTGCATATACAAAACCAATAAACCATATTAGAAATTATTGAATATTTGGCTGTTCCGAATGCTATTAACCAATCATTCTAAATTATTTGGCAGACTCCTCAAAAACGTAAGTTTATTTTTTAAATCTTTACTTTAACTGCTACAAAAACACTATATCCTGCTCCAAATCAAGATTTTGACTGCTATGAAAATGCTTTCTCCTGCTCCAAATTTAAAGTTTTGCTGCTACGAAAATGCTTTTTCCTGCTACAAATTTAAAGTTTTGCTGCTACGAAATGCTTGAAGGGGCGCAACATCCCTGTGTTCGTAACCGTTCGGTATATGCTTAAGACTATAGTTCCCGAGTTGTTATTATAATGATGGAAGGAGAATATGTGTGGGTTGCGCATTTAATTTTGTCCAATTCGAATTTCTGCTGTCTTTTCTGTAGGATTTAATAGCGCAAAATACATTTCCCTTAGCCACTTTCCTTAAGGTATCCGTCTACGTTAAAAACGTTATTTTTTGCCAAAAATCATAATTTTTTTTTAATTTTTCTATTGTAAAAGTTCAACTTTTAGGTTTCTAAATCTGTTTTTGTTTTGTCTCTACGGCATTTTAAAGAAAAGTTACAGCTCTCAAAACAAAACGAAAGTAATGACTTCGGAACCGGAAGTTGTGAATTTAAAGAGCATTTTTTGGGCAAAACTTTTTAAATTTTCATGAAGATTAGTTTAAACGTTTTTCTAGTATTTTTAATAATTAGCAACTTGGCAATTAGAAAGTTTTGAAGTAAGAAAGTGTGGGGAATTTTAAGCAAATATTTTAATTTTTTAATAGTTAAAGTTGCTTTTATAAACTTCAAATGCGTTTTTCTCAGAACAGTATTTTGAATAAAGTGTTGAAACTTGAAATGCGATTTCTCAAAAAGTTCTTAAAATATTTTGTTGAAAATTATTATGAATGCTTTTGATAGTATTTACTAGTAAATGACCTAAAAGCTCTAAATTTGGATAATTTTTAATGATGTTACACTCATAGTTAGATATAAATAAAATGAAAATTCGTTAAAAATTCAATGTGTATGATTTTGAAGGACCAACATTTTTTACCAAATTTAAATTAAGCAAAGATTTTAGGTGATTCACTAGTACAGTGTATAAGAAATGTGTTGCATCAAAAAATATTGAAATAATTTAATTTGGACCTTTTGAAAAAAACCGAGAGTTTTTTTTACCAAAATTTCTTCATTTATTAGAAATTTTATAAAAACTTCTCCAGGAATAAATTTTTTAAGTGCAATTCTCTATGATAATATAAAAAATAAATCTAAAAATGTAAAAACATGAACTAGTTTCTACGTTTAAAGATAAAAGTTCTCCCAACGTGAGACGGATACCTTAACTCTGTAAAAATAAAATAGATCACTTAGGGGTTGTAACACTCTTTAAAAACTCCTTAATTTTAAGCCAAAAGAGCAAACCGCTGCTATTTTTTAGGTGCAAGGTCCTGCTCTTTTACCCGAGTCCGCGAATTTGAATCCCACTCCTGGCGTGGATGTTCGTAAGCGTTCGGTAGCGGCTTAAGACTATAACTTACGATTTCATTATCCCTCGTTTAGCAAAAAGTAGACCGTAGCGCTCCAATCCAATCAATCACTATCCAGCCTTTTCTTTATTGTAAAGTAAAAAGTCTGATTCTTTTAGAATAAAGTGTTTCGAATTCTTCAATAAAAACTAGACGACCTGACAGACGCTGTCCTGTTTTAACGCTGTAAATACAAAATTTGCGAAATGTTTTTAAATAAATTATAAAATGGACCGTTTTGATGGAAAAGTAAGGAAAAAAATTATTTTAAAAGTACTTGACTCCACTACGTGTACAGTCATCACAAACAATTAGATTAAATTCAAATGCCCGCATTGTCTGTACGGGGATTCGATCCTGGGACTTCTTCTACTGAAGCCCGTTGCTATGACCACTGCGCCACAGATACGTTGGCAGTAAAGGGTTTCAAACGGCATTATAATAATCTCAATAATCGCGCAATTATTGATTTAAAAAAAATAATTTCTATCGGATCAAATTATGAATCTTAATTACATGCACAAAATTTCATCAAAATCAGTCCAGCCGTTTAGTAGTAGTTCGATTACAAACACACGGACAGAATAATTTTATATATAAAACTTTTAAAACATTACAGTAGAATCTCAATTAACAGGAATTGTCAGAAAATATCTCGTACCGGATAATCAAATTGCAAATTTTAATGAAAATGTTTGAAAAAATTTATGGAAAATGTAAAATTAGTATACGACAGAACATTAATAATTAAATAAATTCAAAAAGAGAGAATGAACATGTATTGTTATTTAGATTTACAATTATAGAACAAATAATAACTTAATAAACTTCTTCAGCGTATTGGACCACGCTCTGCTGTTAATTTAAAATACACAGAGGCCGAGGAAGTACAATACTAAAATGTAGTTTTTACCTCACTGTCTTGCGAAGAATGAAATGTCTGTTTTTCTTTCTCCTTTGCTCTTCGTCAAATTTTACTAATTTAATTTATCAAAATCATTTATTCAGATGTGCTTTAATCTTCTTTCTCCACTTAATTAAGTAACACCTTGTTATCGTTATTAAATACGACTGGGCTGTGGAAAAAATCTGATATCGCGATATATAACCAGCTTTATATCACGATTTAATGATGTATCAGTATAAGATATTACATTCTGATAATTTTTAAGCTTTATTATCATTATGCAATATGTCTAAAATAGAAACATTTTAAAAAATTGATTTCAAAAGCGAGTTATAATTAAAAATAGTTAGAACTCATTAACGATAACGTAATAGGAGAAAGACACACCCTGGAGCGGAACTATAGAGAGTAAAGAAGCTGACGCGGAAATAGACAGGAATTTGCTTAGATAGCAACGCCACAAAAAAACACTTCTAGGCGGAAAACTGGGCTGGTAACATCCTCCACGCCTGTCGGTGCATAACAAGAACAAAGGATATCTAAATGGCATAGCCATGGACAGAAGGATTACAATAAATAAGTTTTTATATAGGAAATCAAATGTGTCTTCCATTCCTTAACCACTCGTCTGCGTCATATATATATATATATATATATATATATATATATATATATATATATATATATATATATATATATATATATATATATATATATATATATATATATATATATATATATATATATATATATATATATATATATATATATATATATATATATATATATATATATATATATATATATATATATATATATATATATATATATATATATATATATATATTATATATATATATATATATATATATATATATATATATATATATATATATATATATATATATATATATATATATTATATATATATATATATATATATATATATTATATATTATATATATATATATATATATATATATATATATATATATATATATATATATATATATATATATATATATATATATATATATATATATATATATATATATATATATATATATATATATATATATATATATATATATATATATATATATATATTTATATATATATATATATATATATATATATATATATATATATATATATATATATATATATTATATATATATATATATATATATATATATATATATATATATATATATATATATATATATATATATACGTACAGGGTCGGGACTAGTACATGTGCAGTACGTGCATGCTCGCAGGTGGCCAATAGAATTTCTACTAGGTATGTGCATTGGCAGGGAGTAGCCAAAGACTATCTTGCATGCATGAATAAGGGCTGTCAAACACTATCTTACACACAGGCGGCTAACAGCCCAGAACCGGTCCTGTATATATGTACACATAAATGTGTCCGGTTAAAATTAAAGATTACTCTTCACCCATCACTCTTGAAAATAGCCCATATGTTATAGCTGCCAGAGTTTACTTGGCAACATAACTTAACCAGTCCCATCGTGGAAGGCACACACTGAAGTCTTGGACAAGGTAAACTACTTAATTTTAAATAATTTATCCTTTAATTTCATCTTGAATTCGATGGGCACGTCTGACGTAAGGAAAAGACAACTGTGCATCTGTTAGTTTGTGAAAATGCCGCCCTGAGGAGTGGGATAATTTCTCTTAAGAGTTAGGCTTAAGTCACAGTCCTTTTGTGGTTTGTTAAACAATCGTGGTGGGAAAAAATGTACAATAGCATAAAAATTGCAAGGATCTGCAGGTTTTCCTGGAAGAATTGACATCTTGCTTAGAAAGTGTAAGGAAGGTTACACCTAAAAGTTATTAATTCAATTTTTGGTTTTGAGAAGTGTTGAAAAAATGCTATCTAGATGATTCGTGTCTTTGATTTAATTTAGGTGACTGGGAAATTTAATTTTAAGAAAGATAGAACGTGAGCTGGGAGAACTTTAGGGGCAATAATTTTTTTTTTTTTTTATGTTATATACATACACATCAGTTCTTAGAATAATAATAATTGTGAGACTTTTCCTGAAGCAGGAATGGTGCTGTCAGAGAAGAGATATCATGGTTCAAGGAAAAAACATTAATTTATTGAGTAATTTTAGGGACTTTGTTTTCCTTCGATTGATTATGATTAGATTTTTTATATCTTTCTTTTAAAATAAATTCTTAAGTTTTTTATTGTTCAAAGAAAAATTCTCATCTTTTTCGTCATTTCTAATTTCTATTCATCGATTGGACCCAAACTGCATCATGCCGGGCAGATTAAGGTGTGACCTAGGATATAAATTAACATTCAACTGTTAGGCACAAGGCCGTAGGCAAGGGGAGGGATTTAGGTTCCCGGTCCCCCTCCGAAATTCTTAAAAACCGTTTCGTGGAAAGAAAATGGACCATGTGTGTGGGTGTGTCATCTGCCTAGCTGTGCATGGACAACGGTGGGTTTAGAACAGTGATGTTGAGTTAAAGAGTAGTTGCAAATTGGATTTGACATGTAAAAACAGATTGACTAGCACTTTTGACAATTGATCACAATATTGTTGCACAATCGGAAGAAATTGGAAAATTCTTTTGGCAAATATTTCAAAAAGAGCATATTTTATATTATACAGGTAAAATTTAGAATACTTTCATTTTCTTTCAAAATTATTCTTTTTCTTTAGTTATACTTCTGTTTTCAAAATTAGAATTTAATACAATGTATATTTTACATATTTTCATTGTTAATTTTGCTATTAAATACATTGTGTAGTTACTACATTACTCATTCAAGGCTATAATTTTTTCCTTATATCATTTTTTAATTATTTTGATATTTTAAAATCTCATTGTATTATATTTATTAGAAGTATACATACATAAGAAAACCTGATTTTTTGTTGAAGTATCCTTCACAAAAAACAATGTCCCTCTCCGAATATAATTTCTGGCTACTGCCCTGGCTAGGCACTATTCTTCTTATATTACTTTTTTTTCTTTTACATACTGCACTGCTTAAATGAAACCCATGCCGCTAAAAAAAAGTTAATTTTCTGTTTGTTACTGCTCACGTTAGCTTAGATTTTTTTTATTTTGTCTATATTAGTCTTTGAGTGTGACTCTTTTGACTTGCAAAAGTGCTTTGTAACGTCGTCCGCTGTTCGTATCAGTTTCTAATCTTTTTACATAAACCATTACATCTTTATCAATGTCTCTTATCGATTTCTCGGCCTTGCGCACACCCGCTTTACTCATTCCGTCCAATGACAAGTTAATACGTGCATTAACCGTGGTAGAAAACATTCCAAATAACAAGGAAAGCTTTCTTTCAAGTAGAAAATGCGCATGGCAATTTCCCTTTGTAGTCTGTTTAAAACACGTTTTTCTTTATCTTCTTTTATTCTTATTGTGATTGATGCCGAGACTAAGTTAATGGAAAAACTGATTTTTAACCCGGAAAAGACTGACACGGTTTCCATGCTTGACTCATTCCCTGTCATGTGTCGCCATTGTTGGAGGAAAAGAGAGAAATAAATAAAACTTAAAAAATGCATGACAAAGGCCGCTGTTTATCTAACCATTGAATACAAGAAATGCAATATTGTAGTAGATTACGAATCGTAAACTGTTGCATCTACGTCCACGTAAAACTTGTGACCATCAAGCCGGGTATTTAGGTATTGTGTGCCCCTATGATCTAAATCAGGGATCTTCAAACTGGGTTCCGTGGAACCCTATAGCAGCGATTCTCAAACCTTTTTTATCGTGGCCCCCGGTTTGAGAACCTCATAGGCTGAGAATCGGTCGCACTTCCAGATAAATACAAAAACAAACCTTAACGCGTATCGACAATGTTCAGTGGTGAGGGAAGACAACTTCAATTTTAATTTTTAAGTATCTTCATGCTTTCTTTAATAATTTTACATTTGCGCGTGATACCTCAGGGTACCGCTGTCCAGAATACCACCTGATGTTTTTAGGGATGCCGCGAGGGTTTTTAAAGCAAATACGACAAAAGTAGTCGTTATACAGGATATCTATAAAAGGCCCGACTTATTTTTATATTTAATGATTCTTAAGGTGATGATAAATATAAATTATTGACATTAATGGTTGGATAGGTTCAAAAAGTTTTTATGGCCGTTGTCAACGTTTTCCACATGTGCACCCCTCGGAGGATAAAAAACGGTAGTCGATTTCACGTCAGGTACAGGCAAGCATGTCAGGATCTACAGCTACTATTGCAGTCTGACATATTTTTATGTTTAATAATTCACAAAATTTCTTCATTTTTTTTAATAATTCTTGCTTATTTTATGAATTATTAACTCCAAATTGTGTGTTTTTTTTACAATAGCTGGATTGTAGAGTGTTGCTCTTCGGAACCGGAGTTCGTAGATTTGAATCCCACTGCTGGCATGGATGTTCGTACCCGTTGGCTTTAAGCTGTAGGTTCCGGTCGCATTAGCCATTGTGTAGCAAAACAGTAAACCGTAAATGCTCTAAACCAAACCAAATTTGTGTTTTGCATACCGACACGCTCTCTTGTACTTCGCGCCGAACGATGGCCGAATGGTAGAGCGCTGCTCTTCGGAACCGGAGTTCGCGGGTTCAAATCCCGCTGATGGCATGGATGTTTGTAGCCATTCGGAATCGGCTTTAAACTGTAGGTCCCGGTCTCATTAGACCTCGTGTGCAAAACAGTAGACCGTAGCGCTCCAAACCAAACCAAAACTCTTGTAGTTCGCGTTAACTCTACTAACCTCTTTTAACTTAATGAAATACATATAAATATCGAAGGGGGGGAGTACTTGCCTGTTAAGCGCCTGTCAAGCCTACACAACGCGGTGGATATTGCTGACAATTTTATTATGGGAGCACCATATAGCAGCCAACATTACTTCCTAGAACAACACAAACTTAATATGTCCTCGCCATTTAAGAAGCAAAGTCCAAGCAGAAGCCTCCCCCCTGGCTTTGTCTGCCAACTCCAGAGATATCATGTGGAAACTTGGAGGACATTGCGACCACAAACCTATTTTACGTACCCTAGTCGTCAGTAATAAACACGGCGGATCTTTGGCCGACTCGAGTCTCGATTCTACAATTCTCTGGTTATGAGATCTACGCCTTCGCCACTCTGAGTTCTCTACTCCTGCTTGGTTTCTTCCATGTGACATAGGTTGCACTTGGACATTCATGGACAACAGCCATTAAACTTTGTGTGTGTATCTAACCTTTAATGTTATTAATTTAAATATATTTTTATTTTTTAAATTATTGAGCACCAAAATATGTCAGACTTTTTATAGAGGCACCCTGTACATTAAATTCATAAGCTACATGTAGTTATCTTGACCTCTATGAAAATAGGTTTTCTATCAGTAACTGACATTCTGCCCTGGTTGTATGCTAACATTCTGTATTACTATTTCGTGATTACATTTGTAACATTATGTTAAAAGTTGTTTTTCATATATAGGGCAGCAAGATTGAAATATCTGAACATGCTTATTGCAGAATTCAAAAGGTTTTGATTGTTTGTGTTACAAATAAATAAATGCATGTAGTTATATTTGATTCAATACATGCAATGATGTAAGAGTTGATGACATCAGTAGCATAACTTATGCTATTATTTAGATAAACATTTTAACACTATGCAAATTTTATATTCCTCTGCATTTCCTTATTTTTAATTTTACTTCCAACACCTATACATAAAATCTAACATATACTTTTATAGAAATGTATAATATTCGACCAGTAGACCATATAGTTCCAAGGATGCCATAAGTCTTAAAAGCTTGAAGACCATTGATCTAAATCAAAGGTTTTCAAACCCTTTTATCTTTAGAGCATCTTTGAAATTAGAAATTCAATGTAGAGTATTATCTCCCAGCTATATATTGCATTTAGTAAAATTAACAAGAAAATTGCATTAAAGATACAAAGTAGTTTCGTCATTTAAGCTTGAAGGACATTAGATTTCCCCTTTTAAATTTTTCTGTACTAATTTCCCATTGTAGATAGAAAACACATACATGAAAAAAAAACTTGAACTACAATAAATTTTCTAATTCATCAATTGTCCACATAATGTTGACGAAATTGCAATTGATTTGAGAAGAAAGTGTCCAACCAGTTTTTATGCAATAAGAAATTTTGTAATAATTCTGGAAAGGTGTTAAATTTTCTAATTGTTTCTGCAGTACAAGGAGACAGTGGACCAGCCTCTATCTGGTGTTGCATTTTTACATAAATGTATTTAATGGACTGGCAGAGGAGAAACTGACACATCATATGCTGGCAACCTTTTTAATATAGCAAATACTTTAGTTGAATGGGGATAAATGATTTATACCCAATTTTTTGTTACACACTAAGAGAGCAAAAGATGATAATAATCCATTTTTTGGTCCTATTTTGTTTATGAAAAATATTCTTAATTTTAAGCTTTAAAGTATATTTAATAAAAAAAAACTTCTGATTTGAAATATGCCCTACCTTTTCATGAAGCAGTAAGTGCTCCATGGAGCACAGTTTGAGAAATTCTAATTTCAATTATTTGCTACCCACCCCACCCACTTGACCTTTTAGGCAAAGATTATATTATCTTTTTGGACATTTTTTCAAAAGATTATCCCATTAACAAGGAGAGATAATATAAATAGTTAAACTTTAAAGAGCAATTAGAACAAAAAGACTAAGTCTTAAAGATACTGAAATCAAATTTCATCAAGATGATGCAAGACTGCACATTGTACAATAGATTGTAGTATGGATAATGAGTGTGGTATAAATATGTGAACTTTAATGATTTACCAAACCAACAGTTCAAACCTGACACCCTCAGATTCATGGTTCAGTAGATTAAAGAACTTTCTGTGTGGTAAAACAATTTGAAATTGAGGAAATTTTTCTTAAGGGGGTTAGAGGTTTATTTAGAAACAAAACTGGTATGTTTTTCCAAAGTGTTTTTGTGAGAGGGAAAGAATGTTAAACCAAATGTGTACAGAAGGAGGATGGATACATTAAATGATCAAGATGTACAGATAAAGGTTAAAGGTTTGGTTTGGAGTGTGATGGTCTACTTTTTGCAACACGAGGGCTAATGAGACCAAGATCTACCGCTTAAAGCCAATTCCAAACAGCTAAAAACATCCATGCTACTGTGGGATTCAAACCCACAAATTCCGGTACCGAAGGCCAGTGCCCTAACCAATTAGCCATAGTTCGGCAGATAAAGGTTAAGAGATTATGTATACAGCACAACTTGGATAAAGCAAACATCTGTAATTTTAAGATTTCTTTGAGTCCCTTGAGCTTCTCATCAAATCAGTGTTTAAAATTTTTGATAATTTGAAGTTCAACTTCTTTAATTCATAGTCTCTTATTAAAAGAAATCTGTGAAACCATCATTGAAATTCTCGTACCTGTTTGACATTGTAAGTATAGGATAACAATATGGACTTAACATTCAAAGAATACATCAGTTTGGATAAAAACATAGATACTTTTGAAGAATTATCAGATAACAATATTTATCAGAAGGGTTAAATAAAGCAAATACATCGATGTAGGATATTGAGGATATTTAAAGGAGCAACGAGAAAGACCAATCCCTTTACTGTAAGAGGTGCTTTTTAAGAAAATTTTGTCAGTATATTGAAATTTAGATCTACATAAGTGAAGCTGCTATAAGTTAAACAATATCTGAAATCCTTAAAAGTGTCATTTACATATGTATATAACATTTTTTAAAGATTTCTCAAAATTGTCATTTCCCTTCAAAATTCCCTTTTTCTTCCTAAAAATTCCCAGGTTTTTTATAGTTCTATTTGTGTTGTATCATTAAAATAAATTATAAAAGATTGTGAAATGCCTTTAAACCAAACTTTATATGTGGATAGATATCTTGAATCTAAATTATTATGGACACTTGATAGTCTATACACTAGCACACATTTATAACATTCAAATAACTCTTGGCAGAATGATGGCCAGATCTTTTCTGAATGATGGATTCTTTTGTGTTAAGAGTTCATGGATTTGAATCTTACTGTGTGCATGGATGCTTGTAACCATTTGGAATCGTCTTTAAACTGTAGATCCTGGTCTATATATATATATATATATATGCTGCAAAAAAAAATTGATTGCATCACTTCAACCCAAAACTAACTCTCCTTCAAAAATCATATAATTTTTTACATTATATTTGGTTTAGAAATTATATTCTAAATATTGTATAAGTAAATATTGTAAACATTCTAACTAGTGCTCATATTTATAATTAACCTTAGTATACTCCACATGGTCTTAATAAATTTCATTTCTTTGTCTTCTCTCTTATTACAAGTATTTGAAAAAAAAACAATGGATAATGATGTGGCTCTTATAAATTGTAGCCACTGTTATCTGTAACTGGTTTATTTTATATTTGATATTAAGACATTCCTCTCTCTTCTTTTGTACTTTTATTGAAAAAAATAAGAACCTATTTCATAGTTTTAAAAGTTACATAGATAATAGATTTAAGATTCTACTACTAGCCCCAACTTTGGTATAACACAGAGTTTCTTAGTCTACTTTCTATTAATCTATCACTATCTGGGTATTTAACTTTGTTTGAGATATATTTTTTTATCAATGAATATAGCATAATTTTCATTAAGGTTTGTTTTGAACTGGGAAAGTCAGTTTTGGGAAATGCTATGTTTAATTATGTTAAAGCAGATTCTGAATGATTATGAACATCCTACTTCAATTTGAAACCAAGAATTCTAGAGCCAGTTGGCAGCATACTACCTGTTAGGTCTCTTTCTATATGTTCTTTCTATAACAGTAGGTGTTTATGAGCTCTAATATGTTCTCTTTATGATAAAGTTTGAATACTCTTTTACTTGCAGAAAATAGGAGTTTTTAAACCAAAAGATGAGGAGCCATATGGTCGCTTGAATCCTAAGTGGACAAAATGGATGCATAAACTATGTTGTCCTTGTTGCTTTGGTCGGAGCTGTCTAGTACCTAATCAAGGTTATTTATCTGAAGCTGGGGCATCTCTAGTTGACCAAAAATTACAACTTAATATAGTGCCAAAAACAAAGGTTTGTAATGTATTTCATTATTTATAAACATTTTTTATTTCATTCTTTTTTGTTGTGATTGCATTTAAATATATAACAAGTTATAGAAACTGCAGTTTGGAACAGCATAAGGCTCATTATCTATCAAAAAATTTGTTTTTAAGTTATAATTCAAAACTTTTCTTTTTATTTCAATAGGTCGTGAGCCTCACTAGTGAGACTTTCAATTATTCAACCATTGATCGAGCGAAATCAAGAACAAAAAGAAATATGGTTCAACGATTTCCAAAATTTCCATTACATTTTAACAGAATTAGCCTTCCTCCCAAGGTAAAAAATCTTTTCTAATATTGTAGTTCATGTTTTTCATATTTAATGAATGTTAAACCCTATTTAGATTTTATTTTCTAATGGAAAGTATTTATTCTGAAGCATTCAAATTAATATTTATTTTTAATGGATCATATCTTTTTGCTTTTGCTGTCTTTTTTTTTAACTGGACATTGTGCTATTTTTTAATAATTTATAATTTTTTTTTCAATGTCTGATAACAAAATTTTGAGGGTATCAAATTACAGCCAGTAATAAAAGTTATTATTTCTTAACCACTTGTGGGGCAAAAAAATTCACAGCTACACATGTCTGAACAGTCATGTGTAAATAATTTGGAGGTGTCTTCAGGCAGTGTTTGGGAGGTTTTAGAAGAGAATCATTTCGAAGAGTTTTAGAAGGCACATCAACTAATGATAAAATTACATATGTATGAATACTAAGTTTACTTATTAAAAATCATTGCTTGACTCTGTATTATTTTGTTCTCTCCTTTAATTTTTCTAAGCAATATCCCTGGCTTCTCTATGACTTTCTATTTTATAGTCTGGCATCAATATTGATAACTTTACATAAAGAAGTGCAATCAGAAACTTTGCCTTGGTTAAGAATTTCATTAACACTTGATGTGCCATGAATTTCATTTTTCTTTCTGCATCAATTGCCTGTACATGTAGATGGCACATCTTTTCCCTGCAAGTTATTAATAACTTAGTTATTATAAAACCTACATTAAATAAGTATTCTGCCATTCAAATAGTAAATATTTTTAGCTGATCAAATTGTGATATATGCTATTAAACTGTAGTGGTTGTTTAACTTATGTTTTGTCATCAGAATGATTTTTAATTTTGTAATAAGCATATTTTTATGCGTTGCATATATTCAGTTAAGTTTGAGTACTCTAATACAATTTGATATAGATGCAAATAATTTCAATATCACTTTTTATTATTAGTAGTCTGTAAAAAATAATGGTTCATAAGTTTAGCCAAGAGGCAGCCATTTTAAAATGTATGAGATAGCTGTACATGAGTATTATGCATATGAGAGACAGGCATACTTATGCTATTGCTTATTACTGCAAATTTAGTATTTAATGTAGTTTTACTCATTTTCCATTTTAAAAAAAAATTACAACAGTGCAGAAAATAAGATTTGTCTTACTCAAAGCCCTGTGTTTGTGTCTCTGATTTAATTTTTTAGGAAAATAAATTGCATTTAATTCCTCAGATATCTAAATTTGGTTTGCTATTTACCTATTTCATAATCTTTTAGAATTTTAATTGCTTTTACAGTATCAATATTTTTTCCTTTCTCCAAATAGGATTACCCAGAATATCATTATAGTTCAACCATAACTTTTTGTTGCCATTAGATACGGATATGGAAACTTTTGAATTTATATGTAGTTCAACCACTTTATTTTATAAAATCCTTTTCTGAGAAATAACTACAATTGTGAATTTTATTTGTATGCAGTATCAGAAAATTATGAATATTCTAGTCTAAATTGCTAATAATTATATTTCTGGAGCATCATTTTATTAACATTTATTGATAAATTATTTTCTTGTCCTTTCATATGAAATCTAATAAGCATGTTTAAAATTAAATTGCATTTCGGGCCATTTTTTGTTCTCTGTATAGGTACTTTGAAAGCAACTGTATATGCACTGTATATGTTGTTATATGCATTTGTATTTTAACCTTTAGAACTAGTTCAAAGAGTTTTGTATTAGTTTGTTACAGTTTGTACAACTATTATCAACTTTTCATGCTTTAGGTGGGGTCTTTCCAACTTTTTGTTGATGGTTATAGAGATGCTGATTATTGGTTGAAGAAATTTGAATCCGAACCTTTACCTGAAGATCTTCAAAGACAATTTCAGCTCCAATTTGAGCGTTTGGTTGTTCTTGATTATATTATAAGAAACACTGGTATGTGTGCTTTATTTGATTTTTTATTTAACAAGATACTTTCTTCCTAAGTTTCTTTTAAAATTCATATTTTGGTTTCTTTTTTAGATCGGGGAAATGATAATTGGTTAATTAAGTATGATAAACCTGACAGCAACTCAAAGATAGATAATGTAAGAATTATCTCTCTATAATGCTATATTTACTTTATGATTTAAAACTTCATATTGATTGTTACTTTTATATATGACCAACTTAACTTATTACATTTAGTTTTGAATGGCTGTCAAAGTTTTCCATATTATTTATTTATTTATTTTTTTTTTTATGAAGTACTAAGTATGATAAACCTGATTGTAATTCCAAGATATATAATTTGTTAAAAAATTATTTCTGTGCATATATCTGTACTTTGTGATTTAAAATTTCCTATTTCATACCGCTTTTATTTTTTACAAAATTTTGTTACATTTAAATGCATGTCAGTGATGAGTTTTGTTTAGTTATTTTGTTCTTATTTTGGCTTTCAATAAAAAATATTCTTGTTGAAATGTTTAGTTTTATATGTAATTTTTCCTTCAATTAGTTGAATGGAAGTAAAGGTGATGTGAAGATTGCAGCAATAGACAATGGGCTGGCTTTCCCATTCAAGCATCCGGATTCATGGCGAGCATGTAAAGTTATTTAGTAAATTTTTGTTTTTGTATACCTTTATATAAAATGTTTTATCATATTTTGTAGTTTGTTTTTAAATTTAGCTATAATAGCTGTACCTATTTGACTCATTACTCTGTTAATCAAAAATGGAATTGTATGAAAATTTTTTTTTTAAATTAAATATTTATGTTCTGTAATAAATTTCTAAAAACTTATAGAAAACTGATTTATAAAGCTGCATTTTAAAACTAAATTTAATAAATGTTAAAGCTCAGAACTGACCTATTAAATTTTACTTGTTTTAATTTTTTTTTTTTCTTTTAGATCCTTATTACTGGGCTTGGCTTCCAGTTGCTAAAATTCCATTTTCATCTGAAACAAGAGACCTTGTGTTACCTCAACTTTCTGATATGAATTTTGTAGAGGATCTTTGTGATGATTTACAGTTTTTGTTTGAAGTAAGGTGTTATATACTTTATATCAAATAACATATATTCAGATACTTCATCATTGCAATTTACAGCAGTTGGAGCCACAGATTTAAAAAGTGAAGTCATTACAACATACTATCTAAATGCTACATATTATATATAGTCATTATGGAAAACAGGATGTAATTACTAAATTACACATAAGTGTTAAAAAATATGGATTTTACAAATGTTACAATGTATTTTCAAAAAATAAGTTTTCTTATTTTATGTATTTTATTATATAATCAATCTTGAATTTCTTAGGTTATTGAAAAATTATAATCAGAACAACAGTTTCCGTAATTATTTGTTTGAATTGTGTGAATGTAAATATTTGCTTACAATTGTTTACATTATTTTTTTTCAATCAATACTCTATCCAGTTCATTCATATTCTATAGTTATATTAATTTTTTTGTATTTTCCTAAGATTTCTTGTAGTACTTTATTTTTGTATGCATAAGAGTATATTATGCTTTATGCATGTTTAGTCCCAACTGGATATTTATAATCTTAACATTTTTTTAGGATGATCGAGGATTTGATAGAAATGTATTTGAAAAACAAATGTCTGTCATGAGGGGACAAGTAAGTATTTGCCTTACTTCATATATTTTTCAATATTTTACAACAGTTTTCTGTATTGAAACTTTCTTTTGTTCAAATAGATCTTAAATTTGACTCAAGCTCTGAAAGATGGAAAATCCCCTGTTCAGTTGGTTCAGATGACTGCTGTAATAGTTGAAAAACGTAAAATTCGAGGAGCCAGAGGAAAAATCCGTGCCGCTAATCATAGCTTTACACAAACATTTCAAAATAAAGCACCTTTTTTCTCTTGGTGTTGAATATTCCTTCATCATACATGTACCTATATATTTCTTACTTCCATATAAAATGTAATCAGTGTAATAGTAAGAAAAATCTAGTTGATATTTTTCAGAGAATATTTATTGTTATAAATCATTTTTTAACCATTTTTAAGCTTTAACTTTTAATATCTTTAAAATGCTTTCAGTATCCTGTGAGAAAAATTCTTTGTTACTGTTGTGTACATGTACAAAAATGTGCAATGAAATTTAGTTTAAAAGAGATGTTTAATATTTTATTAATAAACATTTAAAATGTGATAGGATCCTGAAAACTACAAATGTCAGTACTATAATTTCTTAGATATGCTTATCTTACATTAAATTACTTCTGCTATGCAATTTTTTTATATGTGTGTTTTATATAAATTAAGCTATTCAAATTTTTGTTTTTGGCTTAATATAAATGTTGAATATTATTATGATGACAAAAAAAAATTCAAATATAGAAATCTATTTGAGAAGGGCTGCTAAATGACATAGTATCTATTTCTGGTATACCTATATTTGTTACAAATAGATTTTGTTCTCTTTATTGGCTTTTGAGGACTAAATGAGATTTGGCTAAAAAGGCTTTGACAGTTTCAAATGTAATGTTTTGATTAGAGAATAAATTATGATTCCTGTTCACTTTGAAAATAATCTTATGTGCTAACAGTATGAATTTTAAGATATAAGAGATCCCCAGGTCATATTGTTAATTGGGAATTTATATATATATGTAATCCTATTTTTATAAAACTCCTCTACAAAGAGAAAGTTCACCAGCTAGCAATCATAAAAGTACAAAGATGCAGTCGGGCCTCATATTAAAGAGAATGCAGAAGTCTAATTTAAAATTTATTTCAGAGCAGCAACACCGCACATCCTTTCTACTTAACAACAGACAACCAAAAGCCACAGAGTTCACTCTGCTTGGACAGAGGTGCACCCAAAAGCGATGACAAAAAGAATTTTCCCACAGTAAAAAACTACTTAATAAGCAAATTAAATGCAGTATCAGCAAAACGCGTAATCATCCAAAAGCTGGGAAACTGCTGTATCAACAGAAAGTTTACAGTTTTATGACAGAAAGGAATGTTAAGTGGAAAATACTTCGTTGATTAAACCATCTAGAGGCTGGGAAAGAGATTTAAATGAATTAGAATGGTAGAGATGAGGTTTTTTGAAGAAATATTAAAGTTAAATAATTTTGATATATTACATATGTATATATTTATTTATATATATATATATATATATATATATATATATATATATATATATATATATATATATATATATATATATATATATGTTTAAATACATCTATCCTATCTTATTATAAATTATCAGTCATTTCATTTTTACTGTTTGAGATTTTAAGTCTAACTATTGGTATAGTAGTGTTTGAAATTGGCTATAATTGTTTACAGTATTATACCAACTCATAGTCACTTAGGTTAAGAAGGATTTTTGTCATAAATTATACTGTTTTTCTTAAATAAATAAACTTACTGCTTAAACAAAATTTAGAAGTTTTCTAAACAAGGCTGTAATTTAACTTAGAAGAAAGGTTTACAGTCAAACTATATGAATATTTTGCCATTGTGAAGTTGTAAATTAAAAAGTTTGTTCTGTATGCTGCAGCCAAAGATTTAAAGGAAGTGTATAACAAGTTAATTGGTTTTGTGGTTCTTTTTAATTTAACTATCCTATATACTTTGTAAGATATAAAGTATGAAGTAAAAAGTTGAAGTTATGTAAAATGAATCCATATCAGGGATTTAATAGGAAAAAGTTATCTTTTATTAATTTCATATTCAATTGATAAAAAATAAATTGATTTTCATGATATTTGTTGATAACTAATTATAACTTTATACTATTTAAAATTTTGATACTATATGAATATTACTTGCAAATTATAAAAAATTTAATATTACATTTTTTGGGGAGGGAAAGGCTATAAAATAGTTGATATTTTCTTATAACCAGTAATATAAAATTTTCTTTCCTAAGTAGTAAAGTATTTATGTCTTCTTTATAAATTATCTGAGAGCTTATTCTGCACTATATAGCCTAAGCTCAATTTTCATAGTTTTTGTCCCATCATTGATTCAAGATCTGAAAAAAATCTATTTATTTTTAGAGTAAATTCTATTAAGAAAGTAAGTTGGGAAACTTTATGCATGTGATAATATCAGTATTTCCTCCATGGTTACCTATGTAGCAGTTCAATACTTGATTTTCTAGTCTTTAATATGCTAATTTAAGATCCTGTATTTCTTTGTTGTAAAATTGACTGCATTAGCATAATAACTATATACACGATAAACTGCCATTATAAATGTTTATTGAATTATTAATCTGATTTAGTAACATTTTTAATCTGTTTTTTCCTTTTAAAGAAACCTGATTGTGCAATGGCAAGACACTTTTTTCAGTAATCATGGAAGTTTATAGCAAGACATATTTTACTTTATTACTCATTTTATACAAAAATTATTTGTTATAGAGATAAATTTTCTTTGAAATTGTCTTCTATATATAATTGAGATGCATCTTATTGATTGATTGCATGTTTGAAATGTGTTTTTACTTCCTTTTTGGAATATGTGATTGAGCTTGTTTTGTGGAGTCATTTTGTTCTGTGATATAATATTTGAGATCTGAATTTGTTCAACAACAGATGTGCTCAAAATTATTCATTAATATTCATAATTTATATTTATTATAACTGGTAGTTTAAATGAAAATGAGATAAAACTTCCATTTTGTATATTCAATCTCATTTTCATTTTGATTGAGAAAAAGCAAGTAAGTTTTTATTAGAATAGCATGGATTATTTTAAAGTGTATGTGTATTAAATATTTCTTTGAGAGTTATATTTTAGATGCTTTCACAATATTTATGTTCTACAATGTTTAAAGCTCATTTATAGTAATTATGTTTGCATATATTTCTTACCTTTGTAGAAATCAATCAACATTATAAAAATCCATCCTCAAAGTGATTGTGCCTATTGCCAGTAATCTCATCTCTCTTTGCTTGATAAAAGTATAGTTTCAAATATAATTATTCATATATGCTAGCATTCATATGTAGCCCAAATATTCTTTACATAATAATCTCAAATATTAAACCTTTAAAACGTATGTTAGCATGTGTGAATTATATTTTTATTTATATTTAAGTATATGCTATGATTTGTATGATATCCATTATCTAGTCATGAATAGACTTTGCTTTATGTATTTGTATTATCTAAATATAAGTACTTTGCTAAACTTGTATTTTTCAATGCATCCAACATTGCATGACTATTTAAATCTGCTCTTTGTTATGTTTCATTTTCATATCCAATATTATATACATCCTCTGTTAAAAATTTATTTCTGTAACCACTAATAATTGTAATTCTTAATTTCTTGAAGGTAATTAAGAATGCTATATGAATGCCTCATGTTTTATAACTTATTTTCTGGGTGTCATCCTTTTTTGCAAAATATTTGAATGTTAGTATAAGCACTTGCTAAGAGTTCATTTTATGTCCTAAATAATGAACCAACGGTGATTTAAAAATCTAGTCCCTTGTATTTTATCATTTGAAAATTATGTAGTGTTAAACATTCTTTTATCTGTAGTTTAATATATTTGTAATTTTATAAGCATTATAAAAAGCAATTATATAAATTTTTTATTAGGCATATTTCTATAAAAGTAGTTTCCTATCACATTATTTTTGGCATATATTGTTTAATTTAATCATAATTATGTATGAACATTTCTTAAAAATACAATATGCTTAGTTATTCTTGATGACTCATTTTGCCTTCAGTAATGTCACATAGGTTTAAAAACATCTAGGATCCAGAAGAATAAATTATGGATTTGCTCATTTCCTACAAAAAAAGAATAATTGACTTTTTAATTGAACTAAATGTTTAAAGTTATTACAGTACATCTTATTTATAATTGAAAATTTTCTGGCATAAGAATATTTAACATTTTTATCATCTGAAACTAAAAATTATTTTCTTTTTTATGCTTCATGAATTATGAAGCAAATTTTAAGTTTATGGTAAGTAACATAATTCTTAATGTAATAAGCAACATTCACATAGTTAAAATTTTAGTCCAGCAGTTACAGTTTATTTTTTATTAATTTCTCATAAGTATGGTTTCCTATAGATATGGTAAATTATATGAAAATATTCTTAAACTTTCTGTACAATTGAAACTGTCTAAAATGTGAAAGAATATAGAGAACATATAATGATAGCAAAAATTTAATTTGCCTCTGCTCTCTCTCTCTTTTTTATTATTATTTATTTAGTAAGATCACTAATTGTCACTTCAGTTATTGTTTTTATACCAAGTCTTCTGACTTCTAACAATTAATTTAAATTGGTATTGATTCTATTGTAATGCTTCTCTTTACTTGAAAAATATTTTCAAATTTTTATGCAATAGTGTAATAAAATAGAAAAATTATGCTTTAAACCAAAAATTATATCATTAGAGACAAGAAGTAAAGGAAAAAATGGCTGCTTACCTTTTTGTATGAATCTGTCTTAAAGGGGCTAAAAATATATTTCTTCTATTAATGTCATGTCCAAGATTATAGCTTAAATATACTTAACCTTTTGTATCTTAAAACCTTCAATTGAAAATTATTTTTTCCAATATTAGAATGCATTATTTCAAACATGTAAAAAATAATTAAAATCATAAAAAAGAAAATTTATGCACAAAAAAGTATATTTTTTAGAAACAAACAAAAAAAATTCTACATATTTCTTATAAATATTGTAAATTACTTCACAAAAAATATCTTTACATAAAAAAGTTCAAAGCTATCTTTGTAAGGAATCTACTCCTGGTGTCTCTATATATGTTTTTAATGTTTGAAGTTTATTTCAATAATAACCATATATATGTGATCAAATGATAAATGAAAATTTGATATGAAAATTAAACTTAATATCAAAGTTTGACAGGAATTCTACAAGTAAATTGTGCCAATTGCAATGTTGCATTATAGGAACAACCAACAAAAGTCTTTTAAAGCTCAGTGTTATGACATCAATTTTTGTGTTCGTTGCAGATCTGAAGTATTGTATGTTTAAGGTTAAAAATTCTCTTTTAAAACCATTAATAATCTTCTTTTTTGTGATAAATTAATTATTTGATTTCTCTAAATTATTTTCATATATATTTCATTAGAATTATTTATATTATGAACTACAAATCATTTGATATCATATAACTGACTCTTATTGCTAGAAGACTATTTCCTTCATACCAAATGTAAAATTTCTGAAATTCCTTCATTGATAGCAGAATTGTTCAGAAAAATTCAAGAGTATTATCTATTGATTGTTTTTAAAAGACTTGTTTACTTAAAATATCTCTTGTCATCTATAATAATGTAGAAGACAGCTTTCTTTGATGTACTATAGTTTTTCATTACTAGAATTAGAATTAATTTATTGTAACATAATTGAAGTCAGAATTTGAATATCTGCATTCATTACAAGTTTAATAATTATATAGGTTACTATAGTATATAAGACTGGAATTAAATTATGTAGAATTGATTGTATATTTAACTGGTATGACTAAAATTTTAAAAATAAAACTTTTATTTAAATTGTAAGTTAATTTTGATTTTATATAAATCATTTCAATTATAAAACCAGTTTATATGTTAAAATTAATTTTCAAATTTTTATAGTATACTTTACTTTATTGTACTATTTGCTGTTAGTCACGCTGGTGTAATATGATCATAATCGTTCTGCTATATTTCAGTTTGGTTAAAACTTTTTCTTTTTAAATAGTTTACTTTATTCACATATTCTGTGATGTGTAATACTTTTTAAGCTTATTAAGTCACATTAAACTAGTCTCAAGACTTAGCTGTTGAATTTGACATACATTTTATGGTTTCTTATAACACACTGATTCATTGAACTCTGTACCCACCAATTATAAAACAATTAAGCCCAAATATGTTGCCTGATTTTGAGTCTTCCTTGACGTCTATATAATACAAAATCACTTTCTTTTATCCCTGTAAGTTAAAGAGCTTTGATGTGTATTTTTAATAGTTAAAGGTCACTAAATATAACTCAGAATTGATAAGTATTGTTTTATTTTTTTAGCATCCTTCAAGGATATGTTATAAGTGATAGTATTTGCCTAGTGTAAGAGTATATAGTTTAAATTGCTAAAGGCAATAATTTGTCTATTCTCTTGTTATTTTATGTGTCATAAAAGTAATCATATATTTGTCTTCTTTAAGTTGTTCTCCTGTTTTTGGTAGTCACTTGTGTATTGTTGACTTAACTCTTTACTTTTTTTCTTTTTTTTTTTCCTGTAAAGTAAAATTACATGTTAAAATTTGAATTTCAAGATCATGAAAAGAATATATCCTACTGTATACCTTATCTAATTTAAGTATTAATACTTATGGTTACTATCGAATTTATATTTAAAATTCTGTAGTGTATATTAGCCTTAAGTTACTTTAACTACTGCCCTTGGAATAAAAATAAATACTTTCCTCTTCTAATGTCTGTAGCTCAAATAACTGCAGCCATAATTATGAATGCTACAAATTTTATAAAATTATTTTGAACTATAATAGAGGCAAAGCTGTCAAATTATAAAATATACTAAAGCTTTTGTGTGAAGTACAACATTAAAAACAGTTATCTTCACTTAAATGATACAAATCTAAATTGGAAAGATTGTCCTTTCTTGTTTGCATTTTCACGACCAAGAAATGTTAGTTTTATCTTCTATTTTAACATACTTGCTGGAGATCTCACACCAGCATGTGAAGTGATGTTGTTGCTGAATAACCAATCATGCACCCAAAACATAATTTGGGGCAGCTTCCCAGTAGCTATGTTGTTTTAAAAAATCATTGTATTCTGGGAACAATCTACTTCTATGCCAGGGCAATGACTCTCAATACTACCTCTCATGACCAGTAGTCGATGTGTTAAAAGTAAAAGTTTCAGTAATAGGACAGTTTGGATAAAACTGTTTCTAGTTTTACAATTTTAATATTTTAAATATTGGTAATTTACACGTATGCCATGTAGTTATTTTCTAATATCATGAGCTCTTTTTAAATATGTAATTAATTAATAAACCTGTTTTGTTAAGTTTTCTTCTGATTGAGTTGAATTATGCTGATATATTTGCCTCTGTTGTTAAATAATTTTTAAGTGAATTTTATCTTTATGTAAATAAAGAATTTAGTGTATTTCTCTATTGATGTATAAAAACTGTTTTGTTATTTTTGATTGTGCTTTACTGAATTTGCATTATTTATTTGTTAGCTTAAAAAACCCTCAATTTTGTCTATGCATACATTCCAGTTGTGTAGTAATTCCTTAATACTATTTTACATATTACTACCTAAACCAAAGTAAAATATATTTGTTTGGATATATTGTCATGAATATTTAATAGTTTGTGAAATATGTACCACTGTGATATAGATTTTCAATATGGTACATCAAACTTAAATTAAAATTTTATCTGATTTATTGACATGACATATTTTTTAAACCTATTCTTTCTCGCACGCTCTGTATTGTACTTTGCAAAATAAATTGCATAATTTTTAATTGCTTGTTATCTATGTATTTTTGAATTTCTTACTGAAGAGATTTCAGCTTCCCAATGCTAGATGAGTTATATCAGCTTGTTTGCATTACATTTAGTCTGATGAAGCATCTGAGCAATTTACCACTGTGAAAATATCATATCAGAGAACAAAATTATTGACATTGATTGATAAGGCTTAACAAATGACTTTAACAGCCCATGTTTATAATATTTACTTAAATAATTATGCTCCTGTGAATTTCCTATTTTGAGCTGGGATAAAAAAAAAAGTGTCTTATTTGCTATATTTAAAGGAATTGGGGACATTACAAAGTGTTTAACTGCACTATTAACATACATATTTGATACATTGTACATATAAGTTGAAGTATATAACTAAATAGAGCACACATTTGTTTTTAAACATATAATTTTTCAGTTCACATTTCTTTAATTTTTAAAATGTTCCTTTTGGTTAAATATTAAATCTTTCTCCTGATTTTGCTATATTTATTTAAAGTGTGTTTTGTATGTATTTGAAAAAAACTTTTAAGATTCTATGAAAAATTAGGCTGCAAAGAGCATTTTAAAAATTTTAAAAACTTAAATTTTAAAAAATGATCTAATTTTTAAAAAAATAATTTAGTTATACTTCTATTTATATATGTACAAAGTTTGTACAGCATGAGTTAACATTTTAAAAAATTAACTTATGCTGTCATAATCCCTATCAACCACTTATAGGAGAGCCAAGCAGTTGTTGAATGTGTAAGATGCTGCTCTTTAGCAGCTGCGTCCAACTCTTTGAATCCCTTTCTTGATGAAGATATTCATAGGCTTTAAGTAGATGCCCGCTCTTGTATGGCAGAAAAATATAAACTGCAGCTTTCCAGACCAAACCACTTATGAAAGAAAAAAATAAGTTTAGTAAAAATTGCTTATAGATGAAATTATCCTCACTGAATCAACTGTTATATCGTCATAGTGACGCTTCTTGTTTATCATGCTAGTGTAGTAAAACAGTAAATCGTAGTAATCCAAACCAAACCAAACCAAGCCTTGTGTATCCTGGTTTAGGGGTACTAGGATTTTACAGAGTTAGTTTTGTATATGTTTAGGTTTTAAACTCTTAGAAGTTAGTACATTTATTGTGTGTTCATGAATGTGAGGGTTCTCTTAAATTTACTGAAATTAACATAAACTAAGTAATTTATCGATTTGAGACATTATTTAAATTATCGTATTAGATGTATTATCGTACAGTGGAAAAATGAAAATAGGATAATTAAATAACAAAAAGGGTCCAAGATTATAGCTTAAATATACTTAACCTTTTGTATCTTAAAACCTTCAATTGAAAATTATTTTTTCCAATATTAGAATGCATTATTTCAAACATGTAAAAAATAATTAAAATCATAAAAAAGAAAATTTATGCACAAAAAAGTATATTTTTTAGAAACAAACAAAAAAAATTCTACATATTTCTTATAAATATTGTAAATTACTTCACAAAAAATATCTTTACATAAAAAAGTTCAAAGCTATCTTTGTAAGGAATCTACTCCTGGTGTCTCTATATATGTTTTTAATGTTTGAAGTTTATTTCAATAATAACCATATATATGTGATCAAATGATAAATGAAAATTTGATATGAAAATTAAACTTAATATCAAAGTTTGACAGGAATTCTACAAGTAAATTGTGCCAATTGCAATGTTGCATTATAGGAACAACCAACAAAAGTCTTTTAAAGCTCAGTGTTATGACATCAATTTTTGTGTTCGTTGCAGATCTGAAGTATTGTATGTTTAAGGTTAAAAATTCTCTTTTAAAACCATTAATAATCTTCTTTTTTTGTGATAAATTAATTATTTGATTTCTCTAAATTATTTTCATATATATTTCATTAGAATTATTTATATTATGAACTACAAATCATTTGATATCATATAACTGACTCTTATTGCTAGAAGACTATTTCCTTCATACCAAATGTAAAATTTCTGAAATTCCTTCATTGATAGCAGAATTGTTCAGAAAAATTCAAGAGTATTATCTATTGATTGTTTTTAAAAGACTTGTTTACTTAAAATATCTCTTGTCATCTATAATAATGTAGAAGACAGCTTTCTTTGATGTACTATAGTTTTTCATTACTAGAATTAGAATTAATTTATTGTAACATAATTGAAGTCAGAATTTGAATATCTGCATTCATTACAAGTTTAATAATTATATAGGTTACTATAGTATATAAGACTGGAATTAAATTATGTAGAATTGATTGTATATTTAACTGGTATGACTAAAATTTTAAAAATAAAACTTTTATTTAAATTGTAAGTTAATTTTGATTTTATATAAATCATTTCAATTATAAAACCAGTTTATATGTTAAAATTAATTTTCAAATTTTTATAGTATACTTTACTTTATTGTACTATTTGCTGTTAGTCACGCTGGTGTAATATGAACATAATCGTTCTGCTATATTTCAGTTTGGTTAAAACTTTTTCTTTTTAAATAGTTTACTTTATTCACATATTCTGTGATGTGTAATACTTTTTAAGCTTATTAAGTCACATTAAACTAGTCTCAAGACTTAGCTGTTGAATTTGACATACATTTTATGGTTTCTTATAACACACTGATTCATTGAACTCTGTACCCACCAATTATAAAACAATTAAGCCCAAATATGTTGCCTGATTTTGAGTCTTCCTTGACGTCTATATAATACAAAATCACTTTCTTTTATCCCTGTAAGTTAAAGAGCTTTGATGTGTATTTTTAATAGTTAAAGGTCACTAAATATAACTCAGAATTGATAAGTATTGTTTTATTTTTTTAGCATCCTTCAAGGATATGTTATAAGTGATAGTATTTGCCTAGTGTAAGAGTATAGTTTAAATTGCTAAAGGCAATAATTTGTCTATTCTCTTGTTATTTTATGTGTCATAAAAGTAATCATATATTTGTCTTCTTTAAGTTGTTCTCCTGTTTTTGGTAGTCACTTGTGTATTGTTGACTTAACTCTTTACTTTTTTTCTTTTTTTTTTTCCTGTAAAGTAAAATTACATGTTAAAATTTGAATTTCAAGATCATGAAAAGAATATATCCTACTGTATACCTTATCTAATTTAAGTATTAATACTTATGGTTACTATCGAATTTATATTTAAAATTCTGTAGTGTATGTTAGCCTTAAGTTACTTTAACTACTGCCCTTGGAATAAAAATAAATACTTTCCTCTTCTAATGTCTGTAGCTCAAATAACTGCAGCCATAATTATGAATGCTACAAATTTTATAAAATTATTTTGAACTATAATAGAGGCAAAGCTGTCAAATTATAAAATATACTAAAGCTTTTGTGTGAAGTACAACATTAAAAACAGTTATCTTCACTTAAATGATACAAATCTAAATTGGAAAGATTGTCCTTTCTTGTTTGCATTTTCACGACCAAGAAATGTTAGTTTTATCTTCTATTTTAACATACTTGCTGGAGATCTCACACCAGCATGTGAAGTGATGTTGTTGCTGAACAACCAATCATGCACCCAAAACATAATTTGGGGCAGCTTCCCAGTAGCTATGTTGTTTTAAAAAATCATTGTATTCTGGGAACAATCTACTTCTATGCCAGGGCAATGACTCTCAATACTACCTCTCATGACCAGTAGTCGATGTGTTAAAAGTAAAAGTTTCAGTAATAGGACAGTTTGGATAAAACTGTTTCTAGTTTTACAATTTTAATATTTTAAATATTGGTAATTTACACGTATGCCATGTAGTTATTTTCTAATATCATGAGCTCTTTTTAAATATGTAATTAATTAATAAACCTGTTTTGTTAAGTTTTCTTCTGATTGAGTTGAATTATGCTGATATATTTGCCTCTGTTGTTAAATAATTTTTAAGTGAATTTTATCTTTATGTAAATAAAGAATTTAGTGTATTTCTCTATTGATGTATAAAAACTGTTTTGTTATTTTTGATTGTGCTTTACTGAATTTGCATTATTTATTTGTTAGCTTAAAAAAACCCTCAATTTTGTCTATGCATACATTCCAGTTGTGTAGTAATTCCTTAATACTATTTTACATATTACTACCTAAACCAAAGTAAAATATATTTGTTTGGATATATTGTCATGAATATTTAATAGTTTGTGAAATATGTACCACTGTGATATAGATTTTCAATATGGTACATCAAACTTAAATTAAAATTTTATCTGATTTATTGACATGACATATTTTTTAAACCTATTCTTTCTCAGCACGCTCTGTATTGTACTTTGCAAAATAAATTGCATAATTTTTAATTGCTTGTTATCTATGTATTTTTGAATTTCTTACTGAAGAGATTTCAGCTTCCCAATGCTAGATGAGTTATATCAGCGTGTTTGCATTACATTTAGTCTGATGAAGCATCTGAGCAATTTACCACTGTGAAAATATCATATCAGAGAACAAAATTATTGACATTGATTGATAAGGCTTAACAAATGACTTTAACAGCCCATGTTTATAATATTTACTTAAATAATTATGCTCCTGTGAATTTCCTATTTTGAGCTGGGATAAAAAAAAAAGTGTCTTATTTGCTATATTTAAAGGAATTGGGGACATTACAAAGTGTTTAACTGCACTATTAACATACATATTTGATACATTGTACATATAAGTTGAAGTATATAACTAAATAGAGCACACATTTGTTTTTAAACATATAATTTTTCAGTTCACATTTCTTTAATTTTTAAAATGTTCCTTTTGGTTAAATATTAAATCTTTCTCCTGATTTTGCTATATTTATTTAAAGTGTGTTTTGTATGTATTTGAAAAAAACTTTTAAGATTCTATGAAAAATTAGGCTGCAAAGAGCATTTTAAAAATTTTAAAAACTTAAATTTTAAAAAATGATCTAATTTTTAAAAAATAATTTAGTTATACTTCTATTTATATATGTACAAAGTTTGTACAGCATGAGTTAACATTTTAAAAAATTAACTTATGCTGTCATAATCCCTATCAACCACTTATAGGAGAGCCAAGCAGTTGTTGAATGTGTAAGATGCTGCTCTTTAGCAGCTGCGTCCAACTCTTTGAATCCCTTTCTTGATGAAGATATTCATAGGCTTTAAGTAGATGCCCGCTCTTGTATGGCAGAAAAATATAAACTGCAGCTTTCCAGACCAAACCACTTATGAAAGAAAAAAATAAGTTTAGTAAAAATTGCTTATAGATGAAATTATCCTCACTGAATCAACTGTTATATCGTCATAGTGACGCTTCTTGTTTATCATGCTAGTGTAGTAAAACAGTAAATCGTAGTAATCCAAACCAAACCAAACCAAGCCTTGTGTATCCTGGTTTAGGGGTACTAGGATTTTACAGAGTTAGTTTTGTATATGTTTAGGTTTTAAACTCTTAGAAGTTAGTACATTTATTGTGTGTTCATGAATGTGAGGGTTCTCTTAAATTTACTGAAATTAACATAAACTAAGTAATTTATCGATTTGAGACATTATTTAAATTATCGTATTAGATGTATTATCGTACAGTGGAAAAATGAAAATAGGATAATTAAATAACAAAAAGGACTTAAGATGAAAGAAATGGAGATGGAGTAAAGTTTGCCGGTAGCCACAGCGTCATTTTAATAGTAGCTCCTAGGACTTTCTATGTTGGTTCTACGGGGTGTACTAAGACAGCTCCACAGTAGGCTTTCTTCGAAGTGCCCTTGCGAGCGAACGTGGTTCCTAAGTCGTGATCGCAGAAAGATAACGACTGGTATGAATTTGGGAGAATAGATTTTCTAGGGGACTTTAGTAAAGTAAAATTAACATGGATTCCGAGAACCTAGCAGACCACAAATGTGCTTAGAAGAACGAAGTTAAAACAAACAAAAAAAATAGCTGAGAAAATAAAATTGCCGTTCTTTAAAGTTAATGAATTGATAAAAGGGGAAAATGCTACTACAATGGCATTAAGCCCCGGGAGAGAGAGTGATGTCACTCTCATACAATGCTTAAACCATATGCATGGGTTATGAGCCGCTCAAATTGGGAGGAATATCAGCTTTAAACGTTTTTTAAAACAGATATTTGTGAAAGTTTGACTCTAAAAGGTGTCTTAGGAAGACTGTGTCCAAAATTTCCTCCCTGTTGGTGGTACTATTGATTGAAGGAGGGGGGATAAAGGGTTAGAGCATATTATTGCTTTCAACCACAGATGATGCGAACAGCAATCTAGCATTCATTCCAAAATCTTTAAAAGTGAGGTATTGTCTCTTCAATATTTTGCCCATTTTGTTTTGAAGAAGTATTATTTATATTAGTTTTACTGCCTACTATATGAAATTTCAGGGAGTTTTCATCGTTTGCAGGGTGTGGGCCGCCATAAATTGGCTCAAATGTAGTTGTCCTGACCTAAAGCTCCTATAAATTTCACCATAAGCCTAGTATATAGGAACCCTAGTCCGGTACGGGGCTTTTTATTATTATTATTATTATTATTACAAAGCTGCAATCAAGACTGGTATGTGTCGCCAGTAGCTACATAATCCGGAGCTAGACAATACTAAAATGTGAGAATTCTTGACAGTTGAAACACTAAAAACGACCCTGATTACCGTATTAATATTTAAGTTTATAAAAAAGATTAATTTTTCTTGGGTCTTATCATCATAGAAATTTTAATTGTAAAAATAAACACGAGAAAGTCCAAAATTTAAAAAAAAATAGCTTTTTCAAAAAATCTAAGCAAAATATTTAAGGCATTTTTTAACCCTTATTATTTTACAATTGCATAAACAGTTAAAATAAAAATTACAAAAAAATTGTTAAAAACAAACAATTGAATTTTGAAGACGATCACTCAACAGGAGCAGTTTATTTCAATTAATATTGACATATTGCAGGAATTTAAAAATACCTTAAAACGAACTAAAATTAATAATGTAATCAAAATAAAGTTTAAAAAAGGATAATTAACTCTTTTATAGTGGATGAGGACTTGTATCAACCAATGAATAGGATGTACACCATCAAGTTAGTTAGTTATGACCTCGGAAAAGGATGTGTAACTATATTTAATTTAGAACTAATCCTTAACTGTAAATATTATTTTGTTTCTACAACTTTTCCTTTTTGTATTTTGGCAACACCTGTCAGTGTTGTCAGAAGTCTAAAAAAGTAAACTAGAGTACGTTTAGAGAGAATGAAAATAAAATATGTAAGAAAGACATTATGAGCGATTCTATTTTATTTATCCAAGTATTTTTAACTGAGTTATATTATATCCTCTCCTAAAAAAGCCGAAAACCAACAGATGTAAGGACAAATTTTCAAGAGGAGTTTTATACTTATTTTAAATCAATTTCATTGAAGTAAAAACTACCAGCTATGTATTTTTTCAAAAAGCTTTCGCATGCTTCATAATTAGCCTTGTGGACGACTAGTTGGAAACCCCTAGTCTAAATAATCTTTGTGCTTCTTACAGCCGAATGTGAACATCCTTGCTGTTAGTGGATGTTGAATCTCGTAACACATTTATAAAACTAAATATTAATTGGGCTCTGGTGCATCTATCCGATGCTTAACGGCTGTCAAAAAAGTAAATAGGAAGTCAAAATAATCTCACAGGGGTCAAAATAATCTAATAAAACTATAATAACACATTTATTCACTTTCTAAAAACTAGCAACATTCGCCGAAGCGAACCAAAACTCAGAATACTAAAAGAATAACAATTTACAGCGTTGCCACAAAACTGAATACAAACTGAAAACATTGGAATTTCGATAGTGGCTTCAACATAGTTCGTTATTTCCGCGCGATGGGTCTTCGCAACATACTCCCCCCTTTTGAGTCGACTCTGGATGACTCAAAACCTCAGCAGCATTATGAAGGTTCAGTCTATGAGGGTTCCTAATTATTCGTCCAGTTCGGGTAATATGAGGCAAGCGAGTAGAAGACACTAACTTCACAACTTCAGAATTGCCCTCCTTCAGATGTACTGTAGGAACTTTCTTCGTAACATGCAAGATGCATTCTGAATTATCGTTAGATGACAATTCAAGAGGGTAGATTCTTTGGATGGGTCTTGTTAAGACACCATTTGGAGACTTCAGCTTAACAGTTCGCACTTTATTATCTTTGCCGGGTATTAATTGTATAACTCTGGCAAGTGGCCAATTCAAACGTTTCTTGCAGTCGTCTCCGATAAACACTGTTTCTCCTAGCTTTATTCTAGGATTAACGCCTTTATGACTTTGTCTTTGAATCAGTTGACTGAGGTACTCTTTTCGGAAACGTTTTCTCAACTCTTCTAAGAGTTTCATTCGATATCTTATTCTTTTACGACAATGTTTAGCATCAATTTGGTCAACATCATATACTCTTGATTCGGATTTTTCAAGTAAAAACGAGGCTGGTGTAAGCGGACTTAAATCGTCGGTGTCTTCAGACACGTACGTTAATGGTCGAGAGTTTATAACACATTCGCAGTCACATAAAATTGTGTTCAGCTCTTCGTAAGTCAATACAGCTCTTCCTAGAGTCCGTTTAAGAAGCTCCTTCATCGTGCGAACTAACCTCTCCCACCATCCACCCCACCAGGCGGCCGTAGGAGGATTAAATCTCCAGGAGATTCTATGCAATTCGGCTTCATCCTGAACTCTGGTCCAGTCAATCCACATAAGCTGTTATATGCACCTTTAAAATTTGTTCCATTGTCCGAGTAGATTATCCTTGGGCGGCCTCTTCTGGCAACAAAACGTCGGAATGCGAGCAGAAAAGCATCAGTGCTCAAGGAGGTCACCAGTTCCAAGTGCACAGTTCGGTAAATCGCACAGGTAAACAAAACTATCCATGTTTTATCTCCCCGTTTGATGTATAGGGGTCCAGCCAGGTCAATGCCAATCACCTCAAAAACGGAGGCGTCTTTGATCCTATCAGCAGGCAAAGAAACTGGATATGAAACTAGAGACTTGGTTTTGTACCGTTTACACTTGATACAATTACTTACAATACTTCGCACAGTTCTTCTTCCTCCAACAATCTAATACTTTTCTCGTAAAATGCTCAAAAGGATCTGAGTACCAGCATGACAATTTAACCCATGATAATGCTCAATCAATCGTTTAGTGAAAATACACTTGTTCGGTAACAATATCGGAGATACAAAAGAAGGCTTATCAATACGCTCGGTGATTCGAGTTTTTACTCTTATGACTCCATCTTCATCTTTGAAAGTATTACATATAGGATTACAAGTCTTTGGAAAATATGATGATTGCACGTTCTTAATTAAAAATTTCTCTGCATTTTCCTTTTCATGCAAAGAAAGCCTTCCAAATTTTCTTTCGCTGGACTTTTTTCTCGCGTTACTAACAAAACGCAGAACCCATGCTGTTAGTCTAACGATAGATACAAACCGGGAAAATTTCACCGCATACCATGGAAGTGCTTCAGCCTCTAAGTTTAAGTTACTCAAATTCACTTTACATCTTTCAAGCTCAACTCCTTTCTCGCAAAATATTTTATTACACGGCCAGTTTTCAGCATTCGTACACAACCATTGAAGCCCATTCCACCATTGGGATTTAACCAACTCTTTTAGTGTACATCCTCGGGAAACAAGATCAGCAGGATTCTGGTCTCCTGGAACGTGTCGCCAGTCTTCTGGAGAACTTAACTTGCGAATCTCTCTGACACGGTTAGACACAAATACGGACCACTCTCCATGCTCCCTAATCCACCAAAGGGCAGTCATGGAATCGCTCCAGAACGTTAGATTCATATTAGGTAAATCAAATGCCAATTTGATTGAATGAGCTAATCTCGCTCCTATGCAACAGGCCATAAGCTCCAACTTTGGTATAGACATCTCTTTCATTGGTGCGACTCTTGATTTTGCTCTTACGATTTGAACTTTAACTTCATAGGAGTCTAATATCGATCTCATGAAAATACAGGCTCCGTATGATTTTTTACTGGCATCAACGAAAATATGCAATTCAGAAGTGACATTGGCATACAAATGCCTAGGGATTCGTATTTCATTAAAAAAAGTAATTTCTTTTAACCAGTTAGGAAATTCTTTTTGCAAGTTAAAGGGTAAAATACTATCCCATAGTATTTTGCTCTTCCAAGCTTCCTGCAATAACAACTTAGGTAACAAAGTGGCAGGACTTAACACACCAAGAGGGTCAAAAATTCGTTGAACAATAGATAGAACAGTTCTTTTAGTTTGATCTCGGTCAAGATCTATTTTCGTTGGCAAATTACATCTTAAGGTATCTTGATCTAGATTCCAAATCATTCCCAAAAGAGAAGTATCTCCAGTAGAATTAGAGAGGTAATTACTGCTAATGTTACATTCCCATCCTCGTAAATTAAAACATGCATTTTTCATTAATTTTTGAGTTTGGGGAACAAAATGAGCTAACTCTTTCAAACTAGATACTCCGGTTACGCAGTTGTCGACATAAAAAGAATTCTTAAGCTTGTGAACTATGTCATGATATTCTTCAGACGCATTTTCAAACAAATGATACGATGATGCCATTAGAAACGGACTGGAGGTGACGCCGAACACTACTCTACAATGTCTATAAATACTAAAGTTCTCGGTTTCAGGAGGAAAGAAGAATCGTAAAAAATCTCTGTGATCCGGGGAAATGCTCAGCTGCAAAAAGGCTTTTTCTACATCTGCAGAGAGACCAATCTTATATAATCTAAATCTATCGATAATATCCGGAATTAATTTAATTAAGTTCGGCCCTTTAATTAAACAGTCGTTTAAGGAAGGTCCGTTACCGTTTGGCAGAAGCGTCAAACACCGGTCTGATTTTAGAAGTGTGACTTGCTTCTTTAATCACAGATCTATGTGGTAAGTAATGTTTACCTAAATCTATTTCCTCATCTGGTACCTTTTCGATAATTTTCAACCTTTCCCATTCCTTAAACACTTCAATATAATCTTTTAAATAGTTTCCTTTTGCCGCACGTTTGCACATATTTCTATGCCTTTTCATGGCTATTTCTTTATTGTTTGATAGCAGGGTATCACACTTAAAAGGCAATAACAACTCATACCTTCCGTTTGGAAGAATAGTTAAATTATCTTGAAATTGCTTGACAGTATCAGAAAAAATTAACTTCTTTTTAGAATTTTCCCATGGATCTGTTATACCAATAATATCAAGATCCCACAAATAATTAGCATCAATATTCATAGAATGCAATGTAATACTAGAAATATTACAATTACTCTCAATTGTATCTGTTTCATATATAACTTCACATTTATAAGGCATGTTTTCCATTCCCATTAAAGTGAAACCTAATTTTGTTTCCAAAACAACTAAACCAGAACTCAATTTAACAGAATTTCCAGTCATTATTAATCCAGCAACGTTAGCTCCTAAAAGTAAATCAATTTCTTCATCTGGGTGATTCAAATCTGGTATCATTAAGTTGTTTTCCTCTAACTCTTTCAACGTTAAAGCTGTTCTAGCTTTTGGGACTAATCCACAAATTTTATCTTCTGATAAAACATCAACATTAACAGAAAATGTATTTTGCAAATCAACAATTTTGATTTCGTATACTTCATGTACACAGGGCTCAGATTTTCTCCCCCCAAATAGGCTATGAACAAGATTTTGTTTTCGTTTTGGTTTTAGCTTAAGTCTACTAATAACTCTGTTGCTTAAATAGGAGAGCTGAGACCCAGTGTCTACAAGAGCTCTAATCTTTAACTCATTTCTTCGGCTCTTAATCTTAACAATTAAAGTCATCAAAAGAACTGGTTCAACACTACAACTATCAGTTAAAATTTTAGTTGTGTCAACTTCTGTTTTACTTTCGTTTGTGCTTGTTTCTCGGTCAGGACACATCAAAATAAAATGATTTCGATTACATTGTATACACTTTATTAGAAATTTGCAAGTTCTAGTAGTGTGTCCCACCCGCAAACAAGAAAAAAAAGCACCTTTTTTAGACAAAAGTTTCTTTTTATCTTCAATATTTAACTTTCTAGCCATATAGCAATCTTGACTGAGATGCTTCTTATCACAAAAGAGACAATTTAAATTTCTCTTACCTGGGTTTTCAGGAGTATTTGTGCTTACCAAGGCTGCA
This sequence comes from Pardosa pseudoannulata, assembly GCA_032207245.1. Lineage (NCBI taxonomy): Eukaryota > Metazoa > Arthropoda > Arachnida > Araneae > Lycosidae > Pardosa > Pardosa pseudoannulata. The sequence continues at coordinate 93,324,877 of CM063503.1, read as the reverse complement.
GCAGAAGATATTTCATGAGCACGTTCATTAAAAGCGTCTTTCGATTTATTGTGATGGTTAGCTCCAAACCCGGTACGAGCGAGCACAACCACTTCTACTCCCATTACTTCTTGTTTCAAGAAGTCCATTAAATTTTCGAGAGTTCGATCATCGGATGTAACAGAATCAGTTCCTTTATTTCGGCTTCTTTCCCAGGCAACAAGTATATCTTCCGGAAGACAGGATTCCACAAGAGGCGTAAGAAAGTCTCCGTATTTTTCTTGAGTCCTACCTAGGCTATCTAAGGTGCGGAGTTTTCCTTCTAACTCATCATATAAAATTGAAAGTTTCACTTTCGCTCGTCCACTAACTGCATTTTTCATAACCATCGTTAAGAGCTCTCGTACATAAATTTGGACAAGTAAGTCCTCACGCCCGAAACGTTCTTTCAGCTGAGAGACAGCTTTAGAATAATTTGCAGCTGTAGCGGGAAAACTTTCTAAAAGTCTGGCTGCTTTCGATTTCGGTATAACAGACTGCAACAAGCACTGGAATTTGTCTTCATCAGGTAAGCTTTCATCGAGGTGAATCTTCTCGAACTGACTCCAGAAAGCTAAAAATTCTTTTGGATCACCGTTAAATTTCTTGAGTTCAATTTCAGGAAGTTTGAACTTCCGTCTCTCAACCTCTTTTGGCAGTGAAGAATTGTACAGCATACTTCCCAAAATAGCAGAAACTGCATGAAATTTGTCTCTATTCTCTTCAGCTGCTTCAAAATCCTCTGAAAACAATGTATCGGAGTTTTTGATTTGTAAAATTTTATTAGATATTTCTTCTTGGCAAGCAGTAAAGCGTTCAAATTTATCCTGTAGTTGATTTTTCAAAATCAAAAGTTCTTTTAAGTCCGGGGTTTTCTTCAAAAGTAACTCCTCAATTTTATCAACACAAGTCGTGAATGATATTCTGAAACCTTTTCGTTTCGCTTTTAAAGCATCCATTTTCAAATTCTTCCTAAAAATCAACTGCTAACTTTTGCCCTACGTTGGGCGCAAAATTAAATATGTTGAATCTCGTAACACATTTATAAAACTAAATATTAATTGGGCTCTGGTGCATCTATCCGATGCTTAACGGCTGTCAAAAAAGTAAATAGGAAGTCAAAATAATCTCACAGGGATATTTTAAAACTATAATAACACATTTATTCACTTTCTAAAAACTAGCAACATTCGCCGAAGCGAACCAAAACTCAGAATACTAAAAGAATAACAATTTACAGCGTTACCACAAAACTGAATACAAACTGAAAACATTGGAATTTCGATAGTGGCTTCAACATAGTTCGTTATTTCCGCGCGAGGGGTGTTCGCAACAGTGGAGTTACCCGCGAATCTTGGTCCCGCAGGGCCGTAGGCCCTTTATGCCCGATAATATACAAATTCGCGAGCGGCATTTTTATCCTTAACATTTGCTGACAGATAGTATAATAAGAAGGAAGAGGAGAGAAGGGGAAAGAGGGAAATGAAATACAATTAGATAGGCAGAGGTATTGACAATGATCAAATAGTTAATGAGGTCGAATACCCTCGTGTAGTACCGTGGTAACCTTAGGGCACCTATGATGCTCCAGAGGGTCGTAATCCGGAATATTATATATTTCTTCATTTTTGTATATGATTAATTATATCAAAAAATTTTATGGCTAGTTTTTTTATGAATTCCCTTATGGATTCTATATTTAAGTTGGAGTGAATGATGTCGTTACGTAGATGGCGATTGGCACGAACTATTGAACGAAGAGTTTTGTTTTGAATAGTTTGTATCATCTGGATCTGTGTGTTGGATGCAGATCCCCAGACCGGGGCTTCGTAGAATAGAATGGGCCTTAAAACCGTCTTATATAAGAGCAATTTATTACATAATCCCATTTGATCATGATACAGGAGATGAGCGATTGACCTTTTTTATTTGAAAAATTTACCAATGTTGAAGCTAATATTTTTACGTCAAGTTAGCCGACTGTAAAGATAAACGCCAAGGTATTTAACTTCCCTCTCAAAGTAAACTAACTGTTGACACACCAAGACCGGGGGAGGTAGAATCCTGTTAAAGCTGAAGAAGATTTTAAAGAATAGGGGCTGTCCCGATCGACTCGTGAAAATCCTCCAAAGTTCAACAGCGATTCTTGGAGAGCGATGTCAAGTAGCGAGTGATTCAGTTGAATCCCGAACAGCGAGCGAGGTTTCTAGGATATCTATTTCTGGGATCAGTTATACAGTAGACAGCGATCAGCGATGTGTTTACCTGAATTTTCCCCTTTTGAACATTAGAGTTTATGCTGACCCCGGTTGGCTAGTTCTCTTTTTCCCAATCCCTGTTGAGTTGAGGAGCTTCTGCACAGTGAATCGGTACCCAGCTATGTGCGCATGTCCGCGGACTTAGCAGTATTTTTATGTCGTTTTCTACCTGTTCTGCTCTAATGCGCATGCGCATGTACTTAGAAATCTATTTCGGTACCGATTCACCGAAAGATGCTGTGGCAACCCTTGATACGCTTGGCATAGCAAATGCCATAATAGTAACCATATTGGCAACTTCAAATTAATAGCCAAACTGTCGCCATGAATTTTGTGTTTATATAGCTGATGATTAAATGTCGGATTTTTAAATTTTGTCGATGAGATAAGCAGATTTATCTAAAGTTTTATTAATTACTTTATTTATAGATCAGATTGAAAGGCAGAATATGGTAAAATCTTTTAACAATGGTCAGTTTTTTATAAATTCATGCTAAAAAGGCGGAATAAATGTGCTGTTTCCTGCTATTTGTCTTAGAGTTTTGAAACTGACTCGAATGCTACTTCAGGTCCCAAGAATTTCAGATATGTAGTAAAATTAATATAGTATTAATAAGAGTGAGTTGTATTGAAGTAAGCAAGATATTCTACATAATAATAGCATTATTGCATATATTTCATGTGTAATTGCATCTATGGTGTTTTTATTTAATTTCCTGTTATTTGAGATTGTGGATGTTATCACTATGATATAACTGTATAATATATGGCTTAACTATATAATATGATATAACTATATAATAATAATAATATAGTTATGGGATAACTATATAGTAATAATCTCTTTATTAATGTACACAGTTGTTTTGATGTAATTTATTCCAAGGTTCTCAGACGTATTTCCTTAGATTTCTGTAAAGTTTAATGTCAGAAGTACTTAATATAATATAAATCTAAATCTTGAATACCATTTAGTTTTACCTCTTAAAAGTAAAATTTTAATATTATTTACTAATTTGTAAGTTCAATGTAATTATGAAAGTAAAAAGTTTAATCTTGCAAACCTGATACATTTTGTTTATATAATGTATGGCTGAAATGTAGTTTAACAAACCAACAGTATATTATTCCAAAATTGTCATTATAAATTATGAACATTTCTAATTTATTTTCTGAAGTATATCATTAAAAAATTAAAATTCAGAGCTTTGAAAATATTGTAAGTAAAAATTCTAGTTTTATACACTACCTATAAGCTTCTGTGTGTATAACTTTCAAAGATTAGAATATGGTGAAGATAATTTGTGTGAAAATAATTCTGAGAAATATATTAATTTATAAAAGAAAAATACCAGAAATCATTTTTCTCTTTTCAGTAGTATAAAATTGTATCTATAATGTTTTTTTAGCATTATTTTGAAAGGTGACCCAAGTAGTGAATGGGATAAAATATTTTCAATATTTGCTTCAATGAAATATATATATAGTATTTATACATATGACAATATTAATAATATTTTATTTCATATATTTTCGCAAGACTAAATCTTTTTGTGAAAAAAAAAGAGCTAAATGAAACTAATTCCAGTAATATGGGAAATATAAATTATTATAATAGGATTTATGATTTGTAAACTGTTTAACTGTAAAACTGTATATTGAAAAGTATTATCAAATTCAACTCTATATTTCTTTGGTCTGTTTTATAGATAAGTATTATTCTGAACAAAATGTAGTGAAGGCTACATTATTAAACTATCAGCAATTTTTTATCGTACTTTTTTATATCTTTGCTCTTTTTCAGTTAGTTTCTCATTTTACTGGACCTTTATTCTGGAAAATTTACTATTTCCTTTTTCACAAAGTATTTCTTTTCTTCCTTGTAAAATATAGTATATATAATATAGTATATATTTCTAATGGTCAAGATATATGTTGTCCAAATTTATTTCTGAAATAATTCAAAATTGTATTTTGTGAAGATATTATTTTAGTTATTTTAATGCTTAAAATGTTTTGACAATGGAAAAGCTAGATGAATACTTGATAAATACTGCTATAAAGAATATAAGCAGTATTTATTTGAGTGTTTTTTTTGGCTATAAAAATTCAAAGCAGTGTTCACACATTTATTATTTTATATTATTTCGTTATTTTTATTTTGTCAACTTTGAAATGTGAACCATATTAATTGAAAATTTGCTATCTATTCAATTTCCCTTTTTTGGATTTTTACAACAAAGTATCATAGAGGAGAGCTAATTTAAACTGCTGAACTGAAAACTAATTGTAAAATATGTAAGACTACAGAAAAGAAAAAAATTATATTATGACTGTGGATAATTTGTCAGTATAATTATTTTTGCCAATCTCATTATATTTGTATAAACTATTATGATTTCTTGAAATTTTTCTAATCAGATATTAAAAAATCATATAAATTAAAATTTTGTAATCATTAAAAAGCATTCAAAAAGTATTTGAAACTGTTTTACATAATATTTAATAAGTAACGTTAATATGTAAAGAATGAGTAATACAATAGAAAAAGTCACAAATAAAATATGTGGTAAGTAGAAATGTTAATTAGTATGTACATTCTTAAAAGTTAAAAAAAAAAAGGTGAATGTACATTAACAGAGTTGCTTCATTGAATAAAGACAAAGAAAATATATTAAAAGTTGGACATTTATTTTCCACAACTGTTCAAAACCATAAAAATAATTTCATAATTTTTAACTTAATTATATCTTATGACAAGATGAACGCTTGTGTAGTTCCTACGGCATTTAAATTGTACTATAAATTCCTCTGTCAAGTGTGCATAACATTATGCAAATCTACTGAATTCAATTTCTAGCTAATAAGTTGCTTTTAAATAAATTGAAAGCAAAACAAAGATCAGGATGATTGAAATATATTTTTGAATACAGTAAAATATTAACACAATGTATATAATGTTAAATTTAAAAATAAATTAAATCTAAGCATGCTAAATTAATGAATAAGATTTAGATACCTTCCCAATTGGTTTCAACAAAAGTTTGTATTAAAGAGATGATAAAATGAGTTTGATTAAATAAGAATTAATTTTTAAATCATGTGTCAAGCCAAAATGTTTATGTGTATGAGTATAAAATATGTTAGAACAGTGATTAAAACAAGATTAAAACAGTGCTACTGGAAGTTTTTAATTATATTTTTGTGCATTAGAAATGGGATGAAAAATACAAATTTCAGAGAGAAAACATTAAAAATTATCTTATGCACGATTGAAAAAAATTTAAATTATAAGATTGCCAATTGTAAAATTATTAAGTTCTTATCAGAATGTCTTGTTTTATTTTTGAAATCAAATATTGAATTATTGTTGGCCAACTTGAGCGAATAAGATAACAATATAACAACCTTTATCTAACTTTCTCAAAAGTAAAATTAATAAGAATGCGCCAAAGTTAGCGATAATGCGCCGACTATTATAAACCTGAACTTGAGCTAAACAGCATAGAAAATAGGTAAGTCCGTGAGCATGCGCAGATAGCTGGGTACCGATTCACTGTGCAGAAGCTCCTGTTGAGTTGAGACAAGTCTAGGCTCATCAGTATCGCTAGGTATATGCAGCTCGTTCGGTGAAGAGTATGATGTGAGTAGAATCAAAATAAGATCGCGGAACATATTTGTTATTCAAAGTGAATTGAACATCTGAAATAGAAGAAAGAAAGAAAGTGTTGCTTTAGGCTGTAAGCATCTATGTTATTTTCTTTTTATTTCTCGATTGATCTGTTATTTCAGTCTTGTCATGTAGTGTTTTGGTTAGTGTTGACGCCATGCTTGTTGTACTAAAAACAATATTTTTAAGTACATGATCCTCGAATTAAAAAGACAGCTCCAATTGTTTGATTTTATGTGAATACGTTCGTTTACATGTATATGGATGATCATACAAGCAGTTGTATATTAAACAAAACAATAAAATTTCATTTTCTACACTCATGATTGACAGCCAAATTACGGGTTATTTTGATTCCTTTCTTAATTTTACTGAATTCCGAAACAATTTGATCATATATTTTTGAGTTATTTCTATTAAAGTACCGTTACTTCTAATAGATCTACATCATAATGGATGTAGATTATATGATATATTTCACGAGCTATCTCATCTGTAAAATATGAATTGTATTGAGAGTTCTGTGACGTCCATATACAGGGATTGTTTTCCATAAAGTATTTCTCTCATGAATCAGTATCTGACAATTCAAATATATCTTAATCACAAATGTAATTCTGTTTAGGTTAAGAATTAAATCAACCATTATCTAAAGCAATGTTCTTTAAAGCCAATACTTTTGCATTAATTTTTTAAATAATCTACAGTTAAATTAATCCCTTTCAAAATGTATGATTTTCGAGAAAACAATTTAAAATGTATATATTTTTTTTATTCGAGATAATTGAATCAAAATTAAAAATTAACCATCTTCAATTACCTTACAAATAGTCAATTATTGTCATATGTTATGTAAAATAATCAATAAAAACTATCTGGGTGTAAGAAAGGGATTGTTTTTAATCCTTTTTGGGCATTACTTTTGAAACCTCCAGCCGGGAAAAATCACAAGTTTGACGAATAGAATATCAAGACTCACCAAGTAATTTTGGATGTAGGTGAGAAGAATCAGGTTAAACAAAAGTGATTTTTCTTGTTGGGTGCAAATTCAAAGAGAATTCCATCTTGAATGTGTATTTTCAGAAAAATATATTCATTGTTAAGGAAAATTATACATGTTTTAATACTCATTTTATAAACAGAACAGGAGGATGTTAGAGAATGTTTTGTAAAATTTATTGAATAGAAGTAATTTTATGCACTTTTATCAGGATGCCAAACATGAAAAGTGTTAATATTGTGCGTATCATTGGGCTTCCTGATAAACTGATATGGGTAGTTTCGTCATGATTGCTGTCACTATATAATGAACAAAACAAACAAACAAAAAAATTTACTCTACAAGCAATTATGGTTTGTGGAGTTAGTTCACACTAAGTTTTTATGATGACTTTCCAGGAGTTTGAGCTTTCTTGACAGACTGTTGAGGGTCACTCTGAAATTTTTGAGATATGACTAAAAGGTATGTAAGTTAAGCTTACAAAATTTAAGGAGTATTTAACATAATCCCTTGCAATATCAATACACTTTTGTGGGTTGAATATTCCAAGGTTTAAAAGTCATAAATTTCTGGGAATCAAGGCAAAATATGCTTTTTTAGTCTCATCACTTTCATCTACCGCAGACATGCTAACTACTCTGGATTCTCCAGAGCAGCTCCGTAGAAATGAGAAAATTTGATAACTCCGGAAATTCCTCAGATTGCTCCGGAAAATAACAAAACCTTTGAACAGCTAAATGATTACAATTCAGCAATTAAATGTAAAAAATAATGCTTATTTTTTCTCTTTTCACAGAGTAATGTTGCATGTTAAAAGTTTATAGTACTGTGCGGAAAAATCAAACTGAATTTAGGTCAAATTTGAGTAACCAAACTGTAGAATCCCTGGTGATAAGAAAATGGAAATATTTTAATCGGAGAAAATGTTGCTTCAAGAAGCACTGTTCGGAAAAAATAAGTTGTTAAAAATAAAAGCTACTCATAAATTTTTAATTGCATGAGTTTTAATTTATTTTTTACAATTTACTACTGTGTAAATATTTTAAACTTAATTTTAATTCAGAAACCAATAAGATATGTACTTATGTATAATCTTAATTAGCATGTTAAAATTTCAAACCACGCTGTTGCTGTGGACACAAGTGCCTGAATGTTGGCATGTTTGCTACCAAATGCAAAATGTGACTGTATAAATTTTTCTTCAGATTAAAAAATTGCCAGAAGTTTCTCCTTTATAATTTGTTAAGTGCCGCAATTATCATAGATTAACATTTTTTGTATGTAACGAATTTTCTCAGGCTACAGCTGATAAGAATTTTCCTGTGTATTCTTCATCCAGGAGAGAACTTTTACTTATAGAAAATTCTGTAAGTCATCTGAATAGAATAGCACAAGAAAGAGCTTTGTTTTCAAATGCTAATTGCAGATGATGAAGGCATTTTTCATGATTTAATCCTAAGTTAAAGTCATTGGGACAATGCTCTCATGTCAACACTATTTTCCTTTCTTTAAACATTAATTCTGCATCAGCTAAATTGCAATTGTTATTAACAAATAATAGTCTGCAGTTGTAAAAGTGTTTAAATTTATATATATAACTATTTTATTTCCTTTTCACCTATCATTGACCACTGTCTCTAATGTTTCTGAGTAACCTACAAACAAATCTGTACATGGCAAAGTATTGGATGTTTAAACATTAACTCAAGGATTGTCTCAGTATACGTGAAACAATGTAACAGTACCAGTTTGAGAGTTTTTTTACTGAACTCTTTTTTCTTATTTTCTGTTCAGAGATTCAATTGTAGTCAATTCTTGCGTTAATATAGTTTTTAAAATCTGAAACCAAAGTAAATAACTATATGCTATAAATAAATTTAAAAGTTTTAAAAGTGAAAGTTAAAACAATTTCACAGGCATTTTCTTGTGCAACACATTATTTATTCACAGTGCCTTTTTATGATCAAGAATTTTTTGAAAACCCAGATATTAAATATATAAATTCATATTAAATGTTGAAAAACCATGTACTGTTTATTTCTGAATATAAGCTGAGGGTGTGATTTTTTTTTTTAAATTTACCCAAAGTTTAAAACCAGAATATAAGCCGAAATATAACAATTTCTAGAATGAAAAACAAAACAATTTCTAGAATGTTCACATATGTTACCAAGCATCTGTTAGCAAAAGTAGCAAAGAAAAGAACTCTCATTTTAAATTTTAATTAACTTCAGGCTGTCTTTATTAATTTCATAATTTTACAATAACATATCTAGAATATAGCTGTGGCTGCTCTAGACAAAGTAACCAATGATATTTTTACTTACATATTAATGTCAAAAATTTTAACTCGTAACCTTATATAAAGATAACTATTTCATAAATTTAAGCAACATAAGCTATAAGGAAAAAATGCTATGTTTGACAATTTATCAATTACTCTTGGCTTATGTAGAATTGTGTTCATTATAAGATTAGCTGATCTGCCACCATTATAGTACTGTTGTTTCGGTGTGATTATAACAGATTAAACAGAGAAGAGATAATAGCCATTTAAATTTATTTTTCCATTTTTGTGTTTTTTGTCATTTCAAAATTTTTGCAAATTTTTATTTTTCAGTATTATACATTTTATTCTTTAGTGTTTTGTTTTTAAGCCGTTTCATTAATTTTTGTCGGCAACCTTTTGTTCTCAATGCCAAAAAACCCCTCTATTACACCAGTTTCATGGATCCATATCTAAGTTGACTTCACACTTTAGGTCTTTAAAAAGCTCTACAAATTCTCCGCTTATACGCAGAAATATACAATATATATGTATACATATATATGGGAAGTATGGAACTAGCAAATCAGAGACATCCATCCTTGTGAAAAGAAGCAAAAAAGCCAGTTATGATGGGGAAGGAACCGAGAGAGAAGGATTATTTAATAGACTGAGTGATAAAATCTTTGTTGTGATGTATTATTTTGTTTAAATATTTATAATTAAACTCCTAAAAGACAAATGCTGACTACGTCTTTCTGCATATGCACTCTCCACTTATGTATATATAATGTATAATGATTAAAATCTCACTAAAGAGTTAAAATTTTATAAAATCCGACCAAAAAAAGTATTTGTTTTCTAATAATATACTTTTCCATTTAGGATTTGATAAGAGAGAAGTATGAACTGCTCTCCGGTATGTATATTTTCAGTATTTCTTTATTTAATCCCGTATAAATATTAACAAGTTTGTATGATAACATGATTTTATTAAACACAGATTATATTGCTTTTCTGCTTGGAAATACAGATGAAAATCTCTTATATAAACATGAGATGGAATGGAAAATTCTTAGTATTAAATGAATATTTCTTACTTGTGAATAGGAGTCATTTTCATCTATGACAACGTGAAACTAATACAGTAGACTCCGGTTAACATTATCAATCGCTTATTGTTATCGAAATCACTTGGTCCTGATTTCTTCTATTCATTTGTATGTTAAAATTATCGCTTTATATGATCATTACATCGGTTACTCTTATCAGTTTTTGAACCTTATTTTAACTGGCAAAGGAATATTCACAATGTATTTTGAAAGAACCCATTCTTTTCTTTCCTTTCGCTGTTGTTTGAATTTCCGAGAATTCTCCCTCTTCCACCTAGGGAAATGGGGAATGATCGAAAGAGTGGGGGAATTACACGTTCCTGGAAATTTTCAGAAATATACACATCCTGCTGGTGGTCAATGGTTGTCAGATAAGCAGAAGGCAACACCATCTTATTTGGAACTGAGAATAAGCGTATTCACATTTTACACCTTGCTCGCTTACATGCAGCTTGTCGATATGGAAGTTAGAAAGTGAAATGATTTAATATTAAAACAACAGTTCAAAATTTTAAATCATTATGACAGGTTACTAAAAATGAGTCAACGCAATGCTGTATCGCAGTTAAACATTTCTTTGCCTGTGAATTGCATTGAAAGTGTCGAAATGGGGATTACAACACCGCTCTGATGACTTTAAAAAACATTATGATTATGAACATTTTATCAATTAGTTTCATAGAAAAAAATTGTAGTCAGTCAACAATTGATTTTTTAAATTATGTATACAATTCTTATGTTGTAAAAAATAATATAAGCACATAAATATATGATTTTTTTTTTCATTTTATTTTGAAATTTAGTATATGTGAATAAAAGGAGGAGGTAAATTTATCTAATTTTGCATATCATTTAATGTTATCAAAATCAGGGTGTCCCAAACTGATCACATTAAGCGTAGTCCATTGTATGTACTGTATTATTTCACCATTTATTTTTTACATTTATTTGTTGCATATGTTAAAACTTAAAAATTATTATTTAAAATCCATAGATTATAATACCAACAGGAATTTTCTTGTCAATATTATATACATGACAGGATTAAATAGATACAAATATACAATGAACTTTTGTAATAAAACACTCACATAAAATGAAACACTAAGAGAAAATTAGATCACATGAATTAAATAAAAAATCTCATCTGGTTTTTTAAAAAAATATTAACAAAAATTCTGAAACAAAAAGCAAAATTACACAAAGACTGTAATTTTCACCTAAATATGCAACTGTGGTCACAGACCATATCATATTTATAAAGTTGCTTAGTTTGTATCTTAAAACAGTTGGTGATTTTAGTTTGTTTCATTCATTTTCTTTTCAAAATCTACGAGTTGGCCATCTTTTGCTTAAGCTGTGTGTTGATAATATTTTATCTGTGTCAGGAGTATTAACAGCCATAAGCCTTCTAGAAGCTCAATAAAAAATTAGTTTTATTTTAGAAGTTGTCAAGAATAAAAGTCACAAAAGTGCATTGCAGTTTTGTCAAATGTGAAAAATCTATAACTTTGCATGAGAGGGATAAAATAAATTCCAAAGAATCTTAATACTTTGATCCATCTTCAAGAAATTCCTCTTGATTCCCCACAAATGTGGCAATGGCTAACAATAAAATTTTAATATTTTGTCATTTCAATTTTTGTCTGATTGGGATCGTCAACCTCTTAAACAATTTTCATTTTGTCTTGCACAAAAACCTGGCCACTTTCGTCTTGCTTATCATATGTCAGGGTCAGCTCTATCTTTTTTTGTCACTATAGGCAAATAACACCCTTCTGCAGTCTATAAAAAATGAAATTTCATTTAATAAAAATAGTTTTATTTTTAAAATTATTTATGATGTGGGTTTGTTGTGTGTAAAATGTCTTACAAATCTTTTTAAAATCCATGTCAGACTCTGAGTGTTTGAATAGTTTCTAAACTCCACTTAGGAATTTTACACCCTTAGACCTGGAGTCTTTCATTTAAGAGTAGTTGTTGGAGGTAAATGAGATCCATCTGCTCTGCAGTATAAAACATCTGTAAAACAGCATTTTGTGGGATGTGTTGTCTTAAAATAATTGATTTAGTCCCTTTTATTAGTGAATTCTTTATTAATTATGAGATGACATTGTAGTTTTGTCTATATTGCTAATTTCACACAACTCTATTTCATATATATTTTTAATAGCTCTGAAAATTGTTCTTGTGCTAGCTTAGTACAAGCTTTTATACGTAAATTGTAACTATTCATAAACTGATTGTAACTTTTTATGGAATGCTTCCCCAGGCCCATACCATTTTTTTCTGTTAAGCCAAATTTTATTTTATTATTCATAAAAATCATAACTTCAATTTAATATACTGAAATTTACAGTTTGCTTCTTGATACTATCTGCATATACTGTAACTAAAGTTTCTTGATATTTTAAAAAAGTAATTATGAATTTTTAAGAAAATGGTTTTGTTTTAATAAAATTTATATTTACAGTTGGGAGAAAAAGGACATTTTAAATTTTAATCTAATTTTTTGTCAAATTATATGATATTGCCAAAAAATTTCATAAATTTAGCAAATTGAATAAATATATAACTCCAGGCATTATATGTATATAATGTATGTGTGTGAATAGTGAGTGAACATTAATATATAGGTTCAGTAAGTATAAAATTAAAGCTTCATACATTCCGAAAATACTTACTATTTAATTCAGCAATCCTCACTTGTTGCCCTTTATGTTTCATAGAGAATGTTTGAATGTGTCAATTGTCTTCACTTCTTCTATCACCGCTAGAATAATGCAATATTCAAGACAATCTATGGGACACCAGGCTACAAAACTATTTAAATAATTTTCTTTTTTGAAAATGTTTGTATGCTGTGTATATTTACATATCTGAATCCATCAGTGCCAAATTTAACACACTGTTGCATCATTTAGAAAATAAAGCTGTGAAATTTGCTATAATAGTACAGTGGCTTTCGGGCAGCATATATCATATACATAGTTATAATTGTGATTATCCATTATTAATAATATATCCTATTTGTCAACAATCTTGCAGCATATGAAGTTTAAGATTTTTATGAATTTGATTATCTATAATAATGGTTCTAAAACTTTACTTGGAAAAAATTATTATCCAGACCAAAGGCTGGTGCGAAGCAACAAATCAATTTGAGAAATCTTGTTCTTACTTAGGTATTTAACTGTTTTCTTCATGATGGCTCAAATAAAACTGACCCAAAATATGCAAACCACTATCTAGCAAGATCTAAACTCCAAATGACAATTTTACTCCCATGTTTAATCATAATAAACTTTTTATCCTTTCCCATTCTGTCAAGATAAAAACACCAGTGCTCAATAAATCAGAGCCCCTGGGAGGACTTGAATATGTGTTGTTTAGTTTCTTGTTAAAAATACCCTGATTCAGAAGGAAAGAAACCCAAACTCTTTTACCCTCCATCTGGTGCTGTTTAAAAATTTAAACATGATTTTTCCATTTGCTATTGCATCACTGTCTGCAGGCTCTGAACTAAGAATTATGTGATCACAGTCTTTAATGAGTTAACTGATTAAATTAATTAAATTATCAAACCTAAAACTTATATAACCTGAGATGACTAAAGAGGATCATTGCAAAGCTTGGTTAAACCTAATGCAGTTTCCTAACTTTAGAAACTTGAAAGAAAATCCTTATGGTTAACATATACTGTGATTTCTGCAGAACTGTTGGTGAAGTGTATGGTATTTCTCCATTCTTCAAGTAATGATTTGTATTTATATTCCAGAACTATACAGAATGGAGCCGGGAGGAAAAAGAGGAACTTGCAAAGAGGCGCATGGATGAAATGCGTCTGAAAAATGAAAAACTTCTGCAGCGTTATGCAGTGCGTTTTTATTCCTTTTTCAGGATTTCATAACAAGCCTATACATTTTGATAAAATAACATTTATAAATGTTAAAAATATTTGCATTTTTTCTGTTATACTTAAAGACATGTTTTTTTTTTCATTTCTAAGTTTTTTAAGTGTAGTGATAGTTTAACATAGTACTGTAATATTCCTGTCAAAATTATCTATGTTTAATTAATAACTTGAATTAGGTTAAAACCTGGTAAATTTGTGAGAACATTCTGTTTTATTTACTTATTTTTATTTATAGTAAAAGTAATAAATTTAGGAATTTTTATCGGTAATATAATCATGAAGTTTTAATAAGCTTCATTAAATTTAGTAATGTAATATATAGCATTAAAATGCTGTTAAATTTTAAGAACAGATGTGATATCTACACCGCTTCTAGCCGCCATGTATTTTTTCTTGGCGATCTTGGATAAAACCCCATTTTCTGAAACTAGCCAAACTTAAATGGTATTTTCAGAAAGATCACACACACACACACACACACTAAAAAAAAAAAAAACAGGGACAGGACCACATGACTTTTAAGAAATCAAAGCTATTACAAAATTCTACAAAAAGTGACACGGCATATATTTTACAGATTTTTACTATTTAAGAACTATATGATGAATGAAAAATGAGCTTTATAATGTGTTTGTATAGAAAATGTTTAAAAATTCTTTAAAACAAATTAAAAATTTTTGAGGGGGGTACCCCTGTTAAAGATTATTACATACAACAGTAAATGCATATTACATACACTTATTTTAATAAACATTAAAAAAAAAAAAGAAATAAGGACATCTGAAAAATTAATGTAAGAAGGTGAACCGTACCACATGGCGTTTAAGAAACCAAAGTTATTACAAATGTCTACAAAAAGTCACACAGCATATATTTTACAGTTTTTAATTATTTAAGTTTTTTCCTATATGATCATACCAATGATGAGTTTTATAATGCATTTGTATAGAAAATAAATATTTAAAAATTCTTTAAAACAAATTTAAAATTTGAGAGGGGTTCCCTCCCTCAACCCCCCTTTAATGATTACATACAACAATAAATACATATTACATACACACATATTTTAATAAGGACAATTAAATTTAGAAGACCGACCTTTCTTAAAAAATTATGAATTAATTCCCTCCTGACTAACATATACAAAGCAAAAATTGATCATATTACACCTTTATCCCTACATACGCGTTGCCCTCTGCAAACTGCATAATCCCTGCAAAATTGCCTTATACTTTTTAACCATGCTAATTATACCCAAAACGTTCAAAACAACATCCATAATGCAGAATTACAAAGAAATAAACTAAAAAAAGCCGGACAAAAGCTGAAATGTAAATATTGCATCTGTTCCAAATTTTAATGCATCTAAACTTGTAATTTAACTTCTTATAAAGTAGCTTGAATGTTACTTGCTTTCTGTACTTTCTTTCATGTGATGTAAAAGTAAAAATATAGAAATAATATGAATTCAAGAAGTTTAACTCTTAATCTTTAATAATTTGTTATTAAAGTTTAAAACTTGTTATAACTAAATATTGTTCAAGTATATGTCAGCTTGTTGATAAAATAGGATTTATCAGTTACTTGCCATAAATTTCCTTCAAATTTTAAGATCACACTTATCCGATTGTATTATTGCAAAACTAATTTTGTAAAACAGCTTTTACAGAATTTTAAATGTGTAAAAATAACAAACCTGTATTTAGCTATTTTCTTGCTTTATAATTATTTTTTTTTCACTGAAAAAAAAAAATTGAACACTTATTTATTTTAGAGCTTGAATTGTATTAAATTCACCTTTCACTTACTTTCTTTCACAGGAAGTTGAAAATGATCGAATTAATGCAGAAAGCCGAAATTCGGCTATAACAGGTGCTGCAAAGGTTAGAACTTTTTTTGTTTTTACTTGAGATTTTAACAAAAATCAACATGTTATAAGTTTAGTTAGAAAAAAAGCCCTTTTAGAATTTTGTCTGCATTTGTATAAGTTAATCTGCATAAAATTTAACTCCAAAACAATCAACAAGAGGTTCTTTAGAAAAATTGCCTAAGGAAAATCAGTAATTTAGTATGTAGGTTGAAATTTGATGGCTTTTGAAATGGCTGTCAAAATTATGACAAATATAACATTCAGTTTCTAGCAATGTAAAGCAATGTTTATGCATTATTCAGAGGACTAACTCAAAATGACATGTAAATGAAAAAATGTATAGTAAAAATTTTAATAACCAGCTGTGATTATTCCAGATTTATATAAAAGTGTTTTTAAAGTATTTTAAGATAATAGTACTATATAACATTGAAAGTAAGTACTAATTAAGTTTTAAAATTAAACATTCTTCATAAAATCAGAAAAATTTTATTTTTATTACGTATCTTGCATACTAACTTCTATTTACAATATAAAATTCACTGTAAATTATTTTCAATAACCAAACATAGGTAAAATAAACAGCAATATTGAAATGACAATCTAACTTTCAGAAAACATAAGAAACTAAATATATTTACTACATAAAATATAAAGAACTATAAATAGTAACTACACAAAGCATAAGGAACTAAAAAATAGTAACTACTCAAAACAAAAGAAATAAACTGGATATCTTACCATACTGAATCAAAGAAGTAATATATATATATATATATATATACATATATATATATATATATATATATATATATATATATATATATATATATATATATATATATATATATATATATATATATATATATACATCAAGCTTTCAAACATACTATTCGTACTAACCATTAATACATGAAAATAATTCACAAAGAGTTTTAGGATAGGTCGCAGCATTTTATGAGCAATAGTTTGTAAGCACATATGTTACTCATTCATCCACTGAAAGGCATGTCAAGGTGTCAGTATTCATCAGTACTGCTCCCAGACAGTGGGAAATAGAAATGTCATATTTTTGGAGTGCCAAGGATCAACATTAAAGCTTAGCTGACTGTGGTGTTCCCTTTGTAATAAAAGTTTGTAGGTTATGTGTGGGTGGGGTGTGTGCATTCAATAGGAGTTCTAAATATCCATGTTTTGAATTTACATAGGTTCTAAATGATGGCATAAGCTTCTCTTTCAATCTTATGCTCGGCTTGTTGAGTTTTGCCAATTTTTGGCTTGTGAAACAAATTGGATGCAGTACTCCGTCTTTGTCTCTTCGGGATAAACGGGTTCCTACAGTGTAAGAAGAAGCATTAATTTGTTTAGTAAATGGTTTATTCTACCGACCACTCAGTTTGGTGAGCTCTTGGGGAAAACTCTTGGATAAGCTGATGTACAATCGGCTTAGGCGATTTGTCAAAAGCAGGGGGCTTCTCAGTGAATACCAGTTCAGATTCCGGAAGCACCGGAGTGCGGTCGACGCACTTCAGCTGGTTGACGGGTACATCCGCACCAATCGCGGTGATGACCTGCATACTGTGCTACTGTCGTTTGATATCAAAGGAGCCTTTGACACTGTCCGATGGACAGATGTCTTCCAGGAGCTCTACCGTCTCGGTATTCCCCTTGAACTTTTCCATCTGTATGGGAGCTTCCTGGATAACCGTTGGCCACATATCGTGGCAGATCGTTCAGTCACACCGTCTAATACAACTGTGGTGTTCTACAGGGGTCTTCCTCTGGGCCGCTGCTATGGATCATAGTGGCTAACTCCTTGCTTCGATACTTTGAGAGGTGTGACTTCTTTGCTCACGACAAGCTCGTGGCCTTTGCGGACGACTTTCTCTTCGTCCTCAAAGCCCTCAAATGAATAAAAGATTATGAAATTTGATTCATATGAAAGCGTCCTCAAATGAATAAAAGATTATGAAATATTAAAAATATTTCATAATCTTTTATTCATCGTCTTCTATTTAAATGAAAATATTTGTGGCATTTTGCCTAGCATATTTATCAAAACTTTATGTTCTTTTGGTAACTTTTTTGTAACTAATGCATTTTCCAGTGTTGTAAAGAATAAGTTCCATAATTCAGGTTTTATAGGGCATGGAATAGAGTTAATGCTTTTATATTTTTAATTATACTAACAAGTTATCTATTTTTCTCATTATTAACTTCTGAATTCAGTAATCTACATAATCTTATCATCTCTTAGCAGTATTTCATGGTCTCTTTCTCTTCACATTTTTTCGATCTCCATTCTCTCTCTTTTTGTGTTTTATTCTATATTCAACTGTGGTAATCATACATTTTTTTGTGTGATTGAGTACCTTTTGCATGGTCCTCTTAAGTTCAGAAATAAAATTTTTAATTCTATTACTTTTAAATCTGTAGTTTATTCTGTGCCACATTATTTGGTAACTATGTGTAAATTTCCTTTTTAAGACCTTGGATAGTGAACATCTTGAGTTCTTATACAATCCCTAAAAATAGAAAATAGGTAAATTGCTTACCTTGACTGATGAGGCAATAAACTCTTGATTAATTCAAATATTGCAGAATGAAATGCTATTTTCTGTTTTGGATCCTATTGGCTGTGCTAATGTAGTGTCAAATCTCCTCAAACTGATATATATATATATATATATATATATATATATATCTATATATATATATATACACACACACACACAGGGTATCTGACAAAATAAAATTTTTCAAATCCATGACTTTCCCTGATTTAGCAGATCATTTTCCATGACTTTAAAAAGCTTTCGTTAAAGTATATATGAATAAAAATTCTGATGTACATACAAATAAAATATATGCTTTTAGAGAAATTACAGGAATTTTATCATAAAAAAACTATAAATTTACTTTATAAGTGTTAACAAACTCACATACATAAAAATAAATTGTTGTATCTACATACCTAAGTTTAATCATATAGCAATTTTTCAATCAAAATGTTTGCAGTTTGAATTCAGGGTACTTTGGTATTATCCAGGTGACCATGGATAATAGCTTTATGTTTTATGTATTTTTGTTTTGAACTATAGGCTGTAAAGAAAGAAAAAACTGTAAATGCTGTAGAAGGCAATAAAGAAGAAACCAAAGTTGAATATGCTAGAGAATGGGACAGGGGAAAACCTGACATGGAGTAAGTGATATAAAAAGAATATTATATTGTGTTTTATAAAATATGTGTAAATTAAAGTTTATTAATGTGTTTTTAAAATTGTTTTTGATAATGCACCTGTTGTAGAAAATGTAGACATATTTATACATTTTAATTATTGCTTTTAATATTCAAATAAATGATGATTCCTTTACAAATAAAATACTATTTGAGAAAAATATAGTGCAAAAGTCTTCAATTCTTGCATTTTTTTCTCATATGAGTAGAGGAAAAAGGGAAGTTTGTTTTGAATTAGCATCACAAAATCTACATCTTACTGCATTGCATACTGCTAGGAGAAAAATTGAGAGCAAGCATTCTTTCAATTAAAGTAATTTTGTTTGTTTATAAAGTTAGAACATATGTCTTCTAGCAGGAAACACCGCAAAATTTGATAATGGTCATGAAAATCATGAAAAGCCACTAAATTGAAAGGAAAGCTCCTGAATTTTTTCAGTTAAATAATTTTTAATTGATACAATGGGGATTAAAAAATATGCTTTTAACTGGTACAAAAACACATAGATCAATTTTTGTCTGCTTTGTGACACCACCTCAGATGGGGTACAACAGGGAAATATACACATTTTTCCTTAATGCAGAGATTATGCTCATTCGAAAAAAAAAAAAAACATACTTTTTTACTTTGCCTGCAGTCCAGTTGTCCTGTTTTCATCTCTTTGATGGGATAAGCAGAAACCTATACCCTTTCATCCAAAATTAATTTCAAGTGTTGAAATAATATAATGCTTCTAATGCCATTTCAAGAGAGTCTGCATACAGGAAAACTGGAAATTTCAAGACCCAAGGGAATGTCAGGGAAACACATCTTCACACTGGGAAGTTTTTTGTTTAGTTCCTGTCTGATGTAAACTTATTAGGTTATTTTTTGATAGTAGAATGAAATTGGTTCATACCCAATGAAAAACTGATTTTGCTTCACAAGCTACAAATCTACTATGGGATGGTATCTTTGTTGCCACCAAAGTAACAAATGATTGTACAATTTTTCAAGACTAGACTCCTGACGTTGCTCTGACTATCTTGAATAATGTGTGACTCTCGCCTAAGTGGATAGTTTTATGTGATAGCCACTAAAATACTAAATACATTATGGATATTTGTAGTTTGAAATATCCTTAAGAGGTGAGATCCAAATTTTACACACCAATAAAAATTACAGTATCTATTAACCAAAAGAATGTACTAAAGAAATTGTGAAAATAAAGCATTGAAAAACAATTTTTAGATGACAAATTAATAGGAAAATTTAAAGCAAAAAATTTTTTTTATTTTTGTTTTAAACAGGGATAATATAGCTAAACACATGTAAAAAAAACTTTTCATGTTACTATTTAAAAAAAAATTCCTGAAGTTATTAAATGTTAAAGTTTAATTTTGAGTAATTTTCTTAAAATTGTAAAAAAAAAAAAAACTTTTTAAATGTTACATTATGAAAATAGATATTGTACTTTTGGGGGCTTAAAACCTTATTGCATGTGATAATGATAAAGAAATACAGAACGTTTAAGAAATAGCATCTACGAAGATGTGTCAAAACTAACTTATTTTTTAAAAAAATTAGGAAAAAGTACAAAAACTTATTTTGTTTAGAAAAAAAAGCTATACAGTGTATACCCTTAATTCAGATTAAAAACACATCAAAACATCATATAGTTTATAAAAATAAGAATATATAAAATGGATGATAAATTGAATCCTTTAAGAAACTTGAATCTTACATAGCAAACTCATAAAAATAGGTTTTATAAATCCTTACTCTCTAAATTTCCTTGAAATAATTGATAGTTAAAACTGTAGTTAATAGATAGACCGGGTAATATATTCAGGTTTTAAGTCAAGGTTCGTACGGTGCTTAAAAGTGCTTAAAAACTGCTTAATTTCGAAACGTGTTTTTAAGGCCTTAAAAAGTGCTTAATTTTCCCCTAAAGTCCTTATTTTTTTTCTTGCCGACAGTTTTTATATTAATATTTCGAAATCATCTATGAAAATCAAAAAATTTCGCTCGGGATTAATTGTTCAGTGTGAATGAAATCAGACACTGCAGCGCTCCTTTTATTTCCTTTTTTCTAGAAATCTCTTCTTTATTCCTTATTTTACGGCATTCCTCCTTTTTTCGGCTATTCCCACCTTTCATTCTTTTTTTCTTTGGGACATACACTCCTTTTATTCGTTTTTTCCTTCTCAACATTTACGGAGTTATGCAATAGTGGAACGGATTACACACATCGTCTTTCTCATGTTTTGATAACATCTTTGTTTTTTTAACATTTTCTTTTTATGGGATTTCACCTCCTCCTCCCCCTCCCCTCGAAGAAAAAAGTCTTAGGCTATTTATTGGCGGTACAGGTGTTTGAAAGTTAGCAAATAACGATCAAAGTGTCAAAACCAAACGGGGACCCGAATTTTTCGATTGTAGTGTCGAGAAATTTAACCCAAGAGGGAAAAAAAAAACGTTACACTGAGCCTGTGGGCTTAAAAATGGACTGACATATCGAATATTGAATTCAGGGATGATTCTGATCCGAATGTTTTTTGTGAGTTTGTTCTTAAAAAAAAAAAAAAAAAAAAACTTTTTTTTTTCTGGAAATTTAAAAAAATAAAGGAAGAAGCCATTTTTTTATCTTACATATGTATAAATTTTGACGATAATCTGAAAGTTTTCTATCTTATTCTCATCCTTTTTCTCTTTGCCGCGTCCACAATTTTTTTTCTGACAAAGAGTAGGAAAGTGTTATCAGTTGATGCTTGCAACACGTGCTTCAAAGTCAAAAAGCCGTGTGATGCGGTATAAATGAAACATAGAATTTGTGTGGTTCTAGTTATAAAAGTACAACTAAGCCGTAATTCTATGTTTTTGGTAAAAAAAACAACCGTGTTCTGGATTTCAATTCCAGAAAATGCGTATTTTTTAATGGACCATTATAGTTAATAGTGCAATCGTAACATGGGGCTCTCGTACGGTAGAATTATTTTTAACAACCTGCGTACGTTCTTTATAGATATCTCCCGAACTCCTGTGCATGTAGACCGATCGTAATACTGTTTTATATATCGGTATTTTTTTAATATTGCGGTAACAGTATTGAGATTCCAATCCCTCCTATAATTATTTCAAACGAAACTTTATCTTATTGACTGAATTTTCTGCTATGGGCAGTGTCTGTGAGAAAATGACACTGTTGCAAATAATTTACAAAATTTTGGATATGCGCGGAAGTTTATTGTTGAAAAATCCGCACCTTTTTTTTTTTTTTTTTTTTTTTTTGTTAAGTTTTGCGTGTGCATTGAAGTTGATGAAAAATCGTAACTTTTAACGGCAATCCCGATAAAAATCAGCCCAATAGCTGAATCGGTAGGACGCGGCCACGGGTTCGAATCTCGCGCTTTGATCGTAGCCGTTCAGAATCTTAGTAATTAAGTAGTAAATTCCGATATCTTTAGCCATCGGGTAACATAAAAGAAAACTCTAGCGCTCTCAGACCAAATTAAATGGTTACCAATCTGTTAATCTAAAGTACAATTCGAACCCCCTGGCTCAGATACCGAAAAAAAATTCCGTGCTATTCGATCATCGTCCCGAAATATTACTATTTAAAAATTTTTTTTAATTGTTCATTTAAAAAAATAGCCTTATACAGTGTATATATTATTTAAATCATGAGTTTTTAGACATTGATTAAAATTAAATCTAACGATAATTATTGTATCTTTCCAAACTATTAAGGTATACATTTTATTGCTATTTAAGAAATTCTACAGTCACAAAATTAAAAAATTGTTTGTAGAAATGTCTTCTAAATATTTGATATCTAAAATGCGCATTTATATTATTAATTTTTTTTTTAAAAAATTAGGATATTTGAGAAACTTCTGATTTGAATCTGTTTTCAACATTTTTTGATTAGGAGACTGGAGTGATTGTTTATATTAGTAAAAATTATTTAGCTTCTGGTATATTTCATACTTAGGTACTTGTTTTTGCATTATGTAAATCAAATAAATATTTAAAATTTTTTTTTTACTTTTCGTTTTTCCTTCTTCATTTTCCTCCTTTTTTCCCCCTCTTAATATTTAACATCTGGGTCTGCTACTTTTATTAAATTTTTTTTTGAAATTGTCTATTTAAAAAAATTAGACTTATACTGTATTTTTTAAACATTAATTATCAATCTAAGAAAAATTAATAGAATTTTACTAACAAGTTAAAAGCAAATTTTAATGTTACAAATTTTTTAAGTTTTGTTTGGAAGTGCATTTTAAAGCTTTGCTATTTGAAATGACTTTTAAATTATTGGTGTGCTGTTGAAATCCCTATTTTAACAAACCAGCTTATAACAAATGAAAATTTTGATCTCATGATTTTCCTTTTGTTTGCATGCTGATTTATCCATAAATGGTGAATGTCCATTTTATACATTTATAGTGAATCTTAGGAATGAGGTAGAAGGATCCTTTTTTTCAGTCATTTACTAAGTTTTTTTTCTTCATTTTTTATAAAACTTTTTTTGCAGTTATGAAAAGATTTAAATTTGTGTTTAGATTTGAAAACAAAGTGCATGAAATTAATAACATCTTGTTCCACCTACTCAAAGAGAGAAAATGTTTTTCGTTGTATAAGACAAAGAAATTCCTTACACTATCTTGATACTGGCATCACGTCCATAGAAGATTATAAATTAATTCAGTATTAAAATAGTAAGCAATAACTAGTTTTGCATTTGTCTACATTTTTGGTCATTCGAATAGGCGATCCATCAGTTGTTTGGTTTTACGCAATTAAGATCATTAAAGATAATATTTTTATAAATTTTATATATGTAAATCTTGTATAAGATTTACATAAGATTACATATTATATAAGTTATAATTTTCTGAGATCTAACTTTAAAGAGTAGAAAAGGTTTTTAAAGGTTCTTTAAGAACCTTTCTTTTAAGGTGTGTTCTAAAGTTAAGTCCAACAAACGATATGGTTCCTCAAAGTTTAATGTAATAAAGTTCAACTGTTTTGGTGAATTTATTTATTTTTTTAATTAGGCAAATTGAAGAAGCATCTGAATTGAATCTGTTTTAATTTTTTTTTTTTTTTTTACTAGGAAATTTAAGTACTTGTTTATAATGATAAAAAGTTATTTAGATACTTTCATATTTAGGCACTTGTTTTTGTATCAAGTAAATCAGAACATTAATTTTTAATAGTTATTCAACTGTCTCTTTTTTTCCTCTTCCCCCCCCACATTTTCTCCTTTTTTCCTTCTTTTTCCCCAAAATTTTGACTTCTGTGTCTGTGAAATACAATGATTTCTCCCTTATACACACTCTCTTTTGTTGAATCTAATGTAATAACCATTATTTTATCTGATATGTTTCTGATAAGAGGTGCTTAAAAAGTTTAAATGGTGCTTAATTTTTTCCATTAAAAAAGTGTACGAACCATGTAAGTGATATTCTTACCTAATTACAAATTTGGAATTTGAATGGTTAGATTGGATTTTTGGATCATTTTCCATCTTTAGCAGGCCTTGCTGAGATTATATTTTTCTTGAAATAGAATCTGAAACATCTCCTTTTCCCCCCATTTTTTCCAATTTTTTTGTACACTGTACACATTTTTGTTAATTTTACTGACACTTAAAAAATAAATAAATAAATAAAAAATCTGAAGAAATAAAACAAAAAGAAACTTGTAGTTCTTTGTTATTTCAACTTGCAGATGATGATATCAGTAGCCATAATTTTGAGGAGTCATATAGAGGGACAACAGACTCTCTTCTCCTTTCCACTTCACCTCTAAATATTTTCATAATAGACTGAAGAATTTCATATCCCGCTAGATTCTATCCACTAGGAAAAATACTAAAACTATAATGTAAATATATAATGTTTTTACCAGAAGTATAATAAGATTTTTGTGAAGAGGCAATGCTAAAATTTAATGCTATATTTACGCTATGTTAATTAGCCGCACACAGCACTCAAGATATTTGAGACCCTCTAAGAAATTAATTTTCTTTAACTTAAATAATGATATTTTTGGTACATGCACATTTATTTTACTAATCTTACATCAGCAGAATGAGTGAATTTTGAATTATGTTTCGAGTTCAACAGAAAAATGGAGGGATTTGAAAATTTTTTAACTTTAGTAATTAACTTTAAAATTGTATATCCTAATTGAAAATCTTGATTGATATTCAAGATTTTCTGAATTTGTTGATCAATTTATTTAGCAATAAACTAAATACTGTTATTAAATTGGTAGATCCTGAATTGTGCAGTAGATTTTCTTAATATGATGCAGATCCTTGATATACTGCCCTTTTGATGTTTCGATCTCGCTGCTTTTAGCATACTCTATAATCATACTTATGTAACTATTTCTTTGTATCATGGCATGGCCCTGGATAGATTTAATAGAGTTTTAAGATTTAGTATCAAATAGAATTATACTTTTATGTTCTGAATCTTGTGGAGAATCAGAATATAGATGTCTCTAAACTTTTATATGTAGAAAAATATTCCAACTATGATAATTTTGTTGAAAAATTATTTCTATTTTTGGAAGTACACATATTGGCAAGTTTGCATTCCTAAATTTAAATACGTCATCAAAATATATAAACTTCATTAATAATTCTGCAGTTGAAAATATAATTTGAATTGCAACAACAAAAATTGATTACAAAAAATCATTACCCATGTGTTATACCTCAAAAGCTCTCATTTAGAATTTTTATGTTTTTCAACATTTTAACATTAACAACATTTGTTTTGTATAACTTTTGTACTTTTTCTTCATTTTATCAAACTTATTAATAATAATAGTCAATATATTTTAATTCTATACTGTACTACTTTATGTATATTATATCAACTATGGAGTGCTTGTGTTTCATTCTTCAAAATTTTTGGTTTTTATTGAATATTTGTCATTTGTAGAATACTCGCATAATTATCATACTTGCATTTTGAATTACATGCCTTTGTTTATGTTTGATGAAGAGTTATTTTCAATAGTATATTGGGCTGCAAATATTCAGAATATTCAGATATATATATATATATATATATATATATATATATTTTTTTTTTTTGTGCTACCATTTTACATATAAGATAAAATAAAATTATCAAAACAGATTATCATTATATAACCTTTGTTGTGTTACTCTATTCTATTTTAGAATAGTATAGTGCATGTCACGTGTGAGAGGAGTAAATAATCAGGCAAGTTTGCATTAGCCTGCATCCGTTTAATTACAGTTCTAAGTGGCCACAATACAAAACATACATTTTATCTCCTTACGTTACATAGCTCGTTCCATTACCTATGGTTTCTCATCTGTCAGTCCATTGTGGTTGTTGTCAACAGTGACTGATACCACCAGTGGTGTATGCAAAATTTATTCCAATAGGGTGTTTCTTAATTCTAAAAAAAATAGCCAACATAATTTCTACAGAAATTTTTATTTTTGCCATTTTGTCTGAGTACAAGGGGGTGTTTAAACCCCTAACCCCCCCTCCTTGCGTATGACCCTGGATACCACAACCTTTGTTGGAAATAATTTAATTGAATTCTATGTTACATTGAGTATTATTATTGAATTATTATACTGAATTTAAACACTTAAGATTATAGTTTAAAAGTTCTTACTAAAGAGTAATTTACTTCATCTGAGATTGTTAGGTGCAGCCCTCTTTAGACAAGTTTATGAAACAACATTCATATTGAATAATGATTAGTATAACAAACTTCCACATAGTATGATTGGGTTTTTTAAGAATATTTGCATGTGTTTATTCTGTCATTAGAGGCCATGTTTACTATCTATAGAGTGCTCCCATCCATAATAAAATAGCTAACATACCTATTGTGAAGCATATGTGAAGGCTGGAGTGAATACTGTTAAAACTAATTGGCATCATTAATTTAAATTATCGTTTGCACAACTTTTTATTTTTCAGATGGCAAATAAGTTTATTATATTATTACTGTTCTTTCTTTTTCATTGTATTGTAGCTGATGTAAATTTGTTCTTGTGTCCTTTAACTTTTAAAATAAAAGTTCTATAAATACTTCATAGGAAAAAAGATATAATACAATTTTACACAAAACATAAAAAGGTTTAACACATTGCATGCAGGAAACAATTTTATGTTTTATATAGACTGTCACTGGAGCAGGGGTCATATAAAAGTACCAATTTTTGCTAGGAGCAAAATAGTGTATAAATAAAATGTATGATTGTATGGTATTTGCTAGGCAACGATTTGAATTGTTTCTTTCAAGAAATTTAGTTTGTCAACTTACTCAGTCTTCTGTCACGTTACTAGCTCCAGAATGTATAAGTCAGGTTTTGTAAATTTGAAGTTACTTTTTATTACTATTGATCATAACATTGATAAAATGAGCTATTATGAAATACCTGCTGCATGCGTAAGTTTGTGATGAAATAGACACACATGTAATGTGTTAACTGTCAAAGCTTTTTTTTTTTTTAGTAAGATGAGTAATAGTTCTATATCATTTCATACAATTTTAAATTTAAAAAAATACATAGGTAGCTTAACCAGCTGACAAAAGGAAATTGTAGAAGTTAGAAATGGGTCTACACTATACTACTAAGAAATAAATTCCTATTATAACTGAAGAAGGGTGTAAATCTTGTTGATTTTTCTGTTTACATTATAATTTTCAAAGAGTAATATAATAATATCCTTTTAAATGTTTATACTATTATTTTTAAAAATCAAATCTTGATTTCAGTCACTGGAAGTCTCCAGAGCATCATGGATCATC
This sequence comes from Pardosa pseudoannulata, assembly GCA_032207245.1. NCBI lineage: Eukaryota > Metazoa > Arthropoda > Arachnida > Araneae > Lycosidae > Pardosa > Pardosa pseudoannulata. Next base: position 93,296,726 of record CM063503.1, on the reverse strand, counting down.
CTTCAAAAACTACAGATCATCAGGTACCCTTATTTTTTTTTCTGTTGAGCTTTAAAAAAACTTTAAATCCTTCATTTATAGCTACTTTTGTAAATTGTGTATTTTGTATGTGTTAACAGTGGACAAATGCAACTCCTTGTCAAATTCAGCTCTGCTCTCATGTTTATTTTATAAATTTATTTGCAATATTATTGTATATGCATTATCAGTTTATAATATAATTCTCAAACACTGTTAGGAAACTAAAATTATTAGAAATAAGAGACATTACAGATGCATCATAGGTCTACTTCAATAATAAGGTTTTGAAAACTGACCAGAATCAAAATATCCTCACTTAAAGAAAGGTACTTGCTGTTTAATTTAAATTTCTGATGCCAATTTATTTATGTGAAACTTTGTACTCCACAATTAATTTTGTAAATCAAAATATCATTCATGGTTCACTGATTATCATTTTAAGTTCTGTGACTTTAACAAATTTTGCAACACATTTCAAATGTTTGACCAAAGGTCTTAGTTAAATATTTTACATGTTATCAATATATATTTATTATATTTAAATTAATGTAATAAAGTTTTGAAACAGTTCTTTTGTAAAATTTTTCCTTTTAATTATTGTATATTTTTCAATGCATTATACTTAGCACATAAGACTTGTACTTAGCACATAAGACATGTACAAGTTTAGTTAAGAGGAATTTATGTATTTAAATAAGTAAATGTGATATGAATCTTCATAAGGTATATAAAACTGAAATGCAGTTATCTTTGACTTCATGCATGCTCACTGCTGGTATATATTGTTAGTTATAATTTATAACTTCATTTCTAGTATAACCTCTACTATGTCGAATTCTGTTACTTATAACTGATTTTTACTATAGTCTTCAAAACGAAGAAATGTTAGTAGATATAGTCCTAATGAGCTCATTTTTTTTTTTTTTTTTTTTTAATTAATAGCTCTTTTCCCATTAAATAAAGAACCATATTCTTAAAAATATTACTCCATGAAGCAGATAAAATTATAAACAATTCTAATTGAAATAAAGAAAGAAAAAGCTATACCAGAAAAAATTCCGACTTCCTAACCCTTGTCTTATCTGAATCATACAGAAAAATACCGTAGTAACCTCTTCTTTTTGTTTTCATTTTAATGGCAATATATAGACCAAATTTTGACCTGTAGGCAGTCTAGTACTCTTTCTTTAAACTGAATAGTTGTTATTTTGAAATAAGCATTCTGGTGAGTAATCTGTGAATACATATTAATCAATGGACATCTAGGAATTTATAGTATATCTGCTTTTATAAGTTTGCAGATTCACCTGAAATTCTCCCAGTACCTGTTTTATATATGTGAAAGTAATTGTTAAAATAATGTTTGTCATAAGATCAATAAAACTTCCTAAAGAAGTTATAAATATAGATTTTAGAACTTTTAGTTTGATTACTATTTTAATGTCGTCTCTCTTCGCTTTTATTTCCAAGCAATTATGTATTACCTGAAGGCATGAATTTAATGTTTTAAAATAAATAAATGAATATATATATATATATATATATATATATATATATATATATGTATTACACTGCACTCACAAATAAAATATGCATTTTCTTTTGTTGATTTTAACATTTTTTAAATTTAGCATCATTTTTAATGTTAAAGAAAGATCTTTTTCTTTTTGTATGGTTTTAGTCAGCTTCTTGCAGAATATTTTCATTGTGAAAGATACTTATTAAAAATTTAAAGTTTTGATTTTAACTTAATGCCTTTTTCTTTCATTCAGTTCATTTTAATTTTAAATCTTCAGGTCGAAACAGAAGAGATTCTGACAGAAAAGATAATTGGGGTGGCTTTTCTCGAAATGAAAATGCAGATCGTTCTCGTCGTGGAACTGATGGTAGATTTTCTCAAATTTATATTCCTAGTCATATGTAAATACACTGAAATATGTTGCTTTTACTTTAATATGCCATGAAAAATGTCAGACTGGGAAAGTGAGGAGACAAAAATCTATAGGAATGAGTTTTTATTTATAGTAATTCTTGAGCTAATCTACTCCCAAGCTTCACAAAATTTCGTATTCAACCAATCAGGAGGGAGGTAGTTAGCTACATTAACTTTTATAATGAAACGAATGTATGAAAGAAACTTGATAATAATATGGCGAATAAAAGATAATTAGAGGAAAGGTATAATTTTTTTAAATCTACAATTTTAGAGGGATTTTTTTTTTTTAAATTTTCAGTCTAAATACAGATAACGTATTTAGACACAGAATTTTTTTTTGTGATTAATTATAAAAAATGTAAAGTTTTAAGTTAAAGTTCAAGTAATTTTTTTTTTTAATCATAAAGGAAAAGTTTGAGAAATTTGGATTTTTAAAATTACACCATTGAAGAAAAAACTTACAAATCATAAAACTTGCACTGTATTTAGAAGAAGATGCAAGGTGGTTAAATAATGGCATCTACAGAAATGTGTCAAAATAGACATTGTATAAAATCAAAAGAAAAATTATAATTGTTATTTTATTCAGAAAAACAGCTATATGATCTAAGATACCCTTGTTTTTAACTGAAAATGCATTGAATGCAATATTGCAGCATCATGTAATATATATGTTAAGGATAATAAATTGAATTAAGATTTAAATCTGCATATCAAATTGATAAAAAGTATGATGCATTAATATTTATTCCAAATTTCTTTAAAATGACATTAGCTATAATTTCGGAATTTAAATGCGAAGAATAGATAGATTTCTTGGGTTATTTTCCATCTATTGGTACTTGGATGCATTTCTGTGTTAATGGTTATGAGACTAAGATATTCCATACATACTCCATGATTACAATTGTTCCCACTCTAATTTTAATAATGCAGTAATACATACAGGTCAGTAAATCTATGATTATTTCTAATTTGGTGAGATCAGGTTTTAATAATTTATTTTTTATAGGTATATCAGGTTTTTTTTTTTTTTTTTTTTTTTTTTTTTTTTTTTTTTTTTTTTTTTTTTTAAATAATCTCACAAAAAATTAGTTTTCTGTTAACTGGATGCAATGATAAATTATTCACAGTTTTTCAATCCTGAAAAGGAAAATTTAAAGAAATATCCAGAACAAATATTTTCCATTGAACCAATGTACAAATTGATAGATTGAAAATTATGATTTTAGCCAGGGGTTAAAGACTTTTCTTATATTATTCTTCATGTTGATATTTTTGGTTTTTTAGAGGAACTTGGGAAAGTTCTTCAAATTAAGTAAAAATTAACATTGATACAACTATTTAACAATTATTTTATTATAGAATCCTTATTGCAACTGCTGTCTTTATTGAGAATATAAAACTATAATTGATTTTGGTGTCACATACCTGCCCTAATTTCTTGCATTTTTGTTTAATTAAAAAAAAAATAACAAATTGAAAATTTAGACACAGATTTTGGGAATTTTGTATTACACAGCAATAAAAATAAATCCTGAAAACTTACATCAATTAAGTGTATAAACAGTGATGATATGAATAAATTACTCAAACACATGTTTAAAAAGTATTCAAATTCAGAATTGTGCAAATGTATTAGCTTTCCCCCCTTTCTTTACATCTTGATATGGCTGCTTTTCTTTAACAGTTAGGTTTTCAAAAAATTTTAATTGATTTTTTTTCTCTGCTACATGTAGAGTTAATTCTCTAGTAGTTCTTGGCCCACAGTAATTTGAAACAGCTCAGAATTTATTTTTGTTTTGTTTCAAAAAGTTATAGCACTCTGTGACTCTTCCTTGAAAATTTTCTATATTATTCTGTTGCCAAAATTAGAGCTTTGTACTATATCTTAACAGTTGGCACTGGAAGAATGTAGTTCATTTTCTAAAATTGGCCAAAATGGTTGTTCAAAACTGTATTTGCTCTTTGCTTTCTGTCCATATTTTCCAGTTTTTCTTTTTTTTTTCCCCCTCCAGTTATATATTTGATGTGTTAACATGAAACAATCTGCCAGCTTCTCTCTTTCCAGCTTTTACAATAACTTTCAAATTGAATTTAGCTATGTAACTCACGTTTTAGAGGGCGAGGCATTTTGTCCTGTTTAAAATTAATATTATGGATCAGTCTCTCAAGGAAATATGAATAATGCACTTCTTTTCTGTATTGAAAATCTCTAGGAACACATGAAAATGATTTTCTAATTTTCCCTGTTTATTGATTTTTTCCCTGTTCCATTGTTACCAAGAGCAGGAATATTTACCATACAGTTATTTCCTTGACTGAAAGGGATTTATTTTTAATTCTTGTGAGTGAAAAAAATTTGTGGGCAAGCTATGAGCAGATTATACTATCTGTAATTCTTTGTGAAAAAGGTATTTGTAAATTTTTACTATATAATAATTTTTATCAGCAGATAATATGTGGCAAGTGTACAATGTTTAAGATAACATTAAATTTTTAACAAATAATTTGTGGATTATAGGCCGGAAATTAGGTACATATTTGTATATATATGTAACAGTGAAAATTAATCTGCTGCTCACATCAATGTAAGCCTCTATTGTATCTACTTGCCTAGGCTTGCTGGGTAAGGAGATGCCTAAACAGCTAGACTTTTGAAGGAATATGCAGTCAAGCCACATTTAAAGAAAAGGGAACAAATCTGATTCAAATTTAAATTTTATTCAGGGTCTTCTAGAAAGGACATGCTTAACAGTCAAAGGCAGATGAGGGAATGAACATCAAAAAATGGAACCCCACAGCGAGCAATGTATAGAATTTTCCCAAGGTACAGGCAACTTAATGAATTTAACAAAAGAAGTAACTTAGATCGAATGAAAAAAACTGAGTCATTTGCCAATGACATCTTGAAAATGGGGTGAATTAACAGAAAATTTACATCTATTGCAGTGAAAGCTTTGGGAAATAAATTAGAAGAATTTTAAGTTGCAGACAATTCTTTAATTACAATATTTTATGGCTTCGAAAATAGATTTGAAGGAATAAGAATGGAAAGAGAAGAATTTTTAAGATATATTAAAGTTTAATAAGTGTGATATATTACACATATATATATATATATATATATATATATATATATATATATATATATATATATATATATATATATAGATGCTTTGAAATTATCTGAGTAATTTGTAGAAATGAACACTGTTTTTTACCTAGTATAAAAAAGTTTTTGAGAATTTTAATATTTGTTTATTCTTATTTTTATCAGATATATAAATGTGAATTGGTTAATCCTAAGTTTTGATTTAATAAATGTTTAAAAATGATTAATTTATTAATTTTGTTTTAGTCTTATGAAATAAAAATATAGGAAATTTTTTTAATGGCAAAATTTTTGTAATATAAAACTCATCTAGTTTTATTTTTTTTCTTTTTAGCCAATATAAATATTTTACTTTATGCAGATATGTATGGGGTTAATATGTTACATAAGATGTTTTAGATTACTGTAAATGATGACTATATTTGTACAGTTATTTTAAAATTATATTTGTTTAGTTGTGCTAAAAGTTTGCTACCATTAAATATTTTGTTGTTAAGATTTTTATGTTAAGGTTAATTACTGATGTCCAATATTAATTTTTTAAAATTATTTTTGTTTACATAAAAGAGAATCACTGTCACATTGTAAATTTGTTGAGAAAACTTTTGATTAGTTTGGTTATTTAAGCACATATTTCATTTGGTTTTTAATGTTGTTAAATGAAATGTTTTGCAAATAATTGATTTTTGTATATATCTTCATTTCATCTTCATTTGAATTATAGATTCATACGAGAAGAGAAATTCTGATAGGAAAGACTCCTGGAGTGGATATCCAAGGAATGAAACTGTAGACCATTATAGGTCTGATCATGCCTCTGACCAAAGGAAATTAAGAGGAAGTTACAGGTTTAAACAGAATGACAATAACCAGCATGGTGCATCTCGTCCCCAAATTAGTCCCAAAAGAACAAGAGGAGTTGGATATCGTAACAGTGATCCACACAGAAAACCACAGAACTCTTATTCAGATGACAAATTTAGGAGGAATGACTATAACAGATCAAATTCTAGAAAGAAATATTCTTACAGAGCTCACTCCAGGTCGACAAGTAGAAGTGGATCAGACCATGTAGAAAACCAGTTTACCATCAGAGCTTATAATCTATGGCAAAATGATAAAATCAGTGAAGATCAAACAAAACAGAATAGGGTGGAAAAATGGGTGAAATCTGTAAATAAAACTAATATGTGGGGAAATAAAGAACTTTCCCCTAACCCTAAAATATTTGCCTATGATACTAAGGCCAAATTTGCTGGTAAAGTTCCTTCAGACCAAAAAGATAAAAGTTCTAGGTCCTATACAAAATTTGACAGATATGAAGCTAACCGCAATAAAAGCAGTGAGGAAGAGTACGAGGCTGACTTAGGTATAGGAAACAAGTCCTGTGAAAATAGTAATTATGCTTCACAACGGGACTATAATGAAACTAAAAATCTGAGAAAAGGTACAGCATATAATGTTGGATCTGCAAAGCAGATGGGTGGAATAAAAATGAAAGGTGTACAGAGCAAGCGTAGTCCTCAGTATAGTTCAGGAAGTAGTACTAAAAATGAAAGCTTTAGGAAACAGAGAAGATTTGATGGTAAAGGGCCAAAGGATGATGATAGGAATAGATATAAATCTAAAATGCAAGATAATGCTACAAATGACTCTTGGAAAAATTCCACATTGGACAGTACTAGGAACAAAACTAGCTCTGTTTCAAAGTTAGAAAATGCTGATCCTTGGAATCAGGAAGATGATGGTGTTTGGGGTAATACTGATCAATCTCATATCAAATGGAAAATTAGTGATGAAGAAACTGATGAGCAAGAAACAAAAAACCGAAACAAGAAGGAAGCTGAAAAGAACAGTGATTTGAGAGACAATTGGAATGATAATCAAGTTGCTAGTGATTCAAAGAGAAGTACATCAAAAATACAAAGTGAAGAAAAACATAAAGGTCAAGTTCCTCCTGATAATGGTTTGTAATATCAATTAGCAAAAGCTTTTCTTGATTTAAAATTTACTGCATTTATTGACTAATTTTATCAAGTCATAGCTACTTTTTGACTTGTTAAAATGTATTAATAGATTTTTGTGTTTTCACTGTTCAAACTATGTATCATTGTGTAGAAACCTCTTGAAATCGAAAGTCATTCTAAATACATTCTTGTTATATCTCAGTTATGGATAGGTTACATATATCATAATCATTACTGTTATTGACTTTTTAAGACCAAAAATCAAAAGTTATTGCTTAATATGTTTTATTTGTAGTTTAATTTCTATTGTTTTTAACATTCCATTTATTTGTTAACTTTATCTTGGTACAGGCAATAGCTGATCAACTAGAGTACTACATTTTTGGTTCAGGTATTTGTAGGTTACAAACTTATTACTGGTAAGCATGTCTGTAGCCATTCAGAATTAAGTTTAAGCCAAAGATTCTAGTCTGTACATTCTGCTACTTTTTTTCATTCAGTACTTTCTTCACATACTTGAACAGATTAATGTTAATTGAGGTAGAGAAGTATTAGAAACTCCATTGAGCTTTATATAAACTTTTAAAATTCTACACTCTTTCAATTATTTTCTGCTTGTTTTCAAAATTTATATACATGAAGTAAATGAGTATATTTTAATAATTTCACATATTTATTAGTATCATGTACTTTTTTCGTGTACTAAGATTTTAAACCAATTATTATATAAATTTTAACAAAGTTTGTATATTAAGGAAAAAACTTGAAATAATTGACAAATGTAAAATATTTGTATTTGGTTTTAAAATCTATGATAGGCTTTTATGGAATCTAACTGAGTCATGCCAGGCCTGCGTTCCATAGTTTGCTCTGCTGTAAACCTAGCTATATGTGAAATAAATTTTTACATTTAGGTTAAATCATTAATGATCAATGTGTTTTTGCAATATTATTAAAAACTTTTTCTCCTGGGATGTCACTTTTCTAAAGCTCTTTTGTTGTATATTGTAGACAGAACTTCAATGCCTCTAAGGGGAAAAAGCTATTTCTTTCATCAGTAAGATGTGTAAAAAAATAATTGAGAAGAATCATGGCCTGAAGTATATATATATATATATATATATATATATATATTTTTTTTTGTTTATTTGCAGATGATGGAATTGGGTCCAATGTTGAACAGAATGATATACGTTGGAAAAATGAAACTCAGACAATTTCCCAAGATGCTCAGGATCAGAGTTGGGAAGTCGTGTATGCTAACGCTACTGTTGAGAGTAACAATCAAGCAGAAAGTAAGAAAGATACAGGATATGAAATAGAGTGTAAGGAGATTGACCAAAGCAATATAAAAAATTCCTCAGAAAGAAACGAGGAATTGATAACCAGTGATCAGAAAGCATATGATAGTGGTCAGTAAATTTTGATCTAATATCACATCTTGTTGCATTTTCTTTTCAGAATCCATATTCATTATTAACTGCAGGTTTTATGAAGTGAAAATATTGTGATTGTATCATCATAATTAAGTATATCAGGGGTACTGCCCATGCACTGTAGTACTTTAAGATAAGGAGTATGAAAAAAAAACAAAAAAAAAACCTGATGTTTTGAAACAATCAATTCATACAAAGGATATTCTTTTTCATTCTTATCATCATTTACATTTATATTTTATATTGGCTTTTATTAATTTATATTACATTATTCAGTTATATAAATTTACATTTATTATATATATATATATATATATATATATATATATATATATATAAGAAATGTAAATTTATGTAATATTTTAATTTATGTAATGTTTTTTAAAGACAATTCAATTTTAAAACAAATAGGTTACTGGAACCTATTTTCATGAGTAGTCAATGATATCCCGGTGATATTTGATATTTTGCATTTATAATTATCAGTGATTCAATTTTTTAAAGCAAAATTAAATGGTTAAAAAATTTCTCCTTTAAAAGTTGTAAAAGTCTGTATTTGTAATATTGCATTATTGTTGACTGCTTACAGTAAATATATCATATTTTTCAACAGCATATTTCAACCTTGAAAATTTAGAATTCCTATAATAACTTCGTATACTTTAACTGAGAATCCAGTCTCTTTTTAGTATAGGTTTTTATTTAGTGAGAATTTCTATTGATTGTATAATCTCAAAATTGTAAGTACTGTGTGATATATGAAATCTCGCATATTTTTAGAAGTTCATATTGTTTTCAAATAAATTACATAAATGCACTGAAGAGCAGTGGTGATTCTGATCTGACATTTCCAAATATATATGGGGGTCTATTCTAAAAATTGTAAATAGATTTTTTTTTCCCTGAAAATTTGAAGAGTTTTACAACAAACTGATCTTAGAAATTTAAAAAAAAAAAAAGAAAGAAAAAAATGAATAAATTGTAAGCCATTTTTTGCTTGAAATAATATATTTGTAAATGAACTTTAGAAATAATCAGAAAGTTTTCTATCCTTTCTCAATAATTTTTCATTTTTGTCATATAAGCAATTATTTCTGCTGAAGAAAGAATAAACATTATGAGTTGACTCACATTACACATGTTTGAAGGTCAAAAAACCCTGTGATGCATAACATAGCTAAAACACCTAGAACTGGTATGATTCTGGTAGTAATAGTACAGCAAAACCATAATCATGCTTACAGTAGAAAATACCTGTGTTCTCTGGAGTTTTGGTCTGTAAAATCTGCAATTCTCTAATAGGACTTCATACAGCCATTCCATAGACATGTATGTGACACATTGAACTACTTGTTATCATTTTTTCTATAAAGAATATAATATTTCAAATATATATATATATATTTTGTGAAGTAATTATAACACCTAAGGATGCTAAAAATAAAGAATTGCTGTTTCCATGTAGCAAAATTATAAACTTTTAATCATGTAAATAAGAAGCAGAGATTCTTTATTTTTTTGCAAAATTCTTCCTTAGTTGTTATAACTGTTATAGATAAAAAAATATATATTTGAAATATTTTATTCATTATATAAAATTAATAGAAAGGAGTTCAATATGTGTCATACCCATTTCTATGGAATAGCCACCTAGTTAATACTGGGATCATAATATAGAGCTTTAAGTTTTTTGCACATATATGGTAAGAGGAAACCTATTCCCTTTTTTCAACACACGTCCTTTTTGTAGATATTCCCAGATGTATGTGCGAGTATGAAGGGGTGATAAATACTTTGACAAATAACTTTTAAAAATTCAGGTGTGTACAGAAGCAGGTTATTTTTGAAAATTCCATAACAATATCAGTACTAGCTTGCTTTTAAGTTTTGCATATGTACTGGAATTAAATGAAGTTTGCTAATGAAAAATTGTAACTTTTAACAATACTTCATGATTAAAAAAAGTGTTTTTGCTGTCAGAAATCAGACATTTAAGTAGCAAGTAGTCCATAAAAATTAGGTTTTATATGGTATTTTTCTGATCAGAAATTTTTACACCATTTGGCATAATTCTGAAAAGGAATAAACAAACTTTTTAGGGGGAAATTGTTGAAGAATTTGGTTTATAACAGCAACCAATCTCATTTTAAAAAAAAAATTGCATAAATTTATAGTATATATATGAGCAAAAGTCCTGATTATGTAGAATACCAGATTTGAGTTTTTATATTGTATAATGTAACCCTAAAAAAGGTGCGGCGACGTAACTCAAAATATTACCTCATGCAAAATTAAATGCAGCTATTTCAATTCTGACTTTTCCTTTTTTCCTGATGGCATCTCGAGACATTATTCTATTCTTCTGCCATTTTTGTATTGTAAGCTGTTCACTTCATTTTCTCTCCAGTTGTTGAGAGATGTAAAGCACATTAGTAACGAATTTTATATTAAATATTTAGGCTTGCAAAGATATATTTGATGTTCTCTTCATTTATTTCCTTCCCCCTCAAATGTATGGAACTAAATGCTATTAAAACAGAATTTCTTTATTAGTTTTAGTTAAATTTAATTAAAAAAAGAATTTTTTAATTTAGCCAGATTAAGGAGTTGAATTTTTGTTTTCTAGATATCCAGCACACACATTTATATATGTGTGTATTTGTATTATTTTAGACAAAACACTTATTTACAATATTATAATGAAGTGATTTATAAATTAAAACCTATTAATATGTTGATATTTTGTAAGCAATATAATCACAATATTAAAACTCGTATCTTCAAGCTCTAGTTCTAACCTATGAAAATTAACCTTATTAATATAATTTTATCTTAAATTTGTAGTGTATGCTTTTTCAGAAATATTTTTTTTTTTTAATTTAGAATCACCCATGCTGAAGCATTAAATGTTATGAATTTTAGAGCCTTAAGAGAAGAAAAAAAATATGAAAAAAGTACTTTGTAAATTGTGCACTAACTTTGGTTATGTAAGGGACAGGCTGAATCGCACACTTCCCTATGAAATTTCTAGGACTTGTGCATTTAGAATGCCACAAACAAATTAGGAATGAAAAAAATTTTTCTTATTCCCCTATATCATAAAAAGCTAGAAATTATTTGTAACTTGGATAACATTTAATTATTGACTATTGTCAATATTTAAAGGATTTATTGGAAATATAACTCTTGTATTGGGAATGCTAAAAATATTTCTTTAAAGCATTTGAAATTTTAAAAAAGGTTTTCATTAATATTTACAGGGATTATATCAACAATGTATACTCACATAAGAGATATATTTTTGTAAGATAATAATAAAGCAAATCATATTTTTTTTTTTAAATTGTTGGACCATGTGGTATAAACATTTAAATTTAATACTCTTACTTTACATGTGTGAAATATAAATAATTTTATAACTTTGCAGCCAATACTATATGGTAACTTACTGGGGAAAGATACCTTTAAACCGGAAAAAAAAAAAAATGGTTTTGAGATTTTTTATATGTATTGATTCTTTAGTCCTTTCTGGACTCTATTTTTAAAAAAAACATTAAAAATTTCAATTATTTCATGTTATAGCAGTTTAAATAAGACTACATTTGCAGAAAAACTCGAAATGCAAATGAGTAACTTAATTCATTAATATGGTCATTTTGCTCAAAAGAAACTCTGGTAGACATATTGTAGAAGTAGCTGTTAATTTAGTCATTTTAAACTTTAATGATAGATAAAAAAAAGCTAGTAAAAAAGTAAGATTTAAAATTTTTATTTGTTTTTACCCTTAGAAATATATTTAAAAAATTAAAATTTTTATTTTATATATTTTATAATAGATTTTTTAAAAAAATTATCAAGACTTTTTGCAAATATTCTGGTTCTAATTCAAATCTTACACTAATATGTATATAATTTTATCATAACTTCTTTGTTATATGCATATTTTCTGATTTTATCATGCATGCAAGACATTTTTTTAAACAATTATATCTATTTTTAAATTTGAAATTTTAACATTAATTTATAAATTAAAAATTTAAAAAAAAAATGCACACTTAAATGATTATTTTATATCTAAAAGCAATTTGATTTTAATTTATTATATAATATATATATTTTTACACTTGCAATATATCCAACTTTTTCACTTTTTCGACAAGTTCAAAGGTATCCTAACCCCTTAAAAAAATATCCTAGTTCATAATGTGAAAATTAATGAAAGTAGCATCATAGTCAATCATATTTTACTATTTCTATGCAGCTGTGAAAAGGAGGGATTTTTAGTTATACTATAGTTTTGACTGTAAAGTAATAAAATAATATTGATATATTTTATGCATGCACAGTATGTTAGATTCTTACTCTTCAAACATGAACATGTAGTTCCTTAGATAAACTTTATTGATCTTGATTAAATATGCAACAACTATTTACAGCATAGCATAGCACTTTAGCCACCAATTCGTATATACCGCTACCGCATCTACATGCTCAATACATCATTCAGTTAAAGTTACTAAACATACAAGAGTCATAGTTACAGTTACAATATATACAGGCAATAACACATGGAGGTAATAATAATAGATATATATACGATAATTAGATATGTTACACAGTAAATGAGTGTTTCTTTTGCATGATCAATCCTGTAGTTAAATCTCTGCGTTTGATTTATGCCATTATGTCTCTTTTACAAATATATATAGTTTCTATAAATCTCAAACTGTTGATTATAAACTCTTGGAATTATGAAAAAAGCTTGTAAATATTTTAGAATGCTAAAAATCATTTAATGAGTTTCTTCCAAAGTATGTAAATATAGACAATAGAAAGATAAGTAAATGTTATGTTGAAGTTGTAATTTTTTCCTGGGTTTCGTTTTTACAGCAAGATCAAAAATTCATTTTTAATTTGTGGATGGTCCTCTAAATGCAGATGTGATTGAAACATTGCTGGAAATTGTGAATTTAGACATGTTTTTATATGTCCCAATTTAGTGCACTATTTATGAAGGTTTTTTTTTTTTTTTTTTTTTTTTTTAAATTTTGTTTTGATTAGAATAATTAAAAAGAGGGTTAAAAACCAGGCTGGTTATAATGTTTTTGCTCTTCAGTGCAGTTTGTCCTCTTATTTTTTTTTCTTGTAAGACTTATTGCTGTAATATTTGTAATACTATCTGTCAGTCATTGAAAATAAATATTGGTTAATTTTTGTCTAGTATGTTTCAACTTTTTGAAAAGCCGATGAATACCTATCTTTCAACTCTGTAGTTTTGATTTGAATCATGTAGCTATGGATGTTCAAAGTCAATTCCAAATGTGGAATAGACTTTAAAAGTCTTAAAGTTACAGTCTATAAGTCTGTGTGTAGTTAAAAATTGACTGTAGCACTGAAAATGAACCAACTTTTTGAAAAACATTTTCTATATTTCTTTAAATGAGGTGAATTTTCATCTCACTGTTAACTTTATTTTTTGCTCATTGTTATGCTAGTAAGGAGTTATATAATTTAATTTTTGACTTTTAGTAATAAAATCTTATAATACCATCCTTTTGGTTAATAAGTTACATTGCCATAGTTTTTATATAGTAATTTAAAAATTTTACAAATAAACAAGTTGTAATAGAAAATATTTTGCTAGAGGAAAAAAATACAAGAAAATAGGTTAAGTTTTGAGTATAAAATATTATAAATGTACAGTTGGACCAGTAAGTTGCATCTTTCAGAGAAGTGAAACAATGGCTAAATGGATATTGTGCTACTTTTTGGTACTGGAGTTCATGATTTAAAATCCCACTCCTAGCAGAGATGTTCCTAGTCATTTAATTTTTTTTTTTTAAGTAGTAGCTCATGGTTTACTAAAAAAAAATTGATTATAGCATTCTAAACCAAACTAATGCCTTTCAGTAGGATTGAATTCTTCTGCTACTGGCTTGGATGTTTGCAGCCTTTTCAAATTAGTTCTAAGCAGTAGGTTCAGGTCTAATTAACCCTAATTTTTTTTATTTACTGTAGCTTTTTGTTTCAAACCACTGGTACCTGCTAGTATACCAATGTTCTTTTATGTGTATCTTATTGGAGAAACTATGACTGAAGTCCATTTTCATAGGAGAGATGGTACTTTGCCTTATTATACAGTGATACGACAGAGCTGTTGGAGAAGAAAGATATTTAATGCTTTTGTGTATCTAATCTGTTTAAAGGTACTATAATGAAGTCTATTCTCACGAACAGATGTTAATGCCTTTTTTTGTTATTATAATGCATTGTTGGAGCTGTTAGAGAGGAAAAATTTTTAATGCATTCATTGGCCAGTAAGGTCTGTAACAGAAGCTTTTCTTAGTTGTGCTAATTAGTCTATTATTATTTTTTTCTATGGTGTATTTCTTTCTGTGGAGTATATGGAAATGAAATCTTTCCACAACCTATATAAATATTCTTAACATACAGTATCCATACTTGCATAATAATTTTAAATTTTTTTTCTTTTAAAAGTAGGATGTTTGTTGTTGTTTTTTCATTAGAATAACTTATTTTTAAAATTAAAATGAGAAACTATCTTGGTACATTCAGGGATGTTCTGCCATGTTAATTTCTGATATCTGCATCCAACTGCTTCAAAAAGTCTGTTTTACTAGAAATTTCACCATTTTACTAATTTACCCAGGTTGAGACTTGTCAGTTCAGTAATTTTGCAAACTTTAGTATTTGGTGAATTTTTCTTGCTAGTCATCATTGAATAGTGGTGCTGAATTTGGTTAACTGACATCTCTGCAAGTGCTGCTGATAATTATTGGATGTAACAAGACATTCTATAAAAAAATGCTGTGTGCTTTCACTTCAAAAGGTTAGTATCATATTATCTACTTTTTTGTGGTTTTTTTATTTTGTATATTTATAATTGAATAATTTTTTGAGAACAGCTACAGTAACAGTTGCCTACCACTATTATGGTTGACATTTTCTCTGTGTGACATCGTTATTTTCACAAAATCTCATAATATTATAGCCTTCTCATATTGTGTGATAGGCTTAAGAATATAAAAGTGTTACAAATATATAAAAACTTATTTTTCCTTCATTTTACTGCCCTAGACATTTTCTACAGTGGTACAAAAGCAAAACAAAAAGACTTTTTCTAATTTGTTATTTCAGCTTGCTAGCGATGTTATCAGCATCCATTATTTTTATGAGTCATATAAACAGATAATGGATTCTCCTTTCCTTATCTCACTTCTAACCTCTTTTTCATAATGTTCACTTTCAATGTAGTCAATAAGGAAAATGTTTTAACTTTAAAATAAATATACTGTATTTATGAGAAACATGCTGTAACAAGATATTTTGTATGGACAATACTGAAAGTTGATGTCACAAACTTAATTATATCATTACCAATATGCGCATATTACTCATGTTATCTCATTAAAGTGAATGAATTTTGAATTATGTTAAAAGTTCAACAGAGAAATGAAAAGATTTGAAAAATCTTTCACTTTGATTAATTTGTATCTAAATTGAATATCCTGATTGGAAATTTTAATTCAAGATTTTCTGAATTTGATGATCTTTAACATAGTTTCAATTTATCTAGAAATAAATATTATTATTGAATTAGTAGATCCTTAGTATTAAATGATATAGGGCATTTAGGCTGACTCTGATACATACTTATTTAGTGAATAATCAGGATTTAGAATATCTTTGACAGTAATTGAATTAACTTTCATAGCAGTTAAAAATTAAATATTGTACCAAGATTTGATTTACAATACTTTTTATGAATGTCAGCGATAAAGCTTTTTTATAAAATGTCTGGAATGGAAATCAGGCAGTGGTTCAATGTTTTGAATTCTTTTTGTCAAAGATTTATGTTTTTCATTTTTTCTTTTGGATAGTAAATTATTGTCCTTTTTTTCATTATTGATTTTGCATAGTTGTAAATTTTTTCAGAATCTGTTACAATACATTTCCTACCTAAAATAGGCACCATCCAAACTTGACATATTACTTCCCTACCATATCATCTACACTTTCTATCGCTTGTTGGAAAATATTTCCTTGTTAACTTGCTTTGTTTCTTCCTAACTAAAATATAAGTTGTTCAAAGTATACTTTTGTCTGATGGTTATGGCTCTTACAGTAGTGAATATATTCTTCAAACATTTAGTAAATTTTTAAATAAAAATCCATTGAATGTTTATCATGACACATAAAACTTGCAAGTACCTGAAGTTAGTAATTTTAACATGGTGGGATACCTTAATGATAATGTTGGTAGATTTCTTATTTTAATTAACACGCTTTGTAAACATATTTTGTAATTAACACAGTATCAAAACTTGACTCTTTTTGTATTAGTTTACTGTATGATTATAATTTTATCTTTTCTTTTGTTAGGTTCTCAATGTATTAAGTTCAGGGTTGATTAGCTGTGAGAAAATCATACGGATTTAATTAGTATGTGGTCTATTCCTGGGAGTGATGCGTAATTTGGATTTTGAAATTTCTGTAACATGCCAATTAACTGCTCTCAACACAGAATTACTGCTCTTAAATGCATTCATAAACTAAAAAGTACATGAATCTGTGCAATAAAAAGAGACAAGGATGGTTATACAAAAAGAATTTACAATACAACTGGATTTAACATGTGTTTGGGTAGAAATCAGCCTCAGCTGCTGCTACAGCTTTACTATATTTGTTTGTGCAGTAGCTATGAGTAATATTCCATATTCATTTGCAAACACAGCTACAAAATTGTGCCATCACATGTTTCCAGGTTTGATAACAGCCGAATATTTTAATTTTAAAAAGTCTTAAGCTATCATATTTAACACTTTCTGATAAAATTGATCATCATTTAAAGGAAAAATTGATTGAAGAAATTATTCATAGCATTGCATTATATTGCATTCAACTTGATGAATGTACAGTTTCTGAAAAATAGTCAGATAACTAGACCTGCTTATCAAGTTGTTATTTGTCACCTAAAATCTTATACAAGCAACTTCTGAATTATTATTTGATTTAATACTTAGAACAAGAGACTAGCAATAATATTGGATACTCTTAAAAAATTAGGGTTCTAAGTGAATAGGGAGGAAATAATTTCTTTGCTGCCAGTATTTCATCTAGTTGTTGCTAAATATTTGCAAAGTGAGTTAGTTGCCTTTGGATATTTAGTGCTAAAACATTTGTAAGATCTTCACTCAGGAAGGAGAATTTAAAAGACAGTGGTATCATCCATTAAATATCTGGCTTCTCTTTTGCCTCCAATTTTCTATTTAAATGATGTTTATTGATGATTGGATTAGGCTACAAGCAGCAGATGAACTCCCAGCATTATCAAGAAATTTCATTTGTGCATCTTTTTTGGATGGGTCATCTCTCAGTACTAATTAAGGCCTTTTTAAATATTGCACATGGTAGTGCTAATGTTAAAAGAGGCTTCAACATTAATAATAAAATGCTAGATAGTCAAGCAAATTTTAACATCAGCAGTATTGATGTTCTCTGGCAGATAAAATCTTTTGTGAAAGTGAAAGATGGTTAATTTAGATAACTTAACTGTCAATATTAAAATGTTAAAAGCCCTTAGATCAGCCTAGCAAAATTACAGGGGATAGGCCCTGCAGATAAAAGAAAATGTACAGAAAATGATGATACTGATGATGATTTATCAGGATTAAAACTAAAATGTTCACCTTATCAAGAAAGGTTAGACAGAGCTTTTTCAGAAATAAATTCAGGATTTGAAATTGAAGAACTTGAACAGAATCCAGTATGACCAAGTTTTGCAATTGAATCAAATGGAAGAAATTCAAGAGCTGCATAAAAAATTCTATATTAAATAAAATCAGATATCCACTCATTGTTTATTTATTTGTTCTTTGTTCGTTTTATTTATCCTCTATTTACACCACTCAATCTTTTGCTTTCAATTCTGTCATTGGCAGTTATATCTCTGTCTTTAAGTACCACCATTTGTCATGCAGCATTTGTGAATAAAAAAAGGCATCCTACTGATGCAGCTGTAATTGAGTATAACAACTCTTTAAGAATCATACTGTAACTGATGCTTTTTTGTCAACAAATTCATACAAAATCTGTAATAATAGGACTTTCTAGTAATTTTTTTTAGCTTTGTATTTGACTGCTAATATTTTGTTTTTTATGTGATTATATTGAACAATTACTCGCAAATATATATATACATATATATGTGTGTGTGTGTATATATATGTATATATATTGCATAATCAAACCCACAAACCATATCAGGAATTATTGAATATTTAATTGCTCTAAATATTAACAATTATTCTAAAATAATAGCCAGACTGCTTGAAAATTTGAGTTTATTTTTTAACCCTCTTAGCATTATATGCGTAATTTTTTCCCCAGCCGTTGATCTCTTCAAACAGGTGTACATGTGTTATGAGTGATTTAGATCCACATAAATATACTTTTAATTAAATAGTTGTAACAGTTGTACTTTTAATAAAAGTTTTGGATCTAAATCTAACCTTATAACACATTCAGACCCATTTGAAGACATCATCAGCTGGGGAGAAAATTATGTGAGTAATGCTTAGAGGATTAGGATTAAATCAATGTTTTGGTTGCTACAAAAATGATTTATCCTGGTATGAATGTTAAGTCTAGCTGCTACAAAAGGTTTCATCAATATACATTGAATTTATTATTTAAAGATTCTTCACAAGAGAAAATTTTATGGGAATTTCAAAATAAAAAAGCTTCCCATAAAATTTTATAATAAGGTAAAATCAAAATTATATATCTGGTCACATTTCTGTCAATCTTACTTTTCTTTCTTAGAGACCAAAATTATAATTTGCTGCTTTCTTACCAAAAAGCAGCTTATTATAATTTTGGACATTAATTTTTTTTTTGGTTTTTTTTTATTTTCTTGTTTCAGGTTCTAATGAAGGCAACATAAGTGAACATCACTCTAATTCATGTACCAGACAGCAGAATTCAGATGTACAGGAAGCACACATTGATGAAGACACAATAGTTAACTCTTTTAAGCGTTCTGTTTGTATTTCGGATGAAAAAAGTATAAGTATTTCAATTAATTATTCTGATAAACCAGTTGCTTCTGATGATGGTGGTTGGTCAACTGTTAGTGAAGAAGGTGAGGTACATTCAGATGATGCAAATAAAAAATTGTAACTAAATGGCTGTGATATTTATGTAGTTTTTTTTTCCAATGCTGGTCATATAAATACCTGTTTTCAAACATTTCTCCTGAAGAATGGTATTAGAAAATAAGTTCCTCTTATTTTCTAATTCTTCATTGTTTTGATAATTCTACATATGTTCAATCTATATAGATCTGTTCTACATCTCTTAATTTGTACTATATTAAACCTTTTGCAGTGTTAATTTATAAATTGTTTTCCATAATTGTGAGCCAATATTCATTTAAAGCTTTAACTTTTGCTCCAGTTTATTGATACTTAGTCTCTGAGAAAGTTTTTCAAATCTAACTTTTCCTTTCTTTTATTTTGATTCAGTTATTTGAGAAATCTAATGTGGAGTTGCTAAATGTAGCATCGAATAAAAAGAGCTTAGACACAAATGTTGTTCATTCACTTTGAGGTATAAATTGTTTCTTTTGCCTCATATGTCATTTTTTTTTTTTTTTTGTATCTAAAATAATGTATAAAGTTATTGCAGCGGTGTTAAAACTTCCCTTTGCATCTAACATATAAATATGTATATAGTGAACATTTAAATCTATTTTTTAACATTCAGTGTCACACATTTCTTCACTTTAAACTCATTCATGTAATATGAAATAAAAGTTTATAATTGTCTGTTATCATCATCATCTTTCTCTTGCTCAGGCTGCATTATTACAAAATTTTTAATCTTTCATTTTTGTACAAAAGCTGTTTCTCTAGAAATCAAATTTTGCTTCCTATTAAAATATCTTTAATGAATCTTATTCTTGATCGAAACCTCTAATTAATATAATTTTTCTTTTTAAAGTGGTAAACTATTTTGAAACAGAATTTCTATTATCCAATATCAATTTCTTAGTATATTTTCAGTATAATAAGTTAAATTTTTATTTATTTATCTATATTTTTTTTTTAGGAAAAATTAACTTTTTTGTTACACATTAATAATTAACATTAAAAAGTTTATATTGATGTGCATAATTATTTAAATTCAAAATTTATTTTCATCTTTATAGTTTTAATTGCATATTTTTCAGTTTTAAGAATTTAAAATTTTACTTTTACAACTAAGAATTAATTTACACTTTAACATTGTCGATTTTCCTTTCAGTTTCTGAAGAGGGACTCTTTTATCTCTTGTTTTATTTTATTTTTATTTTTTTATTTAATCCATATATTAAACAGAATTACATATTTTAATTTTTGGTTTCTGAGAAACAAATTTTTATAACCAGTTTTGAAATATTCCTCAGTAGAGAAATATTCTGCAAACAGTATCAATTTCTTTTTTTATCTAATATCCTTATGAATTAATTCATCCATTGATACATTAACTGTTACCTAGTGAGAATTTTTATCTATTGTACTCTGAAATATCTAATATCTCTACTAGATTTCTGTTATGCTAAAAATTTAAATTAAAAAAAAAAAATGCATGAATATCCTTGTTCTTAAAATTGAATGATGTGTAAATACTCAAAGTTGCATGCAGAATATTTTAAGAATTTTTGAAACAAAAATTTTCTATATTTGAATTTCAGTGCAAAGTATGTAATTAGATCATTTTTCTTGTGTCTCACTTCTTCAAGCTCATCATGTGTTTATTTTCTTTTTATTTGTGCTATATGCCAAAAATAATTAAAGTGTTCTATTATTGTTTATTAATTATTACAAGCTTTGCTCATTTAGAACTATTTATTGGTTTTTTTTTTTTAAATCCATGCATCTTGTTATTGAAGTTATTGACATTTGTAAATATTTAATAAGTTGCATGCACAGTTTGTTCTGAATTTGTGAAAAAAAATATTCTATATTTGAATTGCATTACAAAATGTGTAGTTTTACATTTTTGTGGCCCTGCCCCTTTCTTGAAGCCCATCATTGTTTATTTCTTTTTATTTGTGCTATATGCCAAAAAAATAAAGCATATTATTTTATTATTGTTTTCTAATTATTACAAGTTTTGTATATTTAGAAGAATTTTAGGAATTATCAAGTTCTTTAAAATCTGATTATAAATGATGTCATGTTTATCTTAAAACCATTTACATATAACTTAAGTATGTTGTTTTGCATGATAATAATCTTTTGTTTATAGTTTTTTAAAAATAATTAACCTAGTTCATATTCTTTTTATTTCTTGGAATTAAACACAGTGTCTACTTATATAACAATAAATGCAAAGTGAGTGTAAGTAAGTCATAAATAGAATATTCTTTTTGGGCCTTAATTTTGTTGGATTTGCATTTATTGCTAAATTTTATTTCAAAGGTCTTACCTTCTTGTGTACTGTAGATACTATTTATGAAAATTGTAAAACTGTCCAATGGATCAAAAACAAAGCATTTTCTTATGTAATTTTATTTCTTCTGTAGCCTAAAACAAATCTTTGTACTTTATGAGTAATTCATACTTTAAAAAATAATGATAAATAATTATAGTTTCTTTAAAAAAAAATATTGCAATTTCCTCATGATTTAAGTAGCTACTTTTTTAATGACCATACATATTTAAGTACCAATAACTTTTTTCCTTAACAATAATGGAGATTGTTTAGTATGTTTGTTATTCCTGTAGTATCTAGCTCTTTTAATGGTGATTTATTATTCTTATTTTGATAATTATTTTGATTTATTCAATTATTTCAGTTATTCATTTCAGTTTTGATAATCATCAACATTTTGCTGGCATAAACTATCTGTAAGTCACTAAAGAAAGCCAAACATTTTTTGTAGGTATGAGAAATGTTATTTAATATTTGAACTTGGAGCATATATATTTTTTATCACTATAGACTATGGGGGCATACATAACTCACCAGTATCTAATGAACAATTATCTGCTAAGCATCATGTATAAACTTTATTAATCATTTTTCAAATGAACCATTCTAACGCAAATGATAATAAAACTCAAACATGAACTGCCTGCAAACCGGTTGACATGTGAAGTTAGACACATTCATTAGATTATATTAAAACATGACTCCTGTTAGTATGGAAAACAGGTTTTATTTTACATCTTCAGATCTACTTTGTTACAAGTACGTGATTGCTTTAATTTAATAAGCTTTTGAATGGACAAAAGAATTGACAAGACTATATAATCCTATGAGAATGTTATATACTCTTGTCAAGAGTCTAATTTGTAAATTGTGAGTTATATTGTCCCAAAATGTCTTTAAATCTTCTCAAAGTTTTTTCACAAGAGACATTGTTTATGCTGAATATTTTCTTGATAATATACTAATATACCACAAAAGAAAGTAATAACTTTCAGGAACTTCATGAATACTCTGGGTATTTTAATACAAACAGTGTAATAGAATAAATAACAACAATAAGAAAGCTTTTGCTTGTTGTCCAATTTTTCTTTATTTTTAAAATTTGAGTGACAAAAAAAGTTATCAAATAAAAGGTACAGAAATTTCATTTTATTAGTTTTTTATTAGGATTATCTTCTTTTTCTGTGTCACTAATATTGACTTGGCTATCTATTTTAAATTTCATTGAAAAATTATTCTCATCTGTGATATTGAGTTTTTTTTTTTTTTTTTTACTTCCTAGCCTGTGTGTATCTTCTTATTTTTTAGCATTTTAAAATATATTTCTTTATAAGAATTTGTTTAAAAAGGAACTTAAAATTTAAAAAAATAATAAAATAAATAACTTTGATAAGTGAAAATATTTTGTAACTTTTGCTCATTTTATTTTTAAATTATTTACTTGTTACATATTTTCTTTGTTATAAAGTTTATGTGAAATGGATGCAAAATTATTTTAATTTTTCTTGTCGATTTTCTTAAACTTAAATTTGTTTTACATACTTGTAAAATGTATGGATTAATTGGATTTGTTTTGCATACAAGTAAAATAATAGCAACACCTGGAAAAATATAAAACTTGTCTATGAATGTATATATACTTAATTTCCTTACCTTTTTATTGTTCTTTGTTAATCATCACATTGTTAAATCTGAAGAGTTATTGTTCATAGAGACATTGATGTATGTCTATAAAGTTTATTTTCCATTAGTGTAAATTCAGTTTTTGAAAATAAAGAATTTTTGGAATATAATTTGTAGTTAAATTGCTGTGCTGGGTACAATGGATATGTTAACTGTGTATCCATTGTGTCTTTCAAACATTTAAGATATTTGTTCATTTGGAATATTCATTGATTACACACACTTTTATTTGCTTCACATTCTTAAACAAAAATTGGTAATGCAATTCATCAGTTCACAGTACTTAAATTCTAATACAGTGTATAATTTTGTCAATGAATGATAATATACCTAAATATTTTCTTTTCTATGTGGTGTTTTAAAAGCACATAAAACAAATTAAAATTTACAAAGTAAGTTTTAAACTTTGATCCTTAGTTATACTTACACATATTAGATGATATTTATTAATATCACTTAAATATAAGAAATTATTAAAACTTATTTTTCTTCTGCTGTTCTATGTGGGAAGAATCAGTGAGAATGATATACCAAATGCATTGACATTAAAATCCATGTCTAATAAGCAATGAGTTTGTAAAGTTATGTAATAAGAGCATAACCATTTTCAAAATGAGCTTAATTATGAAACATCAGAGATGTAATAAGGTGTTTACAATAGAAATTTATATTGAAAAATTACTGGGTGCTTTTAATATAAACAATAAGATTTTTTTAATAGAAAGAGAAAACTAAAATTTACAATAATTCCCTTGAACTTTATTAACGAAAAGGGAGCGATACCCTGATTATGAGGCCAATGTCCAGTTTTTCTTTATTATTTCGTGATTTGTTGAGATTACGGTTTAGTAACACTACGGTCAATATTTTGCTACACGAGGATATGTTAGACCGTAACCTGTTGTTCAATGTTGATTGCTGACTAGGAACATCCAAGTCAGCATCCAGCTTCGGACCTGCATACTTCAGTTTCGATAGGCATCGTTTTACCGATTCCGACATCGTCCGTTTATCTGCCTTATTATTATTATTTAAATATTTTGTTTTAATCACGTTTTAAAGTGCTGCGATCAACTTTGTATATCACGAGTGCCAATAACACTGTGACTCGTAGCATAAAGTGCATTTCAAATGACTATGAACACCCATTCTTACAAAGCGATTTGAACTCGCGTTCTTAGGTACCGAAAAGGAGAACCTTACCAATGCGGTTGTAGTCAGGTCTGTTTTTATTATGCATTTATTATTTCGGGTTTTGTTATATTTTATTTGATTTAAAGCGCTACTGTCTATTTTGCTACACGAGAATTAACTAGACCGGAACTTCTCTTTAATACCTATTCCGAATCGCTACGGTTTGATTACATTACGGTCAATAATTTGCTACACGAATACAAGTTAGACCGTAACCTACTGTTCAATGTTGATTGCTGGCTAGGACCATCCAAGTCAGCACGATTATACAATAGCGGGATTCGAACCCACATATTTCGTTTCTGGTAAGTATCGCCTTACCGATTCCGATATCGTCCGTTTTTATTTTCATTATTAATTTTTTGTTTTGTTTCGTTTAGTTTTGGAGCGCTATAGTGAACATTTTTCATCATGAGTGTTAATAACGCTGGGACCAACTGCTTTTAGCTCATTTCGGACAGCTCTGTGCACCCATGCTAACTGTGGATTTGAACCCATGGGCTCCTGTTCTGATAGGCATCACCCTTCTGATACCGCTATCGTCTAATTATTATTTTTATGTTGTGTTTTTTCGCTCCATCAAGACCTGCTTAAAGCCCATCTCGAACGGCCATATAAATTCGTGCTAACAGGGAGATTTGAATCCGCGTACTCCAGTACCAAAAGTGCACTGGGATCCCTATCCGATTCCTTTTTTTTTTTTTTTTTTTTTTTTTTTTAAGTGTTTGGTTTGCAGCACTATAGTAAACTTTTTTTATGTATAATTACGTGTTTGGTTTGGAGCAATATGGTGAACTTAAGTGTCTAATTAGACCGATATTTATTGCTTAAAGCCGATTCTAAACGGCTTTATGCAACTTGAACTCGTTTCGCTGACTGGTATCAAAAGGGAACGCCATACTAATGCAGCTGTTGTTCCTTATTATTTATTTATTTTATGTTTTGTTTGGTTTACTGCGCTGCGGTTAATCTTTTGCTACAAGACAACTAATTAGACCGGAACATAGCGCTTAAAACCAATTCCAAAATAGTACTAACATCCATGCCAGCGGCGGAATTTGAACTCGCGGGTGCCTGTTCCGGTAGCAGAAGTTTCGATTCTGCAATCGTCCAGTTTTCACTATTATGCAAGTGTTTTGTTTTGCTTTCTACTTTTGAGTTTTACTGTCAACTTTTTTTTTTTTTTCAATCACGAGCACTAATTACAGCGAGATCTAATGCTTAAGCCCATCTCTACCAGCTATGAAAATCCATGCAAACAGCGTAATCTGAACCCACTGAGTCCGGTACTGAAAGAGAGCACCCTACCAATTTCGTTCTATTTTGGTTTGGAGCGTCACAGCTAATTTTTTTTCTTTAAGAGAAATAATTAAACCGCAACCTGTTACTGTGTACTGTTTAAAAGCCTTTTCCAAACGATTGCGAACATCCAAGTCAGTAACGGGATTTACATCTTCGGATTTTGGTTCCATGAGTCTGCACCCTACCGATTTGGCCATCGTCTAGCCTAGTCTACTTTTGGTGTTTCAATTTAGATGTAGCTGGGCATGACCCGTATGTTTATAAGCGAATGCGCCATTCTTTGACCCAAGATAGCAGAAAGAGCCGTTCAGGATGATTACACATGATAGGAGGTGGGGTAGATCGCGGGTACTTGGACCACTCTACACTGTAAGCCTTATCGAAGGTCAGTATACTTGCACAGTTTTAAATACAGAAATTTCATATTTATTTATTGTGAAGCACAAAAGTCTTAAGTACTATGGAAAATATCCATATGTTTGAAAATACAACTAAGAAAGAAAATAGAATATTTATTTTAGAAGTTTTCATATTAAGGTTAATAGCAATAAAAATACTTTTGATTAAAAGTATAATATTGAACGAAGTCTGTTGCTCACAGTAATACGAAGTATTGAAAAATACGACTTTGGATTCATCATTTCAGTATATTAACACACGACGCATTCTCAGGCCCCGAACATTTTAGAACGATCTAGAAGCATATTTGGCAATCAATAGGATGCATTTATGCACATTTTTAATTTGCATTTGGTAATATATTAACATAAAGCTTTCTTAAGTATTACTATATATTTTATACATCTATTTCTTATGTAAGTTTTTTTACATTTTAACTATTTATTTCACTGACCTTAATAATGCTTTAGAGTGTGATTTTTGGCAAAGCATATTCCGTTGTGCAATGGTGTTCAGCTTGATTTGCCGCAGTATCTTGTGTCGCTCCTTTTTCCATTGGACGAACAGACTGCATTGTTTGGTTGGAAACTTCTTACATCGGAACGTAACAAAGATATTTACCTCTGGTTGGTTATGTTTCGATTCAGCCGAAAAAAAAAAAAAAAAAAAAAAAAAACAACATGAAAACGAGAAATCTCGTGACCCGGCCACAACTTTCGGCCTACTAAAAACGAGAAATGTCGTGACCCATGTGTGGCATTATGGGTCGGGGGAAGTCCCAAGTATTTATTACGAGAGTAAAAAAAGTTCGTATAGTCGTTAAATATTTCCAAATAAAATAGAGGGGCCAGCGATTACCCTACTACATTCAAATTTATAGAGTCATAAAAACAATGTGCAGAGACAAAGGAATTAGCAAACTCAAAGATTAATACTGACACAGAGCTAGATAATTTTTAGCTTAACGAACAAGCGAAGTAATTAGCAATAGGTTGGGAACATCTCTCGCCTATACATCTTGTGGTGCATGGAAAAAGACCTGTACCATAAACGGTGCAAAGAAGCAAGATAAAAAAAATTGCCAATCCCCCTTGAAACTTTACCGCGCCTTGCACGGCGAGAGCACGCCAAGCTCTTAAAATTAAAATCGCTAATTTGCGTAACCCCTTCAGCAGTAAGCCGTGATGTTCAAACAGGTTCGTCTACACTCCATTGGTCAAAGTGACGGGGAAATAGAATAGGGCAAATTGCGGGGAAATAGAGAGCAGCTTTAATCGCTCTTTTGGCAATAAGGAATGAATAACTGGTGAATTAATGCAACAGATGCAAAACTCCTCCAAGTCTTTGCTCGATGGAGAGGGGAGAGAGTTACATCCCGAACGCTCCACCTGTGTACGTCACTGACAAGAAAATAAAGGCTGCTACTCACTGCGATCATCTACACCAGTAGATAATCTAATGACGTCACTAGAAGTGCATTTCGGTACGTTGGATTATGTCGAAGATGGGAGCTTTTGCTACTCTGGAGGGGATTTTCGTCATAATGACGTAGCCAGTCGAAAAATTCGACTATTCCGATCATTTAGAGTTCCTGTGAGTAGCAGCCAAAATAGCTTTTCGACTGATTAGAAAAAGTGGAACAAATACACCGAGTTGCAAAAAAGGTTTCGTGTCTCGACTGTGGACTACGACTGTCGCCTCTGAAAATCTGCTCCTCCTTTAGGTCATTCGGTTTCCGTCCCGAAGTGCAACGAGCAAAATTCATTAGTGCTAGAGTAGCCCTCTTTTTGTCCCGCGTGGTTCTCGCCACTCTCATTAATTTCTGCGTCACTAAGAGGTCCGCTAGAGCATCCAGTAGTCTTCCAAATTCCTCTAACGACCGCTACTCTACTGCATTCCTTCGACTGCGGCTCGACGGGCACTTTGAAAGAGGCTGGTCGAGTGGGGTAGCCTAGTACTCACGATCTGTCCACCACTGCCGGGACAAACTTATAGGGCCTCACGGCCATTTGGGCCCGGATTGGTGCTAGATTGTTACTAGTAACGCTCTCTGGCGGAGACCCGAAGCATTAGTATTCTTTTTTCAGCCATTTCCTTACATTGATATCCATTCTAAGCCAAAATAGTTTGTAATTACAATACTACTTTTACTTATTACCAGGCAGTAATAAAAAGCCATGTAGCGTTGTGGTAGTGTTTCGTTCTCCCTCTGACTTTGCAATGTTGACTCAGCCTTTCATCTGTGCAGTGGGTGGACAAAAGTGAAGCCAAGCATGCTTGGGAACTAAGCACTAGGGTTCCGCATAAGGCTGGCCACCTAACTGGGATATAGGCTTCGTACCGCAGATTAACTTCTTGATCGTACTAAGCAATATAGGAACAAAGTAAAAACAGTGTTTAAATATCTCTAGCGTCATCCAAGCACTTTTTGGTTTTAATAACCGGTAGAGAATGCAAGCATGTTTAAAGGCTCTTAGCTTAGCCGATTTTACAGACAACAAGTTTCATTTTATGATTTCCTAAAGCATTTGATGCCTCCAGAAGTATCGATCTTTACTCTTTTTGTGACCTGGAGCATTTGACGCTATTGTTTTAGAAGGTAGCATTTTACAATTAAGGCCAGTTTTATCGCAATTATAAAGCTGGTCATTTGTAAGATTTTCATTTTTCACTATCACCTGTAATTTCTTGCAAAATTTTACGATAGTATTAAAATCAATATATATTTCTCTCCACACATCTGCTAGTTGCTGAATAGGGTACCTTTTCCCCACTTGTCAAACCAGGTTGCACTAGTAGTGAAATTTTTATCTCTCTTTTCAGAACCTTTTTGAAAAAAAAAAAAAAAAAAAACTTTTTCTTGGAGACTGGGACATGAAAGAGGGCCTCCTTTTTGCCTTTGTTGAGTAAACACACATAAAATGTGCCTCATCGTGTTTTCCATAGTCAGATTTTTATTTTAGATTTTGTGCCCAATGATAAGTCTCTTGTTACTAAAAAACGCTTCTAATTGGCTTATAATTGAACACCAATCACCAACCATAACTTCATCTACGCCATATTTGGCTACAAGTTTTTTAAATGTTTCCCGCTTATTCAGTATTTTTAATGCTTCTAATTTTACTTTTAATGGAATGCATTTCCATTTCCTTTTTGTAGAATCCATCATAAAATAAACAATGATTCTATAATCAAAATTTAAAAAATCTTTCAAAGGTGATTTAAATTTCACGTGTTAGTACCGAACTAGTCGAACTTCAATCTGCATAACTAAATTATTTTCAGAATTTGGGAAGATACTTTGGAGTACAGGAAAAAAAGTGAGTGTAATCTGGTTGAACAACTTTCTCTCCTAGTTGAAACTCCACGACTCCCCACTCCCGTAGACACACTCTGGGAGAATACAAAACGCGTTTTCTTGGGCAGGGATAATTTCTGCTTGATAGCTTTGGCATGAGCAGTGAACATGACACCGGTCTAACTACAGTGTAAAAACCAGATATAGTAATTTTTCACGTTGGTCATTTATTCGGAAAAAAATTTATTAATACCTTTTTTTTGGAGGGGGGGGGATAAGTTGGATTTATGGGAAGCTCGAATTATACAGACTCTGCTGTATTTGAACAGAAATGTGTACTTATAATTTCATAAATTATTTTTCAGTAAATTTTTAAATTATTGTTTACATATTTGGAATATAGTTTAGTATTATTCAAGAAAATATTTTTAAATTAGAGGGTTTTTTAGATATAAAAGGGTAGAGCAGTAACTCAATTTTTTCAATTTCAGAATATGTTCTCTGTATAATGTAGATATTACAGCAGAAAAATAAAGAGGTATAATTATAGCTTTCTGCATTCTAAACTTTTTCTCTTTATATTGATAATGATTATATTCCATTTATATACATTTACTATTGTTATAAATACCTTTAAATGCTGTAAGATTTCCGTAACTTTTCAATTTTCTTTTCTTTTGCGGACCCAGAAATTTTAAAAGGTATTTAGATTTTATAGTGATATGGTCTTCTGGCACCCATTTCTGCATTTGCAGTGATACATCTAGTATATTTATGATATTTTTCATTCTTAATTATCAGTGATTCAAAAGACATTAGTAAAATTTGCAAAAAAAAAGGAGGAATTATGGCTTTATGTTATGTAATCTTTTTCTCTTAATTTACAGATGGAATTTGGTCTGATGTTAAGCAGAGTGGCATACATTCTGAAAGTAAATCTGAGACAAATTCCCAAGATGAAAAAGATGAGACTTGGGAATTGATTTATTTGAATGCTACTGTAGAGGAGAGCACTGATCAAACAGAAGGTAAGACAGATACAGGCTATAGAATTGAGTATGAGAAGATTAATGAAAGCGGTGTAAAGATTTCCCCAGAAAGAAAAACCTTCAGCCAGAAAGCATGTTGTTAGTAAATTTTGAGCAAATGTAACATCTTGGTGCAATTTCAGAAGAAATATTTTCCATTACATAGGTGTTATATAGTATGAATTTTCAGTAGTTTTACACTCTTAATTAAGTATGTCAGGGAAGTTATTGATGCACTATAGAGCTTATAAGATTATATTTCATTTATATTCACTTTCTGTTGTTCTAAATAGTTTCTAATGCTTTAAGATTGCCATAAATTTTCATTTTCATTTTCTTTTTGATGTCCTGGAGTTTGAGAAGTTTTGTAGATTTTAAATTGATGTACCCTTGCACCCTTTTCTTCATTTTCAGTGATACCTCTAGTATATTTATGATATATTTTAACCCTAATTATGAGTGATTCAAAAGACAGTATGATTTGCAGAGAATTAAAAAAAAGGAAGAATTATGGCATTGTGTAGTGTAAACTATTTTTTTTAAATATTATTTACAGCTAGAACTTGGTCTAATGTTAAGCAGAGGGGCATATGTTCTGAAAATGAATCTGAGACTAGTTCCCAAGATGAACAAGATGAGACTTGGGAATTGATTTATTTGAACGCTACTGTTGAGGAGAACACTGATCAAACAGGAGGTAAGGAAGACTTGGGATATATACTTCAGTATTAGGAGATTAACCAAAGGGGTGTAAAAATTTCCTCAGAAAGGTAAACCTCCAATCAGGAAGCATGCTATTGGTAAATTTTCAGCAAGTGTGACACCTTGGTACAATTTGATAAGAAATATTCTCTATTACAGAAGTGTTGTATAGTATGAGTTTCGAGAAGTTTTACACCATTAATGAATTATGTCAGGGAAGAGACTGATGCATTTTATTTCTTATAAGATTATATTTCATTTATATGTATTTACTCTTTTTATAAATACCTTCAAATGCTTTAGGATTACCATAAATTTTCATTTTTATTTTATTTTTGGGACCCAGAAGTTTGAGAAGCGATCTAGATTTTATGTTGATATAGTTCTCTGGGACCCCTTTCTTCATTTTCAGTGATACTTGTAGTATATTTATATTTTTCATTCTTAATTATCAGTGATTCAAAATACGTTAGTAATATATGCAGGAAAAAAAAGGAAGAATTATGGCTTTATGCTGTGTAATCTTTTTCTCTTTATTTACAGATGGAATTTGCAGAGAATTAAAAAGAGAAGAATTATGTCTTTGTGCAGTGTAAACTATTTCTTTTTATTTGCAGATGGAATTTGGTTCGATGTTGAACAGAGTGGCAAATATCCTGAAAGAGAATCTGAGACAAATTCCCAAGATGAGAAAGATGAGACTTGGGAATCGATTTATTTTAACGCTACTGTTGAGGAGAACACTGATCAAACAGAAGGTAAGACAGACACAGGCTATAGAATTGAGAATAAGAAGATTAATGAAAGCGGTGTAATAATTTCCCCAGAAGGAAAAACCTTCAGTAAAAAAGGACGTTGTTAGTAAATTTTGGGCTTTAAATGTTTTAGGATTGTCATAAATTTTTAGTTTTACTTTATTTTTGGGACCCAGAAGTTTGAGAAGATATCCAGATTTTTATGTTGATGTCATTCTCTGGCATCCCTTTCTTCAACTTTCAGTGATACCTCTAGTGTATTTATGATATTTTTCCTTCCTAGTTATAAGTGATTTAAAAGACAGTAAGACTTCCAGAGGAAATAATAGGGAGAATTGTGGCTTTGTGGGTTTTAAACTTTTCTCTTTATTTAAAGATGGAATTCGGTCTGATGTTAATTATATTGGCCTACGGTCGGAAAACGTTCTTTCAACCTAGCAGTGCTCGTCAAATGTAAAGTGCACCCCTTTGTGTTAATTCATGTTTCTTCTGACCCATGTGCTTGACTTGCCCAAGTGGTATTGTCAAGAACAACAACTTTGTTATTAATACCTTCAAATGCTTTCATCTTTTTCTATTTTAGCACCCGAAATTTTGGAAAAGTATCTAAATTTTATCTCAATATAGTTCTCGCGGACCAACTTTCATCATAATCTATGATTCGTCTGGCGTATTTTTTATATATTTTATTGCTAATTATCAGTAATTTATAATCTTTTAAGCAAAAACAAATGACAAAATATTTGTCTTTTAAAGCTGTTAAAATCTGCATTTGTAATAACGTATTATTATTAACTACTGATCATTTACTACAGTAAATAGTTTTATTTTTATTTACAGCAAGAAGTGTTGTTTTGAAGAATGCTGATACTTGGAATGAAGTCAATAATAGTTCTTTGAGTACTACTGATCTGTCTCATATCAAATGGAATATTAGTGATGAAAAAAAATGAATGTACATGAAGCAGAAAATCAAAGCAAGAAGAAAGCAGGTAAGAACATTGACATGAGAGATACTTGCTATTATAATCAATTTGTAAAGGATTCAGTGAGAAGTAGCTCAAAAAGACAAACTGAAGCAAAAGGTAAAAGTCAGTTCCTTATCATGATGGTGTGTAATTTTAAATAATA
The DNA here is from genome assembly GCA_032207245.1 of Pardosa pseudoannulata. NCBI lineage: Eukaryota > Metazoa > Arthropoda > Arachnida > Araneae > Lycosidae > Pardosa > Pardosa pseudoannulata. Next base: position 93,263,259 of record CM063503.1, on the reverse strand, counting down.
AATTGATCTTGACTCAAAACTTATTATATTTATCTAACTTCATTAAGTCATGGTAGTTACTTTCATGATTATTTAAAAGATATCTGCACTTTTCACTACCTGTATATCTATGAGTAATAGTACTGTCCAACGTATCATATTTCACAGTCCATTTTATGCTTTATAAAAATTTTTGGGGGCTATTGAATGGTAGTAATTAAAATTTCACTTTTGTCAAAAATTAGTTTATTTACATGAAAAAACAGAAAAGCAAGAACATTTTTTAAGTACTAAAAAATATGTAAAAATATCAAGTAGATTTTTTTGGGGTAAATTTATTGGGTAGCAGTTTTTATGTTCATATTATAATTCTTGATACTAGTTAACATGTACCTTCAAGTATAGAATCGTTAGTGGAGTTTCTATATTGTACTGGTATATAGGAACCTTTTGAACTGGGAAGTCATTCTAAATATGTTCTTGTTATGTCTTAATTACGGATGGTATCAGAGTCATTGCTGCAATTGAATTTTTAATACTAATTAGAAAATGTTATTTCTTATCTTTTATTTAAGTTTTAATTTTTTAAACATGTTATACTGGAACATGTAAGTGCTGATCAAGTAGGGGACTACTATTTTGTACTGGTGTGTATGCATTTCAATTTTACTATTGGCATAGATATATGTAGAACTCTTGAGTTTTAAGCTTGGCATTAAGCAATAGGTTTCATTCAATTTTTTCCTCATATAGCAAAAAATTTGCATTAGACAAACCTAATGACAGAGATTATATTCTTTAACTTGTTTAAATGTTAGGCTCATAGTATTATGGTCTACTTTTTTGTTACACAAGGGCTGATGACACTAAGACCATCTGCTTAAAGCAGATTCTAAACAGTTATGAACATCTGCCTAAAGTGTGATTTAAACCTTTAATCTCTTTTACCAAAAAGAAGTACCTTATTGATTCAGCCATTGACTAGTATGAATTCTGCCAAAAATTTTGAAAGTAAGATAAAAAATAAAACTTTTTGGTGTGTGTGTGTGGGGGGGGGAAAGGGTGTCAGTAACATTTATGATAAAAATGAATTAAGACTAAATAATAGCAGATTTTGAAAAATTGTGTAATTCCTCTGTGATGAAGCTGTGATTGCATTTTTAAAATTCCATCATCTTTCCATTTTTTGGTATGTTTTGTCTTTCTACACATTCTTGAACAGACTAATGTTATTTGTTATGAGGAAGTATCAGCTCTTCTGTGTTGCTTAATATTAATGTGTAAGTGGTATATCTAAACTGTTCTTTGAAAATTTTATTTCTATTTGTTTTAAAATTTAATTTTAAATGCAATTAAGTATATTTTAATAATGTTAGACATGTGTAATTTTTAAACGTTTTGTGCACATACAAAGCTTTTAACCCTTTCAGACCTGATTTTCGCTAATCGATCTGAAAAAAATGCTTGCAACTAGGCTATTGTAAATAGATCTAAGGAAAAATAAATAAATAAATCCTGATTACAAGCTTTTCAAGAAAAACAGCTTTTCTTTTTGTGTACAAGTGTACACATCTGTCCAACATAATGAAAATATTATATGTGAAATTTTTATATTATATGTGTACAATTGTGTACACCAGGTCTGAAAGGGTTAATTAAATTTATATATAGATTCTAACAATCATAATTTGTATGTTTAAAAAAAAAATTCAATGGAATATTCAATAGAAAAAATCCAATGGAATAGTCAATAGAAAAAATTCAATGGAATATTTCACATATGCATAAAATGGACTTTTTGAGACATTGTTATAGTGTTTTAAAATGTATTGCAGGACAGGTAGAACTTCTAAGAGAACCATAATGTACCTGTTTTCAGACTGTTGTTTGTCCATTAAGGTTGTACATCTTTATACATGAAGAATGCATTTACATCTACATTTCAGTTAATCCATTACCTGCTAGTGTTGCTTTGCTACAGCATTAATTGAAAACTTTTTTCTTATTCTGTGATATCTTTTTCCAACATTTTTTAGGTTATATTGTAGATAGAACTTTAATACTTCAAGCATACATTCTTTGTAGTTACATAAAAATTCAAGGTATTTAAAATGTTATAATTTAAGCATCATCAGATATTATAGAGGTTGATACAGTCTTTAGTATTTGAAACAGGTACATTTCTGAAATCAACTGGTTTGTGTTTTTGTGGTCTATTTCTTTCTGTAAAGTACAGTATAAAGAAATTATGAAATCTTTGATAAGCATGCATAAATAATCCTTAGCATACAGTATCTGTTTTTGCATAATAATTTGCTATAAGTTACATTGAAATATTTTCTTTCTTTTTTAAAACTTTTTTCAAAAGAAGGTAGTCTCTAGTATTTTTTCCTTATAATAATTTTTAAAATTAATGAGTACCTTTTTCTCAAACTTATGACTTTATTTCATACTAATAAATGTCATAACTATCATTAAAAATTCTAGATATTTATGTTTTTATGAATCAGTAACAAAATGATTAATAACATAAATCTTTACTAAGATGTGTTTGACTTTTTATAAAAGTTTTTTTTAATGAATTTATAGTAAATGAACTAAATAGAAAGAAATATTTAACTCAAGAATTATTGTTTGAAAAGACAATAATTCTCTATTATCTTTTATTGCTGTATCATTTATTTATTTGAAAAGTATCTTCCATGTGGGTTAAATTTATATATAACAGTTTCTTTGAAAATGTGTTTTTAAATCCTAGAGGAGTAACCGATAGCTTCATTTTTTGTGTCATTATATAATAAATATCCTTTAAATTGTGAGGTGGGTTTTCTTCTGAATATAAAGTCATTTGAGATCTTGAAATTTTATGCCATTCTAGCTAAAATTCAAAGTGTTGATCATGTACCATACATAACTCTATCCATTCTTAAAGCTGCAAATAATTGTTTTGATATTAAATATTTCTTTCTTCTTTCAGATCCTAATGAAGGTGACATTATTGAATACCCCTTTAATGCAGCTGCCAGACAGCAGAACTCTTTTACAGAGCAGTCACAAGGGGATGAAGACTCAGTTAACTCTTTTAAATATTCTGTTTATACTTCAGAGGAGAATAACAGTTAATTGTCTTTTAGATAAATAAGTTGTCTCTGATAATGATCATTAAGGAACTGTTAAGAGAGGTACATTCAGACAAAGAAAATGGTATATTAAATGACTGTGATATTTATGGAAAGTTTTTTTTTTTTTTTTTTTTTTTTTTTTTTTTTTTTTTTCTTTTTGCCATGCTGTTGTTTCTTTGAATATCTGCATTAAAATTTTATTTCATATGCAGAGTGATTCTTGAAAATATGTTTGTGTTATTTTTTAATTTTATGCTGATTTCCAATTTTTATAGATTTGCTGTGTTTCTGATTTGTTATGCTGTAATTTATTAATTAGGCCTTTCCTAACATTAACTTATAAATTATTTTTCATAATTTTAGTCAACTGATGTTCTTTAAAAAGTTTAATTTCTGTTTAAGACCTTGTATTTTATTTATTTTCTTGACTAAATATCAGTAAAAAAAAAAAAAAGGTTTTATACATAACTTTCTAAATGAGCTATTTTTTTTAAACCTATGGTAATTAGATTAAACTAAAATGTTATTTCATATACAGAGTGATTCTTGAAAATATGCGTTATTTTTTAGTTTTATGCTGATTTCCAATTTTTATAGATTTGCTGTGTTTCTGATTTTATGCCGATTTCCAATTTTTATAGATTTGCTGTGTTTCTGATTTTATGCCGATTTCCAATTTTTATAGATTTGCTGTGTTTCTGATTTGTTATGCTGTAATTTATTAATTAGACCTTTCCTAACATTAACTTATAAACTAATTTTCATAATTTTAGTCAACTGATGTTCTTTAAAAAGTTTAATTTATGTTTAAGACCTTTTATTTTATTTATTTTGTTGACTGAAAATCAGTCAAAAAAAAAAAAAAAAAAAAAGTTTAATACGTAATTTTCTAAATGAGCTATTTTTTTAAAAAACCTATGGTAATTAGATTAAACTAAAATGTTATTTCATATACTGAGTGATTCTTGAATATATGTTTGTGTTATTTTTTAATTTTATGCTGATTTCCAATTTTTATAGATTTGCTGTGTTTCTGATTTGTTAAACTGTAATTTATTAATTAGGCCTTTCCTAACATTAACTTATAAATTAATTTTCATAATTTTAGTCTACTGATGTTCTTAAAGTTTAATTTCTGTTTAAGACCTTTTATTTTATTTATTTTCTTGGCTGAAAATCAGTCCAAACAAAAAAAAAAAGTTTAAAAAGTAACTTTCTAAATGAGCTATTTTTTTTAAACCTATGGTAGTTAGATCAAACTAAACATTTTAGTTTAGTCACAGGAGAAATCTAAATCTCACTAAATTTTACACTGGATAAAGAACCTATATACAAATGTTGTTCATCTACTTTGAGGCATAAATTATAGCTTTTGCCTCACATGTTATTACTTTTTGTGTCTATAATAATGTATATAGTTTCTGCATTTATGTTGAACCTTCCATTGGCATTTAACTTATAAATATTTATATAGTTGAAATTCAAGTTTTTAAAAAATATTCTGTGTTATCTATTTCTTCACTTTACTAATTCATTCTTGTAATATGAAATAAATGATTAAAATTGTTACAATTGTTATCTTTCTCTCTCCCTCATGCTGGATCAATACAAAAATTTTTAGTCTTTCATTTTTGTACAAATACTGTTTCTATAAAAATCAAATCTTGCTTCACATTAAAATATCTTTAATGTATCTTATTCATGATCAGTATCAGTAACATCTAACTGAATTTCTATCCTTCTTTTTGAGCAATAGATTTTTATTTAAATATTTTTTTTATCAACTGTCCTTTTCTTAGTATACTCTCAGTATATATTTTTTAATAAATGTACTTTTTAATATTTTAATAGTTACTTATATTTTCAATGTACTTAATTATTTAAGTGAAAAATTGGAATTATTGTATAGTTATATTTGTAATTGTATACTCTTCAATTTTATGAATTTTAATTTTTTTTTAAAATTTTATTACCCTTTTCCTGAATATAAAATTATGTTCAAAATTTCCTTAGGCTTTAAGACAGAAAAATTCCTTCTTGGAGAGAGTGAGAGACTTTTTTTTTTTTTTTTTAAATTTAATGTAATCAATTTTTTCCACACACGTAGTGTAAGTTATAGGTTACCCAGAAACAAATTGTAACAACTAGTTTCTAAATATCCCATCTTAAATTTTTCTGTAAGATAGAATTAAAACTTTTGCTAATATCCATATAAATAAATTTATTCTTGATGCATTTATTGTACATAATGAGAATATTTTTGATTATCTGTTATATATTTAAAAATTATCTGAAACAGATTTAATTTATTTTAAATATATAAATGTAAAAAAAAAAGACATGAATTTTCAATCTCAAAATTATTGACTGAAATGTAAATATTTAATAAGTTGAATAAGTTGAAGTTTACTATTTAATAAATATGAAAGCAATATATTATTTTCATGATTTTTTATTCAAAATATTTAAATTGGTTAAGTACAATTGAATTCTTGGTATTAAACATGGTGTCTACTATTCAAGACAGAATGCCTGATGTATTAATTAAAAAAGACAGCATTTTCTTTTACAAAAAATTTCAAAATAACTATTTTTTCTACTGTAACCTATTTTACTAACATAAATGATATCCTGTACATTTAGAGTAATGCATATATTTTGTATAATGACAATTAAAAAATGATAGTAACTTATCCATAATTTAAGTTAGCATTTTTTATTCAGCATCAGTAGTCAGGTACCATTGACTCAATATTTTAAACTATAATGTGAATTATTCAGAAAATATGAGTATTAATTCTATAGTATGATGAAATATTGAAATTTGAAGAAAAAATATTACTTTAAAATGTAGTTAGTATCTAATTCAGGCATTAATATAGCATTCTTTAACTTTTTTAAAGGAGCTTTTTTTATTTTGATGTTATGACATTTTACTGGCATGATTTATCTAAAAGTTTCTAAAGAAGGCCAAAAAGATTTATTTTATGAGGATTATAATTTCAATTTCAGGTTTGAAACATTGCTTTTGACAATAGAGGAATTCATGTACTACTGTTCATGAAAGTTGTAAGAATGCATGATGTACTAAATGAAAAGGATAGCATTTTCTTTAATGAAAAATTTCAAAATCACTGTTTTTTCTTTTGTAACCTAGTTTACTAACAAAAATGAGATCCTATACATTTAGGGTTATGCATATATTTTGTATAATGACAATCAAAAAATTATAATAATCACTTTTTATGTCACTTTCTCTGTGATGTTATCTTTTTTATACTGATTAGCTTTTACATATTTTCTTCCTTTTTTTATTATTATTCTAAAATCCTTTTCTTTAAGAATGTATTAACTTCTTTATAAGAATGTATTAAGACGTCAAATATTTTACTGAAAATTGAATTTTAGGAAGTGATTGTAATATGTGATAATTGTATAAGTGATATTGTTATTTTATATCTTTTGCTTGTTTTTCTTTTAAATTATTTATTACAATTTTTTTTGTCTAAGTAATCTTTTAATTGAAGAGCCTATTTTGTAACTTGTGGGTCAGATGTTTCCCAACATGTCTTTTAAAATTTCCTTTTAAAGTTCTTTTTATTTTCCAACAAGATATAAATTGTTTGAAATACTTTTATGATATCTCACAGGTGAAAGTATTGTCTTTCAGAAACTTCATAGACACAGTGGGTCATTTAGTCCAAATAAAGAATAGAATGTAGAAAATAGGAAAGATTTTATTCATTATCAAAATTTTCTTTGTTTTTAAAATTTTAGTTACAAGAAAAATTATCAAGCAAAAGATATACAAAGTTTATTCCATCAGTTTTATAGTAGGATTCTTATGTTATTGCTTTCCTGTGTTACTAATACTAATTTGGCTTTCTACTTTAAAGTTCAATAAGCAATTTAATTTCTCTGTGATGTTTCTTTTAATACTGATTAGCTTTTATATATTTTCTTCCTTTTTTATTATCATTCTAAAATACTTTTTTTTAAATAATGTATTAACTATTTTAAGGCCTCAAATTTTTTACTGAAAATTGCACTTTATGGAAAAAATTTTATATGTGATAATTGTATGTGATATTGCTATCATTTTATAATTTTTCTTTGTTTACTTTTAAATTATTTGTTACAGATTTTCTTTGTCAAAGTATTGTTTGAACTGATGTTGATGATTTATTTAATACTTATTGCCTATAAAATAATTTTAATATCTATAGTAATTTTTTTAAACTTTTGTTTCTATTTTACATTTTTCAAAAAACATATGGCTTGAATTGCAATATTTAATTGTATTTATTTTCTAGGCAGTGCAGGTAAACTATCAGTAAGATTGAGTAAAATTTTAAATTTGTCTATTAATGTATACATTTTATTCTCTCACATTTTCAGTTCTCTGTATGAGTAAAATATCATAATTTTCTATAAAAGTATATATATGTATATTCTTTCTTTTTTATTGTTTTCTATAAATAATCTGTAAAACTGAAGTTATTATTCATAGAGACATTGAGGTATACCTATAAAGTTTGTTTTCCATTACTGTAAGTTTAGTTTTGAAATTAAAATGTTTTTTGAGTATAATTTGTAGTTCTATGTTGGATATATTATTTGTATATTAATTGCATCTTTCAAACTTTTAAAATATGTAAAAGTTTTAATTAATTTGGGACTTTATTTGATCATACGCATTTTTATTTATTTGAAATTCTGCACAAAATTTATAACAAATAATGTAAATGTAAAACAAGCAAAAGTTATAAATGATAACAATATCACGGATACAATTATCCCATATCAAAATTATCACATACAATTATCACATATCAAAATTATCACATACAATTATCACATATCAAAATTATCACATATATTTGTCACATATTACAATGTATACAATTAATCAAAATTATTTCCTAAAATACAATTTTCAGTAAAAAATTTCAGGACTGAAAACAGTTAGAACATTCTTTTAAAGAAAAGTATTTTACAATATAATAAAAAAGTAAGAAATTTATAAAAGCTAATCAGTATTAAAAAAGATAACATAACAGAGAAAGTAAATTGCTTAGTGAACTTTAAAATAGAAAGCCAAATTTGATGCATACTCCCAATTGCTGTACAAGGGTTTCCTGAAGTGAACATAGTGTTATGGTGACCTAGGGTGGAAATGTGTCTGGGGCCCTCCTTAGTAAAATGATCTCATACAAAATATCAATAGAAAAAAATTATCATTAATTTATCTAAATTTAAATGGCTAAAATGACTTAAAAGAGAAAAACCTTAAGACTAAAGTAAAAAATAGCTTGGCTCTAATATTATACGATAATATTATATGTAAATTCCAATAAAATTTATAAATGTACTAAATTAATGATATATATGTATGGCTTGTGTTTATGGCTAAGTTGTATGTTAAGTATTTAAACTGAAAATAAAACTGGCAAAGTAAATTGGAACTTTATTACTTACATATTAGATGAAGCTTGATAGTATCATTTAAGTTTAAAAAGTTGCTAAATTTATTTTGTCTTTCATTCTCAAAAGTGTGATGACAGTAAATTATCAATTCTATATCAAAAGCCATGTCTTTAAAGCAATGATTTTGTGAAGTTAGGTCATGGGAAAATAGTCTTTTTTTAAAAGGATTTGATTATGAATTGAAAGAGTTGTCTGCTATCAATTTATCCAGTTTGTGGATTCTTAGGCATACTGAGGGTGGGACAGGGAATGCAGAACATACTGTTCCTCTTATCAAAGTGAAGGGGGGGGGGCTCTAAAGAATTTTAAGTTTTTAAGCATATGCACTTTAATTTAGATTTTTGCACAATAGAGTGGGGAAAAATGCTGAATCCAAAATAAGAAGGGAGCATAAAAATGGCTCATAACTGAAATCTCAAATGCTTCCATATGAACAAATATTATGATGTTAACAGCTTTCTAAATAATTTCATACCTTAAAATGCTGTAAGCAGATTTGATTTTTATGAGATCTGTGGAGTCTATTTTGTTAGCTTTTTATTGGCAGATAAATAAAAAATACTTTGTTACAAATCAAAAATGAAAATTAATAAGCATTTTAAAATATATATTTGTCTGCTAGAGCCAAGCTATTTTTTACTTTAGTCTTAAGGTTTTTCTCTTTTAAGTCATTTTAGCCATTTAAATTTAGATAAATTAATGATAATTTTTTTTCTATTGATATTTTGTATGAGATCATTTTACTAAGGAGGGCCCCAGACACATTTCCACCCTAGGTCACCATAACACTATGTTCACTTCAGGAAACCCTTGTACAGCAATTGGGAGTATGCATCAAATTTGGCTTTCTATTTTAAAGTTCACTAAGCAATTTACTTTCTCTGTTATGTTATCTTTTTTAATACTGATTAGCTTTTATAAATTTCTTACTTTTTTATTATATTGTAAAATACTTTTCTTTAAAAGAATGTTCTAACTGTTTTCAGTCCTGAAATTTTTTACTGAAAATTGTATTTTAGGAAATAATTTTGATTAATTGTTATACATTGTAATATGTGACAAATATATGTGATAATTTTGATATGTGATAATTGTATGTGATAATTTTGATATGTGATAAATGTATGTGATAATTGTATGTGATAATTTTGATATGGGATAATTGTATCCGTGATATTGTTATCATTTATAACTTTTGCTTGTTTTACATTTACATTATTTGTTATAAATTTTGTTTGTCGAAGTATTGTTTGAGCTGATGTAGATGATTGGTTTAATACTTATATAATAATTTTAATATTGTAGTAATTTTTTAAAACTTTTGTTTCTCTTTTACATTTTTCAAAAACCATGGCTTGAATTGTAATATTTTATTGTATTTATTTTCCAGTCAGTACAGATAAAGTACTAGTAAGATTAAGTAAAATTTTAAATTTGTCTATTAATGTATACATTTTATTCTCTTACTTTTTTTAGTTCTCTGCATGGATAAAATATCAAAATTTTCTATAAAAGTATATACATGTATTGTTTTCTGTAAATTATCTGTAAAATTGAAGAGTTATTGTTCCTTGATGTATACCTATAAAGTTTGTTTTCCATTAGTATATGATTAGTTTTTGAAAATAAAAAGTTTTTTGGAGTATAATCTTTAGTTCTGTGTTGGATATATTAGCTGTTATATTGATTACATCTTTCAAACTTTTGAAATATGTAAAAGTTTGAATTAATTTAGGACTTTGTTGATCATACACATTTTTATTTATTTGAAATTCTACAAAAACAGTTGACAATACTATGCTTGAATTCTAATCTAATTTATAAATGTAGGGAATGAATGATATAGACCAATGGCTTGTGCTTCTAAGTTATATGTTAAGTATGTAAAATAATAAGAAATAAAACTGAAAAAGTAAATTGGAACTTTGTTACTGACATATTAGATGAAGTTTTCCAATCTAGTTTTAAGGTTTTTAGTTGTAGATAAATTTATGATAATTTTTTTCAATTGATATTTTGATCCCCCCCTCTCCTTAGTGGAGTGATTTCGATCACTCCATTAAGGGTGACAGGAAGATTTCCACCCTAGGTAACCATAACACTATGTTCACCACTGGATACCCTTGCACGTCAATGCGGAGTATGCATCAAATTCTTTTATTTTGGTTGTATCTAATGACATGAGTATTATCATTTGTTCATTCCTTCAAAGAGGAAAAATTAGTTTCGTTTTTCAGGTTACCTGCGTTATCTTAGTAGATATCTTGGTGTGTCTAAACCTCCTGGCCATGTGTTTTGCAAGTTAGCGGTTTCCACTCGTACTGAAATTCACTGGAAAGGTTCCTTGTAATAATCAATCATTACAAGAGACGGATATAATGAGAAATTATAGACCACCATCAGTTTCTTTACTTAGAAACGAAAGAAAAAATAGAAAGCGAATATATAGTAACAATCAAAAATAATAGTCAAACACTATATACGAAAAGCAAATGGAAAATTGCAAGGAAATTTACTTTCTATTTTGCCAATTAATATTGTGATTCTGTCATATTTATATTAATTATAATTATTTAATAAAAAGTACGAGGCTCATCCAGAAAGTAAATTTCCCTATTTAGCAGAAAAAAGAACTCACACTTTTTCTGACATATTTATTGCCAACAAGAACAACGTTTCAGCTATTTTTCAACATAGCCACCACCAGAATTGTCTTATTGTTGGATCCACTTTTGTATACCTCTGTCGTAGAACTCTGCCGCCTGTGAATGGAACCAGCCTTCCTGTCCCAGAACACCGTGCACATCCCTTTACGTACCGACAACGTCTGTTTAAATTTGGTTCTGACCGAAGATCCACTACGATGCCAATGCATTGACTGCTGCTTGCAGGGCTTCGAACCGTAATTTTTTTTTGTTCCGGTTCAACTAAAAAATTAATATCGGTTCAGTTCCGGTTTTCGCTCCGCCAAAAATAACTGTTTTCGTTTCAGTTCCAAATGAATAATTTCATTTTATGTATATTCTTATTTGTACTAAAAATATAATTCTATCATAAGCAAAAAATGTAATTCTATCAAAATTTAGAAGATTTTATTCTTTTTTTAATTGGTACACTATGTGAATTGACACAAACAGCAGGTACGATAAGAGCGGCGAGCATTGGCATTGTTATCCATTATCAAAATCGCATTTGACAACTAGGTTCATGATTACCCACATTCGTCGTTTGACTCTCACATCGTGCACTTGGCCGTGCAATAATTATGTAAAAATATATTATTTATTTAACACATGAAAATTGCCTCTAATTATTAATATATCTTCTAACGTGGTTTCACTCAGATTACTTCTGTTGTCTCGGAGAATAAATTTCAAACCTGAAAACGCTCTTTCAACACTAACTTGTGTAGCTGGAGCTGCCAAAACCACCATTGCAATCTTATACAAGTGCGGATATGTAATTATAAAGTTGACGTTAAATTAGAAAATATTGATAAGTTGGTAACAGTAACAAAATGACTGAAAGATATATCGAACCGAAATAAACCGATATTTTTTTCGGTTCAGTTCCGGTTTTCGTTCCGACCAAAATAACGGTTTTTTCCGGTTTTCGGTTTTCGGTTCAGTTCCGGTTCGAAGCCCTGGCTGCTTGGTTTCCGGGTAAAGTGTGAAATCCAAGTCTCATTGCCAGTGACGATCCTGTCGAGGAACTCGTCGCCGTCGCTTTGATACCATAGCAGAAACGTCAGTGCTGCTCCTAAGAGGTGAATTTTGTGTCCGGGTGTCAGTTTCGGCTCATAGACCTGACAGAGCTGATAATTTAAATTGGCGCAATACTTTGTGCATTCAAGATCACCGACCAAACCTTGCAGGCGGCGGGAGAAGGAATTAAGAGTTTACATTTTGGACCACTGCTACCCCGCTACTGGCACGAATCGGGACTTGTCCAGATGGCATATGATTAATACGTCATAGATCTGTTACTCACGAGCAATTGACACTGCTAATAAAGTTAACTTTAAAGGGGAAAACATCATTAAACTTGCTTTCTGGATGTGCCTCGTAACTAAGATAAAATTTTTCTATTATGATCTAAGTAGGAATTGACTTTAATTTTTTTAATATATTACTTGTACTGTTTAAAACCAAAATTATTTTAACGCTACGGGTTTTCTGAGAGCTATTTTCCCTAAAGCAATTGGAGTTTTGATACGCTGCTTGTGTAAATGAGTTATTTCTTCGTTTAAAGGATAATGGAATAAAAAGGTCGGAATGTTAGTTATTTTGTACACTTTTTTTTTTCTACAAATATGTATAACTAGCATATAGCCTCTCATATGACGGGATCATTAAAATTTTAATTTTACAGAATTCAAGGTAATTGGGTTTAACGGAGTACCTAGCGAAGTGTAATGTCTTCACTTTAACCTCCGAACGTAAGCAGAACAAAACATAAATTTAGGCCTCTAGGCAAAAAGTGATCCAAACAAAAATTTAATACACTCCAGCTCCCAAGGAAGCGAGGAGGTGAGAACGTTCTCATAAAAAATTATGAGTAACCAACGCGTTGTCTAATTGGGGGATAATTAGACTGTAACCTTGACAATGACAATTAGGTATATGGTTAACAGCAATGCATGGATTCAACATGAAGCTCAGAAATAATAAAAAGTAGTACAGTAATAATAATAGGGACAGTATAAAAGTTGCAATTTGGTACAGCAATTAAAAATAAAGAAAAAGTGACAACACTAACAAAAAGATATATTTTTGAGTTTTATAAGATAAAGAAATTATTGAGCGTGTACCTTTACAATTGTAAAGTACCCTATGAGGCAGGTAAAAAATAGTTTGTTTTTTGGTTGAGAATTATCTGGTACACGCTCAATAACTTCTTTATCTTCATACTCCATAGAATTTGTTGTTAATACCAGTGATAAAATTTTCATTGAAAAAAAAATCGATGATTAAATTTAAAATTATTACAAATGTACCTAATCTATTATTTAAAACAAATATAAAAGAAAATTATTTACATAATATCTAAATTCAGTGATAAAACGTATGAAAATAATGCAGACGATATTTAAGTAATTTAAAATAAGAAATGATTAAATGAGATGGTTAGAGGAATGACGTCAAAATGTTAGAAATTTTTTTTATTTTTACTATTTATTATGTGATAAATTGAATCGCTTTCTCTTAACCGGGAAAAATAGGGCTCGAAATAATGATTAAACGATCGAAAAGGGAGGATTTCGAACGTTTTAAAGACGACAGTATTTTTCGCTGTGATATGAAGCGTATTTATATACACTGATTGTAGAATCGGATCGATAGTGTAGGAGAAGATAAACTTTACTCGCTTTGAATTTTGCTAACCCTAACTCATCAAGAATCCAGTATGGATGCCTCTATATGCCAGTATGGAGGCTAAAAAAATGTTATTTTTACCTATTTATTATGTGATAGTCAGTTCGTAAATTGGTAAATTTAATCGCCTGCTCTTAACCGCAGAAAATAGGGCTTGAAATAATGGCATTAAATGCTAGAAAAGGGAGGAAGGGGTGGATTTCGAACGTTGCTAACCCTAACTCATCAAGAATCCAATATGGATGCCTCTATCCATTCCAGGTCCAACCGCTTCATAAATTCGAGGACAGATAACTTAGACTACTATTATATAGGGCAGCGGTTCTTAACCTATGGGTCGCGACCCAATTTTGGGTCGCGAAGCATATTTCTTGGGTCGCGCTGAGTCGAACCAAAAAAGTTAGTAATACACCAAATAATAAGTAATACCAACACCTCCTAGAACAAGTTAAATCCTGAAATAGATATAAGGTGCTCCTTGACAAGCATTCAACCGAGGTTTGAAGATCTTTCAAAATGTATTCAAGCATAAGGTTCTCATTAAAACTGTATGACTTGCATTTAAAATTTAAAAAACTTAACATATGTATCGATATTTTTTTTTTTTTTTTTTTAGGAATAAGTTAAAATGTCATTTATTTTCAAAAAGTTATAAATATATTTTAATTTGGTCAATAAAAATTATTAAAAACACTTGATTATTAATTAAATTTTCCTTTTATCGAAAAGTACTTTTGTTTATCTTTATTATTAAAAAAATAAATAAAAAATTTAAAAGTTAAAAAAAATCATCATCGTAGGATTGAAGATTTTTTAAAAATACGCTCTAAAATAAAGCAATAAAAAAGTTTTGGCTTTTTTTGGGTCGCGACATCAACATATTTCTCAAATTTGGGTCGCGGCTTAAAAAGGTTAAGAACCACTGATATAGGGGATTAGTTGTTCATATGCTTCAGTTGTACTTTTACCCTTTCTGAAATCAAATTGACTATCAATAAAAATAGGATTATTATCTGAACCTGAACCTGTTGCTTATTATAAATTCAGAAACTTTACCGCGCAAGAACAAACACTATAGCTGTATAGGACCAGGGCTGGACCTAGAGTTTTTGCCCTTATAGGCAAACCGAAAAGGCCACCTCCCAAGCTTAAAAAACTATAAAAAAAGAACTATATTCCTACTTGCTTATTTTCTAGTTTCAAGTAATTGAAATATATTTTTGTGGGTTGATCCTATATTTATTTATTATTTATTTTTCTGTGCTCGGTTCAAGCTGTTTTGCAGCCGTGGGTAGTCGAAAGCCGCGTAGTGCCGGCTCTTATAGCCGTTATGTAGCATCGGATTTCTACCTGGTTTATTATGTATAAATGCTACTATAGCTTTTATTTTTCAGTTATCGGGAAAGTAATTTAAATTCAAGCAATAATTAAACAGATGAATAATAAGTAAAAGATTGCATACACACATTGCATACCACAGATAGTACTTTCTTAATTTTACAAATATTTCAGTTTTTTTTAGGGAGGGGGGGGGCATTTGATCAATAAGGACTATTGCTGTTCTAAAATTTATGTTAGGCAAGAAAGATGTCTTAACATAAAGCATGAGATATTAACAATTGTGTTTAATAAAATTATTAAATTAATCGATATATTATTTAATGTCATTTTACAAATCATAAAGCTCATGAAAAGCTTCAATTTTAAAGCTTTAGCTGTAGGTCAGTTATAGTACAATGAAAATTAAGATGCTTAAAAAGTGCTTAAAAGGTGCTTAAAAAGTGCTTGATTTTTTTTTATGTGGAAAGAGTCTGAACCTTGGTCAAACCGCTTCATAAATTCGAGGCCAGACGGACAGTAACTTAGTTTATTATTACATAAGGGATTAGTTGTTCATATACGTCAGTTGTACTTTTACCCTTTCTGAAATCAAATTGACTACCAGTAAAAATAGGATTATTATCTATGTGATCACTGAACCTGTTGCTTATTATTCATAAACTTTACCCAGCACAAACAAACACTATAGCTCTATAGGACCACGGCTGGACCTAAAGGTTTTGCCGTTAAAGGCAAACCCAAAATGCCATAGCCCAAGTTTAAAAACTATTAAAAAGAACTATATTTCCTCTGACTTATTTTCTAGATTCAAGTAATCGAAATATATTTTTGTGGGTTGATCCAATTATTATTTATTTATTTTTCATTTCTCGGTTCAGGCTGTTTTGCAGACGTGGGTAGTCGCTTACTGCTTAGGACCGCTCTCATAGAAGTTATGTAGCATCGGATTTCTACCTGGTTCATTATGTATAAATGCTACTGAAGCTTTTATTTTTCAGTTATCGGGAAAGTAATTTAAATTCAAGCAATAATTAAACAGATGAATAATAAGTAAAAGATTGCATTCAAAGACATCATTAAGGACATCAATATCTATGGTTTCTGAGTGCGGTTTGTTGTTAACACATTGTGTGCGGGTACATTTCGCAGAGGAATTGCACCGGGAACGGGCGTTTTGTGCGTAAATTTAATTATTCAGTTAAATCTCAATAGATCGAAAATTATTTAAATTTTTAACCAACTTTTCGTATTTTATATTGAAATATATAAACAAATATATGAATAGAAATATATAAATAACAACCATAAGATTTTTGTAAACAAAAGATATATTTTTTAGTGGATAAATTTATAATAGTATAGTAAATATGAAAAATCAAATAGAAATAGTAGTATATAGTTTAAATTTTTTCCCGTTCTGCGGTTCCGCATCGACTGATGTAAAATCTAGTTTTTATTTGTCTATATTTTTCCAGAATCTATGCAGCAGACAAGAACATTCGGCTTCGTTTGCCTGTATATACAGTTATTTTTGTACCCACAAATAAACTATGTTGTTACACTAACCCGACTAGTACGTGACCCACGCTCAAGTATCAATCGTCAGAAAACGTGCTAGTACGTGCACCGCATACAATGTATTAATCTGAAATTTATTTAGATTACTATTTATTTCGTAATAAGTAACTAAGCTGAATTTATTACAACTTTTAGGGTATCGAGAAAAGCAATCGTTATAAAATGAAAAGTGTGCTTGTAGGAAATTTTGTTCTAGAAAGAGACTATTAGTGTTCTCTATTAATCATCTGCAACTACCAACTTCAAACAAACGGATGAATAGTTTATTACTTTCAAATGGAATGCTGTTTCTTATATCACTTAAAAGAATGTTTTTCAGTTATAACAAACAGAAGAACAGTTATAAGAAATTAAAAAAAAAATAATTTTTCTGTACAAGATATGTACTACACGGGGACTTAAACACATTAAATGACAATTTAAAAATAACAGGATCAAATATGAAGGATAATAACAGCAATCAGTTCGACTATTCCGTTTAACTGGACATTACAAACTTTTTGAAGTAGTCCTCTACATCATCTCCACTTTTTTTTTTCAAAAAAGTAAACATTATTTGCATTCGATGTTTTTTTTATGTTTTGAAGTAAATCTCAAGTTATTTGTTTAGTGTCCTCTCTACTCTCGAATTTTTTCTAACATGGAAATCAGTTTCTTCTTAGATTGTTTTGGTTTGGTTTGGAGTGCTAAGGTCTACTTTTTGCAACACGAGGGATAATGAGATCGGGACCTACTGCTTAAAGCCGATTCCGAACGGCTACGACCATCCATGCCATCGTGGGATTCGAACCCACAAACTTCGGTACCGAAGGACAGCACCCTAACCAATCTGCCATCGTTCGGCCAGTTTCTTCTTTGAACCACTTTGAATATTTTGAGCAATACAATAAAAATATTTATCCCTAAAAAACTTAACAAATTTGCTCTGGAAGAGGCCCCAGGATTTAGGTTCAAACAGGAATAGGGGAGGAGTGTCAAACTGGACTGAACCAATTATATATTTCATTACTTATTAACTAAAAAAGCATATATTAAATCTATGATGAAAATTTTAAAGTTTAGTATTAATATACGGCTTTCTAATATTATTTTAATAATGCGGAGACACTTGCCAGTTAAGTATTCTCCCATACATTGCGGATTTTGTTGACCATTTTCAAACGGGAGCACCACACGCGAAAACACAAAGTAGATCCTCGTAATTTAAAAACAGGAACCAAGAAAAAGACTCCAAGATTCCAAGGAGTTTTGCGCGTAAATTTATAATTATTATATAGGGTATATCGTTTTATAAATACTTTTGTAGAATACACCAGTTTAATGTACAAATTAAGATATCTTTTGTCTTTTGAAGATTTAAAGTAAGGGCCTCACTCACTGCACAAGCCTTCCTACTCCCCTCCATCTCCTTCCAACGCCACTGACATTTCATGAAACAACCGAGTTACCACTTGACTTCGCTCTTATTGGTCTGTACTCTTATGCATCGAAAAACTTGGCTCATCTCAGGTTTTATTGACCAGATAGTGGAAAACTTTTTTTCAATAGAAGAAAATTGCCCTCAGAGAAAATACGTAAAAAACATAAATAAAACTATTCATTTATTAGTATATTTCATTTTAAATTTAAAGAATTTTTTGTCCTTTACTTCAAGACGGAATAAAAGAAAGGTTCAGTACTATTACATTATAATTGAAGGACAAATTGATGAATAAAAGGATAGAATGCATAATTTCTAGAAAAATAATGTTTATCACTATATTAATTT
The DNA here is from genome assembly GCA_032207245.1 of Pardosa pseudoannulata. Taxonomy (NCBI): domain Eukaryota; kingdom Metazoa; phylum Arthropoda; class Arachnida; order Araneae; family Lycosidae; genus Pardosa; species Pardosa pseudoannulata. The sequence goes on along the minus strand of CM063503.1, from coordinate 93,244,609 downwards.
TATATTATTCTCTTTAACTTTCATACAAGTCGATAGATGGCGATACTATTTGTGAATTCTAAATTATCGGATTAGACATTTTTATCCCAAATTCCATTTTGAATGTCAAATTACTTTTATTTTCCATATATCATAGCGTTTTTCTTTACTCTCTTAGTTGTGTCATTTTGATTGAATTATCCACAATTCAATAAAATATTTGATTTTGATACAATCACTGCAAATATTTTTTATATTATCGGCCTTTTTGGTTTTAATTCTAGTTTAAAGCATCATTTCAACATCATTCTGAAATTTCACAGTTACAGTGTACGGCTTTCCGTCAAGGAAAATAATAATAAAAGGTCAAAATATTAGTCAAAAAGTTTACAACTATTTCAATTATTTGTATAGTTAAATTTATTTTTAATTCCTCTCTCCATATATATCTATGTATATATATATATATATATATATATATATATATATATATACATATATATATATATATATATATATATATATGTATATATATATATATATATATATATATATATATATATATATGTATCTATATATATATATGTATATATGTATATATATATATATATATATATATATGTATATATATGTATATATATATATATTATATATATATATATATATATATATATATATATATATATATATATATATGTATCTATATATATGTATATATATATATGTGTGTGTATATATATATATGTGTATATATATACATATATATACATATATATATATATATATATATATATATATATACATATACATACATATATATATGTATGTATATATATATATGTGTGTGTGGGGGGGTCTGTGGGTGTAATAAGAAGGACTTCACGATGGGTGGTTGCAGTCATGGCACATAAAAATGACACCGTTTTAGATAAAGACCTTTATTAAGCTACAGTTAGAGGAAGGGTTCCCACTTCAACACAAACTGAGACACACTGAAGACAAAATGAGGGGTCAGCTAGCACGAAGTCATATGTAAAAGGACCTTAAAACCTAGGTCCACATCTGTAGGAAAATCGCTAGAAAAATTTGTCTCCGATAGCGTAAATCTCCTTTTTCTTTGGGAATTTCCTAAATTGGCCACTAGGGCAAAGTATAGTTATTGCTTAGTTCCCTGAGAGAGTAAATTGTAGCCACAGGGGTCAATTTAGGGGGGGAGGTTAAAAAGGGGAAAGCAAAAGGACGCGGGAATTTTGCCCTGGACTTAACATTTCAAAACCCCTGAGAATTTTCTAGGGGTGTCTTAGCAGTTTTATATAAAATACCTACACTATTTTTCCGATCCAGTTTACTTTTCCTTACACACACACACACACACACACACACACACACACACACATATATATATATATATATATATATATATATATATATATATATATATATATATATATATATATATATATATATATATATATATATATACTCAAGAGCCAAAACATTATGACCACCTGTCAATAACCAGTTGGCCCATCTTTGGCACGCAAAGCAGCTTCAACCCGTTTTGGCATGGAAGCTACAAAGTCCTTGCTAGATGGACGGAGACAGATTGTACCAGATGTTTAATGTACCAGATGAAGCAAATCCGAAATATTGCGAAATAGTGGTCTTTGAACTCTTAGCTGCCGTCCCATGACATCCCAAATGTGTTCTATCGGATTGAGATCCGGTGAGTTAGGCCTCCAGGACATTACCTGGAATTCAGCATCATGTTCCTGGAACCGCTCCAACACAATTTTAGTCTTATGATACGGGGAGTTGTCCTGTTGGAACATTCCATTTCCAGCTGGAAAAACAGAGGCCATGTAAGGATGCAACTGGTCCTCAATGATGTTCAGATACCCTGTAGCATTCATGGTCTGCTCTACCACAATCATGGGTTCCAGAGAAGGCAAAGAGAACGTCCCCCAAAACATAATACCGCCACCACCGGCCTGTGTATGACTTACTGTACATTGAGGGAGCAATTGTTTGCCTGGAAGACGGCTTATCCTGACACAGCCATCGGTGGGATGAATGACAAACCGTGATTCATCTGACCTGTCAACTCTCCCACTGATCCATTCACCAATCGTGATGTTCCTGGGCCCAGCGTAAGTGCAGTTGGTGATGACGCTTGGTCAGCAAAGGCACACGAGTGGGACGTTTGCTGCGTAGCCCCATATCCAACATTGTCCACTGAACAATGTGCTCCGATACTATACTACTTGCCGATGAATTGTATTGGGTTGTCAGCTGAGCCACTGTCTGGGCCCGGTTTTGCTGCACCATGAGAGACTGTCTCCGACAACCTTTTTATTTGATAGCGTGTGGACGTCCAACACCACGTCGTCTACTGCTGGTTTCACCGTCATTCATCCACTTTGCATAAGTACTAACAACTGTAGATCGCGAACAACCCACAAGTAGTGCAGTTTGGGAAGTACTTGTTCTGAGCCTTCGAGCCATTACAATCTGCCCTCTATCAAAATCGCTTAGATCCGCAGCCTTTCCCAACACACACAGAAGTAAGTGAAAGAATGGTTCTTCAGACTCTCCAGCAGCAATTAAATACCACTTCCACCTGATCACGTGCCTTCCACGTCCTCTAGGCGAGTTCATTGCAAAATGTATGGGTGCTCATAATGTTTTGGCTCTTGAGTGTATATATATATATATATATATATATATATATATATATATATATATGTGTGTGTGTGTGTGTGTGTATTATATCAAAATTATTTCACTTAAAATATAAAGATCCAATTTTCTCGTTATCCCCTTCTCAGTCTTTATATATACATTCTCAGCCGCGTAATATCTTACACCGTGTTCTAATTCTTTTTACCCGTCCCCCAAAGCTAACTCCGAATTAAAAGCCAATTTTCTGTCCCCTTTCCACATTTTCCAGCTGTCCCAAGAAAAATGGTTCACTTTTCCAATGATCTAAATTCCTTTCTGACTGTTAATAACTCTGATTAAGCTGTTCTCCCATGGGAAGTTCTCCACTTCATTGCTCGGTGTGGGACGAACTTAGTAATAGAATAGTGCTTTCATGTATCATTCAGTTCTGATCTCTCATCTTGGAAAGACGTACATTTTCTATAGTCTTAAATAAAGTTCTACCACGGACTTCGCTGTTGTTTCAATGGCATGACTGCAAACTACGTAAGTCTTGTCATTCCCCAGCAAGCCGGGGCAATTAAAAATGATAAGAGCTAACTCAGATTAATTCACCACTTTGCACACACACACACATATATACACACAGTCAGTACCGGCTATACGGTCACCCGCTTATAAGGTCACCCCGCTTATATGGTCAGTTTTCTAAAGTCCCGTCTAAATTAATAGGGAACACGTGTAAAAGTGCACCTCTTATACAGTCATTTTCTTTTTCTTGTTACCGGCTATAAGGTCAGTGTCATGTTTTAAACAAATTTCTTTTTTTTTTTTATTTTTTTTTTTTTTTTTGTTTTTTTTTTTTTTTTTTTTTTTTTTTTTTTTTTTTTTTTTTTTTTTTTTTTTTTTTTTTTTTTTTTTTTTTTTTTTTTTTTTTTAAAGAAGTCAATGCGAAATTGGAGAGGACTTGAATTCAAGCCTTTATATTCCTCTCTTTCCCCCTTAATTGTTTGTATAAACATCACCTCTTTCAGATCTCTTGCCCCCTGACAAGAGGTGGACATATGTCTGTTTATTGGTTGAAGGTATCCCTCCCTGCTTAAGTTGAAACTGAGTACAATTATTGAAACAAGTAAAGGAAAATTTTGTTGCATTTGGATCATATGTCCCGAGTAAGAACGTTCATTTTTTAATTATGGCTTCTGAAAGAAAGAATTTATTACTTCCTGCCAAAAAGGAATTGATTAAAAAATTTTAAAAATCTAATCTTTCAAAAAATGCTTTCGCCAAAGAAAATTCGATTCCCCGGAAGACATTAAACAACATTTTAGCTGCCAAACTTTGGGCCTCAAGTGTTGAAATCGGTGATCAAGAAAGAAAACTTCAGCGCTTGTCGCCTTATGGGAATGTGGATAACGCTCTTCTGTTATGGATTAAAAATGCACGGTATATGCACAATAGGGTTGTATTGTTCCTCATATATGGTCACCCCGCTTATATGGTCTGATTTTTCTGGACCGCTGAGCTGACCATATAACCGATACACACTGTATATACTTCGGTTTTCAATTAAATCTTCAAAAAAGCATTTTTGCTCAGATATTATTTATTAAGACATTTTACATTTTAAGGGAGCTCATTACACACAAACAAAAACATAATATATATATATATATATATATATATATATATATATATATATATATATATATATATATATATATATATATATATATATATATATATATATATATATATATATATATATATATATATATATATATATATATATATATATATATATATATATATATATATATATATATATATATATATATATATATATATATATATATATGTATATATATCTTCCAACATCATGGTTTTAGCGTCGAAAAAAAAGGTATTACACCGAACACACGTCAACAGTCTTTGCAACTATATCTTCTGAGGGGAAGACTCACGGTAAAAGTCTCGGCGACGGCAGCACCACTGCCATCGCCGTGTCGGAGAGACTCGACCGAGCCCATATATATATATATATATATATATATATATATATATATATATATATATATATATATATATATATATATATATATATTTATACGTAAGGAAAATTCTCAGGAGTTTTCAAACTTAAATCAACGGCTAAAAACTCCCGCGTCATTTTGCATTCCCCTTTTTACCCTTAAACTAAATTGACCACTGTGGCTACAGTTTACGCCCTCAGAGAAGGAGCCAGGCCAATTATAATCCTACATGGCCCTAGAGGACAATTTAGGAAATTTCCAAATAAAAAAGATATACACGATGTCGTTGGGCAGATATTTTTCCACAGAAGTTGACCTAGGTGTTACGGGTTTTGTACCTAGAACTTCATGCTAGCTGATCCTTCAGTTTTGTCCTGTCCCTATGATGAAGTGGGAACTCGTCCTCCAAAGTTATCTTAATAAAGGTCTTTAGCTAAAACGGTATCATTTTTATGGTCATGACTATAATCACCCATCGAGAAGTCCGTCTCATTACACACACACACACACACACACACACACATATATATATATATATATATATATATATATATATATATATATATATATATATATATATATACTTCTAATTATAACGAGAAAGTTAAAGTGAATCGGAAACACCAGTAGGAATAGTAGTATAGTACAATACAGGGTGGGGGGGGGGCAACCTGCCGCTCGCGAGCCACATGCGGCTCTTTGAAGGATTATTTGTGGCTCTCGATAAATGTACCCGAGTTCTCTTATCATTTTTGTGTTATTATATTTTAAAAAATTATTACAACTGACGGAGCTCCGGAAATGCTGGGTAAGAAATTCGGTCTTATTGGGCTTTTAAGAGATGATTCTCAAATTTCAAAATTCATACCGATTCACATGCACAGTTCCCCCGAGAACATCTCATTGCAAAATATTTAAAATATCCTGATGGTATGAAAACAGTGCACCACATTGTAAATTACACTTGCACCAATGCAATAAATCATCGACAATTCAAAAATTTTCTTGAAAAATTAAAGGACGAAGAACTTTCAAATGACATTCAATAAATATAATTTCTGCAAAAAAATTTTTTAATAACTTTTTTACATACCTTTTAAATACGTACTTAATTGCGGCTCGCGAAAATTTTCAAATTTTGAAAAATGGCTTGGACTATCAAACAACTTGTCCAACCCTGGTATATAAGTATTATCCATCATTTGCTATTTAATCATTAAGCTAAACTGAGTTATACATATTGCAGTTTCAGTAATTTTCCAGTGTATTAATGAAAATAGCTTGCTAATTTTTTTTCTTATTTATTATTACATGCATTATGTCTATGCAATCTGCGTTTTGCTGCAAAACTTATACTATGTATTTTTATTTTGTATAATTATGTATGAAATCATCAGCTACTTATTTTGTTACTTAAAGTTTTTGTAAAATTTTATGTTAACCGAAAGGTTCTCACTTCGTTCCTCCCTTTCTTTTTCCCGGGGAGGATATTGTAAGAAAAATTCTCTGGGGTTTTCAAAACATTAACCCCTTAACGTGCACGATCGAGTTAACTCGAGCTCGCTAAACTGGCCAAACTGTGCACACTCGAGATAATTCGAGCGGTGTTGTACTTTATGTTCCTATAATTTTTCACACTCGAATGCAATTGAAAATCGAAAATAACAATGTGAAAGAAAAGAATCTTGGAGTCTTTTTCTTGGTCCCTGTTTCTAAATTACGAGGATCTACTTTGTGTTTTCGCGTGTGGTGCTCCCGTTTGAAAATGGTCAACAAAATCCGCAATGTATGGGAGAATACTTAACTGGCAAGTGTCTCCGCATTATTAAAATAATATTAGAAAGCCGTATATTAATACTAAACTTTAAAATTTTTATCATAGATTTAATATATGCTTTTTTAGTTAATAAGTAATGAAATATATAATTGGTTCAGTCCAGTTTGACACTCCTCCCCTATTCCTGTTTGAACCTAAATCCTGGGGCCTCTTCCAGAGCAAATTTGTTAAGTTTTTTAGGAATAAATATTTTTATTGTATTGCTCAAGATATTCAAAGTGGTTCAAAGAAGAAACTGGCCGAACGATGGCAGATTGGTTAGGGTGCTGTCCTTCGGTACCGGAGTTTGTGGGTTCGAATCCCACGATGGCATGGATGTTCGTAGCCGTTCGGAATCGGCTTTAAGCAGTAGGTCCCGGTCTCATTAGCTCTCGTGTTGCAAAAAGTAGACCTTAGCACTCCAAACCAAACCAAAACAATCTAAGAAGAAACTGATTTCCATGTTAGAAAAAATTCGAGAGTAGAGAGGACACTAAACAAATAACTTGAGATATACTTCAAAACATAAAAAAAAACATCGAATGCAAATAATGTTGACTTTTTAGAAAAAAAAAAGTGGAGATGATGTAGAGGACTACTTCAAAAAGTTTGTAATGTCCAGTTAAACGGAATAGTCGAACTGATTGCTGTTATTCTCTTTCTGATTGCTGTTATTATCCTTCATATTTGATCCTGTTATATTTAAATTGTCATTTAATGTGTTTAAGTCCCCGTGTAGTACATATCTTGTACAGAAATTTTTTTTTTTTTTTTAAATTTCTTATAACTGTTCTTCTGTTTGTTATAACTGAAAAACATTCTTTTAAGTGATATAAGAAACAGCATTCCATTTGAAAGTAATAAACTATTCATCCGTTTGTTTGAAGTTGGTAGTTGCAGATGATTAATAGTTGCAGAACACTAATAGTCTCTTTCTAGAACAAAATTTTCTACAAGCACACTTTTCATTTTATAACGATTGCTTTTCTCGATACCCTAAAAGTTGTAATAAATTCAGCTTAGTTACTTATTACGAAATAAATAGTAGTCTAAATAAATTTCAGATTAATACATTGTATGCGGGACACGTACTAGCACGTTTTCTGACGATTGATACTTGAGCGTGGGTCACGTACTAGTCGGGTTAGTGTAACAACATAGTTTATTTGTGGGTAAAAAAATAACTGTATATACAGGCAAACGAAGCCGAATGTTCTTGTCTGCTGCATAGATTCTGGAAAAATTTAGACAAATAAAAACTAGATTTTACATCAGTCGACGCGGAACCGCAGAACGGGAAAAAATTTAAACTATATACTACTATTTCTATTTGATTTTTCATATTTACTATACTATTATAAATTTATCCACTAAAAAATATATTTTTTGTTTACAAAAATCTTATGGTTGTTATTTATATATTTCTATTTATATATTTGTTTATATATTTCAATATAATACACGAAAAGTTGGTTAAAAATTTAAATTATTTTCGATCTATTGAGATTTAACTGAATAATTAAATTTACGCACAAAACGCCTGCTCCCGGTGCAATTCCTCTGCGAAATGTACCCGCACACAATGTGTTAACAACAAACCGCACTCAGAAGCCATAGATATTGATGTCCTTAACGATGTCTTTGAATGCAATCTTTTACTTATTATTCATCTGTTTAATTATTGCTTGAATTTAAATTACTTTCCCGATAACCGAAAAATAAAAGCTTCAGTAGCATTTATACATAATGAACCAGGTAGAAATCCGATGCTACATAACTTCTATGAGAGCGGTCCTAAGCAGTAAGCGACTACCCACGTCTGCAACAGCCTGAACCGAAAACGGAAAAATAAATAAATAATAATTGGATCAACCCACAAAAATATATTTCGATTACTTGAATCTAGAAAATAAATCAGAAGAAATCTAGTTCTTTTTAATAGTTTTTAAACTTGGGCTATGGCATTTTGGGTTTGCCTTTAACGGCAAAACCTTTAGGTCCAGCCGTGGTCCTATAGAGCTATAGTGTTTGTTTGTGCTGGGTAAAATTTATGAATAATAAGCAACAGGTTCAGTGATCACATAGATAATAATCGTATTTTTACTGGTAGTCAATTTCATTTCAGAAAGGGTAAAAGTACAACTGACGTATATGAACAACTAATCCCTTATGTAATAATAAACTAAGTTACTGTCCGTCTGGCCTCGAATTTATGAAGCAGTTTGACCTGGAATGGATAGAGGCATCCATATTGGATTCTTGATGAGTTAGGGTTAGCAACGTTCGAAATCCACCCCTTTCCCCCTTTTCTAGCATTTAATGCCATTATTTCAAGCCCTATTTTCCCCGGTTAAGGTATCCGTCTACGTTAAAAACGTCATTTTTTGCCAAAAATCATATATTTTTTTATTTCTCTATTGTAAAATTTCAACTTTTCTTCTTCTAAATCTGTTTTTGTTTTGTCTGTACGGCATTTTAAAGAAAAGTTGCAGCTGTTTAAACATCAGTGACAGCTGTCAAAACAAAACGGAAGTAGTGACTTCGGAACGGAAAGTTGTGAATTTAAAGCCTTTTAAAGAGCATTTTTTTGGACAAAACTTTTTAAATTTTCATGAAGATTAGTTTAAACATTTTTCTAGTATTTTTAGTAATTAGCAACTTCGCAATTAGAAATTTTTGAAGCAAGAAAGTGTGGGGAATTTTAAACATGTTTTTAATTTTTTAAGAGTTAAAGTCGCTTTCATAAACTTCAAATGCGTTTTTCTCAGAACAGTATTTTTAATAAAATGTCGAAACTTGAAATGTGATTTCTCAAAAAGTTCTTAAAATATTTTGTTAAAAATTATTATGAATGCTTTTGATAGTATTTACTAGTAAATGACCTAAAAGCTTTAAATTTGAATAATTTTTAATGATGTTACACTCATAATTAGATATAAAGATAATGAAAATTCGTTAAAAATTCAATGTGTATGATTTTGAAGGACCAAAATTTTTTACCAAAGGAAAATTAAGGGAAGACTTAAAGTGATTCACTAGTCCATTGTATAAGAAATGTGTTGCATCCAAAATATTGAAATAATTTAATTTATTAAAAAATTGACCTTTTGAAAAAACCCGATTTTTTTACTAAATTTTCTTCATTTATTACAAATTTTATAAAAACTTCCCCAGGTAAAAATAGGTAAAAATAATATTTTTTTCTAGCATTATGACGTCACTTCTTTAACCATCTCATTTAATCATTTTTTTATTTTAAATTATTTAAATATCGTCTGCATTATTTTCACACGTTTTATCAATGAACTTAGATATGACGTAAATAATTTTCTTTTATATTTGGCTTAAATAATAGATTAGGTACATAAGTGATAATTTTAAATTTAATCATTGATTATTTTTGTTGCAATGAAAATTTTATCACTGGTATTAACAACAAATTCTATCTACCTCTAGGGTGTAGTGGAACTGACTATTTCATTCCTTTACTTCCATTAATTACAGTGGGGGAAAAATTGGAAAGAAGTTAACGATAATTTCGACTTAGCTAAGAAAACTTTGAATTATCTTTCTAAATGAATTCAACTGGATTCTAAACTGCATTCACAGCATCGGGAGACTTTAGAGGAGTATAAAGATAAACAAATTATTGGGAGTGTACCAGATAATTCTCAGCCAAAACGAAAACCATTTTTTTACTTGCCGCATAGGGTACTTTACAATTCTGGAAAATTAAAAAATTGTTTGATCCCGTCATATGACGGGCTGTATGCTACTAAATATAATTAATGAAAATACATCTAATCAGTTACGCCAAGCTATTATTAGTCTTGACATTCTAAAAAACTTTTAATTCAGGTAGGATTACGTTCTAACCCTTCTTAAGAAATATAACTGTCCGGATTACCAAGGTCGTAGGCAGGGGGAGGGATTTGGGGACTGTTCCTCCCCCCCCGAAATTTTGAAAGATCATTTTATAGATAGATAACGACCCACGTTTGTATGTGTGCTATCTGCATAGCTATTCAATATCATGGACATTTATTCTCTTAAAAAATACCGCTCAGACCATAAAAGTCTTGCTGGGCCGCTGGCAGGAAATACAGTGCTTTTCCTTTCATCAATTGAAGTATCATTCACAAATAAAGATGTCTTTCTATCTTGATCCCCCTCCGAAAATAATTTCTGGCTACGGCCCTGTGGATTACCTTTATAACTGTTGCGTAATTGACGTTAGTTATCTATAGTGCCAAGAGATGGCGCCAGATATTCCAAGAAAAAGAGGAACAGACTGTTCTAAGAAATGTTGTTTTTTGATTTTTAGTTAGTTCTTAGTTATGTTAGTTGTTGTGCGTTCTGTTTTTTGTGTGGTATATGTGTGTGCTTTGTCTAACGGGGAAAAGTGCTAAGTCCCCTGTAAATATGTCGTGCTGTGTGTTTAATAAAATATAAAAGTCCTAGTTTGCGTTATATATATGAGTTTATAGGTGTAGATTAAAGGTCCCATGGCTGTCACTTTACAGTGGATCTCCTATTCCAGCATTACTACCCAGGTAAGCACGCCTACATTGTTTATTTTTCTGGTACTCATCCGTTTGATATGAGCGAAATGAGATGTTTTGTGTTATGGTAGATTTTTTAGAACTGAACCTGCATGTAATGTCGGGTAGACATTCCTAGGTTATTTCGTTAATGTTGGAACTTTGTTTTTCTATTAGAGATATTTATTGTTAAAGAGCCTTTGTTCCAACATTAAGATATACTTTAGTACACACACACACATCAGCATATATAAATGTAGTACGTATACATGTGACATATGCATGTGACATATTTGTGAAATAATAACAGCTTACAAGGAATGAATTATTTGAAGTTTATTTACAATGTACAGAAAATAACTTAAGGTATTTACAAAGAAATATAGACTTCTCTGTAATTGGAACAATTTGGAGGAAGTTACGACTCCGGTAGTACCCACCCCCTTTATCACTAAGTAGAGAATCCCAATATCACTGTGTTCCAATCACCGTTATCACATGGTTTCAAACCCCAGTATCACTCAAGTTGATATGTACAAGCCATTTAAGAAATCGTGTCGTATCTTAAACGGTGGTAAATATCTGCGGCTTTGGTTGCTCTTTCTCAGGTTTGATTTTCTTCTGCAGATCTACCATGAGTCCCCTGACTTTCGCGGCCATCTCTGTAATAATAAAAAGAAGAAATTAGCATTTTTTACCTAATGAATGCCAAAATATAAGTATGTTTTCATGTATGTGCATTCAGGAACCAATTAAAAAAAAGGCCTTGTTCAAAAATGTAAACTGAGGGATCGACTGGTCGTATAACAGCATTGCTGGAATGACTTTTGTAGATAAATATAAATTTACAGCAGTTTGACATCTAATCTTAACAATCCATATTCGAAAATATTTAAGAATAGGAACATATTCTAGAATCAAGGTATCATACACAAAAATTTACAAGAAATTAATAAAATATATTTGCTAAGTATCTTCTGATAAATGCAACGACTTATGCTTTGCATGCAGTTTACCGATATAGTAGTTTGAACTTCTCAACTGCATTTTATACATTTTTTTTTAATTCTTGCTTTAAAATGCGATTTCAGATTGTGTAAATAAAAGGTTGCTGGTTCGGGGCTGGAGCCGGCCTACGAACCGCCGTGACTGGAGCACGTAAAATATGTTCGTGGTCACAATGTCCTCCAAGTTCTCAATCAGTACCTTTGGAGGTGGCAGGCAAGTCCATGGGTCTTCTGCTTGATCCCTGCTTCAAAATTACGAGGACCTACTTGAGCGAAGTTGTTCTTTCACCTTAATTGTGCTCATTTAAAAAGAAAAAAAAAAGCGAAAGGCGTACTCCTTAGCCTTGATACGAGAGCCTGCAGGCTCAATCGTGCTTGGTTTGTCCACGTAACATGAGAAACAACAATAACAACTACGTGGAATCATGAGGATTTAATTTTTTAAAATGAGCAACTGTTAATACGGTTCGTTACATAGAGATGTGCAACCTTTTGTTACATCTGAATGAAACAATTTTCCACATTTTCAAGAAACTTGATTTCAAACTGCATGGACACAACATCACATACTGCACTTCAATCAATGGAAACTGTCCAAGAATTGTTCAACAGTGTGATCTCAAGATTAGATAACGTTCCCTGTATCCCTAACTCGCCAGATTTGTCCGATTGAGATTTTTTTCTTATGGGGCTATCTCAAGAGTAAAGTGTACCCGACTCGACCAAGAACTCTGGATATGTTAACACAGAATCCAGGGTGAAATTCGCAATATCCCAACTGAGATATTGCAGCGGTCAACAGCCGATTTCAAGAATGCATTCGTACAGGAGGATCTCATTTAAAGGTAAATTAAAAAAAAAGGATAAATTCAATTAATGTTTTTTAAATCGCAAATTTTGAAGTTTCAATTATTATGAATAAATTGCTTCGCTTCCTTCCATCTTAGTTCCATTGAAAAAGTTCCCTTTTTCATGTGTCACCCTGTGTAATAGGGAAAGCTAAAATGATAGTGATTTCTTACCTTTGATTTTATCCTTGAGGATCATGCTGTCTCTCAAGCTCTTTGCGATCAAACCAAATACAATGATAGTGAGAGCCAGAAAGAAGACTGATAAGAAAACGAATGAGTGAAGAGCCAAGGTTATTCCGGGTTCTGTAAAATAGATAGTATAAATTTGATAAATGTAAACCTGAAATCACGTTTGATCTTGTTATATTTTGCAGTTTTAAATTCAATACTGAATTAAGAAATCTAAAAGGTAGATTTGGTTTTGGAGCACTACGATTAATTTTTTGCAACACGAGGGCTAATTATATCTTACCTACTGCTTAAAACCGTATCGAAAGAACTACAATCATTTATGCAGGCACTGATATGCAAACTCATCAACTCTGGTACCGAACGACAGTGAACTATCCATCAGGCCATTGTTCAGCCAAGAAGGTGATATTTGGAATAGAACTTTCGGTCCAGAAGTACCAGGATTGGGCACATCATGTTTATAGCAGTTTGAAAACAGCTTTAAGCAGTAGATCTTGATCTAAAAAATATTTAGAGTAGCTCTGCAATTATCCAATCTATTTTTCACATCATAATTTCATTTAAATATCTGAAATTATGTGAGATGAAATCTTTTAGTTTTTCCCTAAATTAACAGTCGTAACTTGTGATAAACAATTAGCCGTATATGATATCATAAAAGCATATCTTTTATAACGACTATTAAGTTCATATACTAAGCTCTAATAGAGTATAATCGAATGGGAAGACCACTACTTGTTGGAGTGCGGAGTAAGCTTGTACGGAGTTAGTGATTTATTATTCAAATGAAACTAGTGTTTAACACACCTCAACATTGCTTTTTTTTTCAAGAAAATCTATAAATTAGATTTCAATACATACAATACATTAATTTTATAATCACAATTTTCTGCATATATTAATGATGTTTTGAAATATGTACATACCTAGATTAGAGTATCGAAACAAAAATTGTGAAGAAAAAGAAAAAGAGAAATGTGTGCTTGGATGTAAATTACTTTAATGTATTCAATGTACATTCCAATACAAATGTAGATTTCAGGAACTTCTTTACGACTTTTTAAAATCACAAAATTCTGGAAACCACATGACTAATTACATTTTCATAAGAAAAATAAGATTAGAGCATCCCGTTTTTGGTCTTTTATTAAAATATTTTGTTATTAATTTAGATTTTCTTTTTTCAACAACAGACTTTTGCTGTGATACACCATGAAAAAAGTGACTGTTTGCTTAAAAAAGTGACTAAAAGTGATCAATTGTAAAAAAAGTGACTAAAGGTGAGAAAAGTGACGGAATTGCAAGCCTGAGTAAGCAAAAGGCCCGGATGCGACCCGCGGGTCTTCTTTTGCCCACCTCTGTTCTAGGCAGACTAAAAATCTCTCTGTAAACGTAAAGACAGTGCAAGGAAAGTCTGTCAGCTTGAATGTCTTCTGGTAGGAAGATCAGTAGGTTGGTGAAAGGTGAAGAATCGGGGAAAAAAAATAAAATAAAATTTCCTCCCTTAGGGATGATCAGAATAGAGGGGATTCGCTAGCATCTGAAATATCTTACACTCGGCCTGTCGTAAATTAAAATAAAATTCATCAATGAAGATAATTACCTGGTTTGCATGGCACAGGTAGGGGCGTAGGTGGGGGAGGTACCACACGAGGATCTGATGTATCAATAATCAGTGCTTCACTTCGGCTGTGGATATCACTTCCTTTCACGTAGCTGTTGATCTGAAAAATTAAATTTAACCCCTTAAAGCACGAGTTTGGTTTAGAAAAATTTATAAAATATCCCATATTTTCTTCACAGAAAAGGGATATATAGGTACAATGTAAGTTATTTTTTGCAATTTCAGTTTTGGGGGTGACTAAGGAGCTTGGAAGGAGTAAAAAGTATATAAAAAAATTGTTATACAAACAAAGTGTAAACGATTTTATTACATGTTTAATTTGAATTTCGCCCGTGTCAGACACGGGCAAATGCGTTAAGGGGTTAAAAGATATAGTTGACTTCTATTTTACAGCTGATAAATTTTCATCATAGAACGCCACTGATTTTAAAACCTTAGAGCTGTTTCCTTCGTTTTATGAATTAAAAACTTTCTTTTAACCCTTTAACGGACAGTGGTTTCGTAGCAAAACCACCTATTAAACATCTTTTTTATTAAACTTTACTTTTTGGATTACTTTACTTTATCTTTTCATAATTATTTACTGCTCCAATCTCATACCTCTCTGATATATGGAAGCCAATGATGTAGAATCAAGAGCTTTTGCAATTAAAAAAAACTTTTTGGAGACATGGATGAGTTTTCGATTATATATATATATATATATATATATATATATATATATATATATATATATATATATATATATATATATATATATATAATCGAAAACTCATCCATGTCTCCAAAAAGTTTTTTTAATTGCAAAAGCTCTTGATTATACACACACACACACATATATATATATATATGTATATATATATATATATATGTATATGTATATATGTATATATATTTATATATACATATTATACATTTTATACATATTATATTTTTGATATTTTAAATATATAACAGATGATAGTTCTACGTTTAACTTATTTATTTCTTTTTCTATTGAAATATATGTATTTAAACTTTCTGTACTTGAGAAGTCAGATTCAATGTATCTTACTTATGACCTCAAATAAAAGTATCTGTACAAACAGCACCTTTAAGTTGTTAAGCTATTTATTTATTATACCAGTTTAAGGTTTATCATTTATTGTTCTTCCAGTATAGTTAAACTTTTAAAAAGGCATAATGTACAAGGGTAGGGGTTAGTCAGTTAAACCACTTCTCAAACCCTAATTTGGTATCCTCTAAGGCAAACCTTTCTAAGGAATGTAAAAAAAAATTATATATTTTACATATACAAGGCTTATAGATAACATTTATAAGCAAATTACATTAAATTCCCATGAATTTATTTTCGTGACCTTAAAGGGTTAAATGGAATTTGAGTCTTACATACCACCAAATTTCTCTTTTAATTTAAGCATTAAAACAAATTTTTCTCTATAAATACATAAAATGGTCTATTTTTTTTTTTTGAGAAAGTAGAGCAAATATGGCTCTAATTTTAGCTTTCGGAGATTTTTTGTGTGTACATGGTAGATATTTGATCAAAATAAATTTTTCCCAAGCTGCATTAATATTTCTGAAAGCAAATTAATGTAAAGTTTAGTTACTTTTCTTAAATAACGCCATTGATTTTGAGACCTTAAGGCTGCTCCCTTCATTTTTTTTAATTCAAATTTTTCTTTTAAATTGAAGTTGAGTGTTATCTTCTACCAACGTTCTTCCTAATGCCAATTCTATTTAACCCCTTCCGGTACGATTTAATAATGAAAAACTGTGCGTGAAGTAACCATTTATTTTTTATTTAAAAAACTTGTTTTATTTTACAATTCTTACATATTCTTAATTAAAATCCACTTTTTACATAGTGTTAAGTATCAGAAACGGTAAAATTAAGATAATAGTCTTCAAGCTAGTGGTACTTTTCAAAACAAAGTGCAAAGGAATTCTGAAATGTTTACATCGCCAGGGAGTCTCACTTCTAATTTGATTCTTGTAACACACACGGCATTTCTTAGTAGGTTTTCTTTTATTCTGACTCATCAATTTGGCAGTGACTTGTACCAAGAAACTTTAAATAAACAATATGTAATAGTGACCTGGGATTTCCACAAGTAACAAAAGTGTTGCTAAATTCAGTACACTAGAAATTTTAAACTAAATTAATTATCATATTTATCAGTAACTTTAGTCGCATGACGAGTATAGCTCGTCATTGTGCGGTATGGAATGAAAAACCAATGACGAGCTAGACTCGTCATTTTACCGGAAGGGGTTAAAGACTTTTTTTCCTCTATAAACATGCAAACTCCCTTATTTTCCGTAAAAAAATTTAGTATGGTACTTTGATTTTTGAAGACTTCTAGCTTGTAAACTTCTTTTTCTTCTATAATCATGCAAATTCGCATACTTTCTGAAAAAACAAGTGAGAAAGTATGGTACTTTGAATTTTGAAGATTTCTAGCTTGTAAACGGTAGATGTGATGTAAATAATTTTTTCTTTTTACTTTTAATTAACATTGCCTAATTTTCGTATTCATCTTTTTTTTTACTGTTGAATAAGTGTCAACAAGATGTTACTCTTATCGCAGTTATAAAAATATCGGGCTCTGGTAATGAATAATATTAACCCCTTTCTTGTAGAATATATTTGTGAAAAACGTGCCAAAATTGGAATTTATTTTCTCTTTAATTTTGCTCGTTATCGTCATCAAAATGTGAGGAATAGATTATTAAAACTAAATAACTACTATAGTCGATATTTTCCCATATATGGGAAATGTTAATGAATTACAGTAACTTTTGGTCGAATTAGAGCAAAATAAATCAAATGACATAATTTTCAAGATAAATGCAATAAACTTGTATTAGTCTATTATATTTATCTAATAATGTTATTATGTATATCAACTGTTATGAATTCCATGTCCCTCAGATTCCTTTGAATTTCACAAATTCTTTAAAGTATCCGACAAATATCGACTAATGGCGCGAAACGGCCGAACTTCTCTTGGTAAAGTATCGCCATTTATTGGGAAAATGGTAAATTGCATATTATGCATTGGAAGAACTGAATTTGGGCTTCAAGGAGTTGAAACACCGATTTTTCTCTTGCCCGAACTCAGATCGGGCGTTCCAAATTTCGAGCATTTGCGTTGCCCGAACTGAGTTCGTGTGTCACAAGCAAGGGGTCAAACTTGAATTCTTACTGAGGATCATTACTGTTACAGACATTTTACTTGGAATGAATACATTAAGATTGATACTAAGAATGATGTCAGCAAAAATGTGGTACTTACTTGGATTGAATACATAGAGTGGGGCCACAGAGTGAGAACTGCTGCATTGCTTGTGGTATACAAATGACCTGTGATTTCCATGGAGTCATCAATAACATTCCATGACACTTCATACTGCACATTGTCAGAGCTGTTTTCTTGAGTTGGCCATGATATATTAGTCAGCAAACCAATCGTTGTCTCACTCCTTTGAATCGAGTTGAGTTTAGGCTTCCACTTGAGTTTGTTGTCCTTGTCAGCATTGTGATACGATTCACCGGTAATGTAACTGTCAAGGTAGGAAGTTTCGCTGTCTGACAATTGGTATGTGGCATTAACCGCGATTACACGGATAGAAGTATCACGGCTGAGGAAACCTCGTTTGATGTGAGCGACATGGGATGTGGTCTAATTAAAATAAAATGAAAAAAATAAACAATTTTTG
>CM063503.1:93136182-93221182 GCA_032207245.1 Pardosa pseudoannulata | reverse complement strand
TGTAACTAAGCAATTTTTGGGGTATGATGTTCAGGAGCTGGTGTGATAATGAGCTGAGGATTCAAATGTCTGGGAAAATTATGGACGGCCGAGTGAGAATGGATGCTATCCTATTGTCACAGTTCCGGACAAAATCAACAAAAAGGCATTCCCCACCGTAAAAAATTTTGAAATGAGACGAAAACTTTCTCAAATGAATGGACCTCCAGTACGATACCCTCGGGGGAAATGAAATGACACTGGTTTCATTGCTTTTTCCCATAGGGTAGATTAAAAACGACCTTGTGCTAATAAGGACTGCTTGTCAAGGTTCAAAAAGTTTGGGTCATCTAGCTCTGTGGGGGGTAGCTTGCTTCAGTTTGGAATACCTATGATAGAACTTATGTGGTTTACGAGGTATGCCAGTGTTACGCCTTACGTGTAATTGCACAATGGATTTTTTGCCGTGAATTTCGAGCTAAAATTTGAGTTACGAACATTCTTAAAAGGTTGGTTGAAATACTGAGAAAATATAGCTAAAGATAATTGTTTTTTACGTGTAGCTTAAATCCCCAATATATCGGTCTGTTTTTATATTTTTATTAAGTTATGTTTGTATAAAATATTTGTTCTTAATAAATATACTTTTTACAGACATGCCAACATTCAGACCCCTCTGTCAGGAGAAACATTATTTTAGGATTTAAAATTTAACATGCTACTGGTGTATTTTTTGCATGCACAAAGTACACCCGTATGCAATTTACTTAAAAAAAAAACCCAAACAAATTAAACATAATTACATATTTTATTAGTTTCTAAATTTAATTAAAGTAAACACAGCGGTAAGTCATAAATGGTAAAATAAAATTTATGTATTTAACAATGCATAAGTTGCTTACGACCTTGTGCTAATAAGGGCTGCTTGTCAAGGTTCAAAAAGTTTGGGTCATCTAGCTCTTTGGGGGGTAACTTGTATCAGTTTGGAATACCTATGATAGAACTTCAGTGGTTTACGAGGTATGCCAGCGTTACGCCTTACGTGTAATTGCATAATAGATTTTTTGCCGTGAATTTCGAGCTAAAATTTAAGTTAAGAATATTCTTAAGAGGTTGGTTAAAATACTGAGAAAATACAGTTAAAGATAATTGTTTAAGTGTAGCTTAAATGTCCGTTATTATATCAGTCTGTCTTTTACATTTTCATTAAGTTATGCTTGTATAAAATATTTGTTCTTAATAAATATACTTTTTACAGACATGCCAACATTCAGACACCTCTGTCGAGAGCAACATTATTTTAGAATATAAAATTTAACATGCTTTTGGTGTACTTTTGCATGCACAAAGTACACCCGTATGCAATTTACTTTAAAAAAACACAAACAAATTAAACATAATTACATAGTTTATTGGCTTCTAAATTAAATCAAGCAAATTAAATTAAAGTAAACACAGTGGTAAATAATAAAGTGTAAATTAAAATTTGTGTATTTAATAATGCATTAGTAGCTTTTTTAGCTTTAAGAACTTCTTTTTCAGAAATTTTTTTCTTGTAGCACAGATTCTGATTAAAATATTTACATTTTTCCATCATCAGGGATTCTAGAGTCTGTCTAGGCAATTTTAACCTAAATTCAGTTTGGCTTTCCTACACAGTACTGAAAACTCTTTAACATGTAGCATTACTGTGTGGAAAAAGTAATATTCAGCATTTTTTTTTGCAAGATTTTGTATTTGATTGCTGAATTGTAAACTTTCAGTTGTTCAAAATTTTTCTTAAATTCCGGAGCAATCGGAAGAATTTCCGGAATTCTTATTAAATTCACTCATTTCTCCGCAGCAACTCCGGAGAATACGGAGTAGTTGGCATGTCTGTTTTTATGATAAAATCGAATAACAAAATGTTTTCGAGAAACTGGCATGAAGTGAATTTACTTAATTTTATTTCAACGAGGAAAATGTGATTAGAAATCCTGCTATACAGTACCAATTGTACAATGCCTATTTACATTCTTTGTAATGTGTTTTTATTGAGTATTCATTATTTATCAGCCCCTTTTCCTTCTTTAAATAGATATAAGATAAAAATTATGGCGTTTTTCCTTGGTAAGGGAGGAAGATCTTGAGAAAAATTGATAGCATTTCAACAGATTGTAATAGGATAAGTTGATCTCACATAAAAGCAGTTTGAGTTAATAACTCTCGTGCCTTTAGAAGTTTAGATGAACACTAAGACAGACATGTCAACATGCAGGCACCTCTGTCAGAAGCAAGATTTTAAAACTTAACATGCTAATTTGCAAATATATGCAATTTACATACATAATAAACAAAACAAAACAATCCAAACAAATTAGACGATTACATATGTAATTGCATATTTGTCAGAAGCAACAATAAGATTTTAAAATTTAACATGCTAATTACACATATATACAATTTACATACATAATAAACAAAACAAAACAACTCAAACAAATTAGACAATTACATATATATAATTACATATTTTATTGGCTTTTAAGTTAAAATTAAGCAAATTAAATTAAAAACAAAGTAGTAAATTATAAAGGAAAAATTAAAATTTATGCATTTAATAATGTGTAAGAACCAGGGTTGGCATGATTTAAATCAGTTGATATTTTGAAAAAATCATTGATTTAAATCATTTTTTAACACTTCTTTTAAAACCTATATTCCAAAGACAGGAAAATTGGGAATCAGTCAGCACAGTAATAACAATAAGTAAATAAGTGTCAATAGATAGCATGTGCTTTCCAAGAATTTAGGGGTTGTTATCAGAAAGTATGTAGTAGGGGGTAGTATAATTATGGATTATGACAGGTGGAATTCATGTTATGTAATGGGAGGTAAAGAGAGTATTACAGAACTTGAAATCTAGTTTATCTATAATAACAACAGCCGTGGCTTCAGCTGCCGGAATTAAAATTAGTATTTAGAAAAAAATCAAAGAAATCCGATTTAAATCAAATAAATCTGATTTTTTTGATTTTTTTAAAAAAATCATAATTTTTTCCAACCCTGGTAAGAACCCTTTCTTTTTTAGCTTTAACAACTTATTTTTCAGAAAAATGTTTCTTGTAGCAACATTGACCCTGATTAACCCTTTCCTTTTTAAAAGTTTAACTATATTGGAAGAACAATAAATAATAATCCTTAAACTGGTATAATAAATAAATAGCTTAACAACTTAAAGGTGCTGTTTGTACAGATACTTTTATTTGAGGTCATAAGTAAGATACATGGAATCTGACTTCTCAAGTACAGAAAGTTTAAATACATATATTTCAATAGAAAAAGAAATAAATAAGTTAAACGTAGAACTATCATCTGTTATATATTTAATAATGAAAAACTGTGCATGAAATAAACTTGTTTCATTTTACAATTCTTACATATTCTTAATTAAAATCCACTTTTTACATAGTGTTAAATAATATCAGAAACAGTAAAATTAAGAAAATATCGAAGCAAAACATTAATAAGGTATACAGATAATAGTCTTCAAGCTAGTGGTACTTTTCAAAACAAAGTGCAAAGGAATTCTTAATTGTTTACACCGCCAAGTAGTCTCACTTTTAATTTGATTCTTGTAACACACACGGCATTTCTTAGTAGGTTTTCTTTTATTCTGACTCATTAATTTGGCAATGACTTGTACCAAGAAATTCTAAGTAAACAATATGCAATAGTGACTTGTGATTTTCACAAGGGATAAAAGTGTTGCCAAATTCAGTACACAAGAAATTTTAAACTAAATTAATTATCATATTTAACAATAACTTTAATCGCATGACGAGTATAGCTCGTCATTGTGCGGTATGAAATGAAAAATTAATGACGAGCTAGACTCGTCATTTTACCTGAAGGGGTTAAAAAAATTGCATTTTTCTATCATCAGGGATTCTAGAGTTTGACTACTCAAGTTTAATCTAATTTTAATTTTTTTTCGCAGTACTGAAAGCGCTTTCACATGCATCATTACACTCGGAAAGATTAATATATTCAGCCTTATTCGATTGCTGAATTGTGATCTTTCAGCTGTTCAAAAGTTTTGTTATTTTCAAGAGTAATCGGGGAAGTTTCCGGAGTTATTAATTTTTTTCATTTCTCCGAGTTGCACCGGAGAATCCAGAGTAGTTTTCATGTCTGGTAAGATGGTAACAACAAATTTGCGATGGACAGTCATTCCGCCAGAAATAATGCTAGTAAACTCATTTTAGGTACGAATGTTTCCAATAATTTTTGCCCCTGTCCAATCACTTTCTAAAGTATAATCAAACATATTTCTGTAGCTTATGAATTTTGCTGATCTTTTACCATACATGCTATAAGATATTAAAAAAAAAAAAAAAAAAGGAAAAGACAAAACAAAACTATTGTGCTGTTAGATGAAAACACAGTGTCGGCACCAAGAATCTAGGTCGACGATTATACGGGGTTCCTGGGCCGAAGGCCTTATCCCCAATTAGTGAGAGATAGAAATTCATAAACGAGTATCCTTTTTAAATTAACAAAAATTTATATAAGAATGCAGGTCTTTTAGATAAAATAAATATAATTAAAGGTAAAGAAATTGGCCCATCAAGTTAAAATAATAATTAAGTACAAGATATAAAATAAAAGAAAAATTAAGAGAAAGTTTAGGGATAGCTATATAAAAAAAGAAAGACTAGGGATAGCTAAAATAAAAGAAAGTTTAGGGATAGCAAAGAATTTTTATGTTTTTTTTAAAACATTTTATAATTTTTTTTATTAATTAAGAAAAGAGAAGCACAAAGTGCCAGTAAAAATTTAAAAAAATGCACATTGCAGTAAAAGTAATTAGATTAAATTAAAATTCCCACATCGTCTGTACGGGGATTCGATTCTAGGACTTCTCGTATTGAACTTCGTTTCACTGACCACTGCGCCACAGATAAGTTATTGGCACCAAGAGCTTATAATTTCAGCTTTCTCATGTTTTCTTCAAAGCAAGTTATAAAAAGTTACTAAAAAGTTTCAATGTATTCATTTAAAACATAATTAGTCATATTATTAGACTATTACCTCAGATATGATGGAAATAAAAGCTGGAATTCCATATTACCTCAATCTACTCTGTTGATTCAGTGTAAATAAGAAGAAAAAGATTTTGATTTATTTTTATTTTTGAGTGCTAAACCAAATATCAGTACCTAATATTCAGTTGGATTTCGGGCAGGTAGGAGGATATGGGAGGAAAAGAACATGACTTATGAACACTTGAGAATGATAAATTATTATTCATCATACTCAAGAAGGGGAGGAACAGGACGAGGCCTCTTAGGAACAACTGTCAGACCATTTTCTTGTAGACTGTAATCTCCCTGTCAGTAAGCTTACCCACGGTTATAGTACGCTGCAAATTCAAGTTAGAAAATTCCTTCTTCAGACAATTAAGAGTCTTAAAGGTTGGAATTGATTTTGTTATTTCGTATACACACATGTATGTATATACACACATAGATATATAATATATATATGTATATATATTATATATATTTTGTATATACATATTATATAGATATGATATATTATATATATATATGTATGTATATACATATAATATGCAATATTTATAATTATTATATTATATGTATGTATATACACACACATATATAATATGTGTATATATATATATATATTATATATATATGTATGTATATACACATATATATATGTATATATATATATGTATATGTATATATATATATGATTATATATGTATATATATATATGAATATATATGTATGTATATATATATATATATATATATATATATATATGTATATGTATATGTATATATATATATACATATATATATATATATGTATGTATATATATATATATTATATATATGAAGTTGATAATGAGAAATAAAAACAAAGCAGAACATGAAACTAAAAGACAAAGGTTTAATGATTCAGAGTCTCATCAACAGTACCCACAAAAATCATCTCAAACATTTGAAAGCATATAGAAAATTAAAAAGATACAAAATATTTCTTACCACCAAACAATTTTCTCCTTTCTTGCAATTGCCTTCGGTACGGTCTGAGGAGGCGAACTGAAAAAGAAACACACACATATATATATGTATATTATCTTGCAAACAATATACTTAATACCAAGGTAAATCATGTATAATACTGTATATGTAAGAGAAAAGTATGAAGTTGCAATTCAGAATCTTGTTCTAAATGATGCTGTTTTAACAGCTGATATTTTTTGCCTACTATCCAATATGATTTACAATCGAATGGGAGGTTCAAAGAATTCTTGAAGCATTTGACTAGCCCACGGATGGAGAAAGGAGCATTATTATTAATTATTATTATTATCATTAATGCATTAGCTTAGATAAAAAAGTAACACTTTCCAAGATATTCATAAATGGTTTTGTTTGGAGATCTACGGTCTACTTTTATGCAACATGAGGGCTAACGAAACCGGGACCTATTGCTTAAAGTCGATTCCGAACGGCTGCGAATATCCATGACACAGTGGGATTCGAGCCCACGAACTCCGGTACCGAAGATCAGCTTGCTAACCAGTCAGCCATTGTTTGGCATATTCATAAATGAAAGCAACATTGACGAACCTGGTGTTCCAGTTTTAGAGTTCTGTGTTTTTATGTTTGTTTAGTTTGTATTTCTAAATGACCCCCCTCCCATTGGAAAGTGATCCTATTAATATTGTATTATGTTACTTCCTAGGAGCAGGCATTTTTAGTCTCCTTATCCAGTAGGATTTGCAAACGAATGGAAGAATCGAAGCATTCTTGAAGTCTTCACATGGGTGGAGAAAGACGCATTATTAATTATTATAATTCTATATAAGACAATAACACTTGCAAGGATAAAAACAGATAATAGGAATAAATTAAAAACAACATTGACAAAAAACTGATGTTCTAGCTGCAGAGACTTAAGTTCTTTGTGTTATTAATTTTTCTGAATAAGTTCAAAACCTATCAGAAAGAGATTTTATAAATATTATGCTGTCATATTTCATAGCAGTAGGCATTTATAGCTTCCTTATTCCATATTTTGCAATCGAGTGAAGAATTGAAGTATTCTTGAGGTATTCACATTGTTAGAGAAAGACGCAATATTAATTATTATTATTGTTTTGAACGTATTATTCTAGATAAGACAATAACACTTACAAATATAGGCGTAAATGAAAACAACATCGACAAAAACTGATGTCCTAGCTGCAGAGACCTAAATTCTTATTTTTGCGTAATTTATTTTCCTGAATGAGCTCCCCATCCAATAGAAAGAGATCCTATTAATATTGTATTATGACACTCCATAGCAGCAGGAATTTATAGCTTTCTTATTCCATATTTTGAAATCCAGTGGAAGAATTGAAGCATTCTTGCAGTATTCACATGGTTGGAGAAAGGCGCATTATTAATTATTATTGTTGTTTTGAACGTATTATTCTAGATAACACAATAACACTTACAAATATAGGCATAAATGAAAATAACATTGACGCAAACTGATGTTCTAGTTTCAGAGACCTAAGTACTTATCTTTGCGTAACTTATTTTTCTGAATGAGCCCCACTCTTCGGAAGGGGATCCTATTAATATCACATTATGATACTCCTGTTTTAACTTCAGACATTTTTAGCCTCCTTATCCAAACATATGATTTGCCATCGAATGAAAGATTCGAAGCATTCTTGCGGCGTTCGAGCTGAACACGGTCGGGGAAAGACGCATTATTAACCTCCCGACCTCTTATCTTCCCATCTTACTTCTCCTTTTCGGAGAATCCCACGCCAAGGATAACAAACAGATGGTTTTCAGGGGAGGAGAAAGAAGTTTTATCAGTACCGACCCATCCAACTCAAAAAAGAGAAAAATGAATAGAGGTCCCATTGCTAAAGACTGACAAGAATTGGACAAGTAAAGCCTGGTCACGAGTCAGAATATTAGGACAAAGCCAGCAATTTACTGAAATAGAACTCAGCAATTACAAAAGTTAGAACATAAAAAAAAATTTTAAACTTTCGCAAAAGAGTGCTTTATTACAGCTGTAACTTTTTAAAGACGTTTCACTAGCTTCATACACGAGGTCAAAGAATAATTTTTAATATTTTTTGTAATCTTATATTTCACAAAATATAATTTAAAGAAAGGCATTTTTTTTAAATTTTAGGTAGTAGAAGGGATATGAAAGACTATCCCGGCTTTCATAAAATGGGAGCTTTCAAAAAAGAATAAGAAATTGATGAAATATATTGAAAGAATATACCTCGTTTTAGTATCAAATTTTAAATTATGTACTTGTACGCCTGATTACTAATTTGTTTTGAGGGGACTTAATACCTAAAAACTTCATTAAAACAGCGATTTTGATTCATCATGAAATAAATTGCTCTATTGTAAAATTGTCGATAAACATTCATACTTTAAGAATGATATTTTCACAGCTTTCTAAAAACGCTCTAGCCGTAAAAAATGATTTAGTTTAGTATTCAAGAAGTACATTTTTAACAACATAAAATATATACCAAATGAAAAGAATGAAATTTGCTTATCTGCTAAAAACTTTTGAAATGTGTGTATTAGAAACTAAATTTTTAGATCAAATTGAAATAAAATACCTGCTCTTTCTGTAAATCAAAATTTTAGAGGTATCTGATATTTTAATATTACAAAATAAATAAATAAATAAATAAATAAAAATTTTTAAAAAGTAAATAAAAATAAATAAATAAAAAAAACTACTAAGAAAATGTAAAGTATAAAAATTTGCATTTATCGTGATGTAAGACAAAATACAATGGAGCCTAATTTATACGTTTTTGTCAGTTATACGTTTTTTATATTGGTCCCTAAACATCCGTAGGAAATTTTCACTTATACACGGAGCCGAATCTCATATTTCCTTTATACGTCATAAAAGTTGTAATTTATCTAAAATAGTTCAAAAATTCCGTTTTTCCGTTACATGAAATTCAAGTTTTATGTCTGTGGACTTTGATTTTACTATCGAAGAATATTCAAATTATAATGTGGATTTACTAACTCGAAATTTCTTTTGATTGATGAATTAATTGAGTCATAAATTGCATAAGATGAAAGTAGCAGTGATGGTGTTCACCATCAGATTTTAGTGAGGCAATATCCTGTGCAGGAAATCTACGATAATTTTTTATGTGTACTGATACAAAACAAGACGCTTTTTCAGCAGTTAAAGGTTTTCCCAAACGACTTATTAAATGCTAAGCGAAACGGTTCATGGGAGACAAAAATTGTTGATTTCTTTAAATCATAAATATTTTTTTTCTGGAAATCAGTTAGCTTGTTTTATTGTATCTCCATTTTGAAACACATGATAAATTTCGTCTTGTTTATTTATTACTAATATTGAATCTGTAAAAAACACCAATATAACAATGTGTTTATGAATTGATATCGTAAAATTTGAAATTTAATATTTCATTCATGCATATTTTTTTTTCTAGGTAGTTTCAAAAACATATAAATAATACTCCAGTGTATATTTCATTTGTACGCTTTTTTATTTATATGTTTTGTTTTTCTTTTGGTCCTTTGAAAAGCGAATAAATAACATTCCTTAAAACAATACTTAGTTTCTATTTACTATAAAAAATAAAAAAATTCTAATCTACAATTGCAAAAGTTATGTTGCTCATAAGTGGATTCTATTTTTTTTCCACTTGGAGTATATATTTTATTTTTGTTTATAAAATTTATTATGTTTATTAAAAAAAAGAGAAGTTTTTACACACATTATTGATAATGATACATAATTTTACCGACATCTTAAAATATTAGAAAATGGACTAGCATCTGAAATTTTTAAATACTGAATACCATAATGTGAAAATTTTAAATAATTTACTCAGTTTAAATTTATAAAAGTTTGGATACTTAACAAACATTCAACGCACCGAATTAAAACATTTCCTCTAAACTATTTAAACAATCAAAAAATAATGCAAATGTATAAAATATATTTTTAAGTAATAAAACATAAAAAATTTGAAAACAATGGGAAGTTAAATAAAGAAATATACATGGGTGATTCTAAGTAAGAAAAAATTTTCTGAAGATCCTACAAAATTTTCTGAAAAAGTATACGTCACTAATTTAAAATAAAAACTAAATTAAGGTTAATTTCTGGATGTCAAAACTAGAGCTGGATGATATCTGAACTTTAATATTATGTTTTATCGTTTACCAAATATCAATATATTAATATGTTTTAATATATGTATCACCTTATAGTAGAGTTGCATATATAATTGTACTTTGCATAAAATAATACAAACACATATATATCAATGTTTGTATTGATTATATAGAAAACAAACATACAATATCTTAATCTGAATACATAAATGTAAAATGTAACATATTGCTTTAAAAAAGAAAATCAGATAGCATATTATTACAGTTCTTCGGCAGAAAAATTATTTGTGGACCCGTCAAAAAAGAGAAAAGGGTGAGAAAAGATATAAAACTTTCTGATTATCTTCGAAATTAATTTTTATATTTTTTATTTGAAGAGGAAGATGGCTTTGAAAAACTTATTTTTAATTTTTAGAAACAGATTTTTTGGAAAATTCTTTTCAAATTTTCGGGGGAAAAATTGTTTTTAATAATTTTCGGAACAGACTCACACAAATTTTCGGAAAATTCGGAAATTTTCGGATCAGACTCACCTCTGGAAAAACATTCAAAAAATCAAAGAAATATTATTTTAACTGAAATATTTTTTTTCTTCGGGTAGGGGGAGAGAGGATAGCTCACAACAGAATTTATTAAAAAGAGAAAGGTTGCTTAGAAGCGTAAGTTTGGCGACCACTGTATTAAGAAGTTCTTATAGTTAGTCTAACGGGCGTTAGATGGCTCTGTCGTCCAATTTTCTTCTGAATGTCCACTTTCTCTTCTAAGAGCGGGGTTTTTCTAACTGCCTTCGGGCTTTTGCACCTAACGGATCGCTGTGTACTTTTCTTCCCGCTCGGTTCATTATAGCAGTAATGTGTTTCCGTGGAGTGTTTTGCGGTTCCCCCACCCTGCGATCGAAAAATGTTAATGCTGGGATTGTCGAATTTTGATAATGATCTCCTACAGCTAAGGAACTTCCTAGACCCTGCATGGGGGTGAAGAACCCTCCCCTTAATCGACGATGATGCTCATTTGCTAAGCATAGTCCCCAAGATATTTCCGCTAGAATTCTTTATCACTGGCACTCCCAAGACATATTGGGAGACATATCTTGAGTCGCATATAACTAGGATAGTATTTCTGGAAGCTAGTTTCAAATAACTCCCTTTTTGATACCGTTTAGTAGACTCAGTGACTTCGCGTAGGTTTCTGCCAACCGAGGAAAATACAATATTTGCCTCCAATCTCCTATAAAATATGTTATTATAAATGTAATTTTCCTGAGCGAGAAAATACTAAGCGTAAACAGATTTTTTTTCTCCATAATTTGAAATTTTTACAAACTAAAAAACAAAATTTAACTGCGAATATGATTTTTAATTTTAATGTTATTAAAAGTGTATCTAAACACAGTAGTATCACTTTAAGGAAAAGTATTATTAATTTCAAATTATTACAAGTATTATTCAAAAACTACTGACTTTCGCAATATAACAAAGAATCTTTTCACAGAAGAAAACTTTTTGCATCAACTTTTATATATACATGTATATTAACGTGTCTCTTTAATATTATACTCAACTATAAAGATTTTGCCGCTTTTAGCAAAGGACTTTCGTTCCGCCTACTAGGCTACTCGTAAGTTTTCGAAGTGACTTTCAAACATATGAAAATTAAATATTTAATATAAATTTCACCAAAATTGGAAGGGTAAAAAAAGTTGTTCTCGCTAGGATTTTCAGTTAGTTTATAATTATTATCCGTACTTATATATGTGTTATTTTATTAAGAAAACTTCTGATATTTATCATTATATTCCAAAGGCTTTACAAACAATATTAGCTCAATACACAACTGTAACGCTGATAGTTAAAATATAGTAAATGAAATATTGATAAAGTAATTACACAAAACATGTTTTCTTAAAGCATCATTGAATACAGTTTTAACTTTAATCAGAATTACAATAGCTTTTAATGTAAAAGTTCCTTTTCACTGGATTTGCATAAAAGATAATCCCCTGTCTTGATATTGTTTAGAACAAACGGTGTTAAAATATAAACTTGCATTGATATGTTGGATTAAATATTTAACATAAACTTTATCAGAGGTCGTAACAATAGAACAAGATATATTTTTTCTAGGACCTTTAACTAATTTATTATTATTGTTACTTTTCAAGCACATATATAATAAGAAAACTTCAGATATTTATCATTAAATATACTCTAAAGATCTTACAAACAATAACATTTCATTACATTACTGCAAGCTTGACGGTTTCAAAAAAATATTTAATGCAATATTGATAAACTATACAAAATATCTTTTCTTAAAATAGCTCTGAAAACAGTTTTAACTCTAATTAGAACTACGATGACTTTAAATGTAAAAAGTCCAGTTAACTGAGGATGGGTAACTCCTTTTCTTAATACTGTTTAGAACTAACGGTGTTTGAATATCAGCCGAGATTGAAATTTATTGACAGTAAATAGTATAACATACGCTTCAGAGCTATCGATTTAGAATCAGGTTAATTCAAAATTTGTACGAAAAAAAAAATAAAAGAAAGATTTTTCTTGCTAGGTCTTTTAACTAGTTTGTTATCAGTATTCATGAAAGCATAAACGTGTTTCTTTAAGGGTACAGTAGATTTTCAAATTGATAAAAATTAGGTATTAATTCAATATTTGTATTTTAAGCTAGTTGTATTCCCTAATCTTACGATATATTAGGCAGAAAACCGAACTAAAAAAATCTTTTATTTTTGAAAAATTATTAACGTTTAAAATTTGTAAACAAGCCGCCAATGAAGGGCCTTTAATGTTTTTTAAATGTTGTAATCTGTCTAAACTTTTAACCTGATTAGAGTTATCCAACTGCTTTTCTTATATATGGTAACCACATACACCATTCATTCTCGAAAATTCATTTTTAAATATTCGTTATAGAAACTACAAACATTATAAATTCAATGTTAGACTGATAGATAATAAAATACCGAATGCAATCTCAATAATGCAACTACAGAAAAAAAAAATTCTTAAAGTACTACCGAGTACAGTTTTAAACCTTAATTAGAATTTTGATTTTAATGCAAAATACAAAATTTACAGTATAAAAAATACAAATACTTTAAATAATAAAAATATACTTTTGATACAAAAGACGTATCTAGTAAAACCCAATACTAATAATTTAAATTTCAATAATTTAGTCGGAGTTTAATGAGCTATATTTAAATAGTAATTTCTTGTTCCGACACCCATAGGGAAAATATTTGACGACACACCTCCTTGTTAAGACAGTAAGAAAAAAAATTAAGATGTAAGTCACGAGGGATCAAAATAACTAGATGATTCAAACTATGAACAATTTACTTATACGATAATACTACCATCTTAATGAATACAGAATTCCTCCTCCAGGCTGAAATAGGATCTATTTAATGTATCATTGTTTCTCGACGTTTGTAATAGAGCTTATATCTATTATTGTTTACAATCTTTCTACTTAATTATGATTTTTATAATTTTAATCTTTAATTATTTTGTATACTTTTGATACACGATGCATTTCCTATATGATCAAACTTGATTAATGAGAAAAGGTTGCCTCTCATTGGCATAGCTAGACATTTTCTGTTTGATTAATTACGGAAGTGAAAGATTTTTTTAATCTGTCTTTAGATTTAAAACAACAACAAATCTTTTTGCTTTTACAAAGTTTCAAAAATGAAATTCACAGCTTTGCACTTTGTTTCTAGAGATCAAAAACGAAAATTACAGCAGCGAAACTTTAAGAAAAGAATATGAATATGATTTATATTTGTTTCTAACAAATAACCTCCTAACATTTTTATGCTTATTTTTCAACAAGGGTGTCAAAAAGGGACCACCACTGCATCAGGAATACAATCGTATGAATGAGTCATATGGAATGAGTTACACCATACTGCAACTTTTATTGAGTCATCACAAAGAAATTAATTAAAATGCGTCCTAAAGCATACAGTAAAAAACTATGAATTGAACAGGCTTGCAACTGCTGAGGTACTTTCAAAAAGGTGAGAAAGTGACAAATAATACAGAATAAGTGACTAAAAAGTGACTAAACATTGAAAAAAAAAAAAAGCGATATTTCTTTTCCTCTTGATTACAGATGCTATTATTAAGATTTTTCTATTTATTTTAACTCTAAATCAAATGATTCATGCAAGACATGATTTTAGCGTCAAATACAAAAAGGTTAAAATTTTGTTTAACACAACTCAACATTGCTTTTTATTCAAGAAAATCTATAAATTAGATTTGAATACATACAATACATTAATTTTATAATCACAATTTTCTGCATATATTAATGATGTTTTGAAATATGTACATAGCTAGATTAGAGTATCTAAACGAAAATTGTGAGTAAAAGAAAAAGAGAAATGTGTGCTTTGACGTAAATTACTTTAATGTATTAAATGTACATTTCAGTACAAATGTAGATTTCAGGAACTTGTTTAAGACTTTTTAAAATCACTAAATTCTGAAAACCATATGACTAATTACATTTTAATAAGAAAAATAAGATTAGAGCATCACATTTTTGGTCATTTATTAAAATATTTTATTATTAATTCAGATTTTCTTTTTTCAACAAAAGACTTTGCTGTGATACACCATGAAAAAGTGACTAAAAGTGACTGTTTACTTAAAAAAGTGACTAAAAGTGATCAATTGTAAAAAAAGTGACTAAAGGTGAGAAAAGGGACAGAATTGCAAGCCTGATTGAACTGTAAATAGAATTTTTTCCCCCGGAGAACTAGATTACCACAACATCTTTAAGATCGAGAAGGTTTTCATACGTTTTGTATTCCTAGGAATTATACACGAAAATAATGCTCAGATACATAAAAATAAGTAAATTTAAATGACTTCATGTCTTCAAGAAAACCCCTAATTTTGCAGAATGAAAACTAGGGCTGAGCAAATAATAATAATAATTGGTTTATTTATGCTTTAGTATTTTTTCTTTGTTTATCGGTTTATATACAAATCTTTAACGTTGGATGAAAATTAAAAAAAAAATAATCACTCAAAGATAGCAGTCCGTGGAAAAAATAGGAAAAATTCGCTAAATAAAAATTATGGCCATTAAATGGAAATTTTACTTCATGTTTGGTTTGGTTTGGTTTGGAGTGCTACAGTCTACGTTTTGCAATACGAGGGCTAATGAGACCGGGACCTACAGCTTAAAGCCGATTCCGGATGACTACGAACATCCATGCCACAGTGGGATGTAAAACACCATCTATGTTCAAAGTTCCATAAGAATATTGATTGAATGCTACATCAGAGTTAAGGACATAACTTAAGGCCAATTTTGAATGGCTATGAGCATCCATACCGGCAATGGGATTCAAACCTTCGAAATCTGGTAACGAAGAATAAAGCCCTACTCATTCGGCTAAAGAGATTAGTATCTGTTATAAATACTCATATTTTAAATGATTTAAACACAGTTAAATTAGATCTCCAGATACAATCCAAGGTATTATTTGCACATAACGTGCATAAACATTAGATGCGCCGATTGACAAATTGTTTATAATGATAACCTGTCTTTAACGATATTTTTTAGGTCCTACAGTATCGTTATGCACAGGTTTACTGTATATGTGCTTTTCCGCAATTTACCCAGATGTCATGTTGATTTAAACTCTCCGTCAAATTACATGGCAGCAACACGGCTAAACGATGGCGCTAGAAAGCGGCTCGTGCCGGAAAACAAGATTGGAGAAACAAAACAAGTAAAAAATTCAATTATCCGAGGATGAAAGGAATCCGCTATAGATTCGGTTTCTAAAAAGTGGGTTCCAATAATTAAACGTTTGGGAACTTTTACCCGAGATAAATTAAATTATTGAAGTGACTTACTGTATTACACACACACAAAATATAAATAGTGAATTTTGTTTCAATATTCTTTGACATTTTATCTTTCTCGTTCGAAGAAAGGTTTCGAAGCAATAATGATTAAGAATAACAGGGTTCCCGCTGTTTTTTTAGAACAAAAATTAAGGACTTTTTAAGGACCAAAGTAACATTTTATAAGGACTTACTTGAAATACACGGCATAAAGACACAAACCCTATTTCCTGAGAAACATATTTTAATGACTATGAACCAGACAAGGCATGTTTAATAAATGCCCTACAATATTTCAGAATTTTTAAAAATGCTTAAAAATTAGTAATAAGATATGTCTATATGACAAAAACTAATTTTGAAAAATGTACATCTAAAGCTTTTTGAGTGATCAAACTAGAAATAAATTGCGAATAAAATACAATATTATAAACAATACTTTTTGAGGGTTTAAAAATTACTGATTGATATATATATATATATATATATATATATATATGTATGTATATATATATATATATATGTATGTATATATATATATACATATATATATATATATATATACATATATATATACATATATATATACATATATATATACATATATATATATATATATATATATATATATATATATATATATATATATATATATATATATATATATATATACATATATATATATATACATATATATATATATACATATATATATATACATATATATATATATACATATATATATATATATACTATATATATATATATATACATATATATATATATACATATATATATATATATACATATATATATATATATATATATATATATATATATATATATATATATATATATATATATATATATATATATATATATATATATATATATATATATATATATATATATATATATATATATATATATATATATATATATATATATATGTATGTATGTATGTATGTATGTATATATATACTAGCTGATTATACCCTATTTTTTCTGGGAAAGAAGAAAGTTTTAGACTTTTCTATTACATTCGATGCACGGAAAATTAAACTTCCATAAGTAATTGAAATACCTACAAACTCCCCATCCTCTATTCTTCATTTAATTAAAATTTGCCAGACTGTTAGGAGAGGGCAGCTGACTTTATGCTTTAAACCTTTTCAGTATGCGAAAGATTCTTTATTTGTCAAATAATAAGTAACTAAGAAAAAACTGTCCCATAAGAAAACTCATAGGAAATCAAGTGACGATGGTGGATCGTGTCGATGGAGAAATGGATCATATTCCAATTTAAAAATTAAGGAGTTTTTAAGGACCTTTGGCAAAAATTAAATAGTTTTAAGGTCCCTTAAAAAGGAAAGCTAAAATTAAGGAGTTCTTAAGGACTTTTAAGGACCGTTGGAACCCTGAATATCATTGGGGACACTTACTGTTGTACCTACAAACATAAACAAATATTTGCAAAACTCGTAAAAGTTTCAAAACAATAATAATTATAAAAATTATGTTGCGAAAAATTGTGGTAGTTATAAATCCTTAAATATAAACAAATGTTTATAAAGGATATAATACGTTTTGAAGGATATAATACGAATGAAAATGATTGGGAAGAAATGTAACTAAAATAAATACTTAAGTATAAACGGAATCAAAATAAAGCTCTGGGTATAGTTTGTGATTCTACTTCCAATACATTTCAAAATATTTAAATAAATGGAAAGTAAAGCGACAAAGGTAATAAATACAGTTAAGTGTCTAGAGAATAACAGCTTCACATCCTCTAAAAAAATTTTTGTATTCAGAATTTATTACATAACCTTTTTTTATAAAAATATGCGAGCTATAGAGAAGGCTTTGGAACGTCCTTAAAAATTTTCAGTTACACAATTGTGTTTTTTGTAAAATTTAAAACAAGTAGTAGAATATAATAATGTTTGATATTGACGTTTGATAATTTTTGTATTTGATACTTTTGATCAATTTTATATTTGATTTCGCTATATAAATTTAACGTAATTTATTTTACACTCTTGTGAATTATATTTGAGTTTCTATAATGAACTTTCAGTTTGTGAAATTTTCTAAATAATGAAAATTTTATAGAACCTTATACACACAGAGAGAGAAAGCGAATTTTTATCTAAAATAATACTTCCCTTTAATCTTTTTAACGCATTTAACTTTGATGCAATAATTTAGACTGCTTTACGTTAGAAATTTGTTCCTTGCGTGTACAATAGATAATTTACTTGCTAAGATAAATGCAAAAATTTCCAAGAATTACATTTCAAAGAATTTCTAATATCGAAGCCTTCAAAAAAATATCACGAAATGAAAATTAAATACATTAAAAGAATGTTTTATTATTTTGAGTAAAACTCGCCCTCTATACGAGGTGTCTTAAAAATAATGATTATTTAGAAAATTTTGGTAAATGGAAGTTCACACTATAATTTATGACAGTGCCAAAAATATTGCTTTAAAATTACAAAGTAATATCAAACATAATAAAATCATCTAAAATATCAAGTGTCAACATCAATCATTATGAGTTTCTAAATTTGGTTAAGTTCTAAAGTTGTGTAACAATAATTCTAACATAAGTTATGGGAAACAACAGCTATGTATATAGCTAAAAGTTTACATGTGGATGAGGTAGTAATTCAATTTATAACAAATTTCATGCTTGAGAAATAAAATACTGAACAGGGATATCCAAATTTATTTTATAGTAAGAAATGGTAATTCGAATCGAAGGTATTACTTCAAAATATCGTGTATTCTTAACAATCTGTCTCGTAAATACAAGATAAAATATATGTATACACACATAAACAGCATTATCCAGCATTCATATGAAAAGTGCAAATTTAGGGCTTTGTTATAAGCAAACAGCAAAATATTCAATGAGTGTCAACTATAAAGAACTGTGATCAGAAATCGGGATAAATGTTTTATGGATCATTCCGAAATTTTAGCTGTTCGGAAAAATAAACATTTTTCAGTTTGTTTAGATATAAGTTTAGATAGTAAGGGGGCTTAACAATTGCTCAGTGACAGCTTTGGTACATTTATCTAACAATTCTTTAGTTTTATATGCCACTAAAACACATAATGAAAAAGATGTTCTTACCTTGTCAAGGCAGGAGGCACGGCACTGGGTAATGGCAAGAAAAGACTTCATTTCTTCATCGGCACTACTCATCACAAGTCCCAAAGAGGTCCCAAGTACGAGACCAACGAGTACTAACACAGGCTTCATCGCTACAACTAATCCCAATAACGGAATAAGCAAAACTGAACTCCCGGCCGAGGATGCTCGGTTCTTAAATCTCCCTCCAATCTTTCAGCCCGGTTGCCGTTTTTGGCAAGATCTCGCCAACGGCTGGCACGGGAGAGGAAAACAATGCTCTGCTCCGTTATCTTTCCTGAATCTCGATTCTTCCTAAACATCAGAAATGGAGCAATTATTTTCGTTTTTTGAAAAAAAAAAATGCAAAATCCCTACCCATGAATTACGATAAAAAGAAGAATGGCATCGCTCATAAGCGCATAATTAATTTTGACTGACGTAAAAAATTGGTTGAATATGAAGAGTGGTTTGTGTGTGGATTCCCTGTGATTGTCCGGAGATATTTGTATTATTACCGGATCGTGCGCACTCCCAAGGAAAAAAAATAAAGCAAGGGTATTTCTTACTATTCTTTGAGAAACAGAAATTGTTTGAAATTTATTTTCATTTTCAATTTGACGTGCAAGACAATCCGGTCCGTACAAAATTGAATCCGGTTTTATCTTTATAAACCCATTAATTTGGGTGAGGAAATTCGAATTTAACACGCCAGGTTCTGATGACAGAGAAGAATTTGAGATTAAAATAGTTCTAAAGAGAATTTTTTTTTAATCTATATTACCAATCTCTTTAAAAGGTATACTTAAATATCGTACGTGAAAAAATATTTGTAGCCTTTAGTCACGATATAATAAGTGCTGGTTAAAGTTGTGTGAGGCTGTTTGTAAAATGGTTTTTTAATAACAATAATGTTAAATTACATATTTTAATGTTGAAATTTTGAAGCGTAGAAGAAAAGGTAATAAATATTAATGTAATGAGTATTTCATTAATTTTAAGTCTGTCTAACCCGAAACATTTAATGCATTGCTTTATCTATAGTACCATTATTCTGTCAATAATTTAGTGAAATTTCAGCTGTAAAGCCAGACTAAAATTTTTGCTCGTTACTGTTTTCCATTCATGAAAAATATGAGCAATTTTAAAATGCTAATAGATATAGTATTAAGAATATTTTGGTAACCGAAACTGTAAAAGTATGCAGAAATAGCAAAACCGAAACATATTTATTGTAAAAATTAAAGAAATGAATAAACAAATATTAATTCTAAAGGTTGTCGTGAGGTTTAAAAAGTCCCGGAAATCGTCACATACTACTAAAAGGTCATGCAAGGCAGTGACGCAGCCTGAATATTTCCCAAAGTCTTAATTCAAAGCGCAGTGATATTTCAATCTCATGAAAAAGTCATTACAGACAAACACATACACTCTAAGTACACACATACATATATACATAAATATAAAACGTAAATACATAATTATGTATGGATACTTAAATACGCCATAAAGCGGATCAGAAGGTATGTAATTTCATTGTATCTTGAAAAATATACTTGCATCCTCAATGTGTCTTTTCCTTTACGTTCCAAGTTTTTACCAGATATAAATTTACCTGGTAAATACTAGAGAATAGACTAGAGCATAACAGTTACTAAAGTATGAAATGGATCAGCAACGTTGTATGTAACTTCATTGTGCCTTGAAAAATATACTTGCATCTTCAGTATAAGTTTTCATTTACGTTCGAAGTTTTTACCAGATAAAAATTTACCTGGTAAATACTGTTACCAGAGCATAAAACGGATCAGCAACGCTGTAATTTCATTGTATCTTTAAACCAGTGGCGTGCGGTCCATATGTGCAGGGTGTGCACTGCACACCCTCGCAAAATTATGAGAGACAGTAATTTTCTGCACTTATGTCTACCTATCTTTATATGGTATATAATAAATATTATTTATAATATATTCAATTATGTTGATTTGCTTGCTTGTATTATCGCAGTGCGTGCGGTACTAGGTGCTGCACCACGTAGCGCGTTCAAAAGCAAACAAACATAAGAAATTTTTATGTGTATTTTTATTCACTGCGCACTAAATTGAAAATCACGCTTTAAATGTATGGGCTACTGGAGAAGCACAGCATACTATAGCTCTGAGGCAAGTGCAGCTATTTTTCCCGCACTTGGCTTTCAGAATCATCCGAAGGTACGGTTTATTAAGCGTTGTATTAGAGCGGGGACTTACGTGCTGAACCACTTTTGGTTTTTTAACTGATTAACTTGCCATACGATTTTGCAGACGGTTAATGTTTAAATTTATATATTGTAAGATTTTGTTTTCATGGCAATATAAAAGAAGTATTTCATCAATATAAAGGGAAATGTTTTAGTGTGGTAAATTAATTTCGGTGATGCATTATATTGGGTTGTTCGGAAAGTCATTTCGTTTTTTTTGGGGAACATGAAAGACAGTTTTCGTATAATGAATAAATATTTTATTAAATTATATATTGGCCATTCTGGTCCAACACCTTTTGCCATCTTTCTGGTAGTAGCATAATTCCACGCTCATAAAATTTTTGGTCTTTGCTGGCAAAAAACTGATCGAGGTGGTTTTTGACCTCCTCATTTGAGGTGTAGGTTTTACCGTCTAAAAATTTTTGGAATGACCGAAACAAATAATAATCCGATGGTGCCTGGTCTGGAGAATTTGGTGGGTGTGGTATTGTATCCCATTTAAGCTGTAAAAGCTTTTGGTGAGTGACCAAACTTGTGTGAGGTTTCGCGTTGTCTTGGTGAAACAGTACACCTTTCCTGTTGATTAGTTCTGACCTTTTCTGTTGAAGTTCATCATTCATTTTGTCCAGCTGATGACAGTAGACTTCCGAATTAATCGTTGTGTTATCCGGTAAAAGCTTAAAAACAACGATTCCTTTAAAATCCCACCAAACAGACAGCATCACCTTTTTTTGGTGAATATCGACTTTGGAAATGGTTTGAGCCGGTCCATCTTTTTTACTCCATGACCTCTTGCGTTTGACGTTGTTGTATATAACCCATTTTTTGTCCCCAGTGATGATGTGCTTCAAAAACGGATCATTTTCGGGACGTTTGAGAAGCGAATCGCAGACGTCAATGCCGACAC
This sequence comes from Pardosa pseudoannulata, assembly GCA_032207245.1. NCBI lineage: Eukaryota > Metazoa > Arthropoda > Arachnida > Araneae > Lycosidae > Pardosa > Pardosa pseudoannulata. The sequence continues at coordinate 93,198,793 of CM063503.1, read as the reverse complement.
AGATTTCTCTCTGTGAGAATATAGGGAACCCATACATCGAGCTTCGAGGATAATACCAGGCCTTTCAAGTGGTCATAAACTGTTGAATTTGATAAATTTAACCTCAATCTGATCTCACGTGTTGTTATTCGCCGGTTCGCATCAACTAATGCCTTTATCGCGTCTTTATCAGCTTCCACCGGACTTCCCGAACATGGTGCAGCTTCGACATCAAAATTGCCGGATCGAAATTTAGCGAACCAGTTCTGGCACTGGCGTACTGTCAACACACCTTCTCCATACACATCGGTCAATTTTTTTCTGGCTTGAACAGCATTTTTACCCTTTCTTTAGTAAAACAGTAAAATATGTCGAAAATTCTGCTTATCGCTCTCCATATTTAAGAGGGTACCAACCAAAAACTACTGCGTAGAATTAATTGGAATTTTTCACACACAAGCCTTGCTATATGAGCTATCAAAGCATATAAAAATTATACGGCTTAAATGTGAAGTTGGGTGAAAAAAAATACAATTAAATCCTCTGAGGGAAAAAACGAAATTACTTTCCGAACAACCCAATATTTATTGAAATAATTCGGGGAAAAACAATTTTGTTTTATTAGACAAAAAAGAAACGAATTCTAACAGAACAGTCCAAATTTTACCATTCATTGTGTTTTACAGACAGTATATAAGTTATATCTGTAACACCATATCCCTGGTTTTATTTTTAAAAATTGAGAAAATGTTTGTCGCAGAATATATGATTTTCAAATGTTAAAAACAATTAATAAATATAATTTAATCCACTGACGAACGAGAAACAGTTCGTTCTATTGCGCCAGCGTGCAGTGAAATCCTCTGCACGTGGACTAGACTTTCGGTTTGTCGGCACCAATGAGCATCCTGATGAGGCACCGCAGAGGCGGGCGCCGTGTGGTGCTACGTTTGCTGAAAATATGTTTTCCGTGGAAATATAAGCTTTTCGTTATTTTATTAGTAATACGGATAGACGTATGGATTTTGTGTACAAATAAATAATAAACGTTAAAGAAGTGTTTAATGTACATTTTTATGGTTTTATTATTATTGTTGTTGTTGCTCTCTGCACACCCTGCATGACCACCTACCGCACGCCACTGCTTTAAACATATACTTGTATCCTCAGTGTATCTTTTCATTTACGTTCCAAGTTTTTAGCAGATATAAATTTCCTGGTAAATACTAGAGCATAGACTGGAGCATAACTGTTACCAGAGCATAAAACGAATCAGCAACGCTGTATGTAATTTCGTTGTGCCTTGAAAAATATACTTGCATCCTCAGTGAATCTTTTCATTTACGTTCCAAGTTTTTACCAGATATAAATTTCCTGGTAAATACTGGAGCATAGACTGGAGCATAACAGTTAGAGTATAAAACGGATCAGCAACTCTGTAAGTAATTTCATTGTATCTGTAAAAATATACTTGCATCCTCGGTGTGTCTTTTCATTTACGTTCCAGGTTTTTACCAGATATAAATTTACCTGGTAAATACTGTAGCATCTTTAATTTACGCTCCAGTATTTACCTGACGGATTTAAATTGAAGTAAATGTATGAATAACTAGGAAAATTAAACAGAAATTTCAGAAGAGAATTATGACATATACTACTATTTTTCTTTTGAAAAATTACAAACCTTGTATGACAACAAAATTCGCAAACAAAATGGCATAATCAGTAATTTATAAACTACCATTCTACAGTAGTAAATTAATTCTTAAGCTTAAGGCCAGCTTTTTCAAACCTTCATCCTCATTTATAGTCACTCACTGAAGTTAATGTTAAGTTTGTCAGACTCTTGTGACAAACTTAACTACATACTCTGTTTGTCGGCTCTATTGCCAGGAAATGTTTTTACTCTTTTCATGGTTGAAAAGGATCTTTCAACGCAGTCAAAACTAGTGATGTACACAAGTTTTAGTAAGTAATTTGAAATGGAATGAGAGGTTTCAAAGAAGTAAAACTTCTTAAAGGAGAAAAAGATTCAAATTTAAACTTGGAAAGCAGAGAAATTATACTATTTTGATGTATGAATAAAGTTGGGACCAGAAAGAAAGAATGCCTTAATCTGTATAGCTTTTAAAATGGAAATTTCTTAAGGCAGCTCCATTGCATATATGTATTAATATATAAATGTAATCCGATAATTATAAAACTGCTGGGAATTATATCCCCTTTTACTTTTACTCGCCCTGGCTACTGGGCAAGGAGAGGCCTAATCAACTAACAGGAATAGCAATGCAGTCGGGCCATAGAAAGAGACCGGCATAAGTCTAATTAAAACTTTATTTTAGAGCTATTAAAACGGACATCTTTACTAATCAACGACAGGCAAAAGAAAGACACAAAAATAACTCTGCTCGAATAGAGGTGCACCCAAAAGCGCAGACAGAAAAAATTTTCCCAAGGGACAAGAAACTTACTCAGCGAATTTAAGTGTTAAGATCAGAAAAACCTGGATCCATTTGCTGGAGACAGCTGGAAAACGTGTTGAATAGACAAAAAATTCACATCTATAGGATAGAAAGCTTTGGGAATTGTATCGAAAGAATTTTAAGTCGAGGACTCTCCTTTCGTTTGGTTTGGTTGTTGAGTGCTACGGTCTACTTTTTTTGCAACACGAGGGCTAATGAGACCGGGACCTACAGCTTAAAGACGATTCCGAACGGCTGCGTACATCCATGCCACAGTGGGATTCGAACCCACGAACTCCGGTACCGAAGGCCAGCACCTAACCAATCGGACGTTGTTCCACTAGGACGCTCCTTTGATTAAGACATTTAGAGGCTGGGAAAAAGATTCTAAGGAATTAAAATGGGAGAGAGTAAATTTTCAAGGAAATATTAAAGTAAAATAATTTATATATATATACACATACACACACACACATATATATATATATATATATATATATATATATATATATATATACATATATATATACATATATATATACATATACATATATATATATATATATATATATATATATATATATATATATATATATATATATATATATATATATATATATATATATATATATATATATACATATATATATACACACATATATATATATATATATATATATATATATATATATATATATATATATATATATATATATATATATATATATATATATATATATATATATATATATATATATATATATATATATCTATATATATATATATATATATATATATAAAATATATATATTTATATATATTCATATATATATATATATATATAACTTGATTTTTCTCAAATTCTGTTTTTTTTTCCATGTAATGCGTATGTTATATCAAAAAGTTTTTAATATTTTTTTTCATGAAATTTTTACACGTTGCTTACAATATAATTTTCACCCGATTTAGCCTAAATTTTCTTGTATATTTCCTATTTTTTTTTCGATGATAAATTTAAAATTTTTAAGGAAAAAAAATCATATTTTTCAGATGCTTTTCGGTTTCCGTTTGGAGCACTACGGTCTACCTTTTGCAACACGAGGGCTAATGAGACCGGGTCCTACTGCTTAAAGCCGATTTCTCACGGATACTAACATCCATGTCAAAGTGGGTTTCGAACGCACAAACTCCAGATTCGAAGGCCATCACCCTAACCAATCGGCCATCGTTCGGCTTTCATATGTTAATAAAATTATATATGTATCTTAAATATATACAAATTTAGGTTCTAAGTTACTTTAAAATATTTTTTTATGTTTTTAAACAACCAGTTTGTCTTAAACTTAATTATATTTTTAGTAATCAAGCACATTTATTAATCATGATGATGCACATGTTAGGCTTGATATCATTTTTATTAAGAGCAAAGAGTCTCTTATTTAAAACTTTCTAACGAAAATATTTTTTATGTTTCGAAAATGAAAGATATATGTATGTGCAAAGATAATAATTTGTCTTAACTATGTAAAAACAAATTATTTTTGTGAAACTGGTAGTTTTCAAGGTTTGAGAAGTCGAAAATGATATTTATTCAACTTTTAAGAATAGTATGTCTATTTAAGTAAGGCACAAATAAAGAGAGAACTTACCTAGACATTATCTCGTTGTTTCGTGAGCAATATGCTCAATGCTCGAGCACAACAAGGGTGTTTCTTTTTAAAAGTTTACCAAATAAGCAGTTTACGAGAAGGTAATACCTTTGTACCGCAATATAGCATAAAATGCAAAGCAACTTAAGTAAGGCACAAATAATGAGAGAAATTACGTAGGCAGTTGCTTCGTTGGTTCGGGATCGAGCTACATTCTTAACGTAAGACCACTCAGTGGCTTGTAAAAGCAAACTGTTGATTTTATTTTTGTCCTGTTTGTTTCACTCGAAGCAACAAAACAACTAGCTGAGTACTTTCCCTCTTTATTTGTGTTTTATTTATGTTGCCTATGCATTTTATGCTATAAATTGAAAAATTCTTGGATAGCCATATGCTCATTTAATCTTTGATGCCGCATTTTAACATGTTATTTAACCCTTTAGTCTGCATTCTAAAGACTACTTGATTTTACGACATACACCTATGATAGTAAATGACTCCGTATATATTTACTTGTATCCTATTGCGTAATTGATAATAAAACACAAGAAACCGGGAGGAATTCAAAAGAGAAATAAATGGCATACGAAAGAGTTAAAGATGTTATTTATTTTGAAAAGAGTTTCGTTGCAATTTCATGTATCTAATCCGTCAATATTCCACTTTTTGCTGCAAAATAATCTTCCGAGGACCTACGAAAGCATTAAAAATCCATATGAAATAGAAAAATTATTTAGTAATTATTTAAGAAGTTACAGTCTAACTCGTTTATAACGAGCTCTGATTTAACGAGAACTCGGATTTACCGGAGGAAACGAGAATATTTGGTTGGATCAATGTTAAATCTATGGAGCAGAAGATGCATTTAACGAGCAAGACCTGGTTTTAGCAAGCAATATTTTTCTGTCTTGCACTCTTTTTTTCTCATCTTTCTAGCCTTTCTGCCTTATCTTTGTTTTTCTTCTCCGCGGTTTAATACTTTTGTACTTTTGTTTTCCTTTATTTTTCGTTCCGTTTATTGTTTCATTCCTTTAAGACTGTAGCTCAACTAGAAACTTTTCGCTTGTTGAGGGGTTAATTGTCATTAAATTAAGAAAAGTATTTAATTAAATCAATTAATGTAATTAAAGTAAGTATTAATTAAATTTTAAGTAAACTCAGTCATTTGATCTCCCTAGCCCCCCCCCCTTCTGGTACGCCTGCCTACAGGACCCGTTTATTACGAGCACTCGGATTTAATGAGTAAATGTTACGGTCCCTTTGTGCTCGTTATAAACGAGTTCGACTGTAATATATGCGTCTTTGTTATGAGATAAGTAGAAATACTTAAAGGAGAAACAACCATGAAAAAAAAAATCAAATCGACGAGAATGTCAGTATGTAATGTCCAGTCAGGTCGGTGTCGTGTTGCAGTGCAAAAAAGACATGGTGATTATAGTTAGTGTCTCCATAAACAATGATATCGGAATACTTAAGAAGCATCACTTCAAAGATTTGCATCATACGAAGAGAATCTACCACTAAGTCCAGTGTTTCAGCAGTCAAGTGAGTACGGTTTCGACTTGCGAAGATTTCATATGCTAACTACACACATAAAGATGATTGATAATGATAAAAAAAAAATGATGATATATAAACTTTAAAGTAACAATCCTGACGTGGATACATGACTTTTTGTATATTTATTAAACTCTTTGTCTCTCTCTCTCTTCATCTCTCTCTCTCGCTCTTTATATATATATATATATATATATATATATATATATATATATATATATATATATATATATATATATATATATATATATATATATATATATATATATATATATATATATATATATATATATATATACAGTAGAACCTCTTTTTAACGACCCCACGATACAACGACCCCTTCGTTAGAACGACCATCTTAAAAAGTCCCAAATATTTTACCATAGGAATAATGTTAATTTTGAATCATTACAACGACCCCCAAGCGTATTAATTTTCGTTAGAGTGACCGCCAATTTTAGTCCGCAGAACTCATATGCAAGTGGGCTATTTCAAAATTATTGTAATTCGATTCCGACGACGGAGAAAAAATCGACTAAGCTTTTGAAAAAGTGAATGAAAAAGAAGCCTTCAATGCAATCAATGCCTTGCGTCAATATTTTGAAGGACAATTTAATTCTGAAGATTCCCTTCAATATCTAACGGATATGGAATCAGTGATAATGAAAAATTCCCAAATGAACTTGAAACAGGCGTCAATCAAAGACTTTTTTTTCAAAAATTCAGTAATGGAAATACAAATAAATAGAAGTGTTCTCTTGGTATGTACTGTTGCATCATTTCTTTGCTGATTTTTTTAAAAATTATTTTTTCAATTCGTTACAGAGACCTTTTGTTACAACGACCATACATTGGTCCCACAGGGAGTCGTTATACCGAGGTTTTACTGTATATTCCGCAAAGTTTTCGCTCTGGCAGACTGATTGCAGGAAATTCAAGATAGGCTCTCTTTGTAATGAGACAAATCACTCATCTCATATATATATATATATATATATATATATATATATATATATATATATACTATATTGCCAATGATAATCGGTCACTTGCGATTTTAGACATTTTGTTGAATATCTAAAAAATACAATTCAGGACAATTCAAGGGAATTATCATAAAACCTGAGGCGTGTAAACAGGATGGTAGATGTCATATATTATAGCTAAGCGTTTTTCTCGAAACCCCATAGGGGACCATCAACAAACTAAAGGAAAACGAATGTGTTTCATTAATTCTAAAAATTAATATAAAAATTAATTCTAAATAATGTTTCATTGCGCATGCGCGAATGCAATCAAAATATAATGTGCCCAAAATTTCATATGTTATTAAAAATCTCTGCAAGTAAATGGGTAAATATGTCATATTTCTTTTACTGCATGATATTTTAAAGTTGAGGCTGTCATAAAATCGAATATTTGTTCCGGCTGCAGAAGAAACATTGATACTGCTGTTCCCAATATACTCTATGTATATTTTGTATTTATACGAAATACTATCTTTGGATACAGCCCCTCATCTTTTTGCTTCTTTTTGGAAACATTGGATTTCAAGCTTTTTCTATCGACGATCGTTTCCAGAATTTTCAAACGGTATTTTTTGGACTTTCACAAAAGTAGCTTTACAGATTTAGCTAATATATTATGCACATTATATTTTGATTGCATTCGGGCATGCACAGTGACATATTATTTAGTAAATTTGCTCATCTTTCATCCAATAGTTATTAATTTTTAATTCTAATTGCAGGGTATTGTCTACAATTTCATTTGTCATGCATCCAGAAAATAGCATTCTTTGATATTGAGACCTCTGCAAATTATAAGCAAAACACTTGGAGAAGTTGGGATTGCTTTTATAAAAATTTTAATTTCTCTACAAATATACGTGCTATCCTCATAACAATGAATACAGATTATTTCAAGAACTATACTAATCGTATGATAAAGTTTCAACGGTTTTCACACATTACTTTTTACAGGGTTATCCAAAATATATTCATTTTTCTTTAAATTGTTGACGGTCCCCTATGCGGTTTCGGGAAATATTCTTAGTTGAAATATATGACGTTTCCTATCCTGTTTACACACCTGAGGTTTCAGGATAATTTCTCTTGTATTTTCTTAGATATTCAACAAAATGTCTAAAATCGCAAGTGACTTGTCATCATTGGCAATATAGTGTATATATATATATATATATATATATATATATATATATATATGTGTGTGTGTGTGTGTGTGTGCGTGTGTGTGTGTAAGGGAAATTCTCAGGGGTTTTCAAATCTTAAATCAAGGGCTAAAATTTCCCGCGTCATTTTGCATTCCCTTTTTAACCCCTAACCTAAATTGACCACTGGGGCTACAGTTTACGCTCTCAGAGAAGGGGCCTGACTAATTATAATCCTTTATGGCCCTAGCGGACAATTTAGGAAATTTCCAAATAAAAAGGAGATACACGCTGTCGGAGACAGATTTTTCTAGAGAGATTTTCCTACAGATGTTGACCCAGTGTTACGTGTCTTGTACATAAAACTTCATGCTAGCTGACTCTTCAGTTTGTCCTGTTCCTAAGATGAAGTGGCAACCCGTCCACCAACGTTATCTTAATAAAGGTCTTTAGCTAAAATGGTATCATTTTTATGGCCCTGACTGCAACCACCCATATATATATATATATATATATATATATATATATATATATATATATATATATATATATATATATATATATATATATATATATATATTATATATATATATATATATATATATATATATATATATATATATATATATATATATATAATATATATATTATATATATACCCTTCAGTTACCCTTCAGTTTGTCCTGTCCCTATGATGAAATGGGAACTCATCCTCCAACGTTATTTTAATAAGTGTCTTTAGCTAAAACGGTATTTTCTTATTGCCATGACTGCAACCACTCATCGAGAAGTCCGTCTCTCATTACACACACACACACACACACACACACACACACACACACATATATATATATATATATATATATATATATATATATGCATTTATCTATGTGTGCGTGTTTCTGTGAACTAGACTTATTTTAATATTCAAAAAAGTTTTGGAGAGTGAAATTAAAGCTTGATTCACCATGTAAAGATGTTTTCCCTTCATGAAAGGTATACACAATGATTCCATTTTTCCTTTCTTTGTTAACTTCTTTCTGAAAGAAACCTCAACATATAGTAAAAAAAAAGTTGAAGCAATTATAATTGTACCTAAAATTTGTAGAAAGAAACATTATATAAAACATCTCCATCAATGAAGGTCCACAAGGTCCGTAGTACCGTCGTCTTTAGTGTTATGTTAATCGCAAAACCTTCGTAGCACTAACAGCAAAACTAACAACCCCTTGGCGACGGAAGTTTCATTTGGCGACAGAAATTTCTCTTGGCGATTTCTCCCCAACTTTCATGTGCAACCCTGTAAGCAATATATTTTTGCTTTTATCGTTGACTGAAATGGGAAGGGGAGGGGGGACTCGTAATGCCTTAGGCTACCCTACCGCTCTACAAGGCCACAGGTGAGACCTACGCCTTCCGAGATGGGTCTTTAGCACCCTCTCACAGTTCGAAACTTTTTTTTGTTTAATGGACACCACAGTATTTTTTCCGATCATTTGGGAAAGTTTGACAGTGGATGAATTCATTTTTTTGCAAACACGAGGAATAGCTAACTATCAACTGAAGCTTAGACGGATAATTTTCAGTTGCTATCCCACGACATTTATTATAAACTAGCATACAGCCCGTCATACAACGGGATTAGTAAAATTTTTAATTTTCCAGGATTGTAAAGTATCCTATGAGGCAGGTAAAAAATGGTTTGTATTTTAGCTGAGAATTATCTGATACACTCTCAATAATTTGTTTATCTTCTTACTCCTCTAAAGTCTCCCGATACTGTGAATTCAGTTTAGAATGACATTGAATTCATTTATACATAACCGTGATTTATACATAATTTGTTTTTATACATAACCGTGTGGTTATGTATAAAAAACAAACACACAATCGAACAACTTCTTAATTTTCAAAGATATATAACTTAAACTCTAGATATTTATTATTCCTTGAAATAGACTCCTACACTTTTATGAAAATAATTTGTTGTTAATACCGGTGATAAAATTTCCATTGCAACAAAAAATAATCGATGATTAAATTTGAAATTATCACATATGTACCTAATCTATTATTTAAGCCAAATATAAAAGAAAATTATTTACGTCATATCTAAGCTCAGTGATGAAACGTATGAAAACAATGCAGAGGATATTTAAATAATTTAAAATAAGAAATTATTAAATGAGATGGTTAAAGGATTGACGTCATAATGCTAAAAAATGTTTTTACCTATTTATTATGTGATAAATTGTTAAATTTAATCCCCTGCTCTTAACCGGGGAAAATAGGACTTGAATTAATGGCATTCAGCTCTCGAAAAGGGGGGAAGGGGGAGATTTTGAAAGTTTTAAAGATTTCCTTTGAATTTTGCTAACTTTAACTCATCAAGAATCCAATATGGATGCCCTATCCATTCCAGGTCCAACCGCTTTATAAATTCGAGGACAGACGGACATATAACTTAAGCTATTATTATATAGGGGATGAAGTAGAATTTTAAAGATTTTACATTATTAACAAGTCAGTTCATTAACCCTTTAACGGACAGCGGTTTCGTAGCGAAACCCCCTGTTAAAATGTATTTCTCTCTCCTTTTAAAGACATATAAATGGTTTTTTCGACTTTCTATATTTTTGGAGCTTTAAATTGTTAATAGATTACAGAACTACACTTAATTTATTTTTATCTTTGAAATATACATGTTTAAACTTTCTATGCATAAAGGAAGCATCAATCTGATTTTTCTCGCTTATGTCCCCAATGAAAAATACTTACCTAAAACAACACTTGGGAATTATTTAGCTATTTATTAGATCATTTTAATGATAATTATTCATTATTCTTCAGATATAATTAAAATTTTAAGAAAGAATTGCTTTTATGTGTGAACAAGGGGTTAGATTCACAGCTAACTCCCCTCCCCCCCAAAAAAAAACCTGCTCTCCGAAGAAATGTATTCTTTTCATATATTTGATATTTATAAGGTTTATAGATAATATTTATTACCTAATTTCATTAAAATTCCAAAATTTTTTAATTATGCCCTTTAAATGGTTAAAGATAAAAACATATTTCGCTTGATTGATGTGAATAAATCACATTTATAGAGGAATCTAATTCTTGGGTTCTTTTAATAGTCATATTTTCAAAAGTTAATATTTGTTTCTTTCAAGTAAGTCAATATAATAAATAAATTTAAGAAATGCTTTGTAAAAAAATTCAATTACAAGACATACTTCTTTCGAGATGAGCCTTTAACCTCCTGTCTCTACTTAGACCTTTTCTGTTTAGTAGACTTAAAAATAGATAAATAAATAAATAAATAATCTAACACTCTTTCTTTAGAAAAAATCGAACGGTTCTCAGTATATGGATTCAATTTTTTCAAATATAAGGAACAGCCAATCATCAATTGGGTCTTCGATGAATTTTTATTGTTTTCCCTCTATATGTATTATAAATGAGATAGAATTGTAACAATTTAAAATAGGTATTTTTTAATCGGTAAAGATATTTTACTGGTTGAATAAATCACTTTTATTATAGTTTCTAATCTTTGGTCATTTTTTTTTAAATTTTCAACTGCTATTTCGAATTGGCTGATTTCGGAACTCTATTATTTGATTTCCAGGATCTTGATCTCTTTTCTGATACTTGTAAATTTTAAATACTTAATACGATTGGACTCTTTTTTATGGTTTAAATTTTATAATTTCTGTAAATAGTTTCACAAAAATTTAATAAAAAATCCAATTAAAAACATAAAATCTTTTTTTTAAAGAAAAAGATGCTTGCATCCACAAAATTTTTTTTTTAATTCTTTTTCTTCTACTTTTCTTTAATTCTTGTAATTGAAGCTCTGATTTCTTAAATTGCAGCATCTTGTAGCTTGTAATTCTTATTCTTATTTTTATTTTATATTCATTCCATGACATTTTACCCAAACTCAAGAAACCTAATCATTAAACTCTTTAACTTCATAATCTCTAAATTATCATAGCCAATATCAATCCTATAGTTGTATGCATCAAACTCTTAGATATATCTGAACTAGAGGGCTTGGCCCAGGTTTCAATTGGTTTGGTGTGGATCCCTACAGTCTACTGTTTTTCTACACGAGAACCAATAAAACAGCAATCTACTGGTTAAAGCCGATTCCGAAAGGCTACGAACACCTATGCCAGCAGCGGATTCAAACCCGCGAACTCCGGTACCGAAGAACAGCAACCTACCATCGTTTACCCGGTCCCAGCTTTGAATTGGTTTGATTTGCATCTCTACAGTCTACTTTTTTTGCTACGCGAGAACTAATAAGACAGGAATCTACTGCTTAAAGCCGATTCCGAAAGGCTACGAAGAACCACGACAGCAGCGGATTCGAACCCGCGAATTCCGGTACCGAAGAGCAGCAACCTACCATTCGGGCATCGTTCGACAGGGCTTGGCCCATAAAGTTTTGAGTTTTTAGCTTCAGTATGATTCCAGTGCGATTAAATTTTAAAGTTTGTTTTCTTCAAAAAAGTCAAGAGACGCAATGAATAAATTTCAAGTTATGATTTCTTAAATTGTCACGTCACGTAACCCTTAATTGTTATTTTTAATATTTTTATTTTACATTGATTCCATTACATTCTGCCCAAACTCAAACAATCTAATCATTAAACTTTTTAACGGTATAATCTCTCAATTACTATAGCCAATATCAATCCTATAGTTGTATTCATCAAACTCCTAGACATCTTTGAACTAGAGTGCTTGGCCCACGAAGTTCCGACTGTTCAGCTTCCAGCACGATTAAATTTTAAAATTTGTTTTATTCAAAAAAGTCAAGAAACTTGAATAAATTTTAAAAATACTTTTTAAATATCTAAATTACGCTACGAACATTTGTCAAGATAGGTCTTTAATACTCTCCCTCTCTACTTGAACCTTTTTTTTATTTGGTAGAATAGACATTTTCTAACACTATTTCCTCAGATGATTTGGGAACGCTTATGTATACATGAATCCCTCCCCCCCCCTTTTTTTAGCAAATGTCAACACCAAACAATCAAGTGAAACTTGGTTAAATTTCTATTTTTATCCCTCCATAGTTGTTATAAATTAGGTAAAATTCTAACTATTTCAATTCATTAACAAGCTGCTTGTTTTTAGAACAATATATTATACTCATTGAATAAATCTTATTTATTGGATCTTATTTATAATCCATTGGTTATGTTAATGGTTTCTTTACTCGGATCTTTTCTTCTGTAGTTACACATGAAGAACAACTGTCTATTAACGGAAACTGTGATAAGTTTCAATTGTTATCCTTCAATAGCTGTTATAAATTAGTTAAATTCTAACAATTTCAATTCATTACAAAGCCGCTTGCTTTTAAAGCGATATATTATACTTATTGAATAAATATTATGAGATCTTATTTATAATCCATTGGTTCTGTTAATGATTTCTTTACTTGGATCTTTTTTTTTTTTTTGTATAGTTACACATGAGGAACAACTGTCTATAAACAGAAACTGGGATAAATTTTAATTATTATTCCGTCATATTTTTTTTAAATGAGACATAATTCTAACTATTTTAAATCCTTAGCAAGCCATATTTTTTAATCCGATAAATATATTTCACTTATGGAAGTTTATAATCCATTGATTCTTTTAATGGTCAAATTTTTTTCTTTGATAGTTTTTTTTTTCCAAGAAAATGAATAATTTTCAAAAATGCTTTGTAAATTATTTCAGTTAAGAGAACTGCACTATCCGAGATGGGTCTTTATCACCCTCTCTTTGATCGGAGTTTTTTATTCTTCCTTAGAACCAGTTAAAAATCAGCGTAAACTCCAACTGTTACTCCGTTATGTATATATTAAATGATATAGAATTCTATCTTCTATATAATCTCTATATAATAATAGCCTAAGTTATCTGTCCGTCTTTCCTCGAATTTATGAAGCGGTTGTACCTGGAATGGATAGAGACATCCGTATTGGATTCTTGATAAGTTAGGGTTAGCAACGTTCGAAATCCATCCCTTCCTCTTTTCTAGCATTTAATGCCATTATTTCAAACCCTATTTTTCCTGGTCAAGAGCAGGTGATTAAATTTATCGCTTAATAAATACGTAAAAATAACATTTTTGCTAGCATTATGACGTCATTCCTTTAACCATCTCATTTAATCATTTCTTTTTTTAAATTATTTAAATATCGTTTGCATTATTTTCACACGTTTTATCACTGAACTTAGATATTAAGTAATTAATTTTCTTTTACATTTGTCTTAAATAATAGATTAGGTATTTATCTGATAATGAAAAGTTTAATCATCGATTATTTTTGTTACAATGAAAATTCTATCACAGGTCTTAACAACAAATTATATCTACCTCCAATGTGTAGTAGAAATGATAATTTCATTCCTTTACTTCCATTAATTACTGTGTAAAAAAAATTGGGAAGAACTTAACGATAATTTCGACTTAGCTAAGAAAACTTTGAATTATCTTTCTAAATAAATTCAACGTGATTCTAAACTGCATTCACAGTATCGGGAGACTTTAGAGGAAAATGAAGATAAACAAATTATTGAGCATGTACCAGATAATTCTCAGCCAAAAAACAAACCATTTTTTTATCTGCCTTATAGGGTACTTTACAATTCTGGAAAATTAAAACTTTTACTGATCCCGTCATATGACGGACTATATGCTAGTTTAAAATGGTTATAAAGCTATTTTTAAAAACATTACATTTATTTTGCCTTAATGATTCCCTTTTGAATTTTCAACGTTAAAATTTATGTTTCCTTCAAGGAAGTGAAGAAACTTAAAGAAGAGATTTAAAAAGTGCTTTGAAAATCCACTTCAGTAATAATTTAACCTTTTTAAGGTCACCAAAATAAATCATTAAAATTTAGTGTAATTAGTTTATAAATGCTATCTATGAACCTTGTAAATGTAAAATATAAATTTTCTTTACATTCTTTAGGACTGTTTGCCTTAGAGGATACCTAAGAAGGGTTTGGTTTGGAGTGCTACGATCTACTCTTTTGCAAGACGAGGGCTAATGAGATCGGGACCTACTGCTTAAAGCCGATTCCGGACGGGTACGAACATCCATGCCCCAGTGGGATTAGAACCCACGAACTCCGGTCCCGAAGGCCAGCACCCTAACCAATCGACCATCGTTACGCAAGGAGGTTTTGAGTTGTTTAACTGACTAACTCCTCCCCTTGTACAGCTTGAACATTATACTTTTTAAAAGTTTAACTATACTAGAAGAACAATAAATATTAATCCTTAAAATGATATAATAAATAAATAGCTTAACAATTTATAAGTAGGGTTTCTATAGATACTTTTATTTGGGGTCATAAGAAGAATAAATTGAATTACTGACTTCTCAGGTACAGCAAGTTTAAATACATATATTTCAATACATATATATCATCTGCTGTAAATTTAGAATGTCAAAAATATAAAAAAATCGAAAAATCATCCATGTCTCTAAAAAGTTTTTTTTTTTTAATTGCAGAAGCTCTTGATTCTACATTATTGACTTCCATACATCACAGATGTATGGGATTGGAGCTGTAAATAATTATGCAAAGATAAAGTAAAGTACTCCAAAAAGTAAAGTTTAAAAGAAAGATGTTTAATAGGTGGTTTCGCTACGAAACCACTGTCCGCTAAAGGGTTAAAGTAACTTGAATCTCAAAACAGAACGCAAGCAAAAGATAATTTTTTTCTTCCTTTTTTTTTATAAACTTGCAACTACTTTCATCCGTTCTTATGACCATGTAACTACTTTAATGGTCAAATTTATTACCATATATATTTACTTATCATTGTAACAGGAGAAGAAAAACAATGAATAGATTTAAGAAGTGAGTATAAAATCGGGTTTCCATAGCTTAATTTAAACTAGTTACTGAGTTTAACTGAGTTAACTTAACTCAAATCTCGAAGCAGAGGCAAATGGAAGTTGATTAGAAATTTAATTTGTTAAGACAAACAAATTTATCTTATTATATTTAAATTTTGCTGTCTACTTGGGAGTTTAGTAAAGGACAATAAAACTTTTCCATCGCAAAACTAAAAACACACTTTATTTTTCAACAATAATTCTGGGCTTCATTACTCAAATACAGAAGAAACCAGCAAAAAAATTTCGAGAAGGGAAGGAGAGCCAAGTTTTGTGTTTATAGATTTTCTAAAGTAGAACCTTGTTAGGCTGGTTGCACAGACAGCGAATTTTTTACCGAACGGAGAATTTACCGTCGCTGCTCAACGAAATCTACAATGTTAGTTGGTTGATTTTGTTAACTGGCGACGGTAAATTCTCCGCTCGGCAAAAATACGCTGTGTGTGCAACGAGCCTTAATGTGGGTCTGTACCCATCATATTGGATTTCCTTCACTTAGTGTTAAACTAAGGTGAAAATAAAATTTCAACTGGCCGGCTAACATTCTTTAATAATTTTTATCACGTGATAGAACAGCAAATTCTCCAAGATGCTATCTTTTTTTTTTTTTAAATTTATGTCTGTTAAATGTTCTTATTTGCAATGGAAAAATAATATACCAGAATTTCTCACAAATAACTTAAAACTAAATATATTTTTCTCGATTTTTTTAAAGGGAAAGATAGCATTGAAGAGAATTTGCTGTTCTATCACGGTATAATTTGTTTAAAAAATCCTTAAAATTCGTCCCAACCAATTGAAATTCTATTTTTTCCATATCTTAACATTGAGCAAGAGGTATCCAATATGGCAGGTACTAAAAGATGTTCTCCAAGGGTGCAAGTCACTAAAACTTCTTAAACGGAAAAACAAGAAAAATGTTTTATGGAAAATATTTTGCCTTAATTCCGGGTAGATTAGTCACCTTTTCTTATACGCCCCACACGTAATAATTGAAGGAAAGAAAATGGAAGTTCATAGGATCATCGGTTTTAATTTCCATTTTTTAATTTCCATTTTTTTTAGCAACTACTTTTCCTGGAAGAAGTTTCTTGCCCATTTTTCTAAATTGTTTCAGTGACTGTTAACATTGATGATATAATGTATTCGATGGTTAATAAAAAATTACTACACAGACAGCACACTAGCAGCGGATGCTCAAAAATAGGATACAAAAATATAAAATAAGCTTTACGATTTCCAAATACAGTAAATGAATCGTAAAATGAAAGCTTACCCGATAAGCCTCCTTGGTCTATACGCCCAACAATCGATAATTGACGAAGAGAAAGTGAAAGTTCATCGGATTATTGGTCCTCTAACAAAGTTTTAAATTCCCATTTGTTTAGCAATTACTTTTGGTGGAAGAAGAATTAATTGTTGAAATGATAATTCCTTTTCTTTGTATTATATTGTCCATTTCTCTAAACTGTTTGAGTATGTCTGTAAAGACGAATGATATAATGTATTTGTCGGCTGCTGAAAAATTACTACACCTACAGCACACTAGAAATGGATGTTCAAAAACAGGAGCCAAAAATAACGTAAGATTTACGGTTTCCAAATACAGTAAGTAATCGTAAAATGAAAATTCATTCGATAAGCCGCCTAGGCATGTAATGATGATTGACAAAAAGAAAATTCATGGGATCATCGGTCCTCCAACAAAGTTTTTAATTTCCATTTGTTTGGAAATTACTTTTTCTAGACGAACTAACTGTTCCAACTCATAATCCCTTTTCTCTACTTCCTATAGTCCATTTAACAAAACTGTGTTAGTCTGTCTTTAAAGATGGATGATATAATGCATTTGTCGGCTGATGAAAAATTACTACAACGACAGCACACTAGCAGTGGATGTTCAAAAACAGAAGTCAAAAATAACTTAAGACTTAGGGTTTCCAAATACAGTAAGTAATCGTAAAATGAAAGTTCATCGGATAAGCCGCCTTGGCGTATACGCCCTACAAACGAGGATTGACAAAAGGAAAGTTCATCGGATCACATCGGTCCTCCTACAACGTTTTTAATTCCCATTTGTTTAGCAATTACTTTGGCTAGATGAACTAACTGTTCACACTGATAATCCCTTTTCTCCACTTCCTATAGTCCATTTATCAAAACTGTTTTAGTCTGCCTGTAAAGATGGATGATATAATGTCTTTTCCGGATGATGAAAATTACTAGACCGACAGCCAAGGTCGGCTTACGTTGCCCCTAAACAATTCTTCAACTTACTACAAGTTTGAAATTTAAAAAATTGCGTATGTGTTACATTGATGCATATGGTCAATTTCAAAAAAATTTCAGCAACAGCATTTTAAAAAAAAATTAAAATTAAAAAACATTAACTTTCATTTTTTTTTCAAAATATGCTTATATAGACTTTTTTTTTAAATACAAGTTTTTAAGGATGTAATAACATTCGAGCTTAATTTTTGATACAATCGGGATTTTTAACTTTGAATGCAAATTTTTGTATTTCCCTGTCAAGATAGTCACTATATTTCTATAGTGTATAAAAGTGTTTGTTTTTCCAAAAATTAAAATAG
The DNA here is from genome assembly GCA_032207245.1 of Pardosa pseudoannulata. NCBI lineage: Eukaryota > Metazoa > Arthropoda > Arachnida > Araneae > Lycosidae > Pardosa > Pardosa pseudoannulata. The sequence continues at coordinate 93,180,455 of CM063503.1, read as the reverse complement.
TTTATTATCACTTTTTTTACTATATCATATTTGAAAAATGAAATTTAAAATATTTAAATGCAAATACACATTATTCATTGTTATTAGTGTTGCCTGATATCATACTTTCACTGCCTGTCACTATTTTAAATTAGCTGTAACAAAAACTTTTAAATATCGTTATGGATAGGTATTACATTTAAGTAACATATTTTAAAGGGATATATATATGTGTGTGTGTGTGTGTAACACGGCGATAATTAATCAGCCCGTTACACTCGAAAATTGGCTCCTATTATTTTTACTTGCCTGGGCTTGCTGGGCAAGGATAAGCCTAGGAAAATGTAATTAATATTAAGCAGCCGTGGCACCATTGCATAAAAAGAAAATGGCAAGTCTGTAGTGGAACTTTTATTTAATATTTAAGAAAACAATATGTTACTCTAGCAACAGCAAAGAAGGGGAGGATCACAAAAAACACGTTGCAATTAAAAAAGTTCACCCGACAGCGAGATATGAAACGAATTCTTCCCAAGAGAGAGTTTCTTAGTCGGCGATATAAACAATTAGACAGGAACTTAGATGAGAGGAAAGAGTGAGACATTCACCGGGAACAGCTGGAAAATATGGTAACTGGATAGAAAATTTGCATTTATTTTAGAGTTAGCTTTGAGGAACTGCTAAAAGAATTTTAAGTAGGGAACACTCCTTTAGATAAGATATTTTGTGGCTGGGAAAATAGATATTAAAGAATTGAGAAGGGGAAAATGAGAATTTTAGAGATTATTTTAAGTATAATAATTTCGATATATTGCATATATATATATATATATATATATATATATATATATATATATATATATATATATATAGTCATGGAATGAAGTAAAACTAAAATCAAAAACATAAATACACACAAAAAAGAAATTAGAGGAGATTGCATCCAAACGAAAGGAGATGTTAGAATAACAAAAAATGTTATTAGAAAATGAGAAAAAGGTTGTTAGAAAACAAAGGGGGCGGATGAAAGAAAGAGAAAAAGTGAAAGGCGGAGGGAAATGTAAATAACAGTCCTCGTCGTCGCCCTAACTCAGCGGGTTCGTAAGGGTTCGTAAAGCAGAAAAGAATGTCTGAATGGGACAGCTGAAAAAAAAGAGCTCTAAATAGCTCTAAATTAGAAATGATTAGAAAATGGGGACAAAAATGTAGCTAGAAAACGAGCGAGGGTGGGGGAATGAGAGAAAGAAATTCAAATCGCAGGCATCCTTCGTTGTAGTCCTAATTCCGCAAGGGATCGGAAAGAAAAAGAAAATGGGACAACTAAAAAGAAAAAAGGAATAGCTATAAACTAAGAAAATACTGAAAAAAATGCAAAAAAAGAGAGCTCTCTTTTTAATGGACACCCCTTGAGTTAGTAGCGTGGTATGACCTAGAGCCGGACCTGCTGTCAGCATACTACCAGAGGATGTTCAAAAAACAGACGCAAAAAAATAAAATATAACTTACGGTTACCAGACACAACACATTTATTAAAAAGGAAATACATGGTAGGGGACACATCCCCTTTAAGCAACTTGAAAATGAGGAATTTTTGTTATTTTTCGATTTGCCATAACTTTTTTTCTTATTATGGAAATTACTTGGAAATTTCAGCATTTGTTCTTTAAATCTAGTTAATTATGTTCCTGTATTTAACTTGTTTCTGGTAAATAAGAAACTTTTTTTATATAATAAAATAAAAGTGCTTGTTTTGAAAATTTAAAAAAAATTGCCGTCACACTGAAAGCACACTTACAGCAACACAAACTATATTTCAGCAATATTTTTTGCATTTTTAAAAACAAGAAACATTAGGTATTATTCTTCATCAATTTAAAAGTTATCAGAAATTTTACACCAGGAGAATAAATTTTCAAAAAACCTAAAATAATGTTGAAAAATTAAATTTCAAATACAATAAATACTCCATAAAATAAAAAATAACTTTAAAAAAAGTAGAAAAAGAGTTTCCTTGTAGTACTATTAACCCCTTCCGGTAAAATGACGAGTCTAGCTCGTCATTAGTTTTTCATTCCATACCGCACAATGACGAGCTACACTCGTCATGCGATTAAAGTTACTGTTAAATATGATAATTTAGTTTAAAATTTCTAGTGTATTGAATTTGGCAACACTTTTATCACTTGTGAAAATCACAAGTCACTATTGCATATTGTTTACTTAGAATTTCTTGGTACAAGTCATTGCCAAATTAATGAGTCAGAATAAAAGAAAACCTACTAAGAAATGTCGTGGGTGTTACAAGAATCAAATTAAAAGTGAGACTACTTGGCGGTGTAAACAATTAAGAATTCCTTTGCATTTTGTTTTGAAAAGTACCACTAGCTTGAAGACTATTATCTGTATACCTTATTAATATTTTGCTTTGATATTTTCTTAATTTTACTGTTTCTGATATTATTTAACACTATGTAAAAAGCGGATTTTAATTAAGAATATGTAAGAATTGTAAAATGTAACAAGTTTTTTAAATAAAAATTAAATGGCTATTTCATGCACAGTTTTTCATTATTAAATCATACTGAAAGGGGTTAAGCACTTACCTTGAAAATTATATATCCATACGTGCAATAGTTTTCTTTTTAGAGTGCGCGCAAGTTTGAAAAACATCATTTTGATTAAATGCATTTAAAGTTAAAACTTTAGATATTTTTATCATATTTCCATTAAAACATTTAATAAAATGGTTTAAAATTGCCTATATGTATACATTGTCCATTCTGTTTCTTTAGCCCTCGTGTTGCAAAAAGTAGACCGTAGCACTCCAAACCAAACCATTCTGTTTCTAATATTTTTACTTTTATAGCAATTTTATGTTTTGTTTTTTTTTTTGCTTTGCAAGCCACTAACGTAGCCATGATTTCAGCCCAACGAATCAGCTGTTGATCACTGTTGTATGTAAATACTCTTGCATAATTACCACTTTGTTAAGACAGTTCTTGCATAACACTGGTTCAAACAACATGGCCATCATTAAGTACATAAAATGCATCCTTTACCACTGTTTGAATCGGACAGAAGTTTTCGGGCATACTTTCAAAATTAAAGAGCAGGATACTGTCTATAATCTCCTAAACATTTTATGAGCAAAGCTGGCATGCTAAGATCTTTAAACATGTTTTTAATTATTTATTATAGAAGATAAAATTGACATTTTATAAACAAAAAACACTGAGGTTAATTTTCCACTATTAATATTCTAAAGTATTTCATTATCTTTACACTAATATGATACAAAATTACAAAACTGACATACCAAATATTTACATATATAATCCTATAAAATTTGAATAAGATCGTCGGTACCGGAGTTCCTGGGTTCGAATCCCACTATGGCATGGATGTTCGTAGCCGTTCGAAATCGGCTTTAAACAGTAGGTCCCGGTCTCATTAGCTCTCGTGTGCAAAACAGTAGACCGTAGCTCTCCAAACCAAAACCTACCACTGGATACCCAGATTGAGCGAGTACAACTAATGTACGTAAGGTACATAACTAGAAAATAAACACTGTTGAGAAAAGGTGGGTTACATATTTCGTGTATTGGGAGTTAAACGGTTACTCTATATATAATATCTACATTCTATAAATCTCATGAGGCTGTAGCAGACAAGATTACCAGATATTCAAGACGCTACCAAGTTTATAAATAGACTATGCAGTACGAATATAGTACATGAGAAGTCAAGGAAAATATTTTCTATCGGGGACTTACCGGGTTTTTAATGTTTATCGGTAAATATTTATCAATATGCTTTGCAATTATCAATGTATTACAAACTCTATTCCCAATATAATTTCCCGAAAAATTTACAAGCAGGTGAAATTTAAAATGTTACCTTTAAATAAATATATTACCCATAACTATACCTATGATATTGCTGTTAAGATTTTTTTTCTTCAATCATATGTGTTCTTACTGTAAGAAGCGTTTTATATTTTTAAATAATAGTAGTAAGATATACATTCAAATTCATGGATAACAATCTGAGCATATCTACTAAGTATCCAACAAAATTTATTTTTTTAAAGAACATATTCATATAAGTACTTCATACATATCCCAATATATAGGTCTGAAGATTTGGTGGTTGGAGTTGAACACCTCCCCTTTCTTACGGTCTTGTCCCCTATATAATAATAGCCTAAGTTATCTGTCCGTCTGTCCTCGAATTTGGCCGAACGATTGCTGAGTGGTTAGGGCACTGACCTTCGAAACCGGAGTTCGTAGGTTCGAATCTCACTGGGGCATGGACGTTCGTAGCCGTTCGGAATCGGCTTCAAGCAGTAGGTCCCGGTCTCATTAGCCCTCGTGTTGCAAAAGAGTAGACCGTAGTGCTCTCAACCAACCTGTCCTCGAATTTATTAAGCAGTTGGACCTGGAATGGATAGGCATCCATATTGGATTCTTGATGAGTTAGGATTAGCAAAATTCAAAGCAAGTCTTTAAAAGTTCAAAATCCGGCCCTTTCCCCTTTTCGAGCGTTTAATGCCATTATTTCAAGCCTTATTTTCCCCGGTTAAAAACAATCGATTAAATTTATCTATTTATCACACAATAAATGAGTAAAAATAACATTTTTTCTAGCATTATGACGTCATTTCTTTTAACCATCTCATTTAATCATTTCTCATTTTAAATTATTTAAATATCGTCTGCATTATTTCCATACGTTTTATCACTGAACTTACATATTACGTAGAGAATTTTCTTTTATATTTGGTTTAAATAATAGATTAGTTTGGTTTGGTTTGGAGTGCTACTGTCTACTTTTTGAAACACGAGGGCTAATGAGACCAGGACCTACTGCTTAAAGCCGATTCCGAACGGCTACGAACATCCATGCCATAGTGGGATTCGAATCCACGAACTCCGGTACCGAAAGCCAGTACCCTAACCAATCGGCAATCGTTCGGTTTAAATAATAGATTAAGTACATATGTAAAAATTTTAAATTCAATCATCGATTATTTTTTTGTTGCAATGAAAATTTTATCACCGGTATTAACAACAAATTCTTTTCATAAAAGTCTAGGAGTCTATTTCTCGGACTAATGAATATCTAGCGTTTATATTATAAATCTCTGAAAATTAAGAAGTTTGTTCGTTTGTGTGTTTGTTTTTTATACATAACCACACGGTTTGTCTAAATGAATTCAACGGGATTCTAAACTGCATTCACAGTATCGGGAGACTTTAGAGGAGTATGAAGATAAGCAAATTATTGAGCTTGTACCAGATAATTCTCAGCCAAAATACAAACCATTTTTTTTACCTGCCTCATAGGATACTTACAATTCTGGAAAATTAAAAAAAATTCTAATCTCGTCATATGACGGGCTATATGCTAGTCACAATATATAGGTCTAAAGATTTGGTGGTTGGAGTTGAACCCGTCCCCTTTATTACGGTCTTGGGGTTGAATCCCCCACCTCCCCCTTGGTTACGATCTTGGTTGGCACGGATGTTTGCAGCTATTCAGAAATGTCTTTAAGGTACTGTGCAGTGACCCTCATACTACAAAAGTACCGCGCAGGCGCAGGAAGTAAGAGCTCGGGACCTCTGGTTGTTAGGAGCATCTGAGTCTAAAAAGGTCCCAGAAACTAAGCAATTTCGAAACACTGTAACTAGGTCCTTTAGCGCCCGTGGCAAAACACTGGTCTGCACCCCTACCACCAAATAGAGTGAGAAAATATATAAACATGTTTTTTTCCGAATGAACTCAAGTCATGTTTCCGAATGAACTCAAAATATTTTGCTAACTCTTAAAATGTTCTTAGTATATTAATTTTAAATTTTTTCTTCTATTTTTACCTTATTAATACTTGAAAATTTTTTTTAACATTTTTGGGCTATTATTTTGCTGATAAACTGACAAGTTTAGTCTATTTCAGGAAGTTTGGTTTGATTTGGAGTGCTACGGTCTACTTTTTGCAACACGAGGGTTAATGAGACCGGGACCTACTGCTTAAAGCCGATTCCGAACGGCTACGAACATCCATGCCACTGTGGGATTCGAACCTACGAATTTCGGTTCCAAAGACCAGCACCCTAACCATTCGGTCATCGTTAGGCAATATTTGAGGGGAATATTTTTTATTTAGACGTTGAATTTTCATAAAAAAATTGGCGTGTTTCTAAATTTAAATTTAGTTTTAAGAACTTTAATAAATTCCAAATCTAAAACGAATACCCAGATTTATTTTAAAGCATATTAATGGTGTTTGGTAAATATTTTTTAAGAATCTATACCAAGTTTAGTTTCTAGAAGCATTTAAAAAAGTAAGAAAATTCATAAAAAAGTAGAAATTTTTAAACACATTGGATTTCATAACTTAAATATTTTTTTTTTTGAAATTTTTCTTATTTCTACTCTGGGCGAATCATCCTTTTTCAGATCCCATTTTCCTTACGGTGCAGCGCCCTTAAGACTGATGCGCCCGTGACAAATGCCACCTTTGCCACCCCCTAGTTACGTCCTTGCACTGTAATGACATTAATGTGTCGTTACGGATTATTGTACGATATTAAGATCCCGATTTCCGGTGGTATGCTATATTGGGATGGAATATCAATAAGTAATGCACATTCACATAATTTTGAAGACAATAGTAAAAAGTGCAACTAGTGAAAATATAAATGGAAAATAGTTGTTAATGTCATTTCTATTGTCTCGATCTCGAAGAAGTGAAAAACTTGATTCCATTTCAGAAAATAAATAAATCAAAAATTCACGGAAGTGATATACATGCAAATGTTGGGTGTTTTACGGATGAACAAATTTAATTTTTGTTTGTATACTTTCAATTAATTTTCATTTTTTAAAACGAGATTTTTTTTTTCAAATTAATCAAAAATTAATCACACAAGATGAGACGGAATATAATTTCCTAATTTTTTTGTGTTGGTTTAATTTACTTTTAAAACTTTTTTAGTTTAAATAAATATCTTTTAAAAGTTTAAATAGATACCTTCCATGGCATACCTTCTTAAAAATAGAGCAAATTTGGTCATTTCAATAGATACTCTTAAATACCCACAAATCTTCACAATGTTTGTGTAAATTCCTCAACTATATATTCACCGTCGTATTTTAAAACATTGTACTGATATTGAACGATGGTCGTTAACCAGAATTTTATGTAAACAACCAATGTTTCTGGTGTACTAGTCGTACAGTGCTCCTGACTTCTGGTGTTGATGAATTAGTGTTTGTAACCAGCCGAAATCCGCTTTACCCTTTAACGACTGGTATGCAAATCCATCTAAAAACCTTTTTTCTACTTTTTAAAGACATATAATGAATTAAATTTTCTTATGTCTGTGACATTTCAAACTTGACCAGATAAAGACACTATATTTTAATCCATTTTTCCATTTTAATTTATTTTTAATGACTTTAAAGATGAATGGTAATGCTATCTATAATTCGTTCGAATGCTGTTATATGTTTATAGCCGTTAATCGGCTTGATTATTTATTATCTTGTAAACAGTAATGTTATAAACTGAATTTTCCAGGAAATTCAGAAATTCGATTTATCTCCCTTGTACACCAAATACTTATATTTATCTAATAACATAAAATTTTTTATTTTTTGATTATACTTTTAATGATATTATTCATTGTACTTAAATAAAAATTTTAAAAGAAATATTATTTTCAACAGTACGAGGGATGTTTGCATTTAATACCAGTCCTCTAACCTTTCTTTCCAATGAATGCACATTTTTTCATGTTTTTACCTTTATGTGGTTCATAGGTAAATTTAAACTTTTTCATTATCCTGAAATTTATTTTTAGTGCCCTCTAAAGGGTTAAGCACCGATTCCCAGAAATAAATACCCTTTAAAAGTCTAAATAGATACCTTCTATGGTATGCATTCTTATAAGTAAGGCAAATTCAAATCCAATTCAACCAAACATCATCTAGTAAAACATGGACCTTACAATTCTCATTAAACATACCATACTGTATACTGTATACTACAGATTTTACTGACTGTTTATTTATTATTTAATGGTATTTAATGATTGTTTATATGTTGCAATAAAACTATCCTAGTCTTCGTTCAGTATAAATTCTTGTATTTATAATAGATTAATTTTATTATTATACTAGTTTGTAAAATGAAATTGTTTTGATTAGCTGAATTCATTCAATGTGAAATCGTATATTTTCCTTTCTATTGCACATTTTACCAAACATAGGTAAATATTTCTCTATCTACAAGATACCCCCACCTTTTTTTCTCTTGTAATTTTTTTAAATGCATGCTTCTATAATTGACGTAAGTACTGTAGTTGCAAAAAAAAAAAGTTCAATGGGGAATTCAATTTTTTATTTCAATGTTTACTGAATCCCAGTGGGAGAGATTGGTAATAAGTGAAATTTATTTAAACAAGGCAAAAATAGCTTTTTTAATGGGGTTCTGAAAGAAGAAGAATTCGTTTTTAACGTAATAAGTGTGTTTTTACCAAAAAAAGTTTTATTTAAAGTAAATTAGGTACGATTTGGATTATTAGTCATAGACAATGCTGTGGAAAAACGTGTAAAGCACAATAGTTGGTCAGTGTGTGTTTTAAGTGCTTCATGTTTGAAATCTCTTACCGGATTGCACAACAGTTCATAGAGGAAATCTACGCATTTGCGTTTCAAGGCTTCTCCCTATTATGTCCACAAACTTTTCTTTAAGCTTCATTTCAAACTATTTTAAATTAGTGTTCTAAAGGATTTGGATTTCGTGATTATAAACAAATATTGGTAGAAGTTATAGCGTGTAATCGTTAGTTTTTCGCGATTTGGATGTTTTAGTGAAATGCATAATAATCGATCCGTGAAATTGAATGATTTACTTTCAGAGTATCTGCCTATTACTCCTACAAGAATCATGGGAAACTAGTGTAATTTCAGTACCTAAGACTAGAGCTGTATACACATTTTTTGTCCAGAGTGATTAGGAAGACGGGTTTGTTGATTGTTGCTATCCTCTATTCCCGAAATTAACTCAGTTTTCTCCAAAAATTTCGTACTAAATTGCGACACTAAGTCTAAATACATGATAAAGTTACATTTATCAAATGAACATGATTATATATAAAATAAACTTCGGGTTTTTAATTTTTTTTAAATAGTTGATTTTTTCTGAAAGTAGTTTTAAATATTTTAAGAAAAAATCCCTTTTTTTTTCATTATAATATAACAATATTTATAAGAAATGACTTTGAGAGTAATTGAAATTGAAAAAAAATGTAGATTGAAGTTGCTAGATTAGGATTTAAATTGTAGTAAGGAAAAGTATTTTTCTTTAATGAGGATTTGAAAGAAGTAGCAATTTTCTTTCACGTAATAAGTGGATTTTTTAAGTAAAAAAATTCTTGCTGGTTTTAAACCTATTTTGAATTGTTGTTTTTTAAGAAATTTTGATTAGCTCTTATAAACAAGCAGTAGTAGAAAGTGTAGAGGATTATAGTCATTCGGTGTGTCTTTTTAACGGTTCATATTTTGGAGGTATGAATAAATTCCGTAACTTTCAATCTGTAATTTTTTTTAACCATATCGATCTTGAAAAGACCACTCAGTTGATTGTTGTTGTTATGTAGCAATATAATTAATGAAATTTATTTAAAGTATTCCTACGAAATGACGAAACTAAGTTTACAATTCGTATAAAAGTTTCACTTATCGTCTGAAAAAGGTTACACTATAAAGCAAGAATTTTTTAACAATCTTGAATCTTGGGTGCATTCAAGATTACAAAATGTTATCCGGCATTAAAGTCGTTTAGCAGGAAGAGAGGGATAAATCTATTCATAAAAGGAAAATACAAAAATTATTAAACGAAACTTGGATACGATATGAGCAGCGACTAATGCTGACTTGGTGTGGTAAACCTGTCACGTGCGAACACCTTAACACTAGATTTATGGATGTTGATCATATGCCTATTTTTACTGAAGTGAGCCAATTTGACTCATACTGGAAAATTGAAATTTTTTGCAAAGAAAATAGTTTCAAATTAATTTAAATAAAATGTTTATTATCAAAAAATTCATAGGAAACATTTTTTACATATAAAATCCGTTTTTGAAACACATTTTCTGCAAACATTTCTATTACATTTAGTACAATGGTTTCTACATCTGTTTGTTTTGCATGATTGTTGAACTTGACAATTCTTCCGTGCGTCAGTAGCATGAATTTTTGACATTGGAATGGAAGTGATCTCGACTTCTTCTCTATATTTACTTCTTAGCTCTTCAGCCAATTGGAAAATATCCCAGGCCTGATAGGACCAATAAATTTCATGTTATGCGATTAACTGTTAAACCATTCTATGAGTCAAATTGGCTCACAATTGTGAAAATAGGTATACCACATTTGATAATGCGAAATGAAGGGATCTGCTGGGAAGAGGAATGAAAATTTACATATATTTTATTACTTAACTAAAAACCAACGTATGTTTTTGAAAAGTGATATTAAAGTTTCATATATATAGTGATCAAATTTTTAATGAGTCAAATTGGCTCGGTCCGTAAATTTAGTGGTAACACACATTATCATGTACGCATTGAAAAGCAACGGATTCAGTTTACGAAAGCGAAATATTTTCAACCCATTTATTTTGGTTCCTGTTGGTGTATTATAAGGCCTTTAATGTTTTTGAAATTTTTGGCTATGATATGATAAATCCACGCATTCTACACCGGGAATAAAAATTCGTATACTGATTCTTCTGCCTTTTCGACACGTACAGAATAACGTGTGATAAGGCTTTTCATTGAAAGCCCATGTTCTCATATATTAACACATTGTATGCGAGACACATACTAGTACGTTTTCTGATGACTGATACTTGAGCGTGGGAATGAACTAGTACGTTTTCTGACGATTGATACTTGAGAGCTGGTCACATACTAGTACGGGTTAGTGTAACAACATGGTTTGTTTGTGTGTACAAAAATAACGGTATATACAGGAAAACGAAGCCGAATGTTCTTGTCTACTACATAGATTCTGGAAAAATTTAGACAAATAAAAACTAGTTTTTACATCAGTCGATGCGGAACCACAGAACGGGAAAGTTGATTAAAAAATCAATTTAGATTTAAAACTAACTTTTTATTTAGCCTTGCGAAAAGGATATTATATATATATAATTATATATATATATATATGTACATTTATATGTTTATTATATATATATTTGTATTTATATATATATTTGTTTATTTGTCTATTTATATATTTGTTTATATATTTCAATATAAAACACGAAAAATTGGTTAAAAAAATTAAATTTTCGATCTATTGAGATTTAACTGAATAACTAAAGTTACTAGTAAAACGGCCAAAGCTCATAATTTCAGAAGTAAGAAAACAATTTACGCACTAGTGAACTTGAAAAAATTTTTTAAACAAAAGGATTGAATTAAACTGAAATAAAAATATTTATATATTATGTCCTTTAATTAACATACATTTTGTACTATATTATATACTTATTATAAAAGTTAAGTAAGTATGAAAAAAACAACAGATTGATAGCAACAGTACGAGTTTACAAAGACAGCATGCTGTGACAACTAGTACCGTGGAAATGCTAATGAAAATAGACGTGAGACAGTAGTCAGTGTAGCCAAGTTAACGAATTTCTCACTAGCAATATTTTAAAAATTAAATCAATTTTTTTTTAATTTTCTTTAAAGGACTAGGGACCTTAACTTTGTTTTTAAAAATTCAACTTTTAACAATATTGTTTTCAGTATTATATATAACAATGCTTGACGAAATCTATAAAACACTAAAATCCATGAGAAAAGAATCATTAAATGAAATACAAAACATTTTAATAGAAACTGAATAGTCCAAGAACCTTCGTTAAAAATACTATAGAATTTTTTTCAACCGTCAAAAAAAAAAAAAAAAAAAAAAAAATTACAAGAAATGGTATGACTTACCTTCTCTTCTCCATTTCGAAGGGTCGGGATAGCGAGCTTGCCGATTCTAAATTCCTAAACCATCTTTTTCTTTCAAAGTTAAAAAAAAAAAAAACCTCGATACGTTAAGCCGTTCAGAAACAAAAAGAAAAAAATTATATAGACGCTTTGATATACACTCTAAGATACATGCATAACATCGAACGTTACAAAACAATATACTCAAAAGAAAATAAATAAATAAATAAGATAAAATAAAATAAAATCACATCGAGCTTTTCTACTTCTTTTTTTTTTCAATACAGATTGCAGGGCTACTTAGTGGCCGTTCGGGACGAATGCTCTAAGTGCACTACGTATTATCGAACTGTTTCCAGATTTTTACTGTATAATGAGAATATATTTAGAAACAAAACGAGTATCAACTTTTACTAACAACTTTTACTATGTTAAATATTACTTATATAAACTAATCCTTTATACTTGGAATGTTTCAACAAGTTTTGTCTTTGCCTTACGATATTGTGCATTCTGTAAACCGACCTTACGGTATTGTGCATTCTGTAAACTGGCCTTACGGTATTGTGCATTCTATAAACCAGGGGTGGGCAAATACTTTTAAGCGCGGGCCAAAATGAAATTTTCAAAATGTCTCCCGGGCCGGAGGACTATACCGCTTACGCTGTGCACACGCGAATGTTTTGGGTGGAGTTTTTTCCCTGCCCAAGAAATTTTTTTGACAAAAACACTATAAGTATCATTTTAAAGCATTTGGACAGAGAAATTTGACAGTTAATAAAAGATAATAGTAATAATACATTGTCTCATTTAGGTGTATATACGAACAATTTGTGCCCAGTAAAATATGTCACGTAGTTTTTAAAGAAATATGATCCATTATATTAAATTAATGATCATTAAATAAATGAGTTAATGAAAGATTTTATTTCGATATTTATTTATATCTTAAAGATATAAATTATTTTATTTTGATCATAGTTATTACATTGTTATATTTGTATAACATTTAGTAAATATAATAGTAAATAAAATTATAAAAACAAAAGACAAACATCAAACGTTAAAATAGAATAGTTTTAGGTAATGTGAAACGTGAAATCTGGAATGTTCATTTGATATTATTTCTTCAAAATTTGGATCCAAATCACTTGCAGCAATCCTTAATACTGACTGTAGATTTTCGTCAGTAATTTGTGATCGGTATTTATTTTTCGTGTAAATCATTAACGAAAAAGTTCTTTCACAAATATATATTGTACATTACGCATACAAATACTGTTGATTTCAACAAAATCGCATATAAGAGATTAAAAAAATTGCACGCAAATTTTTCAACGGGCCGGATAAAGTAAGCAAAAGGACCGGAACCGGCCAGCGGGCCTGCTTTTGCCCTCCTCTGCTGTAAACCGACAAATAAATTTATTCTCGTGTACCGGCGGATCATCCATAAGGCCTTTGTAATAAATTATTCACTTAAATATTCAGAAAATTCGCTTATACGAAGAAATATTCAAACCCCTTCGTAAATTTTATCCAAATATACTAAGATGCAAAAGATTTTCCACAGCAGACTTATAGTACGCATATTAAAATCTCTTTTTGTTTGCATAATTTTTATTTTCATTATTCTTCAAAAAGGTAGAAAGAAATTTTAATTCGTGTTTTCTCTTTTCTTTAATATCATTTTAATTTAACCCTTTAACCGGCAGTAGTTTCGCAGCGAAACCACTTTTTTCTCTTCTTTTTAAAAACATAGGAAGGATTTGTTATCGATTTTCTATGTTATCAACTCTTTGATGTAGCAACAGATAATAGAATTTTGTATAGTTTATTTTTCTCCTTGAAATATGTTAGTTTAAATTTGCTTTATATCAAAATTCACAAAATTAATTTTTCTCTTTAAAACTTCAAATAGAAACACCTACCAAAAAGAACAATGAAAAATTGTGTAGTTGCCAAATTATTACACAATTTTTATGGTAATTATACATTGTTCTTCCAATATAATTACTGTTAAGAAACACTTGTTTCCATGCAATACAAGGGAAAGATTTCACAATTAAACCCCCATAAAAAAATTCCACCTACTAAAGGAATGTAAAATTTGTTATCATATGTTTCTTATTTATAAGGTTCACAGACAACGTTTATAACCTAATGCCCTTAAATCTGAAAGAATTTTTAATAGTGACCTTTAAAGGGTTAAAAGCGTTTTATAAAATGTGTTCGTAGTATGTATTTATATATGTATTTAAATGAATACAAATATTAGCTATATTTAATTCAGACAAAAAATTGTCCTTATAAGTTCACAGATATTAATTTAAATACAATTTTTACCTTTAAAGTATGCCTATTTATTTAAACACATGTAGGATTAATGCATTTGCACGTTACATGCTATTACATGTTATTAAAAGTGGAGAGTTTTTAATTCGTGTTCTCTATCGCTCTTAACACATTGTATGCGGGACACGTACTAGTACGTTTTCTGACGATTGATACTTGAGCGCGGGACACGTACTAGTACTTTTTCTGACGATTGATACTTGAGAGCGGGACACGTACTAGTACGGGTTAGTGTAACAACATGGTTTGTTTGTGGGTACAAAAATAACGGTATATACAGGAAAACGAAGCCGAATGTTCTTGTCTACTACATAGATTCTGGAAAAATTTAGACAAATAAAAACTAGTTTTTACATCAGTCGATGCGGAATTACAGAACAAGAAGGTTGATTAAAAAAATCAATTTAGATTTAAAACTAATATTTTATTTATCTTTACGAAAAAGATATATGTATATTTATATATTATATGTATATGTATATTTATATATTATATGTATATTTGTTTATATATGTATATATATATATATATGTATATATATATGTATATATATATATATATATATATATATATATATATATATATATATATATATATATATATATATATATATATATTTGTTTATATATTTCAGTGTAAAATACGAAAAGTTAGTTAAAAAATTAAATAATTTTCGATCTATTAAGATTTAACTGAATAACTAAATTTACGCGTAAAACATCCGCTCCCGGTACAATTCCACTGTGAAATGTACCCGCACACAATGTGTTAATATCATTTTACTTTAAAAGCTTTTTTATAAGATGCGTTCGTTGTATGTATTCATGTGTTTCATGAACACAAAAATTTCCTATTATTTAATATAAACAAAAAAAATTGTTATTATAGTTCACAGATATTACTATAAATGTAATTTTTACCTTAAAACTACGTTTTATTATAAGCACAGTAACAGTTTCATTGGCAGTAACAAAGCATTATAAGAAAATTTATCTTTTCCCATTGGCCTCTGTATAAATAAGTTTCTTTTGTTTATACGGTAATACCCAGGTTTTAGAGAATAAACTAATCATTTAAATGAAAAAAATTGTGTTCTGACGGATGCTTGCCATGACTTATTGAAGGAAAAAAAACACCACTCATCAAATGTTTGATTTAAGTCTGTCGTTTTAAAAGTCCTTTGCCTTTTAGTTGAAATTTTTTCATTATTTCAATACTTTGCGACTTGTGCATCTCAATATCCCCGAGGGTACATAAGGCTGAAAACCTCTATTCTAATAACATTAAGGCATACAAGCGTTATGGATTTTTTTCAAGTAATACTCTTACGGTTCGTCTATGCCTACCATATTGGATTCCTCTCGTTCAATTTATGGGGAAAATAAAATTCCTTTTTCCGGCTCTCATTTTAAGATTTCCGTAAACAAATTATACCATGTGATAGAACAGCAAATTCTTTAGGATGCTATCTTTTTCATTTTTTTGATTTATGTATTTGAAATATTCTTATTTGCTTTTGCAAAAGAGTGCACTGAACTTTCTCTCAAATTAAAATTAAACATATTTTTCTCCATGTTATTTTGGAAATGGAAAACTAGCCTCCTAGGAAATCGGCTTTTCTATCACGCTGTATAATTTTCTTCAATACTTAAAAGTACGGTCAGAGGGTATTTTATTTTTCCGGTATGGAGCGATTGAAAACCAATATAGCATGTAGAGCCCTTTAAACTAAATAGCTTTCATTCCAGATTAAAATAGAATAATTAAAAAAACACCATATTAAATATTAGTATTTTGTTTGGGTTTAAATAAAAATAAAAAACGCAAAGTAAGTATAGAAAAATTAATCAGAAGCAGAAAAAGGTCTTATTTTAATATTCAATAATTTTATGAAAGATTTGGATTAATTAGAAGCAGAAAAAAATCCTGATTACTTTAATATTCAATAATTTTATGAAAGATTTGGATTTAAAAGAAGCAGAAAAAGGTTCTGGTTATTTTCATATTAAATAATTTTATGAAAGATTTGGATTAATCATAAGCAGAAAAAGGTCTTAGTTATTTTAATATTAAATAATTTTATGAAAGATTTGGATTAATCAGAAGAAAAATGTCATGGTTATTTTAATATTAAATAATTTCATGAAAGATTTGGATTCAAAAGAACAAGAAAAAGGCACTCGTTACTTTAATATTAAATAATTTTATGAAAGATTTGGATTAATCATAAGAAGAAAAAGGTCTTCGTTATTTTAACATTAAATAATTTTATGGAAGATTTGCACTCAAAAGAGCCAGAAAAAGGTTCTGGTTACTTTAATATTAAATAATTTTATGAAAGATTTGGATTAATCAGAAGAAAAATGTCAGGGTTATTTTAATATTAAATAATTATATGAAAGATTTGGATTAGTGATAAGAAGAATAATATAAACTATCCTATCTTATTTTGATCCCAGAGGGAACTAGAAAGTAAATCAAAACACACACTTTGAGAACCCTTGTTGTAGACAAAATTAGAAAATTTTTTTTTGCAGTTTACAATCTAAATTAAATAAAGATGCTCAAGAAACTCGTACTTCCACAAACGCAGATTAAAAGCAGACACAATGCTGAAAGAAAAATATATAATACAAAAGGAAAAACTTTTGTGCCAAAATATAACCATAAATGTAAAGCCAATGTACATAAGACAAAAACCGAAATTCTATTTGTGCCTTACTTACGTTAAATTTATATTTATTACTATATTCTGGCATACCTCTTATATTTTATTTATCAATTGATGCACGTGATTGTTTTTAATATAAATTTTGGATTTGTTAAATTTAAAAAAAAAAAAAAACTGGAGATACCAGAAGTAGATTTCTTACAAAGGTAGTTTCAATTTCTTTGTGCAAAGATATTTTTTGTGTAAAGTATTTTACAATACTTTTAAAAAATAAATTTTTCTTTTTTTTTCTTCTAGAAGATGCACTTGTTATGCAAATATTTTTTTTTACTTTTATAATTGTATTAACTATTTCTTACATGGCTTGGTATGATATATTCTAGCATTAAAAAATATATATATATATAAATGATTAAGCATTAATATATTATTCTGAAGCACATTTTTCTTTTCGAGAGAGGAGGTTTTTTTTAATCTGATCCCTATTAAATAGAAAGGGTGTTAATCACTTTAAATCAAATATTATTTGCTCAAAACTTTTGTATATGATACCTTCGTTCTGGGTAATCTTCCTGTCATCAAGTATTTTTGAATATCATAATTAAGAACTCAAAAATATTTT
The DNA here is from genome assembly GCA_032207245.1 of Pardosa pseudoannulata. Taxonomy (NCBI): domain Eukaryota; kingdom Metazoa; phylum Arthropoda; class Arachnida; order Araneae; family Lycosidae; genus Pardosa; species Pardosa pseudoannulata. The sequence continues at coordinate 93,162,811 of CM063503.1, read as the reverse complement.
AAATTAACACTAATCCTCAAAAAGTATTCTTTAATGGGAGCACGATTTTATTTTGCACACAGGCTTTCTTTGTTTTCAAATCCGTCTCTGAAGTTAAGATTACGGTATTTACTCGTGTATAATTTGCTCCCTGTTTTTTACAAGAGAAATATTATATCTCGTGCACGCCCCGACTTCTATGAAATTGAATTATTCAATGATTCAATTGAATTTCTTTAAATATGAGTATGAGCTAAAATTGAAGCCCTTTTTATGGGGTATATACAGAGGACTGTATTTCTTTTATTCCTCTTTATAATATAAGAAAGTAATGATTTATTACACTGTGCGAGTGGGTAGAAAATACTTGTACTGCAAATTTGAAGTTTCAAGCAGTTCAATATGCAACAGCATTTTTTTTTTTTAAACACGGAGGCACTTGTTTGTTTAGCATTTACCCATATTGCTCATTTCATTATAGGAGCCTTTTGATTATACAGGCGACCCACATTGCAACCTTAATACATCACAAACAAGCAAAGTGGGTTCTCGCATTGTAGAAATAGGGACTAAGGAGAAAACTTTCAGGCTTTGTCTACCATCTCTAGAGGTATCGTTACCGAATGTTTGGTTAGGGTGCTGGCCTTCGGATCCGGAGTTCGTGGATTCGAATCCCACTATGGCATGGATGTTCGTAGCCGTTTGGAATCGGCATTAAGCAGTACGTTCCGGTCTCATTAGCCCTCGTGTTGCAAAAAGTAGGCCGTAGCTCTCCAAACCAAACCAAACCAAACCAGAGGTATCGTTTGGGAACTTGGGGACATTACGGTCACAAACCTAATTTATGGTCTCCAACAGCCCTTAATGCACACCGTGGACCTTTGACTAGCTTGAACTTCAATCCCACAATCCTCCGATATGAAATCGATTCTTTTGCCAACTGACCTAACAGGGCTCTATAAAATAAGGTTGGAACTTCTTAAAAGCTAATCAGCTTTTATTATTTGTATTATAAGCAATATTGTATTAAAATAAGTGTTATAGATTCAACAAACCTATAATGAGTAAAATTTTTGTCTATTTTCTTCTTTAAATGCCATTATTATATGTATATCATGCTATTATACGAAACAGTAAAATTTATTCCGCACATAACTCGTACAATTTGAGTTTTTAGCTTAAATTTCTGGAAAAATAATTCACGTTAAATAATTATAAAAAAATAAATAAATTAAAAGTAGAAAATAATTATAATAAAAGTGGGATTTTGAAAATTAACCTGAGTTCTGAGAAAATCAGTCGTGGATCACATCAATTTAAATTTCGAAATATGTGTATACCCCATCGATGACTAGTGTTTCTTTTTAGGTACAGTTTAACCCCTTAAAGTTGAAGCTCGAGTTAATTCTAGCGGCGTTGTACTGTATGTTGCTATAATTTTTCACACTCGAATGCAATTGACAGTTGAAAATAAACATGTGAAAGAAAAAAAAAAACCCAATCGTTTTATTGATATTTATTATTTACATGTAATTGTAAGCTATAACACTTACTTATTCAAGTATAAAATGTATATATTTTTTCTACTTATCACTTACGGCTTATCTCTTTCTCGTGAGCCTCTTTCCGACAGCGTATCCATTTTCAGATTCTGATTCGCTGATTTTTCAATGTATATTTAAGTTCTAAATTATGTTTTTTACATTGAAAACATTGATATTTTTGGCCGGACTTTTTCAAAAACCTGAGCATTAAGGGGTTAATAATAGTTTATAGAATTTTTATAGTTTTTCGAAGCGAATTTTCTAACTCAGCGACTATAGAAGGCAATTATATAAACAATCAATTATTTGTAAAAAATTGTTGTCGAAATAAGAACAAACGATTGTTTATATAATTATATAAACAATAAACAATCTCCCAGATTTTCGAGTATTGGTTGTTGTTTATACTCTTTTCATTGCAATCGACATTTTATTATTTTAAAGTCTCGCACGTAAATTTACTTTTTTGGTAGGTATGTCATTTGAAATCATTATGAACCGTTGGTTGGTAGGTGTCGTTTGTTTTTAAAAGTCATATGACTTCTTATGGAAAGATAGTTGCCATTGCCTCGAGTGGTTGGATTTCTAAGAGTGAGTCCTCGTAATATAGAGTTGCTCTTCGTCACCAGAGTTCGTGGGTTCGAATCCCACTATAGCATGGATGTTCGTAGCTGTTAGGAATCAACTTAAAGTAGTAGGTCCCGGTCTCACGTGTAGCAAAAGAGTAGATAGTAGCGGTCCAAACCAAATATCGTAATCTAGAAACAGGGACTAAGTAGAAGACCTCAATGCTTAGCTTGCCATTTCCATAGGTATCGTTTCGAGGACCACGAAGCTATTTTTAGTGGCCCAGCCACCCTTAATGAACACTGCATGTCTTTGGCAGCTCGAGTCTCGATCACGCAACCTACCGGTTTCGACAGGCATACAATAATATTTAAATTTTGAAATAAAAAATCTGTTATTTGGTAGAATCTTTATAACCCACACCAAAGATTGGGCGCATACTAGCTAGCATATATATTCAAACGAAATATAAAAACCTGAACTTTGCATGACGAACAACACTCCGCATGTAAGTACAAGATGAAAGCAGAAAACAGTGTAAAAATGGTAAACTCTATAAAAACAGCAAAACTATTAACAACATTATAAACACAGTGCAAAAAATGCAGTACAAACCGAGGCTTGAGAATAAAAAAAGCTCAAGGAACTCACGTGCTGAGGGAAGAACAAATTGGGGAAAAAACAAAGAGAACGAATTCAGAAGCGCACCTGTTATCAGCATAGTTGCAAAAGTTAAAGGTATATGGGAAGTTATAACCTTAAGTTTAAGTATTATTACCGTTTTACGTGCTAACACATTTTCACTAATAATTTGATATCAAATAATATGTTAACACTGCTTATTGTCAAAAGAACGCTTGGAGCTTTCTTTAACGGGGACTAGAAAGAAAATTTTTTTTTAAACTTTTCAGCGCTTTTTTTCCTTTTAAGATACACAACTAGAGTTTTACATATGAACAATACTAGATTATAAAATAAATAGGGGACCTTTTTTGGAAAACTACAAAAAAAAAAAAAAAAAAAGAACAGCGGCAAGGCAAAGTAGACGGCTGGTTTGAAGCCTAATAAGCAACTTTCTCAGTGTTAGAAGGCAAAAAATCTCACTAACAGAAAATTGGCCCTTTTACAATTTTTTTGACATTCATTGCTGTCCAAGATTTCTACCACTTATAGCTACAATGGACTGTCAGCTAAGCGACGTTTGATTGAATATTCGATACTTTTATCTCATTTCATTGTGAAATATAACTATGAATGGGAAGAAAAATACTTTTACAATGTCCATAATAATATAATTAATATAATTATAACCCCAATACACAATATAATTTTTTCTAATAATAACTTTAGATGTACCCTTTCACAACATCAGTTTTGTATTTCATGAATACTTGATACACTCCAGATTCATTTCTGACTTTCATTTCTCTTTGAAATGTATACAGTATTTATCTTATAATATATAAAAGAAAAATTATTTTAAATTATTGTGTTCCGATCAGTTTAATATCAATTCTGTATTAAAAATATTATTTTAGACATTTTATGTATGAAAACTGGCTTTTTCTGGTATTATTAATAGTCTCGTAATGGTTTACGCGAATAAAAGAGATAATAATTAAGTTTTAATTTGATGTCTAAAAGATATACAAATAAAAATGTTATATTACATTTAAAAGGATTGTTCATGGAGTGATTGAAACGAAGTATTTTTTGTTAGCATTTATTAATAGCTATTATTAATAGTGATGAATATTTTATCTTGAAATTTTGACAACTTTTATATATTGCTTACAATATATTAAACTAAGATTTATTCAGGATTTGAAGCCACAAGTTCTAGTATGCGCTTAGGTGACCATATTTTTAAAGAGAAATATGGGGACAAACAGCGTCGAGTCCCCGAACCTAAGGAAAACTTAGACATTACATAATATCTTTGGGGACTTTTGGGGGCATAACACAGCCAGTAAAGTACAATGTATATCCATACATTAAAACTTTAATGGCTTATTATACTTTAAAATGGACTTGAGAAACTTTTAATTTCAATATTGTGAAACTATAATAAATAAAATAAATGCAAAATTTAACGCTAAATTTTTCTTTATAATTCAAAATTTTTTTTAACATTATACTTTAACTGGAATTTAGAAAAATTAGTTTTCAACTTTTCCTTATTCTTATTCGGGAGTGATTCATCCTCGTTCGGATCTCGTTTGAGCGCCTTTTATTTTGTAACCATTTTAAGCGAGGCGTCCCTAAGACTGAAGTGCTCATGGAAAATGCCACCTTTGCACGTCCTAGTTTACAGACCTGCATTTGACAACACGGTAACTATAAAATGCTTACATTTCTTGTAATCTGACATTGGTGTAAGCAAAATATATTATTATTTACCTGATAACATAATTCGCAAGTGGACATATTGTATATTAATGTATTTCTACACACATTATTAGTTAAGATGAGTATAAGCAGATTGGAAAGTATTTTTAAAATTAGAGAAAATAAAATATGTCAAAATTAGTTTTTACTTTGATCATGACACGTATGATTCTTATATATATATATATATATATATATATATATATATATATATATATATATATATATATATATATATATATATATATATATATATATATATATATATATATATATATATATATATATATATATATATATATGTATATATATATATATATATATATATATATGTATATATATATATATATGTATATATATACATATATATATATGTATATATATATATATATATGTATATATATATATATATATATGTATATATATATATATATATATATATATATATATATATATGTATATATATATATATATATATATGTATATATATATATATATATGTATATATATATATATATATATATATATATATATATATATATATATATATATATATATATATATATATATATATATATATATATATATATATATATATATATGTAAGGAAAATTCTCAGGGGTTTTCAAGACTTAAGTCAAGGGAATTTCTACCCTTGACTTAAGTCTTGAAAACTCCTGAGAATTTTCCTTACAATATAGAAGTCAGTCTCATTATATATATATATATATATATATATATATATATATATATATATATATATGTGTGTGTGTGTGTGTGTGTGTGAGTGAGGTCTAAAAAAACGGTAGTTGGAAATTACGTGAGTTATAAGCGATTTTAAAAAGGGAACTCTTTTATAATAATAAAATAAATGAAAAAGACCTACGCTCGCGTAAGCTTTTAGAATAACCCGGTCAGGCGGAAGCATTTTGGAAGTATTTGATGAGTTTGAAAACAGATAAAAGTCGGTTAACGCGTGGACATGGAACTGTGAACATACTCTACGCGTGTCTTTGACGAATAAATGAAAATGGCGCTAGTTTTGCTATAAATGAAACGATGATTTAATAAACTTATTATTATCAAGAAAGACTGTCGCATTAACATTTCGCCTTAACACTGGATCACGATATATACGTATATATATATATATATATATATATATATATATATATATATATATATATATATATATATATATATATATATATATATATATATATATATATATATATATATATATATATACACATATATTATATATATATATATATATATGTGTGTGTGTGTGTGTGTGCGTATGTATGTATGTGTATATATTATAATACTGGATAATAACTTTAATTAAATGGCTTACTATGTTTACTAGGACAAATCTTTAAATTGGGAAATTTTCATGTCCCTCAAATGGTCTAAATATTTTGGGGGACAGGAGGAAAAAAAGATTTAAATTTGGGGACCATCCCCAAATTTAAATTGGGGAGATGAGCTAACCACTATTCCGACCAGTTGGAGTAAACACTTGGGACTTATTCTATATCGCAGTAATCTCAAAACTACAATTAATTAAAACGTATTTGAGTACTACACAGACATAGGCCAAATTAGACAATTTAGCAACAATTTTAACCGACTGAAAAAAAATAAGAGAAATTAACATTTTCCATTTAACAGATATATATGCTGAGCTTAAGCTCCCCAAAATTTAAATTCTTAATAACTTATGTGTATGAATGAAACAATTTTTAGCTTTAAATTTTTTAGATGAAAATTGCGATCTTAAGCTGGCTTTGGACATATGTCCAACCCCCAAATTTTAGCAAAGGAAGAGAATTTTTTATTTTCTCCCAAATTAAATGAAAATGCTTTTGAAAAAAAAAAAAAAAACTGTATAAAAATATCTTCAAAGTTCAAACCACCAGTAGAGACATTTTAGGTAAGTATTGAAGTGTGAGGAATTTGCATAATGTGAGTACAAAAGTACAATGTACCGCAGATGCGAGGAAAAAATATGAGGATTACTTGTATTTTCCTCATAAATATTCAGTTCCGACCGAAGCAAACAGGGGATTTTTTTTTCTCTTTCTCTCCATCGTTCCCTTCCCTTGCGGTATTCAGAGTTCCTTTTATAGAGCGATCTCTACAAAAACCGGAATAATTCTGAAAACACAGTGTGGCTTGGATGTAGGTAAGCTTTTATTTTGACGCTAAAGTCTCTTCTCCATTTCTTTCCGCATTGATAAAGCTTGGGGTCCACGAAGTACGTCCATCCGGGCGTGCCGTTGTCTGTCTAAAAGATTGTAAGTTTTTTTGAATGGATTTATCAACAGTAGTAAAAGCCATTGGTTGAATGCCACCATAGAGTGACTCCGCGTGCACCGAGATTACTATCTTCAAGATAGTAATCTCAGTGCTTTTCTGAGGTAATATTGTCAAGTTTTTCTTTAGTAAGTATATATATATAAAGCGAGGTATTTATGGAAAGACGTATATATATAGATAAATAAAAGACATTCACAGAGCTAAGTTTAACTCTCTCGGCTAACCGGAAATTCCTATGAGCTTTTGAATTTGAGTAATAAAAAACCTTTAAAAATAAATTTTCAGTAAACTTTTATGTGATGCGTATTATATGATTTAGTTCTCGAAAACAGTTTGGTAGATTAAAAAATTGGTGTTTGAAAAATTGTTATCTCAATTGCTGAAAAAGTGAATACAGATACAAAATAATGCGTTTAAGCTTGATTTGTATAGTTTAATCACTAATATTTTTTGAGTTATCATTTATAACATTGTAAAACATAACAAAGCTTGGTTGCTGCAAGTTTCTTTGAATGGATTTATTCCAGGTTCAACCAGGAAAAGTCGAGAAAAACAGATATATTGGTACATACCTTTAATACTAGAAGAAATGACATTATTTAATCTGCAAAGTTAATGGTGTAGAAAATACTCAACAATAGTAACTGTACAATACCAAAGTACATTTTTATGCATTTTTATACGATACACGTTATTTATAAGTTTACTTTCTCTTTTAAAATACATGTAAAGCAAAAATTAGGGTTTTACTCCTTACGAAGAAAAAGGTGTCTCCAGAAAAACTAATAGAATTTCAATAGATTTTAATGGGACAAATTTGTTTGACATATAGGCAATTTGAGTTGCAAGATCCGTCATGAAATCAACTGAACTTGTAAAGTCAAAGATCCTTCATTCCTATTTACGATGAATATTAAAGACAAAGAAATTTAGATGAACACAAAGACAGTGAAAATAAATTTATGCGGGACAGTCAGTCTTTCTGTCAAAAACGCTATGAGTGAACACATTTTAGCTAACAGAAATACTGTCGGTGATTTGTACTAATTTCCAAGAACTTTCTAAAATATCCGGAAAAATGTTTACATGCCTTATGCAGTTTGATGGTTTGTTTTTTTTAGCTGAGCAATATTGTTAGAATAAAACGTTTGTGCTACCAGGTATAAACATGAGACACAATGGTGAGGTCGTAAGTCTATAGTTTAAGGTTTTCTCTTTCAATTTTTAAATATTTATTCATGTCTTTTACTATAATACAAACACAATAAACCCTTTTCGTAGTCTCCCTTTAATCTCTGCCGGCCACGTTTAATTGAGACGGTTCACCTATCAATAGAAAATGATTCCGCAAAAGCGGAAGTGTACATTCCACATTCTGAGAACGACTCCATTTTCTATTGACTCTTCAGCCCCTCCTAAAAGACTACCTCTGAAACACTTTTGGTCTTTCTCGTCGGCTAACTCTTCTGATGTCTTTGTTAAATAAATAATTACTTCTAAATTTTTGTGACTTATTTTTCAAAACCCTTACTTGTCCTCCTTCTCCCCTAAAAGACTACCGCAGAAGTGCTTTGATCTATCTAGTCGATCGACCCGTCTGATGTCTCTATTAAAGAAATAATGAATTTTAAATTTTTTAAACTTATTTTTAAAAAATGGGAAAAGCAATTAACCTTAAAATACTACCGCTAAAGCACTTTAATCTATTCCGCCTGTTAACCCATCTGATGTCTCAACTTACCTTAGAACGCTGTCCTGGTTTTTTCAAACTTTTGTTATTGTTGCAAAACAACTTTAATCTTCAAAAGGAACAAAGCATACAAGTTTTTTTTATAAGTTATATTTAAAATGCAATTGAAGGTTACAAAAATCTTTATGAGTTAAAAATGGTAGATGGCTTACCGTTATTTCATGACACTTAAGCCCTAAGACTTGAAGTGTGCAAATTTATAGCAAGTAATTATAAATCAATGAAATTCATATTGCTCTTCAAGGATTGCAGTTTTGGGAATGTTCAAAATTAAATGCTATATATAAGCCTTTTTGGGCAAAATTATCAATAAATTTTCTTTGGCTCATAATTGTTAACCTAAAAGTTATGATGACAATGGAGAATGAAATAAACCACGGCCACTAACAAAAATACGACTTTCTCCCGCATTTTTGGCTATCTGAAGTTATGTGGAATTAAGTCCCATCCTCCCAGAAACACAATGTAAAAATAACCTCATCTATGTATCAGTTGGCTGCATTGATTGTATGAAATAAAAAAGAAATCAGTACAATGCATTAAGATGTGAATATTTTTCATTTTATTTTAGAAATTGATTCGATAATAATACAAATAATTTAAAGCATTTCTTGTAGCTGAAATGTATTCATAGTGTTTCTAACAAAAAAAACTCGTTTCACAGCAGCCTTTGTAACCTTACTTTTTGATCCCCTCCCTTTTATTTTGCGATGGAGAAGTTTCCCCCCCCCCCTTAATAGAAGCGGCTTTAGAATTCTGTGCAGAGAAAGAGGGGCTATGAATGTTTTCACTAGATTGTCGTTAGTGGTGGATCTACAGCAATAGACCAGAAACAGAAATCTTCCTGTATTCCTTTATTGGAATGTACACTTACAAAATGTCAACATAAATGTATAATTAACATTTATTTCATTAAAATTCAATAGCGAAAATGATTTGGAAGGCAAAAAAGCCTGAAGACTAAATCAAAATCTTTCCAATCCCAATTTTGAATAACACTGTTGCTAACAAATATCAGCGGAACGTTACAGCTAAGCAAATCGTATTAATCATAACTTGCTATTAGCCGTCAAAAAATGAAGATGAACTTTTCCCCACTATATGAATGGGGTCGAAATTTGTTTGTTTGACCTTGTCCTGCACTTCCTGAATATTCTCCATCTATCGATAGCAAGTTTGCATAATCCTCTGATGTACTAACTGGTAATTTGTAAGACTTATCATCAACAATAAAATGTTAATATAAAAGTATTAACAGTTCACAACTTCAGTTACCGTTCAGTTACCAGCAGTTGATGATGCATATTTTTGGTTTTATAAATACAAACTGAAACTGTTAGTTTTAAATAATTTCAATCACCTAATACATGTATACATTATGTGACGCATCCATTTGAAAAATAAATTTCCATAAAACACCTAAAAAATCAAGCAGTGAAACACACGTGAAGACTGTCTGTTGTTATATGTTGGATGAAAAGCATTAATTTGCACTGAGCATGCGCATGCTTCCAGGCGTAATACCCATGCTAAAAAATACCCACTTTAATTGCAAATTTCCGTTAATTAATGTCTTATTTTCATAAAAACGAACATTTTCACACCTTCGTACAAATATCTTTCCTTTAACCCTTAATTTGGCTTAGTCTGGCCGCTACACCGGACATGTATATTTATAACTACTATATAACATAATTGTCAGTGTTCGCCACAGCGGACATTAATTATCTCAAAAATAGAAAATGATATATTTTTTGTTTATTTTACAGAGATCCTAATGTCTATACAGACATGGGAAAATAACAGAAATTAAAAAATATTTGAAAAAACATTTTGTCAAATTAAGGGTTAAAACCAAAACGGGATAGATTAATGCAGCAGTTTCTTCTCACAGTTTGTCAAAAGAAAACGTCTTTCGTTTTAAATATATATATGTGAATGTCATTATCTAACATATATGTCATTGATTGTAAGTATGCAAGATAAATCTCACATCTTTAATTGCAGTAACAACGTGCAATTTCATTATGCATGTCCGTTACTGTTTTAATTAATTTGTTTGTATGATTTACTTATATTGTAAATATTTACAATGCAATCAAACTGAGGCGAGCGAAATTGGCAGTTCTCGTGGGCCGTAGACACCTGCAGAACTGGCTGGGAATTTAACAGAGACCAAATGATAAAATTAAAAAGCAGTGCCTGGAATAAGGTTAATCCCCACCCGAGAGGTAAAATCATCCAGTTTTTGAAAAACAGAGAAAATTTCTTGTATTGTTATAATTTAAGGTGCCTCTTTAGCATTGTCATTGCACAATGAGCTCCCCAAAATATTTGCAGATAGGAAAGGTCAAAGATTTCTCGTCCCTCTCATTATCTGTACTCATCTCTCGCCAAGTGTTTTGCTTCTTTACTACACCCATTGTTCTCTGCAATGGGTATATTTCCCTGAAATCTACTCACTTTATGGGAATAAATGGTGAAGAGGTAAAGTAGAATTTTAACGCAACCAACAAAGACTATTAGTCTTTGTGTCGCCACTTGTTGTTTGCATATTTTTTAGATCATATGGAAAAGGTTAAAAAAATTTGGAATTTTTTTTCTATACTTTCTCTATCAATCCCCCGTGAGAATGTATCTTATAACATGAAATCGTTGATGGCAATTATTAGAGATGCAAAAAACCCGGAATTTTGAAGAGGTAGGAATAAACCCGGAATTTTGGGAACTTTGGGAAGAAATCATTTTAACAATGTTTACATTTATTTTTTCAACAGTGGCTAATTAAGAACTAGCATATTATTTCTAAGATTTTTTTTTTACTTTTGGCAATATATATATATATATATATATATATATTCAAGAAATAATAGCAATGAGCATTTAAAGGATTTTATAGTAGTACTTATGTAATTTATTACCCTGTTAGTCTTATCAAACACATAACTGGTTGCTTCAATTTTAATTGCTAATATAATAATTATATACCTTATTTTTTTATCCTTATTTATTATGTAAATTGATTTATGCTAAACTTTTTCCCCTCCTTTTATAATATAAAAATAAGTATCTTTAAATTTAAAATAACAGTTTATTATTTTTTGTAATGCATATATCATTTAAAGGTGTAATCAAATGACACTGTTGCATTTTGTGTCCAATTCCTACACACATTATATATATATATATATATATATATATATATATATATATATATATATATATATATATATATATATATATATATATATATATATATATATATATATATATACATATATATATATATATATGTATGTATATATATGTATGTATATATATGTATGTATATATATATGTATGTATATATATGTATATATATATATATATATATATATATATATATATATATATATATATATAGAGAAGAGAGAGAGAGAGAGAGAGAGAGAGAGAGAGATATGTTATCCAAGAAAAATAATGATTTATGGGTTTTGTGACACTACAGATTATTGCCTAATATTTATGTAATAATAAAAATATTGGATATTTCTCAAAGGAAAAATATACTCATACTTTCATGCTAAACATGATACCTTGCTAAATATAGTTAGTTAATCCCAATTATTCAATTTTTTTCATAGCATATAATAGTTAAATTTTGTGACAATATCAACTTTTGAGGTCTACAACAAAGACAGAAAAAAAATGGTGGTTCTCATTGTGTCATAGGAATTGACGACTTCAAAATACTCCAAAATTCCTATGTTTTGGAAATTTTCAAAATTCCCTTCCCCCAAAACCCGGTTTTTTCCACTGCTCACAACTCTAGAATTATTATACTTTCAAATTTTCCCCAAAAATATTTCACATTGAGATTCACAACATCCAAATTCATTTCAAAACCTGCCAAAAATCTGTCACTTGCCTATTTCTTCTTTATCGCGTGTGTATTGGGTAAGACAATAGGCTCTGTTACCTCTTCTTATTTACACATCTAGCTAAAAGTTTCTTAAACCATGTACCGTAAAACACTCCTCAGTGCTCCACCAATAAGATAGGCCATATTTAAAATTTAAAAAAAAATTATCAAATATTTTTAAAGTTTAAAATTTTAGATGTGTTTCTCGAACAAAATGGGATAAAAATATAAATAATATGACCTTTTGAGCTTTCGGTGTCTAGCGGAAAATCAAGTAAACATATTTTATCACCGATCAGGGGAAATATTTGACTATAAAAACAGGTAGATAAAATAAATACATTGGCGAACAATGGCCGAACGGTTTTGGCTCTGATCTTTGGCTCCGGAATTCGTGGGTTTGAATCCCATTGTGGCATAGTTGTTTGTAGCTGTTTGGAATCGGCTTTAAACAGTAAGTCCCGGTCTCATTAGCTTTCATGTTGCAAAAAAGCAGACCGTAGCTCTCCAAACTAATAATAAATGTACGGCAAAGGGCCATACTAGACAAAGACTGGACTCATTGTCTCCTCGTTTGCAGAAACAATTAGAAAGTTCGATACCTTTCCAGAATAATCACAGAATATTTTATAAAACTGGTTGTTTACTCATTTCTCAAATTATTTGCATTTTAGTCGACATTCATTCGACAACAACAAATATTAAGGTTCTTTATAGTTTCTTTTTTTGCGTGTTTTCTATCTAGAATGGAAAAATAATGAAAAAAATTAAGTTAAATTTAACATCCTGCAAGTCTAAATGATGATAGTCTTGATATCTCCAATGCTATATTTTTTATATATATATTTACTGAATACAGCAAATATATAACTGCGAGATAAAGTTAGTGCTCCACGTTTAATATCAAATTTCAAAGTGTTCAGTGATTGAGAAAGTTAAAGAACCTCAGATCTAACTCATTGTGTTTTTCAGCAATTGTGTAAACGTACAAAGCACACACACATGCACGCACACGCGCATACTCACAGGCATAATTCCTCTTTCATTTTTCGGGTTTAGAGAGATTGAAAATGCCTATATTCATCCAAATCTTAAAGCTCTTTATTTATTTTTTGTTTTATTATTATCTTTTTTTACGTCCACGTGCGTTGTAATTTATTTCGTAACAAAACATTCTGTATCACGCCTTCTGATCAACCAATTGGTCCAAAATTAGATAATGGTTTAGAAGTTTGGTGTAAAAGTCTCTGTCAAATTTCATTTATCTAGCTAGTTTTGCTTTTGATTGATCACATTCTCTTAGAAACAAATACATTCACAGGCATAATTTACATATACTTATTAGGATTTAGAGTGGACAAGAGCGTTTTATTTATCTAAATCTTGAGAACAAATTCTTTGGCGATAAATATACTCTTCAATTTCGCATTTCGCATAACATTATTTATTTCATTATTTATTTCATAATATTATTTATTTAACTAGTTGCGCCCAATATTGAATATAGATTTGAAAGTTTGGTGTACAGTCTGTCTACTAAATCTTTGCTTATCTCGTTCATCGTAACTTTAAGTGATCATGTTCACACGGAAATACGCACACATGCTTAATTCCCCCCCCCCCTTGCTTTTTTAAAGTTAGAGAGAGCTAAAATGTATAACAAATGTCGAGGTCAAATATATTTAAGGCTACAATTTTTCTCTATGCATCATCATATATATTACTTCTGTAGTACAGATTCCGTTTGAAGATCTTAACACATTGTGTTCTGGTACATTTCACAACGGAATTGTACCGGGAGCGGGCGTTTTGCACTTAAATTCAGTTATTCAGTTAAATCTCGATAGATCGAAAATTGTTTAATTTTTTTAACCAACTTTTCGTATTTTATATTGAAATATATAAACAAATATATAGACAAATAAACAAATATATGTATATAAATACAAATATATATAATATATAAATATACATATATATATATAATATCATTTTCGCAAGGATAAATAAAAAGTTAATTTTAAATCTCAATTGATTTTTTTAATCAAACTTCCCGTTCTGTGGTTCGACTGATGTAAAAACTAGTTTTTATTTGTCTAAATTTTTCCAGAATCTATGTAGTAGACAAGAACATTCGGCTTCGTTTTCTTGTATATATCGTTATTTTTGTACCCACAAACAAACCATGTTGTTACACTAACCCGTACTAGTACGTGACCTGCGCTCAAGTATCAATCGTCAGAAAACGTACTAGTACATGTCCCACGCTCAAGTATCAATCGTCAGAAAAAGTACTAGTACGTGTCCCGCATACAATAAGGGTTTGGTTTTTTGGAGCGCTACAATCTATTGCTTTGCTCATGATGGCTAATGAGACCAAGACGTACAGCTTAAAGTCGATTTCGGACGGATATAGACAAAGGAGGTCTGTATAAAAAGAAAATTCTCCCAAACATGGAGGGTTTATTTTGGAGTGGTTTACTGTTTTGCATTCGAGGGTTAATGAGGCCTGGATCTGCTTTTTAAAACCGATCACGAACACCCATGTCCTCAGAGGGATTCGAACCCGCGATCTCCGGTTTCGAAGATAGGAGTCCCCTACCATTCGGTAATCGTTTGGCTCCTGAGTAAGGATGAAGTTCACTGTCAGTCTTTAACTATTAACTGTTTATTAAATATTAAATTTCTATAAATTAGCGTAAATTTGTTATTCTCCTCATATTAACCGTTTACATATGTATTGGCCCTTCAGTGGTAAAATGCGTAGCTCTGTGTTGTTAGACAAGGTTCAATTCCATGCCGGATGATTTTTTAAGATTTTTATTTTTATTTTATCTTATTTTTAAGCTTAGGATATGTTCTTATTGTTTTTTAATACAGAAGATAGAAAAATATATTCTCTGATGATTAACTACATTTTATTAGAAAATTTATTTTAAATGCATATATTTTATGTTTGTGATCAAGAGATTTAAATAATGACAGAAGTCAGCTAGCTCAAATAATATTATATTTAAAATCTACTGAACCTCAAAATAAACAATTGGGTTCAAAACACTTAAAACATAAAACAATTATCAAAACAAATAATGTCGATACTACATCTCTGATAGCTGGATGGCCTAACGATGGCCTATTGGTTTGGGTGATGACCTTCGGTACCGGAGTTCGTGGGTTCGAATCCCACTCTCGTATGGCTGTTCGTAGCCGTTCGGAATCGGCTTTAAACTGTAAGTCGCGGTCTCATTAGCCCTCGTGTTGTAAAAAAGTAGACCGTAGCACTCCAAATCAAACCAAACCAAACCTGATAGCAGGATGCTGGTTGTCTAATTTTGTCTCTAGCCGTTAGAGGGCTATCATTCTATTAGTTATATATTTTAATTAGATGAATGAGATCAGTCGACAAAGGTAATCCACTCGTAACTGGAGGGTTGGGGGTTTGAGGCCCAAACCGGCCTAAGATCCGCAGTGTTCGTTACAGGTGACTAAGGCCCGTAACATATGTTCTTGGTCACAATCAGTGTTGCCAACCATACGATAATTATCGTATATGTACGATAACTTAGGACTCTGTACGATGAAAAATAATCTCAAAATTATGTGACATAATTCTGAAAAACTGTACGATAATTTCCTGATTTGTACGATAAACCAACAGTAAACTAATGGACAATTAAAAGAAAAGGTAAATTAACTGTAACTCTATAAATAGCAACAACAAAAAATTTATATATATATATATAGTGAATTTAAATGTAGAGTCATCTTATATTCAATTATGAATTTTTTATACATGATATTTACTGATAAAACTTGTAAAAGTAGTTTTTATCTACAACATTTATAATGGTAGAGGGGTATTTTTTAATTGCAAAGTTACATAATGGTAAATAATAAAATCCTGCCATTTCTATGTTTTTCCACAATTTTAAAATCTATCTAATACTAAAATTAATTTGATCAAAAATATATCTTACAAGCGCCCTCTATTAACAATATTTTGAACTAATTACAAAAATGTACGATAATTTATAAGCCAATGCCATAATTTTAGGACCTAGAATCCATAATTTTGCCTGTGAAGGTTGGCAACACTGGTCACAATGCTCTCCAAGCTCTCAATCAATACATCTAGAGGTGGCTGGCCAAGCCTATGGGTCTTCTGCTTGGTCCCTGCTACAAAATTACGAGGATCCACTTGAGCAAAAGTCGTCCTTTCACTCTTGAGGTGCTCGTTAAAACGAAAGGCCTTACCCTTTGCCGTATTACTAGTAGCATATGGTTCAATAGTGCTTGGTTTCCCCAAGTGGCATCAGAAACAACAACAATTCGATGAATAAAACAATTAATGAATTTTGCTAGGTATTAGCGTATTTCTCAAAACATCATGAAATCATTTGTTTTATTATTGAATTGTCAGTGGACGGAAATTTTATGTCAGAATCAAATTCTTTTCCGCGTAAATTATACGATTGGGGTATTGGTTATTTGAAGAAGATACAAATTCCTTCTTTCAATTTCAGTTATAGATTGTAATTCTGACGAGCTGTTAAAGATGCTAATCCGATCACTAACAAGCATTTTTCTGCTTGGTCCCTCCTACAAAATTACGAGGATCCACTTGAGCAAAAGTCGTCCTTTCACTCTTGGGGTGCTTGTTAAAACGAAAGTCCTTACCCTTTGCCTTAATACTAGTAGCATATGGCTCAATCGTGCTTGGTAGCATCAGAAACAACAACCACAATTAGATGAATAAAACTATTAATGAATTTTGCTAGGTATTAACGTATTTCTCAAAACCTCATGCCATTATTTGTTTTATTATTGAATTGTCAGTGGACGGAAATTTTATGTCAGAATCAAATCCTTTAAGCTTAAATTATACGACTGGGGTATTGGTTGTTTGAAGAAGATACAAATTCTTTCTTTCAATTTCAATTATAGATAGTAATTTTGACGAGACGTTAAAGATGCTAATCTGATCACTAGAGAGCATTTTTCTTTGTTGATCTTAGAATATCGTTTAGTTTACCTTTTTCTGTACAAATAAATTATCTGTTGTATTGAAATTAAGGTTTTATTTTTTTTAACCCCTTATGAAAATTCCACTGTGCTGATTAAAATTTTTCTGATATAAGGTTTATCAAGTTTAAGAATGATATTAACGGATTTTTAAAGCATTCAAAATTTTAGAAATTTTAGAATCTTTTCTTAGTTTTTTGGAAAATATATAGCTTGAAGTGATAGAGCTAAATAATTTGTCTCATTAAATAAATTGCAAAAATTTTTTATTTTAAATTGTATTAAAGGAGAAGAGTGATAAATTGAAAATGAAGATTTGTTTGGATCGAAAGGTATTTTGTGCTATTAAATTGAAACAAGCAAAATTTAAAAAGAACTATTTGGAAAATTTATTTAGAAACAAATTTTTAAGCTTTACTTAAAAACTATACTGTATATTTTTCTTAAAATGGTAATATTAAGAGCACAAAAACATATTGACAACGAAAATGGAACAATTTTAGTGAAATTTTTATAAGCATACGTTTATTTTAAAATATATGTAGAACTAAAATATCTATTACTTCTAAACACAGACATATTTTTGCACTTAAAGAGGAATCGAAGCATTATATCAATAATTTAGTTGACTGTGGCATTTTAGTTGTTTCCAAAATTACCTCATAAAAATGGAAATTAGGGGCCCTGAAGCATTTCAACAGCGAAAAAGGAGCAATTTTATAGAAGTGTTTTTAAGCATATATATATATATATATATATATATATATATATATATATATATATGTATATATATATATACATATATATATATATATATATATATATATATAATATATATATATATATATATATATATATATATATATATATTATATATATATATATATATATATATATATATATATATATATATATATATATATATATATATATATATATATATATATATATATATATATATATATATATATATATATATATATATATATATATATATATATATATATATATATATATATATTATATATAATGATAAAAATTAATTTGCTTCTCGTTGGAATAGACATGTTTATAATGGAAAACGTAAAAATGAGAAACATTGTAAGGATTTTTTTTTTAAATTTTTAAATTCATCGCTGTGTTTTGAAGTTGCGTAATAGATAATTTAACAGAAACATGTTGTTTTAACAATTGTATTTAAACATGTAAATTACATGTACATTAATTTTTAGAATTAAAATTAATGACGTATTTGATTTAATTTAAAATGACCAACATTGTAAGGACTTTTTTTTTAAATCTTAAATTCATTGCTGTGCTGAACAGATAATTTAACAGAAACACGTTGTTTTAACAATTGGTAAAATTATTAATATTACCGTTTATATACTTTAGAAAGTTATTCTAAATTTTAAAAATATAAAAAACTAGATTAAAAAATAAGTAAATATATTATGTTACTATAATCTGACTACTGAAATTTTTAAACTTGTAAGAAATCTACATTCTCTGAATCATATCTGTTTATTTGGCCTGCAATCGAAGTTCGAAATCTTGCACTGTATCCCCTCAAAAAAGAGTGTTAAGCCACGAATCTGCTAAAACTTTTATTGTAACGTAGTTGGAAACCTATCCAGCTTGCTGAACTATAAGCAGTTGTTATTTTTGTATTTGCAGGCGGGATAAATCTTCAATCCCAAACAATCTCCCCTTCCTCTGTATAGAATTTTAGGGATGTTGGTTGAATTCGTTCTTACAAAAGAATGGAAACTGTGCATTCTTTCCCTGAAAGCTTTGGTTGCGCCTTTCTGGTACACAAGAATAGCGAACGCGCCCACCAGATGGTCCTAAATGTCTAGACACCTAGTTTGATCTTGGCGATAGATCGCCCTCGATGGCCGACTTTAGAACAGCGCCAAGATGCAAACTGTTTTTTTAAACTACGATTAAGGAGACTGTATATTTCAAGATTTTAAATTTTCATTATAACCTTTTTTTTCCATTTATCATAAAATAAAAATTTCTTCTACATTTAATATGATTTTTTACAAGCTCTTTAATAGCAATCTAACTTTAAAAATAATTTAGTTTAGACATTCCAAGAAGTATATGTCTTATAATAACAAATAGGTATATATGTGTATATATATGTGTGTGTATACATATAAATATATACATATGTATATATATATATATATATATATATATATATATATATATATGTATATGTATATATGTATCTATATATCTATATATATATATATATATATGTATATATATGTATCTATGTATCTATGTATATATATATATATATATATATATATATATATATATATATATATATATATATTTATTTATTTATTTATTTATAAACAAATGAAAGCCAAAAATAAAAATCACTTACCTGCAAGATAATTTTTGAAATAGGTGTATTAGAAACTAAATGTTTATATCTTATTTAAGTAAAATATTGGTCTTAAACTGAAAACCAAAATTTTAGAGGTATCTAGCACTTTAAACTGAAAAAAAAAATCTGTAAGTAGTTAAATATAGAAAAAAATAGCTTATGCTATGATATGAAACATATTATATTGCTCGTATTATTATAATTGAGGTTAATAGAATAAAAGTAGTGGTTAGCTTCTATTTGATATAAATTTTTTTTTTAATCTGCAAAAATTAAAAGTTATTTTGTGGATAAATGGATTTATATTTTTTCTATTTGTTGAGTATTTTTCTAAAGCCATGCTTCCTGTGACAAATTAATTTTTATAAAGATAGAATTTTGTTAACATCTAGACAATTTTTATTTAATCAAAGCAGACTATTTTATATTTTATTGCATCAACAATAGGCTTTTTTAGTAAAAATTTTTCAGCTTGATAGGTTTCTTTAAGCCTGTCTACCTGGAATATCGCAGGAATGGGGGAAAATAACGATAAACAGTTTTATGTATACGGAAGTTTTATAATTTTAAGATGTATTGAATCTACAGCTGCAAATTTGTAAGTAATTAAAGACATATTTACAACTATGCTAAAATAATGATGCTATACAATACATCTAGTACAATATTCAATACAAAACATAAAGAATAGTATTTTTGCATAGTCTCATATCGATCAAAATCTACGCCTAGGGTCGGCCTCACCAAAGTCGTTTAACTGCTAACCGAGATTAACCCATGGCGTCAAATGGTGGGATGCAATTCTCCGTTTAAACAGAGATTAATCGCTGGTAGCTGTTAAAAGACTTTGAGGACCGTCTCACCAAAGTCGTTTAACAGTTAACCACGATTAATCTCTGTTTAAACGGAGAATTACATCCCACAATTGGTTGACCCCATAAGTTAATCGCGGTTAGCCGTTAAACGACTTTGGTGGGACCGGCCCTAGACCTTTGACAATGCTGGATTAACCATCCTAACTAAAACTCTTGAAATTTTTTTTCTTCTCTGCGTAATTATCGCCCTTTAACCCTCTAAGCGGTTCACACGTACAATTCCGCCAAACGGATGAAGTCTTAAAGTACAATTTTAGACCTCCAAAAACGCTCCAAAAATAGATGTAATGTACATTTTTGCTTTAGTTCTTTCCCTCATGGACTTTTGCGGTATTGGGGTCAGGTCGATTGTTTAGGAACTGCACCCTTCTTTGACTGACATTTATTGAGGGATGCACTCCTACCTCCTGAGGCACAAACACGCTGATAGTTTTTCATGGCTCTGTAAATCTCTATTTCAAAGTATTTCGTTCGCAGTAACAAATGTATCTCTAATTGCACCACTTAAATATCTAGGATGACTTTCGTAAAAAATACAAGCAAGTCTCTCAAAGAATATTTTTATTTGTACTTTTAGAATCCATTATTTCTTATGGGATGATCTTCGAGATTCGACGAGCTTTATGTGTATTAAAAATTAGCAATCTATAATACCTATTTATATATCTATTTATAACCGGAAGTAAAGGGACAATTACGAACAAAGTGTGAAGGAAAAATCATAGAAAGCTTTGACTCTTTAGCTTATGTTTTAAAGACTTTTTTTCTCGATGTGTTTGTTCCACTCGGAGGGTTAACAGAGTTAGATTCCATTTCTTTTATTGTCTTTTAAACTCAGAAGTAGCAAGAGAATCATCCCCTTTTACGAATACTAATTTCGTTTTCGATTGCATTATAAAACATGAAAAAGTGTAAATAATAATCTCTAGGTTTACTCCAAATTTGCAAGTGACGAAGTTAACATTTTAAGATATTAAAGTTTTACAGAAAAAAAATTGAGGCACACGGGAAAAAAAAAATTGAAGTTATAGAGCTTTTTGAGATACATAGGTTAAATAATAGTAAATAGTATATATTAATAGTATGTATTAATATATACTATAATAGTATGTATTAATATAATAGTATATTAATAATGTTTGTTTATATGGTGATATGATTCAGTAATATATTTCAATAAAAAATTGGACATTTTTAAATTGGATATAAACTGTATCTTATGTCCTAAATTAACGCGGTCACGAGTGTTACTAATAAATTATTTCTATTTTTGTTTTACAAATGTCCAATATACTTTGATATGAAATTGACATGATCATTTAGACTTTTTGCTGCATTTTTTAAACCTCTCTGAAAGAAACATCCATAGCCGGTATAAAACCGGTCGAGCAGTCCGTTAATCCGTATTCAATTACGGAGTAGAAAATACGAAGGGCACTAAATTACGATGATAATACTAAAACCGAAACCAAATAACCAAAATAAGAAAAAAAATAGCAAAGAAATTTCTAAATTAATTAGAAAATTATTTGAGTTTTAACAGATAAGAATTATAAGATACAAACAAAATATATTTCAATAAACAGTTGGATATTTTTAAATTGGATACAAACTGTATCTCATGTCCTAAATTAGCACGATGACTAACGAGTGTTACTAATAAATTATTTCTATTCTTGTTTTACAAATGTGAGATATATTTTGATATGAAATTGACATGATCTTTTAGACAACCGCATTTTTTAAACATCTTTGAAAGAAACATCCATAGTAGAATCGGTCGAACAGTCCGTTAATCCGTTGCTCAGTTACAGGGTAGAAAAAATGAAGGGCACTAAATTACTAAGAGAAAACCAAAACCAAATCCCCAAAATGAGTCACAAAATAGCAAAGAAATTTCTAAATTAATTAGAAAATTCTCTGAGTTTTAACAGATAAGAATTATAAAATATAAACAAAATATATTTCAATAAACAGTTGGATATTTTTAAATTGGATTCAAACTCATGTCCATAATTAGCGCGATGAGTAACGAGTGTTACTAATAAATTATTTCTATTCTTGTTTTACAAATGTGCAATATACTTTGATATGAAATTGACCTGATCTTTTAGACTATTTACTGCATTTTTTTAACCTCCCTGAAAGGAACATGCATTGCAGAACCGGATGAATAGTCTAATAACTCTTGCACAGGTACGGGGGAGAAAAAACGAGGGGACCAAAACCAAAGAAAACCGAAATGCAAATCAAATAACCAAAATGAAAATACATTGCAAATTAAATTTCTAAATTAATCGGAAAATTCTCTGAATTTTAACAGATAAGAATTATAGGATTTAAACAGAATATATTTCAATAAAAATTTGGACATTTATAAATAGGATAAAACAGTATCTCATTTCATAAATTAACTCCATGACTAACGAATGTTGATAATAAGTTATTTCTATTCTTGTTTTAGAAATGTGCCATATTTTTATATGAAATTGGCATGATCCTTTAAATTATTTACTACATTTTTTTTTATCTTTCTGAAAGAAACATCCATTGCAGAATCAGACGACTAGCACAGGTACGGGTAGAAAAAACAAGTGGCACTAAATTAACAAACCAAAATGAGTGAAAAAAAAATCTTATAAAAATTTCTAATTAATTAAAGAATTCTCTGAATTTTAACAGATATGAATTATAGGATCTAAATAGAATAAATTTCAATAAATATTGGACATTTTTAAGTTGGATATAACAGTATTTCATATCATAAATTAACACGATGTCTAACGAATGTAACTAATAAGTTATTTCTATTCTTGTTTTATAAATATGCAATATTTTTATATGAAATTAACATGATCGTTTAGATTATTTACTACATTTTTATATCTCTTTGAAAGAAACATCTATTGCAGAACCGGACGACTAGCACAGGTACGGGGTAGAAAAAACAAGTGGCACTAAATTAACAAATCAAAATGAGTGGAAAAAAATCAACCAAACGAGTGGAAAGAAATATCTGTATTAATTAGAGAATTTCCTGAATTTTAAAAGATAAAAATTATAGAATATAAACAGCCATGAATTTTGTAATAAACAGGCTTGCAACTGCTGAGGTACTTCCAAAAAGGTGAGAAAAGTGACAAATAACACAGAATAAGTGGCTAAAAAAAGTGACTAAAAAATTAAATTACAATTAAATGACATTAAAAAAAGTGATTTTTTCTCTCCTCTTGATTACAGATGCTATTATTAAGATTTTTCTATTTATTTTAACTCTAAATCAAATGATTCATGCAAGACAAGATTTTAGAGTCAAATACAAAAAAAAGATTTAAAATGTTGTTTAACACAACTCAACATTGCTTTTTATTCAAGAAAATCTATAAATTAGATTTGAATACATACAATACATTAATTTTATAATCACAATTTTCTGCATATATTAATGAGATTTTGAAATATGTACATAGCTAGATTAGAGTGTCTAAACAAAAATTGTTAAGAAAAGGAAAAAGAAAAATGTGTGCTTTGACGTATATTACTTTAATGTATTAAATGTACACTTCAGTAAAAATATAGATTTAAGGAACTTCTTTACAACTTTTTAAAATCACTAAATTTTTAAAACCATATGACTAACTACATTTTAATAAGAAAAATAAGATTAGAGCATCACATTTTTGGTCTTTTATTAAAATATTTTGTTATTAATTCTGATTTTCTTTATTCAACAAGACTTTTGCTGTGATACACCATGAAAAAAGTGACTAAAAGTGACTGTTTACTTAAAAAAGTGACTAAAAGTGATCAATTGTAAAAAAAGTGACTAAAGGTG
Organism: Pardosa pseudoannulata; assembly: GCA_032207245.1. Taxonomy (NCBI): domain Eukaryota; kingdom Metazoa; phylum Arthropoda; class Arachnida; order Araneae; family Lycosidae; genus Pardosa; species Pardosa pseudoannulata. The sequence goes on along the minus strand of CM063503.1, from coordinate 93,138,221 downwards.
AGAAAAGTGAAGAAATTGCAAGCCTGAATAAAAAATCAGTAGTGTACTCTCTATTAGAAAAATATATTTACTACTTTTGGTAGTATAACAAATATGAATTTAATGTAGTCAGTAAAGTAGTTTTTTCAAAACTAAAATGAATCAAGAGATATTTACGAACAATAGCATTTCAAACAAGATTGTCAGACCTCGTTATATTAGGAACTAAATAGGAACTCAGTAAAATTTTAGATGTTTCGAAATTAAAGAATTTGCTGAACTAAGCTCATAAAAAGATTTCACCTGATCCCACTCCTGTTAACTGTTTTTGAAATGATGTATTTTAAATGAGAAATTATAAGTATTTCTCTTAATTACTGAGTTACACTGTTGTCTTTTGGATGGTTACTACAAAATGTACAAAAAAATTATCTTAAAAAAATAATAATTGCTTACATTATAGTTTTTTAGGGGCACAATATTTTACTTTTGCGCGTAGAAATTCAAAGGCTAAATAAATCCTGTTTTAATGAGATGGAAATAAAATAGGCATACATAGATAAGACTAATAAACTAAAAGAGGTAACATTAGATTCTAAATAAATAAAATAGATCAGTACATGATAGATAAATGTTTTAAGATTACATTTCCGTTTTTCAAAATGTAAATGCCTATTTGAAAGCAAGAATTTCAAAACTACATTTTTGTTAACTTTTTGATAATCGTTGATAGAAATTCACAACCAAATCTGATTATATTGCAAATATAACTAGTATGAGTTCTTTGAAAATAATATTAATGCATTTATTTCTGCTTTTAGATTACAAATAATAAACTTAAAACGTTTTTCAAATGAAATAAATAATTGGCAAACATAAAATTTAAAAAAAGAAAGTAAATAGTCTTCAATCTAAAATAAATAGTTTGAGAAAACAGCATAAGAGAAATTTAGGAAGATAATAAAGTAAGGAATAGTTTCAATGGCTTTTATTCCTTTTGCTAGCATTTTAAGCTCTAAATATTTACAAGAGGGGAGGGGATGGACTTAAACTGGACTGAGATCTCCTAGATTTGAAAATTTTTAACACAAAAATAAATAAATAAAATTCAGTAAAAATTATATAAAAGGTTAAATTTTTATATTAGTGTTTAATAATAATAGCATTTATAAAGATATAAAATTTAATAATAATAATAATAATAATCCTAACAATAATATATATATATATATATATATATATATATATATATATATATATATATATATATATATATATATATAGATATATAGATATATATATATATATAGATATATATATTTTGGGGAGCTTTAATTCCTCTTACGAATAAAGAAAGATGTAAAGAATTAATTGTTTACAAAACGTAATACAAGATTATAAATGAATAGAAACGATTGGGTAACTTACCCATCTCCCAGGGCTGGACACAAGAATTATGTGGACACATGTACACCAAGGAACAGGCCAATTTTCTAAAACTTTAACTTTTAATGCGAATAAGATTGAATAAGAATTAACGAATTCGAATACCGACTTTATCGTCGGGCGATTTACACAGAAGTGACTAATACATATGTTTTTCGTGCTTGAATAAAAAAAAACCAAAAACCGCAAGTCTGTTCTGTCTCAACCAGCGATGACTGGCGCCTCACACATCGTAATTAGAGTTCCGTTTTCGCCCATATATATATATATACATACATACATACATACACACATATACATATATAGTTCTAAAAGGTCATGCACAATCTTCAGTAACATGTTTCAGTAAATGTATAAAACAATTTGGAGCAAAAATATTAAAATTAAAATAAAGAGGTCGAATTATTTTCCAATTTTATATTTGAAAATGTACTTTTATTTGAATGTTAAAGTGCTATACATTAAATTACAGAATTTTGTGGACGGGAGGGGAGCTGCAGTCCGTCAATCTCCCTTATCCGAACTATGGCCGAATGGGTAGGGCACTACTCTTCACCTGAGTTCGTCAGTTCGAATCCCATTGTTGTCATGGGTGTTTATAGCTTTTTGGAATT
>CM063503.1:93128682-93131182 GCA_032207245.1 Pardosa pseudoannulata | reverse complement strand
TGTGTGTGTATTATATATATATATTATAATATATATATATATATTATATATATATAATAATATATTATATATATGTATATATAAATGTATATATATATATGATTATATATGTATGTATGTAAATATACATGTATATATATGTATATATATGTATATATATATGTATATATGTATGTATATATGTATATATGTATGTATATATGTATATATGTATATATGTATATATGTATATATATATATGTATATATATAAGCTATTAGTATAGGAAAAATTATGACTGAACAAATAAAGATGAACTGTCTACTTATAGATGAGTAGTCTATCATGACACACCATGACAATTTCTTCTGTTTAAGAAAAATAATATTTTACTTCTTATTGTTACAAATGAGATCTGCTTACAAATTGTTTCACCGAAGCAAATATATCTTTAAGTACAGAATAAAAATTAATCTATAATTATACAATTATAGACTGGAAAAAGAATCTGTTTTAAAATATAGTTTTCACTGTTAAGTAATGATTGGGGGATTTGATAAATTTTATCGGGGAAGTTATTAAAGCGTCTAAATATAAATAGTATGGGTACTATTATCCTTAAGGTAGGTGGAATGTTTTGAAACAAAGAAATTGATGTAAGAAGTTAAAATTCATTAGTGTAAAAGACTCTTTATTGTAAAATTTATATTGTAATAATAAATAGAAAATTCACTAATTTTTGTGTTGGAAAACTATATTTCTATTTTTATTTATCATTGTTACCTCTAATTACTGTAATTTTGTATCATAAACACATATGTAGCTCAGTTTCTCTAGCAATTGTGCTGCAAAAATATATAATCTTTACTTTATATGTTTGTTTATAAAATAACTAAAAAATGTTCTAAAACTCGTTTGTTGTTCAAAAAGCAATTATCTAAACAAGAGAGTTCTAAGCTGTATTAGAAGAAAAGAGGATTTTTTAGAATTTTTTTACAGAAGTTACCTGTCATTAGTTACCGAACTATTTTTACTGTAAACACTAAAGTTACCCTCTAAAAGTAAATCTAGAAGATCTGAGTAGTAAGGGTTAAACTAAAGGTTTAGACTTCCTGACTTTGTAAAATGGATGTAAAAGAGAATGTAAGCTAGTCGCGTTGACGACTGATTGTCTGGTGAACCTGTCACTGCAGTCGCCAACTTGAATGAAACCCATGTTACTCTCAGCGGCATCAGGAAGACGGCAGCCCTAATGTGTTCCCATTCAAAACCACGGTGGTATGAAATGATCTTGCTACACAGTCCCCCCACAAAATGTTTGGACAGGACAATAGGAAACCGACACAATACTCGTAAGAAAGACGACTAATGGGGCAGTTTCAGGGGTCTTTTCTTAACTGTCGACCCCTGGTGTAACAGTGAGATGGATACGTCTAACAGACTGAAAACCAACCATTTTTAACGGCCAGGTTATACCTTTGTATCCAGAGTTTACTTCTCAATTTCACAGGGAGTCTGAAAGAAATAGCACGCTATGAAAAACTTTTAGGTTAGGGACGCGGCTTTAAAAGTTCCCTGAATCTGTGCGGACTCAGCACTTTTGCGGTTACTTGCATTATGTACGGTATATACTACTGCTGGAAAATATATTTAGCATTATTATATTTCTCATTCCCACAATTTATTTTTGAACTTATTATTCTGATCTAGTTATACGGCTTATTGTTACTTTATATCCATATATTTTTTAGGGTATTGATAGACAGAAGTAATACTGTAAGAAAAAACTGATAAAATTTACATATATACCTCAGTAATAGAATTTCACATAAACTACACATAACAACATCTACATATTTGAATATTATTTGAAAAAATATTTTTGAAATGGGAAGTTTCAGTTCAGTTTAAGTTTTATTTTAGTTTTAGATTTTATTTAAATTTTTCTGTCGATATGCATTTCACGTTTGTATGTACGTGATCCGTAATAACAATGAGAATTAATTTCTTTGTATTCAGAGTTTACTTCTCAATTTCGTAGAGAGTCTGAAAGAAATAGCAAGCTATAAAAATTTTTTTTGGATAGGGTCGCGGCTTTAAAAGTTCTCTGAATCTGTGCGGATTCAGCACTTTTGCGGCTACTTGCATTATGTACCGTATATACTACTGCTGAAAAAAAAATTAGCATTATTATTTTTCTCATTCCCACAGTTTGTTTTTAATTTATTATTCTGATCTAGTTATATGGCTTATTGTTACTTTATATCCATATAATTTTTAGCGTAATGATAGACAGGAGTAGCACCTTACCAATGAAGGCTTGTAAGAAAAAACTGATAAAATTTACGTAAATACCTCAGTAATAGAATTTCACATAAAATACACATAATACCATCTACGTATTTGAATATTATTTGAAAAAATATTTTTGAAACGGGAAGTTATTTTCGTTTTAGATTTTATTTAAATTTTTCCCTTGATATACATTTCATATTTGTATGTACGTGATCCGTAATTACAA
>CM063503.1:93116182-93123682 GCA_032207245.1 Pardosa pseudoannulata | reverse complement strand
AACTTATAGGATGCACACATAATAATTGATTGATTTCTCGAATTATATTTCTTTTTCTTTTTTGTGCCAATTAAGAATGAAAATTTCAACCGTCCAGGAAAATGTACCACACACATTCATCTTTAACAATATGTCTCGACCTCATTAGCCCTAATATTGCAACAATTTGGCCCTTGCGCTACAAACCGAACCTTCTACTAACAAATTAATTTATCTTGTTCAAAATTCCCCCTCCGGATAAATCTCTCACCAATTTTAAATTTTCCTATCAAAATACAGTCATCTTTGGCTTCTACATACCACCCATGTCAGGGGTGGCCAACTTGTGGCTCTTGAGCCACATGCGGCTCTTTGAAGGATTATTTGTGGCTCTCGATAAATGTACCCGAGTTCTCTTTTCATTTTTGTGTTATTATATTTTAAAAAATTATTACAACTGATGGAGCTCCGGCAATGCTGGGTAAAAAAATCGGTCTTATTGTGCTTTTAAGAGATGATTCTCAAATTCCACAATTCATACCGATTCACTGCATAATTCACCGAGAACATCTCGTTACAAAATATTTAAAATATCCTGATGTTATGAAAACAGTGTAACACATTGTAAATTACATTCGCACCAATGCAAAAAATCGTCGACAATTAAAAAATTTCCTTGAAAAATTAAAAGACGAACTTCCAAATGACATTCAATAAGTATAATTTCTGTAAAAAAAAATTTTTAATACCTTTTCTGCATACCTTTCAAATACGTATTTAATTGCGGCTCGCGAAAAATTTCAAATTTTGAAAAATGTCTCGGACTATCAAGGAGCTTGGCAACCCCTGGCCTGTGTGAATTGCATTTGCTTTGGAATAGCACTCACTAATACAGTATGGAACGTAAGAACAGGTAAATATCAATACTTCATGGCACAGTATACAAAAATTCCAGATAAATTGTATAATAGAGGGATGTGAAAAACGTTTAGTTAAAAAAATATTTTTGGACTGGTAACAGGAAAAATAAAATTGCTTCGGATACGTCGCAGATGTTAAATTTCAATTTTTAAACAATGGTTTATCTATCTAAAATTACGGTATTGGATAAAGGCTATAATTTACGCATTTAAAATAATATAATTTATGTTTTTGAAAATTGTAGGTTATAATAGTATAACACCAACTCAATTTATAAAGTTGTTCAAAATTAATGGAAACGATTTTGATAGATTTTGAAGATTTTATGTATATTTGCCGAATTTATTTGCTAAGACTTCCACTTATCTAATTACAATGATTACTGACTAAACTCTAGCTCAAATTTTTCAAAAACATATTTTTTTTTATTAGCACCGTAATATCCCTTTTACCCCACTCTCTTCGGGTCGTCTTCTGAAGCCCTTTTACTAATCTTAAATGACGTTTTCCTAAGGTTCTTTTAGTTTACTTTTGAAATTTATAGACTATTAGCTCAAATATCTGGCGATACCCAGATAAACAAGAGCTTGTATTTAGGTTAGATTTCATTAATTTGATTTTAGAAAAGTGGTACAAAATTTTACAAAGGTCTAATAAATTTGTAATTTTTATTTATTTTTATATATACAGAAGAAACATTATTTTCCTTGAATTTTTATTCGAACCTTGATCATACGTATGTTATTTGTCGAAATTATGTCAATTTTAAAAATGAAGTTAAATAAAGCTATCAATAGAGCTGTTTAGGTTTATTACATGAATACCGTCAGATGATTGATTTTACAGAGATTAACACTAGATTTACCAGCAATTTAAATATACATTGAATTACAATTGCAAAACCAGGCATTTTGACTGGTTTGGTAAATCTATTATTAACATTAAAATAATTTTAATTTTTAAAAAATATAATATTCCAATATTCCACTTTGTCAATTTTAAAAATGAAGTTAAATAAAGCTATCAATAGAGCTGTTTAGGTTTATTACATGAATACCGTCAGATGATTGATTTTACAGAGATTAACACTAGATTTACCAGCAATTTAAATATACATTGAATTACAATTGCAAAACCAGGCATTTTGACTGGTTTGGTAAATCTATTATTAACATTAAAATAATTTTAATTTTTAAAAAATATAATATTCCAATATTCCACTTTAATTTTTAATATTCCAATATATTTCAAAAATCATAATTTTTAAATCTAATTATGGAATTTCTGTAGGAAAATCATACATGCACTCCAGCTGTATTTGTCTGTTACGTATAACTTGCCCCTGAGGACCTCTGATAGCACCTGCAGAAGAAAGGGAAGCTTTTGACAATGCATTTTTTTTTTAAGAGTAGAAATGTGAGATCCGTCATTCAGACGGATTAATAGAACAGGTAATGAAGATATACGGAGAAGCTTCTCAGTGAAATACAAATAAAAAGAGAAAAAATCATTGCAGTTGTAAGCCCCTTTTATTCCTAGTTCAAGTTTTGTAGTTATTCTGCTTGGATTTCGGGGAAGAACATAACCATAATATCACCCGCCCCTTGCCTACGGGCTGCAAAGAACGTGTGCCAGACCAGGTTTTAGAGACGGGCTAAGCTTCAATGCCCCGCTTAATTCTATGTTATGCTGTGCTTCTGGGTGTGCGGCCTACCCTCAGAAGGGTGGGACATAACTGATGGGTTCCCCCCGAGTCTCGTACGTCGCTAGTACTAGCATTTATGCCAGCAGGGGACCACGGTGTACTGAAAATTATTAATATTTCAATTATTTGGCAGTAATAGACAATAATTTAGCTATTAATATTTCCACTGTTTTAATGGTTTTTATAAGAGTTGTTTTAAAATTATATTTTAGAAGGGCTTTAAAAGTAAGAAGCCAGACTACCTCTGAGCAATAGTATAGCTTAGGAAAATGGGGAGGGAGTTGTAGCTTATTTGGGGCACCTGAGCTTAAGCTAATCCCCAATTAGTAGTAATAGATTTGTATGGGGCACCTGGGCTTTAGACGAATCCCCAATGGTGAGGGTGAGAAATTCTCTTCAAGGTGTGCATCATGAAGTACAGGATATATTAAGATGAGAATAATTTAAATGAGATAGGTTATTAAGTTAATAAAATAAATTATGATGGACTCTAAATAGCTACAGTTTTATGAACTGATACTAAAAAAAATTAAGAAATAAAGAAATGTGTTTGGCGGATGCAAGCATCACAATTTTTAAATTTTTTAAATTTTTATTTTTATTTTTATTTATTATTTATTTTAATTTTTTTATTTTAAAATAATTAAGATGATAAAAAGGAAGGAAGTTTAACGGATAGCAGGAAAAGGAAAACCTGAGAAGAAAGTTTAAGGATAGATGATGATGGGAATTCTGAGGGGAAGGGCTAATCCCCAACGGTAAAGATGAGAAATTACTCTTCAGGGTGTGCATCATTAATTACTGGATCATATTAGAGATGAGAAAAACAATTTAAATGGAAAAATGGGGAGGGAAGCACTTTACAGGGCAAGCCTAAGGCGGTAAGCAAGCTAGGCGACTACTAGCTTGCTAAATTCTAGGCGCACAATTTAGGAGCAGCAAAATTGTCTGAACTAGAGCAAAAAATATGAATAAAATTTAAACATATATATTTTAATACACATAACATAATATACAACATATATTTTAATTTATATACATTTATAGACATTAATAACACACACACACACACACATTATATATATATATATATGTATATATATATGTATATATATATGTATATAATGTATATATATGTATATATATATATATATATATATATATATATATATATATATATATATATATTTATATATATATATGTATATATATGTATATATGTATATATATATGTATATATATATATATATATATATATATATATATATATATATATATATATATATATATATATATATATATATATATATATATATATATATATATATATATATATATATATATATATATTAGATTTATAAATTTCTAAAATTATTTGCATGTAAGTGGATTTCTTTACACTTGTTGTACATATTTTACATTTTTAAAAAAAAGTCTTGCTTCATATAACAAAACCAAATAGCTTTCATAAAATTAGGACCTTATTAAATGTATTATATATATATATTGTAATTACTTGAATCTATAAAATAGGAATGGGGAAGTTAAATACAACAGGAATTGTCTGGCTACATGTTGAGATGCACCTTAGATTGGATTGAACAAAGTTATTTAAATATAAAAGGAATAGACGGGCTTCTTGGCAATTTTATATAAAAGGTACTAGTTTTAGTTTGTAAATTCGCTGTTAACTAATGGAAAATGTAAATTTGTTTTTCAGTAAAACAATTTTTCATAAATCTGTATGAATATTTTCTTAATTCAATCGTCATTTTTCTACAGTTCTTTTAAACATTTTTTTTAAATAGTTCTTTTTAAGCTTGGGTTGTATATTTATAATTTGCCTACAGCGACAAAATCTTTAGGGCCAAACCTGCACTTTACTAGAGAGGTAAAATCTCTGCCACTGATTTGATATTAAAGGAAAATACTAATATATATATATACATATATATATATATATATATATATATATATATATATATATATATTATTTTGAAAGTCGATGTAAAAATAATCTTTTTCAATGAAATAGAAAATGTTTATCACAGTGCAACAATAAGTAGTTTTTAATATTTATAATTTTTAAATAAGAAATTATCTTAACTACTGGTTTAGAGGTAATTTATTGGTTCTAGAATTCCAAACATGTTTTCGCAATTTAATTTCCCTAGATTTTAAGAATTTTAAATTTCAGAGATAGGAAATCCCTTTGCTAATTAATATTTCCCTCGATCTAGAAAACTTTAGTTTAACAATTCTAGGCTGGTGGTTTTAGTATTGTAAAATACATTAGGTGTGTGAATATTTAACTATATTTTAGTAAGGTCGGTGGATAGAAAGAAAAGCCGTTTAAGGCGATATAGTACATTTCTTTACTTTAATTCTAACAGCTTAAAATAAAATATTCTGCATCTTTTAGAATAAATTTTTACAGGTTCTTTAAAAACTTTCTATCTTTACAAAAATACTTAATTTTGTCATTTCAAGAAGAATATTTTTTTTAGCAAAATAAAAAAAAGTTGGTAAACAAGTAAAAATCCAACAAGTGGGAGGGGAGAGAAAAATAACCAACAAAATAACTTTTTGAAATATGTATTTTAGAACCTAAATATCCAGTTGAAGTAAAATATGTGTTTTATGCTGCAAATGAAATCTTTAGAGGTATTTGAGATTTTAAAATGAAAAAAAAATTAAAAATTTCTGAGGAAAATTAGAGTTTATAATACTATAAAGTAAAATATATTTCTCTAATTGGTATAGTTGAGGTCCACAGAATGAAGATAATAACTAACTTACGGACCTTATTAATTTGATGGAGCAGAAAGTTTTATATATATATTGAATGAAAAATAGCTTATTTTAATGAAGATTTCAACTATGAAGGTTCTATGTCTCCTTAAAATATTTTGCTCAGCTGAAATAATTCTCTTACAGTATTTCTGCCTAATGAATGAACCAAAGCTTTTATAAAATTAGGACCTTATTAATTGCATTTTAAACAGAGCAGAATGTTTTATATATATTGTATGAAAAAAACTTATTTTAATGAAGATTTCAACTATGAAGGTTCTAATTCCCCTTAAAATATTTTGCTCAGCTGAAATGATTCTCTTACAGTATTTCTGCCTAATGAATAAACCAAACAGCTTTTATAAAATTAGGACCTTATTAATTGCATTTTAAACAGAGCAGAATGTTTTATATATATATTGTATGAAAAAAACTTATTTTAATGAAGATTTCAACGATAAAGGTTCTATGTCCCCTTAAAATATTTCTCTTAACTGAAATGATTCTCTAATAGTATTTATGCCTAATGAATGAACCAAATAGCTTTTATAAAATTAGGACCTTATTAATTGTATTTTAACCAGAACAAAATGTTTTATATGTATTGTATCAAAAATAGCTTATTTTAATGAAGATTTCAACTATATAAAGGTTCTACGTCCAGTTAAAATATTTTGCTCAGCCGAAATGATCTACTAACAGTATTTCTGCCTAATGAATGAACTAAATAGCTTTTATAAAATTAGGACCGTATTAATTGCATTTTAAACAGAGCAGAATGTTTTATATATATTGAATCAAAAATAGCTTATTTTAATGAAGATTTCAACTATAAAGGTTCTATGTCTCCTTAAAATATTTCTCTTAGCTGAAATGATTCACGAACAGTATTTCTGCCTAATAAATGAACCAAATAGCTTTTATAAAATTAGGACCTTATTAATTGTATTTTAAACAGAGCAGAATGTTTTATATGTATTGTATCAAAAATAGCTTATTTTAATGAAGATTTCAACTATATAAAGGTTCTACGTCCAGTTAAAATATTTTGCTCAGCCGAAATGATCTACTAACAGTATTTCTGCCTAATGAATGAACTAAATAGCTTTTATAAAATTAGGACCGTATTAATTGCATTTTAAACAGAGCAGAATGTTTTATATATATTGAATCAAAAATAGCTTATTTTAATGAAGATTTCAACTATAAAGGTTCTATGTCCCCTTAAAATATTTCTCTTAGCTGAAATGATTCTCTAACAGTATTTATGCCTAATGAATGAACCAAATAGCTTTTATAAAATTAGGACCGTATTAATTGCATTTTAAACAGAGCAGAATGTTTTATATATATTGAATCAAAAATAGCTTATTTTAATGAAGATTTCAACTATAAAGGTTCTATGTCCCCTTAAAATATTTCTCTTAGCTGAAATGATTCTCTAACAGTATTTCTGACCACTGTAAATTTGGTTTCAGTCTTTAAGATTTACTAAACTTCATGCATTTTCGTGACATTTGAAATGTTTACCATTATCACCGAGTGGAACGAGAAAGGAGAGGCACTTGCATGGTACCCCTCTGCTATTGTATGATTAACAATAAACTACCTTCCTTTTTGTCAGTATAACACATTTTTTTTATTCTGCAGTACCAATATGTTACACTGTTAGAATCCAAATACACCTAGAATAAATAAATAAAAAAAGATTATATCTCCGATTTCTCGAAGGGTGCAGATGGTGAAGAAAAAGCTGAGATTTGTGGACAGATAGGAATTGCCACGAAACGTATCTATCCTGGAATCTTCAATTTTTAGCTACAGTGTGGTAAGATGGGTCACTATTGTGGAGTGTAAAGACGTTCAAAATATTCGATACTGATGCAAGCGTGCCCGATAATCGACCATCTGTCGGATAACAGGTGGTAAATAAGAGCAACTAAAATCACGAACTAAAGGTCACGATGATCACTGTTGACCTTCCGAACGCCAAATGGTTTGCTTACAACGGAGCACCCGAGGGTCAGAGTAAGTGGAGTAATCATAGGAGGGGAAATTAGGCACATGTGGGCTATTATCTCTTTTATTACCTGCTTCAATTA
>CM063503.1:93096182-93111182 GCA_032207245.1 Pardosa pseudoannulata | reverse complement strand
TTTCGCTTTTTTATATTTGAAAGAAATGTTCAACTTTCCTGATATCAACAGCTTCAGTTTTTTTTAAATTCAGTTACGAGAAAGAGAAAAGTGGTTGTTCTGTAGTGGTTTATGCATATTGACCTGCTTTCCCGACAATATGGATATCTGAAGTGTGGATCTTCTTATTTTCACTTTTTCACTTCAACTTTAAAATATGTATTTTGTTTGTTTACAATTAATTTCTGAATAATATTAATTTTTTATTTTAAATAATTAAATTACATTTTATTTCTTTTAAAATTATATAATTATATTATAATCGATTTTTCAGGTAATTCCCTAAGTATTTAATCCCAGAGTATTTTCAAAATTTCCAGAATTTCAAATTTTAAATTCACTTAAGGAAGTAATTCTACCTTTCTATTAAAAAGTTAAAAAGTGGTTTCAGAGAAAAAGAGAAGGAAAAAAATTGTACTTTGTTTGTTTACAATTAATTTCTGAATAATATTAATATTTTATTTTAAATAATTAAATTACATTTTATTTCTTTTAAAATTATATAATAATATTATAATCGATTTTTCAGGTAATTCCCTAAATATTTAATCCCAGAGTATTTTCCAAATTTCCAGAATTTCAAATTTTAAATTCACTTACGGAATTTATTCTATCCTTCTATTGAAAAGTTAAAAAGTGGTTTCAGAGAAAAGGAGACGGAAAATATGGTACTTTAATATAGGGATAATTAATACTGAGCCTATAGCTAATTAAAAATGGGAAAAAAATCTTAGAAATAAGATGTCATTCATAGAGGTTTCACTGTAATATATTTCAGAAGCTTCCCCGAATCATTGATATGCTTATTAAGGAATTAATCGATTATTAAGGTTATTTGAAATGACTGAACTAAGTAAAAATTTGCAGTTAGGGTTTTATTGAAATTCTTATTCTGAAGGGATTTGAGAATTTCTTATTTTATGGGGATTCGAAAGAGTTCTTATGTAATGAAATTTGGCCTAATCGAATTGTCCCCTTAAGGAGTTTCAAGACTTATTTTTTTGTAAGTTTTTGATATTTTAATTTTTTGTATGTTAGCTGTAAAGATTTATGCACATTGTGATACATGAAAATAATGATATGATCATCACTTTCACTCTATCTCAAGCGGGATGAAAGTTACAGCGGATTAAATTATTTGCATAATCTGTCGCATCTGTATATAATTTGAATTATAAAATGCTTTTTCTCAAATTTCCTACTTTTTTTATAAAAACTCAACTTTTAAACTTAAATACAGAGGGTGAAAAAACTAAAATAATTTTAAATTCTTTTTCTCAAATTTCCCTTTTTTTTTAAAAAAAAAAACTTTACTTTTTGAATTTAAATACAGAGAGTGAAAAAACTTATTATAAAATTACTTTTCTAAATTATGAATATATACATTTTTAATGAAAATTAGATGTCTTTATGTATAGAAGGCTAAAAATACCAGTTGAACAGAAACCCTTAAAGATATTGCTTATAAAACTGCTTTAAAGGTTTTTTTCTGTTCATTTTGGACTCATAGTTCCGAGTCCCTGTAAGAACCTCTTTTTTAACCCCATTTGATTGGAAATCTCTTTGAATCATTTTTGTTTGCTAAATGGTTCAAAATATGTAATATGTTTTTATGATTTTACTGCCAATTAGACGTCTCTATTCAAGTTAAACAAATTACCATTTCCAAAAGCAAATTAATCATTTATTTTGTATTATTTCCTATTAATCTTTTGTCCCAAATGTCTCTTTTGGGCAACCCCTGAACCGCCGGTCCGTGACCTATGGGTTACAGGTTATCAGACTCTATTACTCTGCACAATTTCTTGAATGGTAATAAATTATATTTTTCCTCATTTCATCGCACATTAATAAGCATTTTAAAGTGAGGGCCATATATTTGCCTTAACAATCAATGGATATATTTTAGGCTTATTTTGGTTTTGCCGATTTATTTATCTTACAGAAGGAAGAATCTGATTAACAAGATTTTCTCACAGAATATTTTGTTTGGAGTTTTTGTCCTTCAGTTTACCTACATTTACAGAAAGCTTGAAGGCATTTAAAGGTAAGTATTTATCTTCAAGAAAATAAATAAAGATTGAGGGAAACTGAATACCTAATTTACCTAAATTCTCCACTTGAACAAACATAAAAAAGAAATATAAAATGCCGAAACCCGATATTCACTTGAATTGAAGTTTATTTAGGTTGGGAGAACTTAAAAATGAACTCTCAAAACTAATATAATTTGAGTCTAATCGATCCGCTCTAAAGTATAATATTTATTATCAATGTATTTATTTAAAAATGTTTGAAATTTCAAGGCAAACTGTTGATTATTTTAAAACTGATTAGTTATGAATTAGTTCAAAACGGCCTTAATTGAAAATGCTCAATGCGGCTTCCTTTTACATACAACAAAACAATTTTCATACATACACTAACGTTCAATCTTTAGAATAAATCTTTATAGTTAACATGAGCTTTCAATGAATATACTAAAATAAAAGAAAATAATAGTGAAAATCATCCTTTTTTTCTGCACAAAATATCTATAATTAGTCTATAAAGTAAATAATTCACACATTATATGTTTCAAAACATATTAATTTGATATAATAGGTCAGTGTTTGGAGAGTGAAAATAGGCCAAATATGGAATAAATTAGGGGAAAGCTGGAAATTGTTTAGGATTAGGTCTAAAAGGAACATGCTAAGTTTTTTCCCTCCTGCTATGTGAGCATTAAACGTTGCCTATAAATTTATAGCCGAAAAACATTTTTTTTAAAAATTTAAAACAAAAATAACACTATCCCCCAAAACAACTCACGCTATCAAAAAATTGTCAGTACAAAATTGTGGAACTTAAGTTTAGAATGTCAGTACCTATACTAAATATCTCTGTTGTATATTAAACTCACAACTCAATTTCAAAATTTTATTTATTTTATATAATTAATTTTTATTTAATTTAAAAATTTTAATTTTTAAATTAAATAAAAATTAATTGCATAAAATAATATAATTATACAAAATTTTTATTTTATATAATTTTATTTTATAAATATTTATTTTCTGAAGAAGCTCATCGATTCTGAAAGTACCAAGTTACCAGCGCCCATGCCTCCTTTTACAATATATCATAATAAATTATAATATATACAACATACGTATTTTTTAAAGACTTCACGGTGTTTTTAGAATTATTTTGACGCATTTTGGTTTGGTTTGGAGTGCTACGGTCTACTTTTAGCAACACGAGGGCTAATGAGACCGTGACCTACAGCTTAAAGCCGATTCTGAATGGCTACGAAAGTCCATGCCACATTGGGATTCGAACCCCCGAACTCCGGTACCGAAGGCCAGCACCTTAACCAATCGGCCATCGTTCTTCGCATTTTGGTTATTTTGACGGAAAAAAATGATTTAAAAGATAATACATTATAGCCCATTGTTTAAAAGGTAAAAAAGAAGCCGAATTCAAAATTAATAGAAGATAAGCTGGAAATTAATTTGAAAGACGGGAATCTGAAAAACAAAACTCTTTAAAAAAATCATAGGCAAATGCTCCATAGCAAGATTTTCCCTTTAGAGGTTGTCTTTGCTTTTCACATCTCCTCTAAATACATCTATCCGTGATACGAAAACGAACCTGCATAGTGAAAGTTTAAAAAACAATTATATACAGATGTATGCATAATAGTAGTATATTATGATATATTATAATAGAAAACAATTTATTTAGAAAAGTTTAGGTTCTATAATTTTCTCAAAATTCAATTTTTAAATTTAAAAATACCATACAACGAATGCTTATTTTATATGAAACATTTTTGTGGTTAGACATTTACTTCCTACGGTTGTGAACATAAAGACAAGTTAAAGACTTTATTATGGAACCTATATATGAATTCTAATACCGAAAAGTTATAACCTATCTAGTTGAAAATCATTCTGTTCGGTTTGGCACTACAATCAGTTTTTTTCTGCAAGAGAGCTAATTAGATAGGGGCTTACTGTTTAAAACCAATTCATCAGGACTTCCAGCATGCCAGCAGCAGCATTCGAACCTCGAACTCCTTTACTGAAAGGCCACGAGTTAACTATTCGACAATAATTCAGCACCCATTATAAGGAGTATCTTTTAACCGTTTGAGTCCCAGAGGGTTTTGAAAAAACACGTCGAAGAATCCCGAACAGCGCAATCGCTCTTTATGTATATGGGTATGAAAAGACCCAAGCAGCGCTATGACGCTTCTTTTATTTTATGTCCATACATCTCAAGCGGCGCGATGGCACTTTATCTATTTTATATTCTAAACATATATGCTTTAATATTGCCCTATTATTATAGCAATGTGTCTATTGTAAAATGTACTTTTACATAAAAAGGAGTTATGTGATGTACTAGCGTAAGTAAATCTGAGAACGCGTGACTTTGACAATCGATGGAGCACCACTTGTGGTCCACAACGCTCGAAATATGCTGGGTTTTCTCGACATAAAAACTGAACAGCGCGATCGCACTGATTTGGGACTCAAACGGCTAAGGAGGAATAGCTGAGAAAAGCAATAGAAGTTCTAATTTAATGAGTCATTGTAAGATAGTGTTGCAGATCTTTAACGCACTAAAATACAATAAAATATTAATACAAAGTATTAATATAATATTTCTTGTCCGTATTCTACCACATCTGGTTTAGTGATAATGCTATAATCACGTTCTTGAAAAACAATTTCCTATTCTTCATAGATCATTTATTTATTTACGTTACTATGATGATTATTTTAAGAAACATTTGATTCAAAGAAGTAGGACTATGTTTATATCACCCTTTTTGACAGCGAGGATAAATTTGTTTAACGATCTACAAATCTGTATATAAAAAATGTATGAAAAAATTATATAAAGAAATTAATAAAATGAAATAAATATTGAGTTTTAATTTCCATCGGGAGCCGTGGTAGCCCAGTTGGCAAAGACAATAGTCTAGTAACTGGAGGGCTGCGGGTTCGGGACTCGAACCGGCATAAGATCCGCCGATCTCGTTAAGGGTGACTACGGAACCTTAAAATATGTTCGTGGTCACAATGTCCTCCAAGTGAGCCACGATAGCTCACTCGTCAAAGGCAACGATCTCTTAACTGAGAGGTTGCAGATTTGGAACCCGAGCCTAAGATCCACCGTGTTCGTTAAAGGTGACTGGGGCACGTAAAATATGTTCGTAGTCACAATGTTCTCCAAGTTCTCATTTAATACCTCTGGGGATGGCAGGCCAAGTCAATGGGTCTTCTGCTTGGTCCCTGCTTTAAAGTTACGAGGACCTACTTGAGCGAAGTTATTCTTTCACCTTAATGGGGCTCATTAACACGAAAGGCGCACTCCTTGGTTTTAATACGAGAGCCTGCAGGCTCAATCGAGCCTGGATTGTCCAAGTACCATGAGAAAGAACAAAAACATTTCCTCCAATTTTTCAAACTTGTTGGGGTGGCAAGTCATGCCTGGGGGGGAGGTCTTCTGCTTTGTTCATGCTTCTAAAATTAAGAGAGTCCACTTGAGTTAAGACGTTCTTTCACACTAGTGGAGCTCGTCGAATGAAAGACACGCCCCTCCACCTTGATTCGTGTGGTCTCTGCCTCACGTACTTGAGTCGTCCAAGTGACATTGACACAACTACAATTTACGTCGTTTCTAAGAAAAAAAAAAAAAAACATAAAACAAACATCTCATGGAAATGTTTAGCAAGTTAAATAGAGTTCTTGCTGGAATTTCTATACCTGGCTTCTATAACATGGTTCCTAAATTACGAGGATCCACTTGATCTAAGACGTTCTTTTATACTAATGGAGCTCGTCGAACGAATGACGCTCTCCTCCGCCTTGATTCCTGTGGCCTCTGGCTCACTTGTTTGGCTAGTACAAGTGGCATTGGCAACAACTACAATTTCCGTAGTTTCTTAGAAACAAAACAAAACAAAAAACATTTCATGGAATTGGTTAGCAAGTGAAATAGAACTCTTGCTAGAATTTCTAAACATGTTTTTTTCCGAAAATAATGGGGATTCAAAATTTGTTAATTCAAAAGTGCACATTTCCTTGATTACATACAGATTACGTCTATTTACTTTTCTGTCTTTATACATACAGGTCGGTAAAAATCTCTTATCTATTTTATTGTCCCTTTCTATTGTTACAGTTCTTCTTAGAAAGTTCATGGCCTGATAAACACCGTTATTTACAACCACAGTTTCGACAAATTTGAAGTTTTTCGGCGCACTCAAAAGCCATTGAGTTTGTTAAAATTGGTTAAGCTCTAGACTCTTTACTTCACAATCGTCGTTATAATAATCGAGTTTTTACAAGAAAAGATTAGCTATGCTGGAGAGGAGGAAGACTATAGACATTTTATGAATCACCAAAATATTGCTACCTATAATCAGTGTTTGCTCGTTAAAAGGGTGTTATGGTCCCATATAATTAACATTGTACCACCAAGTATATTCACTTTCGACGTTAAATTCATGTTTTTGTTAAATCAAGGTCCTTTATAAGCGAGTTGTTCTGTCTACTTAAATTAGTCAGGTCCTCAAACATCTAAAGTGGACAGGAGAAAGTATGAAAAATAATGGTTTTGTACAATGCTTTATATTTAAGCTTAGTTGAGCGCTAAAAAGGAAATAACTTAGAACGTGCATTTTATTTATACTGTTTTTAAATATAATTAATATAAAGACTAAGTCAATTTTTACTTCCTTGTAAAAACCTTACTTTCTTGAGGGTGTAAAGAAGTAATGCAATCACAATAAATTTCACAGCTCAGATTTCAACAAAAATTCTAATTTTGCTCATGTCTGACTAAATGTTGATCAGTTTCAGAGTTATGTCTACACGTACTTCCAGGAAACTTTAATTTTGAAACTTTAAATACTCATTTTTTTCTATTCCTGAACTGGTTATGACTAGTTAATTCTTAAAATCTGTTCGTACGTATGTATTTCGCAAGGCTGAAAAACAATATCTCGCAATTATGAGCAAAGAACTCCCCTCCCTTTACTATACATTTGCGGGCCTATTTAAAACCCTTCCTGGAGTGTTATAACCCTTCACTGGAACTCAGAAGAGAGAGGGGATCGGAGAGTGGAGATTGAGACAAGCGAAAAAGGGAGTGAGATGAACAGCGAGAGAGAGAGAAAAAGAAAAAATGAGAAGTGAGATAGATAGGAATAGAGATTGTAAATAGATAGAAAGAGAGCAATATAATGTTATATATCTATATATATATATATATATATATATATATATATATGTGTGTGTGTGTGTGTGTAATGAGACTGACTTCTCGATGGGGGGTTGCAGTCATGGCCATAAAAATGATACCGTTTCAGCTAAAAACCTTTATTAAGATAACATTGAAGGACGGGTTCCCACTTCATCATAGGGACAAACTGAAGGGTCAGCTAGCATGAAGTTCTATGTACAAGACACGTAACACCTGGGTCAACATCTGTGGGAAAATATCTCTAGAAAAATCTGTCTCCGCTAGCGTGTATCTCCTTTTTATTTGGAAATTTCCTAAATTGTCCGCTAGGGCCATGTAGGTTTATAATTGGCCAGGCCCCTTCTCTGAGGGCGTAACCTGTAGCCCCAGTGGTCAATTTAGGTTAGGGGTTAAAAAGGGGAATGGAAAATGACGCGGGAATTTTTACCCTTGATTTAAGTTTTGAAAACCCCTGAGAATTTTCCTTACACACACACACGCACACACACACACACACACACACACACACACAATATATATATATATATATATATATATATATATATATATATATATACATATATATATATATATATATATATATATATATATATATATATATATGTGGCCTATTAAAATCTCTTCCTGGAGTGAGATAGCCCGTCACTGGAACTCAGAAGAGAGAGAGAGAGGGGGAGGGGGAGGGTGGAGATTGAGACAAGCGAGAAAGGGAGTGAGATGGACAGTGAGAGAGAGAAGAAGAAAAAATGAGGTGAGATAGATAGGAATAGAGATGTAAATAGATAGAAAGAGAGCAATATAATGTTATATAGGCATATTGTATATATATATGTATACATATATGTATATATATGTATATATATACGTATATATATATATATATATATGTATGTATATATATATATATATGTATATATATGTATATATATGTATATATATATATATATATATATATATATATATATATATATATATATATATATATATATATATATATATTTGTCTGTGTATGTGTAAGGATATTTTTACCTGAAACTAACCAACGTAATTATACTTATATTTTTAAATAAATATCGGGAGATTCCATCCTTGAATTGTAACCTTTGGCGAAAGCCTTTTGTTTCTCAGTCTGGAAAACTGACGACTTCAAATACACCAAAATCAATTCCTTCTTGCCTCAGCAATCTTTATATAACTCTTTATATAATTAGTTTCGCCTAATCATCATCACATAACTAGCAATTAAAACTCTGATTGGCTAGATCACACACCTATAAAACGTCACACACATTTTTTTCTCGCCAGAGGTCTTGTAGAGATGTTGCTAAAATAAATCAACGTTTTTTTTATTTCAAAATTTCTGCCCATTTTCTTTGGCCTCTCGACTGCTAACGACTTTGCCCAATTTATAATTCCACATAATAAATAGATAGGATACTACAAATTCAAGCCCAGTTTATTATCTGTTTCTTAAATCTATAAACCTTTTATTTTAAAATTCATAAGCATATTTTTAGTCCTAGTATGTATTCCTTTAGCTGTTTCAAAAAGGTTGTTTAACCCTTTATATTCTGAATTAATTTACCATCAACTTTCTTACTGCATTTTTGCATCATTAGATAAGTTTTAATGGAGAATAATAATAGAAAAAATTTAATTTTTCATGTATTTTAGTAGTTAATTTTGCAGCTGGTACTTTCTAGTACCAATATATATTTTTGACTCTATGATAGAAAATAAAACATTAAATTATGAATAAAACAAATGAAATGCTTACCTGCGAAGTATAGAAGTCTCTAAAAAATAATAGTACCAAATAACTGGTAATAAACCACTAAATTTACTCAATTGAACAACACGTGTATCAACTCTACCACAAAATGACCTTCGAATGCAGCACTCCAATTATAAAATCCCTACTATGCGAATAAAAAGGATTCCTGATTGGTTCTGTCATTTCTTTTCTGCTGTAGGAACTGCATCGTTCATGTCCTTGTGAGTACCATCAGGAAAAACGGCTTTATTAGGAATATATAGGCGTTTGATTGAAACGGTACTTATAAGTACCGTCAGGATAAAAAGGGTTAAATAAAAAACACTTTTTTTCCTCCTTAATATGGGTAAAATGAATCGATCGTATATAAATAAATATCTATCATTAACTACTCTAGTGAAATCCACTTAGGTAATTCTAAATTGTACTTTTAATTGCATTTTAATAACTCGTTAAAGATGTTTTTCTCCCTAATAAAAAGAATACTGCCAATCCAAACATTATTTGCTCTCCAATAAAAAAAAATTGTGTGCTTTTTAAAATTACCTGGGATCCCAAAACCCTGCAGAAGGTTAAAAAGAGATTAGAAGAGGGAAAAATTCCTTTAATAGATACAAAATGAAAAACCTTATACTCTTCAGGCAGCTACATGTTGTTAGGGACACACAATATCTTTTCTAAAACTTCTTCAATTTTGATCATATCTTCACGTTTTTTGACCTCTTGATGAGAACAAAAATAAATAAAATTATACCACACTGTTAGCTAAATAATTCGGTGACTAAATAGCTATATATTTGCCCCGAACTTCAGAGTAAACGAGGAGAATTTTTTTTAAACGAATTATTCGTATTTCAAAAATGAATACCATTCATTACTGGTTGGTTAAATCCTTCTTTTAGCACCTTATTTGTTAACAATGCCTCAACTTGAGAGTCACAGAAGCCATCTATACTAAATAAAAATTTATATGATAATTATCTATGTAAAAACCTATAATACAGAAAATATAGGGTAGCAGAAAAATACAAATGAACCGCACGTTTGTTAATCCTTTAACACCGAGCATCCTTGTAAGAAGACATGTTATAAAAAATTGTGCAGAATTTTTAAATTTCCTTGAAAAGATTTTTTGCTTTAAGTAGATGGTAACCCTAAAAATATACCCAGGCACAGTTAAAATCAGTAAGGGTAATTACATCTATTATAAAACTCCATTTTCGATTACTATATTTACATATGACAGAAAAAAAGCAGTTATCTAAAAAATTTTCTCCTTAAAAATGACATCCTATTGTGTTTAAAATTACAGCCTTCCACAACAGAGTACGGGCATTAATTTTTAAAATTGCAATAACAGTTCTTGAATTTCATATTATTTTTGACTATAAACAGTCCGTAAAATTATATTTATAAGGAAATCTTTATCTGTACATATTGTTCGGTGATAAATCAGGTGTTAATGAGTTAAACATACCCACACTAAGCATTATAGCTTTACTGAGAAATATTTAAATGGAAATGGGATTTTAACATTCTGAAATCTTTTTTCTTCAGGGATTTTTTTTATGTTTAAAGCTTAAGCGTCCCGTGTTTTATCCCTTTCACATTCGAAGACCCAAGTGGTGCTTCACATTAATTTAAGAAAAGCGCTGACAACCGGACCTTATTTTTCACTGTATTCAAACGCGTAGAAAAAATAAGGATTGATACCGTTGACAGAGCCAGTTTTCTCTAAGAGTCAAAAATGAGAGCTAGTGGAAATAATGGGAAGATTCTGGGATATTTGTTGAAGGTCTTTTGCTGGGGGGTCCAGACCTTGAAATTTGAATATTTATTTATTTATTTATTTATTATTTATTTTTTTACTCAAATAACTGGTTGTATAACGTTAATTTGCATAGGGACAACTCAAAAAATTTT
This sequence comes from Pardosa pseudoannulata, assembly GCA_032207245.1. NCBI lineage: Eukaryota > Metazoa > Arthropoda > Arachnida > Araneae > Lycosidae > Pardosa > Pardosa pseudoannulata. The sequence goes on along the minus strand of CM063503.1, from coordinate 93,100,186 downwards.
TGGAATTTCCTTTTAAAGGCCTCAGATATATTTTTAGCAAATAAAAAACGTAAAAATAAACCGCTTATTTTGCGGTACTATTTTTAGGTATTTATTTATTTATCAGCATATTTTTTAACCAGATATTGATGGGGGTACTTAACCTCTTCCCTGTTTTGCCCTTACGCTTTACGGGCACAGATTTTGGGCCTTTACTGATTTGCCCGTACGCCGTACGGGCAATCTGATTTCTATTTCACTTGCACTGTTTCGGCCGTATTTTTTCCAATTTTAGTAACACATTTTTCGTATAGATGTCCAGTAAATGATAGTTTGCAGTTTATTGTATTTTCTACTCTGATTGGTTCAAAAGCGCGGGTTTTTTCGCATGTTTTGTATCAGAAGACGAATTGTTATCTTTCAGTGTATAGCTTTCTGGTTATATTTTACTAACCGCCTGATAAATTTATTGATGCAAGAGTTGAATAATATATTTTTACTTTTAAATAATGGATAATTCAGAGCGTATGGAGCTAATTTCTTATGATTCGAACTGTGACTCGGAATCAGAAACTGAATTATCTGTAAATGATAGTAGCGAAAGTTTACTAGATGATCTAAATAGTAGTGACTCTGATAGTAGTACAGATGGAATCAGTCAAGCAAGACAATTTTTTAAAATTAATTGTGATAATCCTTCGGATCCGCCTCCTAGATTTGCTTTCACTGGAATTTCAAAAATTAACTTGGATATCGATGAGACTAAAGGTAAACTTCAGTTCTATGATGCTTTCATAGAAAGAAAAAAAGTTGTAATAAATGCTTAAAAATATTAGAAATGTTAATTTTAATGACATATCTTTACTTAAAAATGTAAAATGAACAAAAAAAATGCAATAAAAAATGTGACATTTTTTTTGACCGAATTCTGGAAAAAAATGAAACTGTCAAAGGGTTAAATAAAGATGTATTTTTTTTTATTCTGAAAAATACTGGAGTATATTCATGTACAGTATTCTAACATACTGACGCAGATTTTATCCTCAAAATTTCATCTCATAATTAATTTAGCTTTCCTAATGAAATATAGTATTCTAATAATAAATATAGAACTGGCATTTATCCAGTTCGCATTCGACGTCTTAAGCCAAATTGGGGAAGTCACATTCAAAGGTTAAAACCCGAATTATCTCCATTGTTCGGCAAGGAAATATTCTTACAGGAGCCACCGACTGTTTGATTAACACCTGCTACTGTTTTAATATATATTGGCTCTGCCTTCAATGCCGTAATTAGGGCTTGGAAAAGGTGGCATTTGTCACGGGTGTATCAGTCTAAGGGCCATCTGCCCGGGAGGAAAATGGGGTCCGAAAAAGGACGATTCGTCCCGAGTAGAAATAAGGAATATTTTTTCAATTATAAAATAAAGTGTGTTTATAAATTATTTTTTTATGAATTTTCTTTTTTTTTGAAATTTTCTAAAAAATAAAATTGTTATGGATTAAAAAAATGTTTAAATCTAATATGCTTTAATATAAATCAATCCGGGTATTCGTTTTAAATTTTAAATTTATTAAAATTATTAAAGCTAAATTTAAATTTAGAAATTCACCAATTGTTTATGAAAATACAACGTCCAAATAAAAAATATTCATTTCAAATAAACTATTTGGGTTATCAGCAAAATAATATCCCCAAAGTGTTCAAAAGTATTTTTTAATATTAATAAGGTAAAAACAAAAGAAAAAATTAAAAATTAGTATACTAAGAACATTTTAAGAGTTAACAAAATATTTTGAGTTCATTTGGAATATACGACATAAAAAACAGGTTTATATATTTTCTCAATATATTTGGTGGTAGGGGGCGCCGAACGATGGCTGATTGGTTAAGGTGCTGGCCTTCGGTACCAGAGTTCGTGGGTTCGAATCCCACTATGGCATGGATGTTCGTAGCCGTTCGTAATCGGCTTTAAGCTGTAGGTCCCTGTCTCATTTCGTGTGCAAAACAGTAGACCGTAGCGCTCCAAACCAAAAACCTTGGTGGTAGGGGCGCAGACCAGTTTTTTTTTTGTCCCGGGCACTAAAGGACCTAGTTAAAGCCCTGGTGACGTCACAGTCTGTTAACTATAAATCTCACCTGCTCGAAAGCAAAATATAGACTCGATCTCTCGGTCTGACTAATGTTCAACGCCATTTGCAACTATCTGTTTAACAGATAATTTAACAGAAGTCTGTTTCTTTTTCACCTTTTTTTCACTTTCTAGTATCATCCAATTTTTTCTCGTTACAAATATGCATTTTTAAAGTTTTCTTTTTTTCCACATTCCTTATGTAAGCAAACCGTCCTTTTCAAACTACGAGTGTAGATAAATATTTTGGAATTCCCTTTTTTAGAATTCCTTCTCGGAAGCACAATTCTCGGTTTGAGTGTACTCTTCCCCACTTCCAAACATCCCCGTTCTAAACAAAAGCACACCACATTTCGAAATTTGGAAGGTCATACTGCCGACTCCCAGAACAATCGAATGTTATTACACCAATGACGATACTACATATTACACCAGATGATTATTGATGAATTCTCGATTATCCGACGTAGGTTCGATCCCAATTACTTCGTATAATTGAGGTTCTACTGTATCTGGATCTGAGCAGGAGCCTGTAAAGTTGTTTTTCTAACAAGGTTCTTGGAGGTTATTTCATTCGCTTGCTTGTTTACATAATCTCTAAGGCAACTTCCCTTCTTCCTGTGTTATACTTTTTCCCAAGCGGAACTACCCTTTAATTCAAAGACGGCATTGACAACGAGAACTCATATTTTCATTGAGCTAAAAGTAAAAAAAAAAAGAAATAAGGAATGAAACGTTGACAAAGACCGAGTTTATATTCGAAATCTTAACTAAGCGGAAAAGAAAATAATAGGAAGACTTTCAGACAGAAATTTCATGGAGGTCTTGTGTTGGACTAAGCAGGTGGGCGACATTTAAAATTTTAATCTTTATTTCTTTACGTTCATTTTATTATTCATTTTTTTTCAGTCAAATGTATGGTTATGTAAAGATTATTTTGCACAGGTATAACACCAAAAATTTTTGAGATTCCATTTGTAAAGAATGAGATATTCTTTCACACAGTAAAATTGCAAAAAATTAAAATATTTCTTATAGAGTGGTTCCATTTTTTGGTCTTTATTTATTTATAACCAAAATTTTAATGCTGCATTTGGTAGGATTTTGGTATAAAGTATGCTAAATTTATTTATAAATGTTTATTTATAAATATTTTTCCTATAAGAAGTTATATATATTTTTGTTAATTCTGAAAAATGGTGGTGTATTTTTCTAAAATACTGGCACATATCTTACCTTTATAAATTTGGTTGATCTTACAGCTGCTTTAACATTCTGAATGGAATATAGTTGTTCTAACTGTTATACAATACATTTTTAGGTCTTTATTTATAAGCATTATATTAATCCTGTACTTAGGAGGATTTTCGTTTTGACTATGCTTGAATTTATTTATAAATACAATTGTCCTACAAGAAGTTATATATATTTTTGTTAATTTTGAAAAATGGTAGTGTATTTTCAGGTACAGTTTTTAAAAATACTGCCACAGATCTTATCTTCAAAAACTTGGTTGATCTTATACCTGTTTTAGCATCCTGAAGGGATTATAGTTGTTCTAATTGTTATACAATATATTTTTAGGTCTTTATTTATAAGCATAATATTAATGCTGTAGTTGGGAGGATTTTTGTACAAACTGTGTTTAAATTTATTTATAAATATAATTTTTCTACAAGAAGAAATATATATATACATATATATATATACAAATATATACATATATCTATACATATATATATACATATATATATATATATACATATATATATATATATATATATATATATACATATATATACATATATATATATATATACACATATATACATATATACAAATATATACATATATATACATATATATATATATACACATATATATACATATATAT
>CM063503.1:93081182-93091182 GCA_032207245.1 Pardosa pseudoannulata | reverse complement strand
GGGAAGAACTAGAATTTTTATTCATAGTCGTAATTGAGTCGAAAAAAAAGAAAAAAATAGGAATTTTCCAGACAGAGATTTGCTAGTGGTCTGTTGATGGGGGGTCCGAGATTCAAGATTTTTTTTCTGTTATTTACATCCATTTTATTATTACTACTATTATTTTCTTCTCGAATGTATAATTATATAAAGAATACGTCATACAAGGAGAACTGAAATTTTTGAGATTACATCTGATGTTTTCATCCAGAAAAATAGCAAAAATTTAGAATTTTGTTTATGTAGCTGTGGCATTTTTATGTATTTATTCTTAACCATAAATATAACTTGAGATTAACCCTTTGTGTGTGTGTGTATGTGTGTATGTATATATGTGTGTATATGTATGTGTGTATATGTATGTGTGTGTATGTGTGTGTATGTGTATGTATGTGTATGTGTATGTGTATATGTGTGTGTATGTATAAGTGTGTGTATGTGTATGTGTGTGTATGTGTGTATGTGTATATGTATGTGTGTGTGTATATGTATGTGTGTGTATATATGTGTGTGTATGTGTATGTGTGTATGTGTGCGTATGTGTATATGTATGTATGTATATGTATGTGTGTGTATGTGTGTGTATATGTATGTGTGTATATGTGTGTATATGTATGTGTATATATGTGGGTATATGTATGTGTGTATATGTGTGTGTCTGTATGTATTTGTATATGTATGTGTGTATATGTGACTGTGTATATGTATGTGTGTATGTATGTGTGCATATGTGTGTATATATGTATGTTTATATGTATGTGTGTATATGTGTGTATATGTATGTGTATTTGTATGTGTGTATATGTATGTGTGTATATGTGTGTATATGTATGTGTATTTGTATGTGTGTATATGTATGTGTATATGTAAGTGTGTATGTATATATGTATGTGTATATGTATATATGTATGTGTGTATATGTGTGTATATGTATGTGTGTATATGTGTGTATGTATATGTGCATATGTATGTGTATATGTATATATGTATGTGTGTATATGTATGTGTATATGTATGTGTATATGTATATATGTATGTATATATGTTTGTATATGTATGTGTATATGTATATATGTATGTGTGTATATGTGTGTATGTGTATATGTATGTGTATATATGTATGTGTGTATATGTGTGTGTAAATGTGTGTGTATGTGTATATGTATGTGTATATGTGAGTGTGTTTGTGTGTGTGTGTGTCCCTCGGGTTTCCCCCTTGTCTGCATGAGGTCTTCGGACGTGATATTTCGTTGTCCTCCTTTTCTTGTTCAAAATCCCACGCCTGTTGCTTCTCATCGGTTTGACTTGAATGCACCAATTTTCCCAGATCGCCTGCTAACCTACCCTTCAACGTTTTCCGTAGTTGATAAGGCAACCGGGCCTCTTATCAAAAATCTTCCTCTGTTATGTGAACGCGATTTGGTCCTGTGTCTCCCGGCAGTTATCTCTGACCGGAGCCCTCAACATCCCTTCAAAACTTAACGTTCTCGGTCATTTCGATTTTTATTCTGGAGCGTATAACTTCCGATTTCTAATTTTCTGCTTCTCTTCGCGTCTCCTGCGTTCTCGTCTACGATTACTTATACGATGTCTAGTCGACTACGATGTCTTAGTCTTTTCCGCGTCGTAATCTTCTATGATTTTTATGAATTGTACTATCCTCATAACCCCAGAAGCTTCATTTTCCATGTCAAGTACAAGTTGCACAAGATCTGCCTTTTTTGCCCTGATTATAAAAAGGTATTTTTCTAATCCTAATTTAATCCCCGATCTACCTGGAAATATCCCAAAGATTCAAAATGGGTAAATACACTAAAAAATCGCAGATTACCTTCTATGAGTTTGATTTGGTTTGGAGCCCTACGGTCTACTTTTTGCAACACGAGGGATAATGAGAACGGGACCTACTGTTTAGCCCCGATTCCGAACGGCTACGAATATCCATGTTACAGTGAGATTCGAACCCACGAAGTCTGGTTTCGAAGGCCAGAACAATAACCATTCGGTCATCGTTCAGCTACCTTCTGTGAGAGAACAGCCTATATAATAATAGCCTAAGAATGGATAGAGGCATCCATAATGGGTTCTTGATGACTTACGGTTATCAAATTTCAAAGCGAGTAAAGTTTAAAACGAATAACTTTTACTCAGAATAGTAGTAAAATGAAACAATATTTAGTAAATATTTTATATTTACTAAATATTGTTTCATTTTACAATGGAAATGGTTCCCCATACGGTCGTTGAAATAGTTTTGGACGGAGCTTTCTAGAGCTCCATCGCTGATCGCTGATATCTGTTTTACTGATCTAGCTCGCTCGCTGTTTGGGATTTAACTATACCCCTCTCTATAAGTCATCGCTTTCCGTGTACCGCTTTTGAACTTCGGCAAACTACGGAAGATTTTCACCCAACATGTTTGAACCAATTACATTCCGTGGTGGTCAAAAGACTTGGAATGAATACAGGCATCCATATTGGATTCTTGATGCGTTAGGGCTAGCAAAATCAAAAGCGAGTAAAGTTTAAAACGAATAATTTTTTGTGTTCATAATTGTAAAATGGAACAATATTTATCAAATATCATTTTTTACCTGCGTCATAGGGCACTTTATAATTCTGGAAAATTAATGACTTTTCTGATCATGTCATATGACGGGCTATATGCTAGTTACCGATAACAATCAAGAAAAACAAGATAGTGAAGAGTATAGAGCTTTATCTATAAGTATTGATAATAAATATATGGACTTTACAATCAAATAATAACCTGAGCAAAAATAAACACCAAAAAAATAGAACCGCGAAGTCTAGCTACAACAAAACATTTCTTAATTTTTGCGCGTCCCTTTAAATCGAATTAAAATAACCATGAGAAAAGGGAAGAACACGAGTACAGTTCATGCGCCTACTTTTCGAGACGATCATCGCTCGTGGGCCCGTCGTAGGTAATATGGCCCGTCATCAACACTTCGTGTTACCTAGGCAGATGACTTCTCGCAGTTCCCGACGACTGTGTGTATGTCTATGTGTGTATGTATGTGTATGTGTTTATCTATGAGTATGTGTGTGTAGTTATGTATGTGTATATGTGTATCCCGGGCAATTAAAATTATTAAGGGCTAATTTTTTGTAATTAGCATATGAGCCGTCATATTATGATGCGTATAGTACTAACTATTGATAAATTTTTCAATTATTTTTTTCTCCGGGCAGATTCCTTTGTCCTTCATTTATACCCAGGTCTAATTTCATGGTTTTTGGGCTCCCAGTTCGTTTTGTACAGTTTTTGGAAAGTGCAGATTTAGTCATAATATTCTGCATTTTTGTGAATCCTTCTTTCCAAATACAGTCAGTACCGGCTATATGGTCACCCGCTTATATGGACAGTTTTCTAAAGTTTCGTCTAACTTAATAGGAAATGTGTTAAAGTGCACCGCTTATAGAGTCATTTTCTTTTTCTTGTTACCGGCTATATGGTCAATTTCATGTTTTTAACGAGCTTCCGTTTTTTTTTTCTTTTCGTTTCTTTTTTAAGAAGTCAGTGCGAAATTGGAGAGGACCTGAATTCAAGCCTTTATTCCCCTCTCTTTCCCTCTTTCTTGTTTGTGTAGACATCGCCTCTCTTGCCCCCTGACAAGAGTTGGACATCTGTCTGTTTATTGGTTGAAATTATCTCTCCCTTCTTAAGTTGAAATGGAGACGAAACAAGTAAAGGAAAATTTTGTTGCATTTGGATCATACGTCACGAATAAGAACGCTCATTTTTTAATTATGGCTTCGAAAAGAAAGAATTTATCATTTGCTGCCAAAAATGAATTGATTGAAAAATTTAAAAAATCTATTCTTTTAAAGGCTACTTTCGCTAAAGCAAATTCGATTACCCGGACGACATTAAACAACATTTTAGATGCCAAACTTTGGTCCTCAAGTGTTGTAATCGGTGATGAAGAAAGAAAACGTCAGCGCTTGTCACCTTATGGGAATGTGGATAAGGTTCTTCAGTTATGGATTAAAAATACACAGTATATTCATAATAGGGTTGTATTGTTCCGCATATATGGTCACTCCGCTTATATGGTCTGATTTTTCTGGACCACTGAGCTGACCATATAACCGATACAGACTGTATTCGAATTATCATTTGAGAATGACAGATTTGTACTTAGACAATTATCTTAAAAACCGGCATTTCAAATTATATTCCGAGTTTAAAAAAACCTCCATTCATGAAAATGGCATGCACTTCAGCAGAACCGGTAAACTTACGCACTGACATGTAACCATTATGTCATTCTTACCTATGAAAGAATATCTCTACAACGGTGTGTCGACATTTTTTCCCCTGACTAGGAAGACCTTTTTCACTTTACATTTTCTCCACTTTGTAAATTTCATTGTCTGGACAGTTCTTAGAAAATCGGGCTTTCTAGATATATACTACCTCATTCCATTGCTGGTTTTTTCTCCATGTTGTAAATTTCATTGTCTGGACCATTCTTAGAAAATCGAGCCTTCTAGGTATATACTACCTCATTCCATTGCTGGTTAATGGTTATCAAAATCTCTAGATGGTTCATTCCATCCTCTTTGCAAGATTTTTCACCGGAAAAAATATTTTTCAAATGTTGTTAGTAGAATAACAAGCGTTTCACTTTGTATTGAATTCAACGAAACGACAAGTTCCTGTTGAATTTCTTTAATGCTTCTCTAGGAGTAACCAGATTTAAATATGCGTGGACTTGACTCTTCTTTCTCTATTCGATCTATACCTTTTACTGTTAGCCTTCCCTTATGTTCTCTTTTCCTTCATAGTCATTCTTAACCATACTAGCATATAGCCCGTTATATGACGGGATCAGTAAAATTTTCAATTTTTCAGAATTGTAAAGTATCCTATGAGGCAGGTAAAAAAAAAGGTTTGTTTTTTGGTTGAGAATTATCTGGTACACTCTCAATAATTTGTTTATCTTCATACTCCTCTAAAGTCTCCCGATACTGTGAATGCAGTTTAGAATCAAGTTGGATTCAGTTAGAAAGATAATTCAAAATTTTCTAATCTACTACGAAATTATAGTTAAGTTTTTCCCATTTTTTTTCCACAGTAATTAATGGAAGTAAAGGAATGAAACTATCATTTCCACTACACCCTAAAGGTAGATAGAATTTGTTGTTAATACGTGTGATAAAATTTTCATTGCAACAAAAAATAATCGATGATTCAATTTAAAATTATCACATATGTACCTAATCTATTATCTAAGCTAAACATAAAAGAAAATTATTTACGTAATATCTAAGTTCAGGGATAAAAGGTATGAAAATAATGCAGACGGTATTTAAATAATTTAAAATAAGAAGTGATTAAATGAGATGGTTTAAGGGGTGACGTCCTAATGCTAGAAAAAATGTTATTTTTACCTATTTATTATGTGATAAATTGATAAGTTTAATCGCCTGCTGCTAACCAGGGAAAATAGGGCTTGAAATAATGGCCTTAAAAGCTAGAAAAGGAGGAAAGGGGGGGGGATTTCGAACGTTGCTAACTCTAACTCATAAGAATCCAATATCCAATTTGCTACTTTTCAAAGCGATTTTTCTTTAGCTTTTTCTTCTTTGTTTATTCGGTAATACATTTTTGCTTCCTACTAAAATATTTAATTTTCTTCTTCATCATCTGGAATTGCAGCCTTTTACAAGCCTAATCCTCCTCTACAACAGTCGGCCAACAGTCGGAAAAGTATCCAATTTGCTACTTTTCAAAGCGATTTTTCTTTAGTTTTTTTCTTCTTTGTTTATTCGGCAATACATTTTTGTTTCTTACTAAAATATTTAATTTTCTTCTTCTTCATCATCTGGAATTACAGCCTTTTACAAGCCTAATCCTCCTCTACAACAGTCGGCCACCGCTCTGGAGCTAAACGTTCTGGATTCTCAATTCTTTAAGGTGTTTTTCAACTCCCTCAATCCATATCTCTCTTGGTCTTCCTCTTCTTTTGTTGCTAAAAAGTGTACCCTTTGTTTTTTCTTTAATTATATTCTTCTCATTACTTCTTTAGACGTTTTAGACAGAAATTTTTGTTTCATAAGAAAGAAAATGACTCTACTTGATGTGATTTCGCTTTTGAGTTGAGCCATTATTTTGAAGAATGGATAGCAGGACTTAACGTGAAAACCTTTTCAGAGTTATCATAACTTATGATGGTGGATCAGTTAAAGAAAAAGGATACCTATTTCTGATAATGCTCATGAAATAGGTAGAGGTAATAAAAACTATAGTATCATGGACAGACGAAAATGTTATGGATGTAATATATATGGTCACAAAATGTATCATCAGAAAGAAAATGAGTCTACTTGATGTGATTTCGCTTTTGAGTTGAACCTTTATTTTGAAAAAATGTGTAGCAGGACTTAATGTGAAAACCTTTTCAGAGATATCCGAACTTATGGTGGGGGATCAATTAAAGGAAAAAGTACATGTATATGTGTATATACATACATACGTGTACATACATACATACGTATACATACATACATACATACATACATATATATATAACACATATAAACATGTACATATATACATACATACATATAAACATGCATATATTTATACATATATATGTATATATACATATATATATATCTATATATATATATATATATATATATAAATATATAGTATATATATATATATATATATAATATATATACATACATATATATGTATATATACATACATTTATATGTATATATATATATATATATATATATATATATATATATATATATATATATATATATATATATATATATATATATATATATATATATATATATATATATATATATATATATATACACACACACACACACACATATACATGTAAGGAAAAGTAAACTAGATCGGGAAACTAATGTAGGCATTTTGTATAAAACCCCTAAGACACCCCGAGAAAATTCTCAAGGGTTTTCAATTCTGAAGTCAAGGGCAAAAATTCCCTCTTTCTTTTGCTTTCCCCTTTTTAACCCCTAACCTAAATTGATCACTGGGGCTACAGTTTATGCCCTCATAGAAGGGGTCTAACCCATTATAATTCTATATTGCCCTAGCGGACAATTAAGGAAATTTCCAAACGAAAAGGAGATGCACGCGAAAAGGAAGCAGATTTTCCTAGAGATTTTCCCACAGATTTTGACTGAGATGCTGACCCAAGTGTTAAGGGCCTCTTACTTATAACTTTATGCTAGCTAACCCCTTAGTATATACTGTCCTTAGTGGGAACTGGTCTTCCAACGGTCTGTTAATAAAGGTCTTTAACTAAAATGGTGTCATTTTTATGGGCCATAACTGCAACCACCCATCGTGACACACCCACACACACACATATATACACACACATATATGTAACACAGCGAGAATCATTTCTCCGGTTCTTTTAGAATTAGCTCCTATTATTTTTACTTGCCCGGGCTTGCTGGGCAAGGAAAAGCCTTGTTCATTCCACAAAAAGAAACAGGCGGCAGTCCAGCAGGGAACTTAAACTTTTATTTCAGAGCTACGAAAACGGCATGTTACTCTGTCAAAGGTAAAAGATAGAATAATACACTCAAACAGGTGCTGGTACAGGGTTTGCCCAACAGCGAGACGTGGAGATGAAATCTTTCCCACAGAAAGTAGCTTAATCAGAGATATTAACAGTAAAAAGGAACTTAGATCAGGGGAAAAACTGAGACGTTTGCCAGCGGCACCTGGAAAATACTGTGAGAGGACAGTTAGCTTTGAGAGACTGCTAAAAGAATTTTAATTCGCTGACACTTTTTTAGATAATATATTTTGGGGCTAAGAAAGTAGATTTGAAGGAATAAGAATGGGGAAGAGGAGAATTTTTAAGAGATATTCTAAGTGTAATTTTTAATCCATTAGGGCCTAGTTACTTATATTTTTACACACATAAAAACCTGCATTTTTATATTTATTATGAATTATTTTAAAGACAGGACATTACATAAAAAAAAATTATAGCCTTATAACTGGGGATACAGCCATTGCCCGAACAACCTATAGTTGTGACTTATAGTTGTGACTATAGTTGTGAAGAAGAATCTATCGCATCCCAACTTGATCGGAATGATTCCTCTGCCAATATCGGGGAGTTTCAAAACCATACGCAGGTGGAGATACAAGGCTTTCAGGGAAAAATTACTTGGTTCACTGGCGCCATCTACTGATTAACATATAAGCTAAAGCCATGCAAGTAATCGTGTATGAACTTGGACAGTTTGGGAATTATTTAGAACTAACAAAAGAAACATAATGCCACTAGTCGATTCCTCCGTCTATATCGGGGAGCTTCAAAACCATAAGGCAGGAGAAATACATCAAGGCTTTTAGGAAAAAATTACTTAATTCACTGGCGCCATCTACTGACTGAAATATAAACTAAAGCTATTGATGATTGAATGGTATCTTGAGCAGTTTTTGAATCATTTCTAATATTTTACTTACGACTTTGATAAAATTTTAAACTAATTTTCTGTTTTTCTTTATTATTTTTGTTACTTTAATTGTCAATTTTATATTATCCTTTTTGTTAGTTTTTTTGTTGTAAGTTTTTAAAATTAATTTTTTCCATGAAATGAACTTGGGCAATATTTGCACTATTTCTAATATTTTATTTATGTTTCTGTCAATTTTTTAAAATTAATTTTCTAATTTTTCGTTACTTTAATTGCTAATTTTTATTATGATCTTTGTTAGTTTTTTGTTATTTTAAGTTTTACAAATTACGTTTTGTTATTATAAACTTTCTTCATACCTCATGCTGTCTACAAAGGCAGTAAACAGCCTTATTTTTAAAGATAAAAAATTAATCAGGGTTAAATTTCATTGAATATAATATTTTGAGAACTTAAATTTTCTTATCAAAAATATTCATAATCTTAAATTTTAATATTCCTTCGAAAAGAATATTAAATAATTATTTCACATAGGAAATTTAATTTGATATTGAAATTAAACCAGCATAAAAAAGACAGTAGTTTTTTTATAAGCTTAGAAAATGTACAGTCACACAATTAGTTTTTAATTTGTTTTAGGGAAGAGTAAACTTGGTATAGAATAATTTATCCTTAGATGAGATATACATTTAATGCTTAATTTATGAAGGGAAATAATTGTTTAATATTGTTCTATACTTTTGGGAGGTATAGAAAAATTTAAGATTCTAAATATTCTTAAAGAATATTTCTTCTTATATTCTTAAAGAATATTTCTTAAAGATTAAAAAATATAAGCTTCTAAATTATTATATTCTATGGCATTTTAATGAGTAATATTTTCGTGCTTGAATCGGGCAATTTACTGTCAAGATGTTAACAAAAAATTTACTATTAAAGTAAAAAAAGTAACAAGAAACCAAATTAAAATTAATTTTAAAAAATTATCGAAAACATTAATAAAATGGTGTTTGAAATAGTACAAAATCTGCTCAAGCTCATACATGATTAGTTGAATTGTTTTAGTTTTACATAATAGTTAATAGATGGCGCCACTAAACAAGTTATTTTCCTTCAAATACAGCGTAGGGTAGTTCCGATAGTAGTGGATCGGGACAGCCAATTGCGGTGCTACATTAGAAGGCTGGATTCGGTGCTACAGTAGAAATCATCATTTTAAGGTTTCCTGGCGCCATCTATTAACTAATATATAAACTAAAAGTATCTAAAGAATTTTGTAGGATCTTGGGCAGTTTTTGTATAATTTTATTAACATTTTTGACAATATTTTAAGTTAATTTTCCTTTGCCTACGTTTTATTTTCTGTTACTTGAATATTAAATTTTTTAGTTTAATATTTGTTAGTTTTTATAGTTTTAAGTTTATAAAATTATTTTTTGCTAAGAAATGAGCATTGAGAAGTGTTAATATTTCTAATATTTTATTATATTTTAATATT
>CM063503.1:93073682-93078682 GCA_032207245.1 Pardosa pseudoannulata | reverse complement strand
TGTGTTTTCGAGCTAGATTAAATAATTAAGAATAAATCTTGACTCCCAAAAAAGCTGAACAATCTTAAGTTTCATGGGAACGAAATCACTCCATTCGCTCGCTCCGTGGCTGACATTGCCGACAAAGTGTATATTCAACATTCTACGCAAAGCGGTTGCACTGAACTGACAGGTGCGTTTTTCTCCTTTATAATAAATTTGATGTTCCTAGACTTGTTTTTGAAGGCTTCACAACTGCATTACGATTAGGAAGTCTTTTTGCGCAATAAGCGAGGGAAAATCCAATAATAGGAGCTAATTTGCGTGTAATTGGTGGAAATTATTGTCACTGCTTACATATATGCATGCACACACACATATGTACATATTTAAATATCAGTGGCACACATAGACTTCTTTTATATGTGGGGGTTTTCTAGATGTGCCACAGACAGATAAAATTTAGCATACAACGCTCCCGCTTATAAGTCAAATTATAAGTAATTATAAAATTATGTATATATTTAAATATCAGTGGCACACATAGACTTCTTTTATATGTGGGGGTTTTCTAGATGTGCCACAGACAGATAAAATTTAGCATACAACGCTCCCGCTTTTAAGTCAAATTATAAGTAATTATAAAATTATGTATATATTTAAATATCAGTGGCACACATAGACTTCTTTTATATGTGGGGGTTTTCTAGATGTGCCACAGACAGATAAAATTTAGCCTACAACGCTCCCGCTTTTAAGTCAAATTATAAGTAATTATAAAATTATGTATATATTTAAATATCAGTGGCACACATAGACTTCTTTTATATGTGGGGTTTTCTAGATGTGCCACAGACAGATAAAATTTAGCCTACAACGCTCCCGCTTTTAAGTCAAATTATAAGTAATTATAAAATTATGTATATATTTAAATATCAGTGGCACACATAGACTTCTTTTATATGTAGGGATTTTCTAGATGTGCCACAGACAGATAAAATTTAGCATACAACGCTCCCGCTTTTAAGTCAAATTATAAGTAATTATAAAATTATGTATATATTTAAATATCAGTGGCACACATAGACTTCTTTTATATGTAGGGGTTTTCTAGATGTGCCACAGACAGATAAAATTTAGCATACAACGCTCCCGCTTTTAAGTCAAATTATAAGTAATTATAAAATTATGTATATATTTAAATATCAGTGGCACACATAGACTTCTTTTATATGTAGGGGTTTTCTAGATGTGCCACAGACAGATAAAATTTAGCATACAACGCTCCCGCTTTTAAGTCAAATTATAAGTAATTATAAAATTATGTATATATTTAAATATCAGTGGCACACATAGATTTCTTTTATATGTAGGAGTTTTCTAGATGTGCCCCAGACAGATAAAATTTAGCATACAACGCTCCCGCTTTTAAGTCAAATTATAAGTAATTATAAAATTATGTATATATTTAAATATCAGTGGCACACATAGACTTCTTTTATATGTGGAGGTTTTCTAGATGTGCCACAGACAGATAAAATTTAGCATACAACGCTCCCGCTTTTAAGTCAAATTATAAGTAATTATAAAATTATGTATATATTTAAATATCAGTGGCATACATAGACTTCTTTTATATGTGGAGGTTTTCTAGATGTGCCCCAGACAGATAAAATTTAGCATACAACGCTCCCGCTTTTAAATCAGATTATAAGACAATACAAATGCGTATTATGTTATAACTTGATAAAAAGTAAACGAAGTATCAGAATGTAATACAAGTACCTAAATCAAGTTGTTAACTTTTTGTAAAAAATTTAAAAAATGTCTACTTTGTTTCAGTCAATTGCGTCCATGGAAATGATTTGTACCCCCAAAATTCCGTCCCCTTGTGGATGGCATTGCAAAATATTTCTTATTTTAAAATGATAATAATAAGAACTTCACAAAGTCATGGTATACGCAAATTTATAATTTTCTTACATTGTGCTAAAAATATAACTATGCTAATTATTAATTTGAAGGTGGATTTTTAGAATAAATTACGTTGAGTACTTATTGGTTTTACTACAGAAACAGAAAATTTCTCTTATATAAATGTCTGTTTGATGTAAGATGTCCCTTTAAATTTATATAATTTTAATATATTAATATAATCTCAAATAATCATATATTAATATAATCTTAATATATTAATATAATATTAAATAATATATTGATATAATCTTGAATAATTGTAAAATATCGATGATAAAACTTTAAAATTTTCCGTCATGTATTTACAAAAGATTAAGAGGAGCTAGGTTAATTTGAGCTGTTAGTAAAAATTCATTACTCACCATAATTTGGGAATTTTGTCCTATATTGGACAGTCCAGTTAATTATCAAAGGAACTGGGTTAGTATATTAAAGTAAACGATCTCACATAAAAATTTGGTTTAGAAGAAAAAAGTAAATAATAAAAGGTGTAAAAGAATATTTTTCATTTTCTCCAAAAAACATTTTTTGCATTCATTCCTATTTTTTTAAAGTGCTTTTACAAGTATAATTTATACAACTTATAATGAAAACAAGTATAAGAGAAAAATATTAAATGATGCAGTCCAGTTGAAAAGGTACTAGATTAATGCATTAAAGTAAACGATTTCATATAAAAATTTAGTTTTTTAAAAAAGTAATTAATAAAAGGTGTAAATATTATTTTTCATTTTCTCCAAAACACAGTTTTTGCTTTCATTCTTATTTTTTTTTCAAATTGCTTATTCAAGCACTATTTATATAACTTATAATAAAAAAAAAAGTATCCGAGAAAAATATTAAAATGATACATTCCAGTTGAAATATTAAAGGTACTAGGTTAGTGCATTAAAGTAAATGATTTCATATAAAAATTTAGTTTAGAAAAAAAGTAAATAATAAAAGATTTAAAGATTTTTTTTTCATTTTCTTCAAAAAAGTTTTTGCTTTCATTCCAATTATTTTAATGTCCTATCGAATTAAAATTTAAATAACTAATAATGAAAACAAGTATCCTGTCCAGTTGGTACTTTAATGCACTAATCAAAGGTACTAGATTAGTGCATTAAAGTGGGCGATCTCACATAAAAATTTGGTTTAGAAGAAAAAGAGTAAATAATAAAAGACGTAAAAATTATTTGTCATTTTCTAAAAAAAAAAAAAAAAAAAAAAAAAAAAAAATTAGCGTTTTTATATTTTTTCAAATTGCTTCTTCAATTAAAATTTATATAACTTATAATGAAAACAAGTATACGAGAAAATTATTAAAATGATACAGCCCAGTTGATATTTTATTTTCTGATCAAAGGTACTGGATTAGTGCATTAAAGTAAACGGTCTCATACAAAAATTTGGTTTAGAAGAAAAAAGTAAATAATAGAAGGTGTAAAAATTATTTTGCATTTTCACCCCCCCCCAAAAAAAAAATAAAACAGTTTTAGAATTCCTACTTTTTTTTTAATTGATTATTCAATTAAAATTTATATAACTTAAAACGAAAACCAGTATCGGAGAAAAATATTAAAATGATATAGTCCAGTTGAATTATCAAAGGAACTGGATTAGTGTATTAAAATGAAAGATCTCATATAAGAATTTGGTTTAGAAGAAAAAAGTAATTAATAAAAGGTGTAAATTTTTTTTTCATTTTCTCAAAAAACAAAAAACAAAAACAAACAAAAAAAAAAAAAAAAAAAAAAAAAAAAAAAAAAAAAAACAGTTTTTGCGTTTATTTCAATTTTTTTTAAAATTGCTTATCTAATTAAAATTTAAATAACTTATAATGAAAAGAAGTATCCGAGAAAAATATTAAAAGGAAACAGTCCAGTTAGTACTTTTATGCACTAATCTGGATTAGTGAGTTTAAGTAAAATATCTCATATCAAATTTTGATTAGAAGAAAAAGTAAATAATAAAAGGTGTAAAAATTATTTTTCATTTTCTCCAAAAAACAATTTTCCTATTTTATAAAAACACAGTCCTATTTTTTTTCAAATTGCTTAATCAATTAAAATTTATATAACTTAAAATTAAAACAAGTAACCGAAAAAGTATTGAAATAATAAATGAAATAAATAACAATTTAAAAAATTAGTTTTTTCATTATCTGTAAATCATGAAATAGGAAGTGTATAGTTTTGTAGAGTGGTTGTGCTGGTCGATTACAAACTGACTGCCCTTAAAAAACAATATGCTTTTTGAGATCCAACTGTTTCTATCCAGCCTAATAGGTGAAGAAATTAACGCTCTGAAAGTTTTAATAATATCTCCGTTAGTTAAAGTCCCAGTAAAGCTTAAATTAGACAGCGATCTTCCTGTTGCCAAGTTGGTCTACTGTGCCAAATGTGATCGAGATTGGAACAGAACTGTAGATGAAGTTTCCACACATACACACCTACAGATATTAGGCACATACAGACCCACTACTATTCATATGCATAGACTTCAAATCTATCTATATTTCGGAGATTAAATATATATTTTTGTAACAAAGATTATATTTTTCAAATATCCTTTTAGATCAGGAGAAAAGAAGTCCAGAAAAATCCCCTTTTAGGTTTGATTAAATAAAGGCAAATTTTTTAAGTAAAATAGAGATAAAAAAAGGTTGTCTTTGGTTTTGGGAAATGAGTAAATTTTGCTATATTTCTCTTGAACAGGGGGAAAGCAATATAAGCAGCCAGAGGGTTAAAACTCAAAATAAATCCAATTTATCTTTTTGTGCTTCAAATCTTATTTTAGACACTGAGATCGCATTTACCTAATGTAGCATATGAAATATCTAATTATAAAGAGATTTCACGTCAACACTTAAATAGGGTACAATGTCGTGTGATCGAATAAACAATATTTACACTTTAAATTATAATATCAAGAGGATCCCCAAAAAATGTATTTTTTAATTTATTACAGTATTTCTATCTATCTAATCATCAAATAGTCATTGAGATTAAAATCCACTGTTTTAAAAGCAAAAGCACTTCAAAAATTGAGTATTTTCTTTA
>CM063503.1:92973682-93068682 GCA_032207245.1 Pardosa pseudoannulata | reverse complement strand
TATTTCAAAAGGACATGGTATCACAAATATGATCAAAATACCGAATTACTTTTAGCTGGGTGAAACTGCCATTTTAACCTTTTAAAAAAAGAATAAAAATTTACAAACGAAATCTTATTACAATACATGCATTAAAGAAACGTTGCATTTGTTTTGAGGATAAATACTCAACAACTATTTATTCAGCTTTTTTGTGTATTCATTTTTATTTCTTTTTTCCTTTTTTATATACCAAATATTTAAAAAAAAAATTTCATTTTTTTTCCTGTAAAATTTAAAAATAAATTATTCAGCTTTTCTATAATGATAGAATTGAAATTCATGCATTAATATTCGAAAAAAGTTTGCTTATTATTTTTTTTTTTTTTAAAATATTTAAACAGACTTAACTTTCCTGAATTTAGTCTGAATTGGATTATAAAATAAAAAATTACAATGTTTACTGTAATATTAAAACTAAAAAAAACACGATATCTTTTTAAAAATTCTTTAAAAATGTCTTGTTTAGAATTAGTAAATATATCTAAAAAAAAAGCTTGGGGCAAAACTTAATATTCGAAAAAGTTATAAGGATTTAAAAAATTATTTTTTTTAAAGTAACATATTAACTAAATAAGCTGTTTAAACAGACATAACATTCCTGAATTTAGTATATATTGGATTATAAAATAAAAAGTTCCAAAGTTTACTGTAATATTAAAATTAAAAAAATCGAGATATCTTTTTAAAAATTTTTAAATATGTTTAAATTAGTAAATAATAAAAAAAAAGATAAACTGTAATATTAAAAAATTTTAAAAACTTTCAAAATATGTTTTTAAATGTTTCACTCATAAACTGTTTAAAAAGATTTAACTTTCCCGAATTTAGTATATATTGGATTATAAAATAAAAAGTTCCAAAGTTTACTGTAATATTAAAATTAAAAAAGCACTATATCTTTTAAAAATTTTTAAAATATGTCAACTAGTCCTATCTACTAAAATAGAAAAATCGAGAGTTTCCTCTCATTAAATGTTTCATTCATAAACTGTTTAAACAGATTTAACTATCCTGTATTTAGTTTGAATTGGATTATAAATAAAAAGGTATAGTGTTTACCGTAATATTAAAATTTTAAGAGCACCATATCTTTTTAAAAATTAAAAAAAAAATGTCAACTAGTCCTATCTACTAAAATAGGAAAATCCAGAGTTTCCTCCCATTAAGTGTTTCACTCATAAACTGTTTAAAGAGATTTAACTTTCCTGAATTTAGTTTAAATTGGATTATAAAATAAAAAATTTCAATGTTTACTGTAATATTAAAATTTTAAGAGCACCATATCTTTCTAAAAATTCTTAAAAAATGTCAACTAGTCCTATCTACTAAAATAGGAAAATACAGAGTTTCCTCCCATTAAATGTTTCATTCATAAACTGTTTAAACAGATTCAACTTTCCTGAATTTAGTTTAAATAGGATTATAAATAAAAAGTTACAAAGTTTACTGTAATATTAAAATTTAAAAAGCACCATATATTTTTAAAAATTCTTAAAAAATGTCAACTAGTCCTATCTACTAAATTAGGAAAATACAGAGTTCCCTCCCATTAAATGTTTCATTCAAAAAATGTTTAAACAGATTTAACTTTTCTGAATTTAGTTTAAATTGGATTATAAAATAAAAAATTACAATGTTTACTGTAATATTAAATTTTAAGAGCAACATATATTTTTAAAAATTCTTAAAAAATGTCAACTAGTCCTATCTACTAACATAGGAAAATCCAGAGTTTCCTCCGATAAAATGTTTCATTCATAAACCGTTTTGCCGAACGATGGCCGATTGGTTAGGGTGCTGGCCTTCAGTACTGTAGTTCATGGGTTCGAATCCCACTATGGCATGGATGTTCGTAGCCGTTCGGAATCGGCGTTAAGCAGTAGGTCCCGGTCTCATTAGCCGTCGTGTTGCAAAAAAGTAGACCGTACCACTCCACACAAAACCGAACCATAAACTGTTGAAACATATTTAACTTTATTGAGTTTAGTTTAAATTAGATTATAAAATAAAAATTACAATGTTTACTGTAATAAATTTTTAAGAGCCCCATATCTTTCTAAAAATTCTTAAAAATGTCAACTAGTCCTATCTACTAAATTAGGAAAATCCAGAGTTTCCTCCAATTAAATGTTTCATTCAGGGTTTTTTTCATCAATTTTACTTTTGAAACACGCACCATAAAATTTAAACGGAAGCAAGAATTGCGAATAGATTTTTTGACCGTTTCCCTTCTGTATTCACAACATTACAAATACACGATTTCTAATCTTGTTCGTAATGCTTCAGATTTCTGGACATGTGCTTTCGATGTCTGAATATTCAACGCACTGGCTCTAATTCATTGTTATTCAAGATTTGATGTTTTAAAGTCTCCTTTCCGTTTTAAAAAAGCAGTGGTGCATTTCTATGCTTCCTGCGTCCACTTTCTTAATTTACTCATGCTTATGTAACTATCGTAACCTTTTTAATCTTTAGTCTAGATAAGAATGAAAGATAATAACTTCTTCAGATGAGTTACTGAGGACGAAAAGTTATCTCGGGAAAGTCATCAAAATGTTGACAGCATAAAATAAACATAGTAAAATTTACGATCTTTAATATATAATATTAGAAAGCTCAGGGGTGTAATTTGGACGTTTCAACTGAAGGGCAAAAAGCAAATTAAAAAATTGAAATATAAATAAAGCCTAAAAAATTAGAGAAAAAAAATCAGTAAATTTGCCCCTCTTCTAAACTTTTGGGGGCATTAATTCCCCCCCCCTTGTCTTTCCCAAATTATGTGAGTATACTAACATGTGATTTCAGAAACTACAGTTAAATCTCTACATATAGAATACTCAAGATACTCCATAAATTTAGCTATATAGGACATTCGTAAATAAAATTCTTTATTCTTTGATCGTGTCGTATTTTAGAGGATATTAAATACGTTAACACTACATTTACTGACCAAGCCAATTTGACTCATTAAAAATTTGATCACTATATATATATATAAAACTTTAATGTCACTTTTCAAAAACATACGTTGGTTTTTAGTTAACCCCTTCCGGTAAAATGACGAGTCTAGCTCGTCATTGGTTTTTCATTCCATACCGCACAATGACGAGCTACATTCGTCATGCGACTAAAGTTAATGTTAGATATGATAATTAATTTAGTTTATAATTTCTAGTATACTGAATTTAGCAAGACTTTTGTTACTTGTGGAAATACCAGGTCACTATTACATATTGTTTATTTAGAATTTCTTGGTACAAGTCACTGCCAAATTGATGAGTCAGAATAAAAGAAAACCTACTAAGAAACTGTGTTACAAGAATCAAATTAGAAGTGAGACTTCCTAGCGGTGTAAACAATTAAGAATTCCTTTGCACTTTGTTTTGAAAAGTACCACTATCTTGAAGACTATTATCTGTATACCTTATTAATGTTTTGCTTTGATATTTTCTTAATTATACCTTTTCTGATATTATTTAACACTATGTAAAAAGTGGATTTTAATTAGGAATATGTAAGAATTGTAAAATGAAACAAGTTTTTTAAATAAAAAATAAATGGTTACTTCATGCACAGTTTTTCATTATTAAATCGTACCGGAAGGGGTTAAGTAATAAAATATATGTAAACTTTCATTCCTCTTCCTCGCAGACCCCTTTATTTCGCATTATCAAAGGTATACCTATTTTCCCGGTTGTGAGTCAATTTGACTCATAGAATGTATATGAAGATAAATAAATATAGTAATAAATATAGTATAAAGTAAATATAAAGTATAGTATAAAGTAAATATAGAGAAGAAGTCGAGAACACTTCCATTCCAATGACAGAAAATCATGCTACTGACGCATGGAAGAATTATCAAGTTCAACAATCATGCAAAAGAAACAGATGTAGAAACCATTATGCTAAATGTGATAGAAATGTTTGCGGAAAATGTGTTTCAAAAACAGATTTTATATGGAAAATATGTTTTCCATAATTTTTTGATAATAAACATTTTATTTAAACTAATTTGGAACTATTTTCTTTGCAAAAAATTTCAATTTTCTTGTGTGAGTCAAATTGGCTCACTTCAGTAAAAATAGGTATATGATCAACATCCATAAATCTAGTGTTAACTACCTAAATAGCGTTTATTTATAACAAAGACTGCTGTTTGCTTTTTAAAAACAATAAAAGAATATTTCTTATATATTTAACTTTATCTAAATGCAAACTATTTACTGTTCTTTAAATACATATTTTAAGCTTCCCAGGAAATATATATAATTAAGTTTTAAAGAAAGTGAATGTTTAAAAAGTGTCATATGGTACAGCCCAGTCTCCATATAACTAACGGTAAAGATCTTCCAAAAAATTCCCCAAACAGAAAATTTGTTAAATAAAATTCTTTATAAAGCTTGTTAAAGATCATGCCTTGGAACATTTCATTTAATTTTCCACCAACATAACTACATTTGGTTATATATTAGTTCATAAAATTTTAAACGTATAGAAAATAGGTGAGTTTTATGGCTTGAATTTATTCATTATATGTGCAATATACAATTTTTATCATATTCACAATAGACGAATCACAATAGGCTAAGAGAGGAGAGAATTTTTCATAGATTTTCCTTACAAAGAATTTCAGATAATGATCCTTGTTAGAAACACAAAATTTATTAAATTGAAGTTAGGAAAGTTAAGTGGACTTTTAATTTATGTAAAACACCTTCTATGTTCCAGTTAATAATAATAAAAAAAATAAATAAATAAAATGGAATAATTTGGTAAATGGAAAATTGCTATACTGAAACTCTATTGTATTACCCAAAAACCATTACTAAGATTTTATCTTGATGTTGATTTCGCTTATACTATAAATATTCAGTACTATAAGTAAGGTTTGGTTTAGTTTTGAGTGCTACAGTCTACAGTTTTGCACACGAGAGCTAATGAGACCTCTAGAAGTAAGAAATAATCGGGAGTTTTCCTTATAGTTGCCCACATAAGGGAAAGGTTTAGGATTCAATCCCCTCTTATAAGCTAACTGAAACAGAAAAAAACCCATTAATATATAAACTTAAACAGAAAGATAACACCGCCCCGGTTTACACACTTGTATAATGTTTTAGCATTTCAATTAAACTTTTCTTATATCATAATGTAAGAGCACTTCATTATAATGAATTTCACAAACTGCTTGACCTAGTCATTGTGGCGCAGTGGATAGCGTGCTGGATTCCTAATCCAAAAGTCCCGGGTTCAAATTCCAGCAGTGATATAATATGGAATCTCATGGCTATAGTAATTCCAATTAAGATCAAAATATATATTTAAACTATTTTTAATAGCAATTTCAACTGATTCACAAACTGCTTAATCTAGTCAAAGTGGCGCAGTAGATAGCTAGCTGGACTTCTAATCCAAAAGTCCCGTGTTCAAATACCAGCAGTGATATAATATGAAATGTCACAGTCATCGTAATTATATTTAAGATCAAAATCTATATTTAAACTATTTTTAATAGCAATTTCCAGCTGATCCACAAACTATTTAATCCACTCTCTCGGGTGCAGTGGATAGCTGGTTGAACTTCTCATCCAAAAGTACCTGATTCAAATACCGGCAGGGATATAATCAAACAAGGAGCTACCGGTTTTTGCGATGTGTTCCTGCTGCTGTTATACAGCATATTTAACAAGTTTGGAAAGTACCTATTTCTCGAAACCAAACTCGTTTCACACTTCACCAGTATTAGAAGTCTACATAATAAACAGTGTATTTATATGTACCAGACGAATCTTCGAGCGAAATAATAGCTGTCACTACGTAAAGTCAATTCTGGGAGAAGGAATAGATTCTCTCCGATTCGAGAGCTATTTTCTCTTTTAAGGAAATATAGAAAATATTTTGTCTAATTTCAAATGTATAAATGCAGAAAAAAAAGTATAAATAATGTTAAAAGAATTTTGCTGTTCTTTTGCTTATTTTGAAAAAATATAAATACATGTGAAATATCAGAAAATTCGTAAATATTAATTGCCGTCAAAATTTATTTTTAAAAAATTCCTAATTCTAAATTGCAGTTGACCTTCAAATGCGGATTTACTGTGTCCCTGTAGCGCAGTGGATAGCGCGTTGGACTTCTAATCCAAAGGTCCCGGGTTCGAATCCCGGCAGGGATGTAATCTTGCAAATTGTAAACTTTTTGCATTATATTCCTGCTGATATTATAAAGCATGCTTAACATGTTTCGGAAATATCTGCTTCTTGAAAGTAGACTAATCTGAAAAGTTGCTACTATTACAAGTCTGTGTAATAAACAGTATATTCTTCGACCGTAATAACTATCAATTAACCCCTTCCGGTAAAATGACGAGTCTAGCTCGTCATTAGTTTTTCATTCCATACCGCACAATGACGAGCTACACTCGTCATGCGATTAAGGTTACTGTTAAATATGATAATTAATTTAGTTTAAAATTTCTAGTGTACTGAATTTGGCAACACTTTTATCACTTGTGAAAATCACAAGTCACTATTGCATATTGTTTACTTAGAATTTCTTGGTACAAGTCATTGCCAAAATAATGAATCAGAATAAAAGAAAACCTACTAAGAAATGCCGTGTGTGTTACAAGAATCAAATTAAAAGTGAGACTACTTGGCGGTGTAAACAATTAAGAATTCCTTTGCTCTTTGTTTTGAAAAGTACCACTAGCTTGAAGACTATTATCTGTATACCCTATTAATGTTTTGCTTTGATATTTTTTTAATTTTACTGTTTCTGATATTATTTAAAACTATGTAAAATGTGGATTTTAATTAAGAATATGTAAGAAATGTAAAATGAAACAAATTTTTTAAATAAAAATAAAATGGTTATTTCATGCACAGTTTTTCAGTATTAAATCATACCGGAAGGGGTTAGCAGGATGACGGACTCTTGTTTCTATAGCCGTCAAAGCGAAGTTGTCTTTGTGGCATAACGGCAACAGCCGTCCAAAACGAAACAGTCGGTATAAGATATAGCGGCACAAATATGCATTTACCAGCGTAAAAGTAGACGCCTACTGTCATGTTTTGAAAACAATTCTTTAGGTTGAATTTCGCTTTGCACCTGTTACACGACTTATCTACTTCTCGAAATAAGACTCATTTAAAACTTCACCACTAGTAGAAGTCCACATAATAAATATTGTATTTATGTACACGACGAATCTTCGAGCGAAATAATAACTGTCACTATCTAAAGTCAATTCTGGAAGGAATAGATTCTCTCGGATTCGAGAGCTAAATTCTCTTTTAAAGAAATATAGGATATATTTTGTATAATTTTAAATGTATAAATAGAGAAAGAAATGTATAGATAATGTTAAAAGAATTTTGCTGTTCTTTTTCTTATTTTGTTAAAATATAAATACGTGTGAAATATCAGAAAATGCGTAAATAATAACTGCCATCAAAATTTATTTTTAAACAATTCCTAATTCTAAATTCCAGTTGACCTTCAAAAGCCGACTTACTGTGTCCCTGTAGCGCAGTGTATAGCTCGTTGGACTTCTAACCCAAAGGTCCTGGGTTCGAATCCCGGCAGGGATGTAATCGTGCAAATTGTAAACTTTTTGCATTATATTCCTGCTGATATTATACAGCATGTTTAACATGTTTCGGAAAATATCTGCTTCTTGAAAGTAGACTAATCTGAAAAGTTGCTACAAGTCTGTGTAATAAACAGTATATTCTTCGACCGTAATAACTATCAATTAACACGATGACGGACTCTTGCGTCTATAGCCGTCAAAGCGAAGTTCTCTTTGTGGCATAACGGCAACAGCCGTCCAAAACGAAACAGTCGGTATAAGATATAGCGGCACAAATATACATTTACCAGCTTTAAAGTAGACGCCTACTGTCATGTTTTGAAAACAATTCTTTAGGTTGAATTTCGCTTTGCAATTCTTACACGACTTATCTACTTCTCGAAACAAGACTCATTTAAAACTTCACCACTAGTAGAAGTCCACATAATAAATAGTGTATAATAATAACTGTCGGAATAATAACTGAAATAATAACTGAACGAAATAATAAACTGTCACTACCTAAAGTCAATTCTGGAAGGAATAGATTCTCTCCGATTCGAGAGCTAAATTCTCTTTAAAATATAGGATATATTTTGTATAATTTTAAATGTATAAATAGAGAAAAGAAATGTATAGATAATGTTAAAAGAATGTGTCTGTTCTTTTTCTTATTTTGTTAAAATATAAATACGTGTGAAATATCAGAAAATGCGTAAATAATAACTGCCATCAAAATTTATTTTTAAACAATTCCTAATTCTAAATTCCAGTTGACTTCAAGGTTCACCTGCTGAGTCCGAGTAGCGCTGTGGATAGCGCATTGGACTTCTAATCTAAAGGTCCCGGGTTCGAAACCAAGCAGGGGATGTAATCACGCAAATTGAAACTGTTTTTTTGCATTTATATTCCTGCTGATATTGTACAGCATGTTTAACAGGTTTGGAAAATATCTGCTTCTTGAAAGCAGACTAGTCTGAAAAGTCGCTAGTATTACAAGTCTGTCTAACAAACAGGATATTCTTCGATCGTAATAACTATCAACTAACACATCGACGGACTCTTGCGTCTACATCCGTGAAAGCGAAGTTCACTATGTGGACGGTAACAGCCGTCCAAAACGAAACAGTCGTTTTTAGACACTAAGGCTATACCGGCACAAAATGTACATTTACCGGCGAACATCAAGAAGCTTAGTGTCATGTTTTGAAAACAATCTTTTAGGTTGAATTTCGTTTTTCACTTGTTACACGACTTATCTACTCCTCGAAACAAGACTTGTTTGAAACTTCATTAGTAGTAGAAGTCTACATAATAAAGAGTGTATTTATGTACACGATGAATCTTCGACCGTAATAATAACTATCACCACATAACATAAAATCTGGGAGAGAATAGATTCTCTCCGATTCGAGAGCTATTTTCTAATTTAAGGAATATAGGAAATATTTTGACTAATTTTAAATGTATAAATAGAGAAATAAGTGTATAGATAATGTTAAAAGAATTTTGCTGTTCTTTTTCTTATTTTGTTAAAATATAAATACATGTGAAATATAAAAAAATACGTAAATATTAATTGCCGTAAAAAAACCAATTCTAAATTCCAGTCGAACTTTAAGTATCTGCTGTTTTGTCCCTGTAGCGCAGTGGATAGCGCGTTGGACTTCTAATCCAAAGGTCCCGGTTTCGAATCCCGGCAGGGATGTAAGCACTCAAATTGTGAGTCTTTTGCATTTTATTCCTGCTTATATTATACAGGATGTTTAACATGTTTGGAAAATATCTTCTTCTTGAAAGTAGACTAGTCTGAAAAGTTGCTAGTATTACAAGTCTGTGTAACAAACAGTATATTCTTCGATCGTAATAACTACCAATTAACACATTGGCGAACTCTTGCGTCTGTAGCCGTGAAAGCAAATTTCACTATGTGCCATGCCGCCAACAGCCTTCCAAAATGGCTATAGTGGCAGATATGTGCTTTTACCGGCTACAAGTAGAATTCTAGTGTCATGTTTTGAAAACAATTTTTTAGGTTGAATTCGGTTTCCACCTGTTACACGACTTATGTACTTCTCTCGAAACAAAGACTCATTTGAAAACTTGTAGTAGAAGTCTACATAATAAATAGTGTATTTATGTACACGACGAATCTTCGATCATAATGGTGGCTGTCACTATTTAAAATCAGTTCTGGGAGAAGGAATAGATACTCTCAGATTCGAGAGCTATTTCTATTTTATGGAAATATAGGAAATATTTTTTTGTCTAATTTTTTAAATGTATAAATAGTGAATGAAGTGTATATATAATGTTAAAAGAATGTTGCTGTTCAATTTCTTATTTTGTTAAAATATAAATACATGTGAAATATCAGAAAATTCGTAAATAATAATTGAAGTCAAAATTTATTTTTAAACAATTCCTAAATTCTAAATTCCAGTTGACCTTCAAAAGCCGGCCTGCTGTGTCCCTGTAGCGCAGTGGATAGGCGATGGACTTCTAATCCACAAGGTCCGGGTTCGAATCCAAGCAGGGATGTAATCTTGCAAATTGTAAACTTTTTTGCATTTATATTCTGCTGATATTTTAACACATTGTTTAAATGTTTCGGAAAATATTCTGCTATTTGAAATGTAAACTATCTGAAAAAGTTGCTATATACAAGTAGTGAAATAAACAGAATATTCTTGCACGTAATAACTATCAATTAAACACGATGACGGACTCTATGGTATTAGCCGTAAAAGCGAAGCACTATGTGCATACGGCAACAGCCGTCCAAAACGAAACAGTCAGTTTAAGATATACGGCACAATATACATTTTAAATCGAAGAGCTATGTCTATGTTTGTAAGAAATGAGCGGTGATTCGCAACTTCTTAACCGACTTATCTATTCTCGAAACAAAATTAAACATTCAACCAAAAACATAATAAAAGTGTAAAAAAAAATCTGAAAAAATAATAAAAAAAAAAATCATAAAAAATTTGGAAAAAAAAAAAAAAAAATAGATTCTCTCACGAAAAATAAAAATATAGGAAAAAAAAAAAAAACAAAAATAATGTATAAAAAAAAACACTTATTTTGTTAAATATAAATACGTGTGAATTATCAGAAAACCGCAAAAAATGATCAAAATTTAAAAAATTTCAATTCTAAATTGCAGTTGACCTTCAAAAGCGTTTACTGTTATGTCCCTGTAGCGCAGTGGATAGCGCGTTGGACTTTAATCCAAAGGTCCGGGTTCGAATCCCGGCAGGGATGTAAGCCATTGTAAATTTTTTTATTATATTTTGCTGATATTATAAGGATGTTTAACATGTATCGGAAAACTGTTCTTTTATGAAAGTAGACTATCTGAAAAGTTGCTACTATTAAAGTCTTGTAATAATCAGATTATTCATCAGTCGTAATAACTATCAAATTAAACAAGATGCACTCTTGCGTCTATAGCCGTAAAAGCGAAGTTCTCTTTGTGGTAACGGCAACAGCCGTTCCAAAACGAAACAGTCAGTATAAGATATAGCGGCACAAATATGCATTTACCAGCGTAAAAGTAGACGCCTACTGTCATGTTTTGAAAACAATTCTTTAGGTTGAATTTCGCTTTGCACCTGTTACACGACTTATCTACTTCTCGAAATAAGACTCATTTAAAACTTCACCACTAGTAGAAGTCCACATAATAAATATTGTATTTATGTACACGACGAATCTTCGAGCGAAATAATAACTGTCACTATCTAAAGTCAATTCTGGAAGGAATAGATTTCTCTCGGATTCGAGAGCTAAATTCTCTTTTAAAGAAATATAGGATATATTTTGTATAATTTTAAATGTATAAATAGAGAAAGAAATGTATAGATAATGTTAAAAGAATTTTGCTGTTCTTTTTCTTATTTTGTTAAAATATAAATACGTGTGAAATATCAGAAAATGCGTAAATAATAACTGCCATCAAAATTTATTTTTAAAAAATTCCGAATTCTAAATTGCAGTTGACCTTCAAAAGCCGACTTACTGTGTCCCTGTAGCGCAGTGGATAGCGCGTTGGACTTCTAATCCAAAGGTCCCGGGTTCGAATCCCAGCAGGGATATTTTTTTAATTTTACTGTTTCTGATATTATTTAACACTATGTAAAAAGTGGATTTTAATTAAGAATATGTAAGAATTGTAAAATGAAACAAATTTTTTAAATAAAAATTAAATGGTTATTTCATGCACAGTTTTTCATTATTAAATCATACCGGAAGGGTTAGCAGGATGACGGACTCTTGTTTTCTATAGCCGTCAAAGCGAAGTTGTCTTTGTGGCATAACGGCAACAGCCGTCCAAAACGAAACAGTCGGTATAAGATATAGCGGCACAAATATACATTTACCAGCGTAAAAGTAGACGCCTACTGTCATGTTTTGAAAACAATTCTTTAGGTTGAATTTCGCTTTGCAATTCTTACACGACTTATCTACTTCTCGAAACAAGACTCATTTAAAACTTCACCACTAGTAGAAGTCCACATAATAAATATTGTATTTATGTACACGACGAATCTTCGAGCGAAATAATAACTGTCACTATCTAAAGTCAATTCTGGAAGGAATAGATTCTCTCGGATTCGAGAGCTAAATTCTCTTTTAAAGAAATATAGGATATATTTTGTATAATTTTAAATGTATAAATAGAGAAAGAAATGTATAGATAATGTTAAAAGAATTTTGCTGTTCTTTTTCTTATTTTGTTAAAATATAAATACGTGTGAAATATCAGAAAATGCGTAAATAATAACTGCCATCAAAATTTATTTTTAAACAATTCCTAATTCTAAATTCCAGTTGACCTTCAAGGTTCACCTGCTGAGTCCGAGTAGCGCTGTGGATAGCGCATTGGACTTCTAATCTAAAGGTCCCGGGTTCGAAACCAAGCAGGGGATGTAATCAGGCAAATTGAAACTGTTTTTTGCATTTTATTCCTGCTGATATTGTACAGCATGTTTAACAGGTTTGGAAAATATCTGCTTCTTGAAAGCAGACTAGTCTGAAAAGTCGCTAGTATTACAAGTCTGTCTAACAAACAGGATATTCTTCGATCGTAATAACTATCAACTAACACATCGACGGACTCTTGCGTCTACATCCGTGAAAGCGAAGTTCACTATGTGGACGGTAACAGCCGTCCAAAACGAAACAGTCGTTTTTAGACACTAAGCTATACCGGCATAAATGTACATTTACCGGCGAACATAAAGAAGCTTAGTGTCATGTTTTGAAAACAATCTTTTAGGTTGAATTTCGTTTTTCACTTGTTACACGACTTATCTACTCCTCGAAACAAGACTTGTTTGAAACTTCATTAGTAGTAGAAGTCTACATAATAAAGAGTGTATTTATGTACACGATGAATCTTCGACCGTAATAATAACTATCACCACATAACATAAAATCTGGGAGAGAATAGATTCTCTCCGATTCGAAAGCTATTTTCTAATTTAAGGAACTATAAGAAATATTTTGACTAATTTTAAATGTATAAATAGAGAAATAAGTGTATAGATAATGTTAAAAGAATTTTGCTGTTCTTTTTCTTATTTTGTTAAAATATAAATACATGTGAAATATAAAAAAATACGTAAATATTAATTGCCGTAAAAAAACCAATTCTAAATTCCAGTCGAACTTTAAGTATCTGCTGTTTTGTCCCTGTAGCGCAGTGGATAGCGCGTTGGACTTCTAATCCAAAGGTCCCGGTTTCGAATCCCGGCAGGGATGTAAGCACTCAAATTGTGAGTCTTTTGCATTTTATTCCTGCTTATATTATACAGCATGTTTAAGAGATTTGGAAAATATCTTCTTCTTGAAAGTAGACTAGTCTGAAAAGTTGCTAGTATTACAAGTCTGTGTAACAAACAGTATATTCTTCGATCGTAATAACTACCAATTAACACATTGGCGAACTCTTGCGTCTGTAGCCGTGAAAGCAAATTTCACTATGTGCCATGCCGCCAACAGCCTTCCAAAATGGCTATAGTGGCAGATATGTGCTTTTACCGGCGTACAAGTAGAATTCTAGTGTCATGTTTTGAAAACAATTTTTTAGATTGAATATTGGTTTCCACCTGTTACCGGACTTATGTACTTCTTGAAACAATACTCTTTTGAATTTTCCGTGTAGTAGAAGTCTACATAATAAATAGTGTATTTATGTACACGACGAATCTTCGATCATAATGGTGGCTGTCACTATTTAAAATCAGTTCTGGGAGAAGGAATAGATACTCTCAGATTCGAGAGCTACTTTCTATTTTATGGAAATATAGGAAATATTTTGTCTAATTTTAAATGTATAAATAGTGAATGAAGTGTATATATAATGTTAAAAGAATGTTGCTGTTCAATTTCTTATTTTGTTAAAATATAAATACATGTGAAATATCAGAAAATTCGTAAATAATAATTGAAGTCAAAATTTATTTTTAAACAATTCCTAAATTTAAATTCCAGTTGACCTTCAAAAGCCGGCCTGCTGTGTCCCTGTAGCGCAGTGGATAGCGCGTTGGACTTCTAATCCAAAGGTCCCGGGTTCGAATCCCGGCAGGGATGTAGGCACGCAAATTGTAAGAGTTTTTGCATTTTATTCCTGCTTATATTATACAGCATGTTTCAGAGAGTGGGAAAATATCTTCTTCTTCAAAGTAGACTAGTTTGAACGGTTGCTAGTATTACAAGTCTGTGCAACAAGCAGTATATTCTTCGATCGTAATAACTACCAATTAACACGTTGACGGACTGTTGCGTTTATATCCATCAAAGTGAAGTTCACCATGTGGCATGACGGCAACAGCCGTCCAAAACGGAACTTTCGTTTTTAGACACTACGGCTATAGCGGGACAAATGTGCATTTACCGGCGTACGAGTAGAAGCAAAGTGTCATGTTTTGAAAGCAAACTTTTGGTTGAATAGTCTAGTCTGAAAAGTTACTTGTATCAGAAGTCTATGTAATATACAATATATTCTTCGATCATAATAATAACTGTCAGTGCTTAAATTCAATTAAAAAAGAAGGAGTAGGTTATCGTATGTTCAAAAGCTATTTTCTCTTTTAAAGATATATGAGAAATATTTTGTCGATTCTAAAATATATAAAAGGAGGAATAACTGTACAGATATTGTTAAAAGAATGTTGGCATTATTTTTCTTTCTGTTACAACAAAAGTACACTTGGAATATCAGAAAAAGCTTAAATATAAGTTACCATTAAAATTTAAGGTTTAAACTATTCCCAATATCAAATTACTGTTGACATAGAAAAGCCATTCAACCTAGCAATTTTTAGCTGATCCACAAAATAGAATATTTTGGTAAATGGAAAATTGCTACACTGAAACTCTATTGTATTACCTTAAAACCATTACTAAGCTTTTATCTTGATGCTAATTTTGCTTATACTATAAACATCCGGTACTAGAAGTAAGGTTTAGTTTAGTTTGGAGTGCTACAGCCTACAGTTTTTCAAACGAGAGGTAATGAAACCTCTAGAAGTAAGAAATGAGCGGGAGTTTTCCTTATAGTGGCGGACATAAGGGAAAGGTTTGGGATTCAGTCCCCTCTTATAAACTAACTGAAACAGAAAAAAACCCCATTAATATATAAACTTAAACAAAAAGATAGCACCGCCCCGGTTTACACACTTGTATAATGTTTTAGCATTTCAATTAAACTTTTCTTATATCATAATGTAAGAGCACTTCATTATAATAAATTTCCCAAACTGCTTGGCCTAGTCATTGTGGCGCAGTGGATAGCGTGCTGGATTCTTGATCCACAAGTCCCGGGTTCAAATTCCAGCAGTGATATAATATGGAATCTCATGGCTGTAGTAATTCCAATTAAGATCAAAGTCTGTATTTAAATTATTTTTAATAGCAATTTCAGCTGATTCACAAACTGCTTAATCTAGTCAAAGTGGCGCAGTGGATAGCGAGCTGGACTTCTAATCCAAAAGTCCCGGGTTCAAATACCAGAAGTGATATAATATGAAATGTCACAGGCATCGTAGTACCTGTGGCGCATTGAATAGCCCGTTGGACTTCTAGTCCTAAGGTTCTGGGTTCGAATCCTGGCAGGGATATTATTACGCAATTGCTGGCATTTGTTCTGCACCCTTCCAGTAATGAGATTGTTCCCTTTGCCTACTGAGCTACAGCGGTTCTGTCAAATTTTGTACTGATATTTAATGAATTTAATCAAAGAAAGAACACCATGGATCTATAAAATATTTTTGTTTATTATTTCACAACGCTTTTATGGGTTGTTCTTTGGAAACCTCTGTGTTAAACGATCACCGCAAATTGAGGGACGAACACTATCAAGCGAAATGGATTTTGCGGATCGAGAGACTAAAAAGTGTCCGAACATTGCTACTTTTTCAGAGGAATCAAATTATTTACTCTTAGAAGAAAAACTTCCAAGGTGTTAAAGTACTTTTATAAAAAGACATTCTAAAACGGGCAGAAGTTTTTGTTATAGTGAATAAAAACGGGCTGTTATAATAAACCCCCGGATTCGGCCGTCTCTCTGTGTCATAGCACGGTACATCCCTGATAAATAAAGATTAAATCGAAAGCTGGTACTAAACCACTTTTTAAAGGATTAATGTAAAAAATATTTTATTTTTTTAATTATTATTATTTAGCTGGAACAGATTTGTCTAGTATATTAACGCATATTCTTGAAAATATAATAGTAAGAAAACTTTCAGGACACTCTAAATCCTGTGAAAGTATACCTACTATTTCGAAGCTTAAACGTGTTGTTAATTCCTATTTCAAACTGAGAGGGAGTAGGCTGTTTAAACCTTGTCTAAATTTTGATAAAAGAAAAATTAGAGCAACTAGAACAGGAAAATCAAGATAAATAACTAATTAACTAAATTTTTAACAATGTGTAAAAAATAATTTTATTAAAACTTTTTATGCTTCAGTAGCAGAAAATGCATTAAAACTAAACGAGTTCTGAAAATTTTTATCTTTCTATTAATAAATCATATAACAGTGTAAAAATTTGGATTTAAAATCTAATTAATTACAATGCATAACAAAACTTTTTAAGCCTAGAAAGAATACTTATAAAAAGTAAAGAACACTCCTTTATTCAAAAATCACATTGTTAATCCACTTTTTATTCCATGTTAAAGTCCCTAGTGGAAGGTGTCCAAAAAGTCCAATAATCCAAATAGTTCAAAACCCCCTCAATGCACCAAAACAAAGAAATCCTCTGAAGAGTTGTGATGCTTCCTTTGAAATACCCACACTTCTTTTATTGGTTTTCTGTATCCACAAAGTCCACAAAGTCCTCAAGAATATTTTGAGTTTAAAGGCAGTGTACCAATGAAAAGATGATAAGTAACATTTTGTTCCGTGATGAATTATTCTGTTAGCATTATGATCAGACAGATTTCTCTTCCATAAACACAGAATCCGGTCCTACAGACACGCTAGGTACTGAAGTCACCAGCGATATTGTAGTACGCAAACCAGTTGAATCATCATGTTGTTGCTGAGGCGGGTGACCCCCACTGAAGCTTAGAGCGCGAGGCCTTTTGCACAAAAGAACAGTTTTGTATGCTTGCCTGTACTGTTTATTTGTAATCCCGTAGATAACGGGATTAATACACGCACTCAAATAAATCAGCAAGTAGCCCACGATGTGGAGTTCTGGTCTTTGCACATGCTGATCAGAAACCTGGAAATAGGAAAAAAAAAACCCATTAAAAGCTGTGATTTTTAGGGGTTAAACAATAAATAAAAAATGGATTGTATTAAAGATTTCATTTTCAAGCTTGGCGAATCATATAAATAAAGAATACTTATTAAATATTGCAGCAGTGATGGAATTTAGAATGCTTAAATATTAAATGTTTTCCTGGGAAGAACTGACGGGGCTTGTAGGTGTGCACAGAACAGTTGTTCCCTAACCTTTTTTCATTGCGGCCCCTGGAATACACTTATGACACATCAGGGCATTATAGTACTCAGTTGAAAACCACGGAGGTAGAGGATCGGTCTCAAAGAGATAAATGCACAATTCTTAGAACGTTTTTACGATGGCGCAGTAGAGAGAGAAGACAAGTTTTAATCTTCATAACTTCTTTAATAATTTCCCATATTTTAATAATTTTTCTTGATAATTTTGGAGGAACTCCTGGAATACGCTCGAGGAGAGTACCCCACGATGTAGAGGCACACAGTTTGAGAACCGTAGCCTTAGAATGCATACATTAAGGCAACCAAATCCAGCACGGCCAATAGAATAAGGATATGCCAAGATATGCCAATTATAATTTATCTAAGAAAAGGATTTTACAGAAAATATTTAGGGAGAAAATCTATTTATTTCACTCCACCCTATAGCATCCGGGAGTAATTATTGTCTTAAACTTTGTTTAGCATTTAATAAATATTTCTCATCTAATTTTTTTGTGGGGGAGGGGGCTTGAGTGAATTCAATTGCTCTGGAAAAGCAACTTATAGGATAGACTCATTCAAAGACATGTACCGGCTAGTGATAACATCCACTGTACACATGTAGTCTAAGAGTATTTATTCTATGTACATAGCATAGGCTAAATATATAGAAGACGACAATATTGCATGTCTGGTGCTATGATGGCATAGTGGTAATTATATGGAGCAGTCATATGAGCTTTATATTACGTTTCTATACATTCTGTATAATTATGATTATTGTGGGAATCTGTATTGATAGTATATTACAAATAGGCCTTTAACAGCCCAGAGTTGTTGTCCCTGTCAGGAAGTATTTCTTTAATAAAAAGTGCCTGGTATCATTGCCATATATATTTACATATAAATGGACATTTTATATTGTTGAAGTCACCTCAAAATATAAAAGTTCGAAAATGTGATTTCAGGAAGTCAAATTTAGCAAGGAGCTAATTAAAAGGATCCATCAAAATGATTATAAGCAATTAAATTTTGCACTGATGCAAATATAAATCCCCTTCAAATAAGTGTCTTGTGCTTAGAAATTATATGCATGTTAGGACGACAGATTTAGAGAAGGATATGATAGTAGCATTCTTATTACCATTATATGTTATACAATAACAATTAAGGAAACTCATAAATTTATATAACTAGTATTATAACATTTTATAAAAAGTTTCATTCTACTATACACATTACACTTAATAACTTGTAGCAAGTTTAAAAGAAATTTGTATCAATCATCAGAAGTCTTAAAAACCAAAGAACAGTTTTTAAATGGTTCGTCAGCTTTAGTTAGCCATTAGGCTATTTGATTGCATGTTTTTCAAGAACTTTCGGCACCACTGAAAGGCATAATTGTACATCTTTCAACCACGAACGCTTGAATCACGAAAACTACTGAAGAGTAGCCACCTTATGATGTAAATGTAGCTTCTCAACGACTATATTTTAAGTTCGTGATTGATGCGAACAATGAAGCAGGACATAGGAAATATACGCTCTCACCTGGCAAAATCACACAGAATCCGGGATTTCATGCATACTAAGACTTTATAGTCATTTCTTTAGGTTTAAAGTATCATCAGTGTCATGCGTGAAACAGATTTAGGATTTCCTCAAAATTGCCTCCTTTACAGATTATTCTTTAATGTATTAGAAAAATTCACAGAAAGGTTTCTTATTAAAATAACACTTTCGAATTGTTCATAAAGCAATTAAGAGCCATAAAATCCCATTTATTACATAGAGTATCGAAATAGTAAGTCTATTTAACCGCCTAGCTTACTTTTTATGTGAAATTCAAAGAAAGCAATGATTTTGAATTCTAGATTATGTAGAAAAATTAATTTGTTCATAATGATCAAACTAATCTATCAATGTAAAGCATCCTCTTTTAGAGACGTTACAAAATTGTTTGTAGAATTTTGTCTTCTTGGTATGAGATTTTCTGCTAAGCGAAGCTACATGGCAGTCCTATTATCAATGTACCAAATTTTCAAGCATCTGCTATTTATAACTTTGTCATCGGGATGGACGTTCACGATTTTTCAAGTCTTGCACACAAAATTACTTTTCCACAAGTACATTGACTGAAAACATAATAAATAGCCTTTTCTATTATAAAGTTTGATTTTAGTGAAATGTTTACATGTGAAACCAAATAAATCTCTTAGCACAAAGATTTCTTTCTTTATTTTTTAATTTTTTATAACACCCTATATTGCTTAAAATGGCAACTGATAATAATAAAACAGGCCACGATATTCCAAAGTTATTTAAATTTGTTATTTGTTTATTTTTGTACAGTTCATGTTAACTTAGATTTAAAAATTTCATCAATATATATTAGGTAGAAATGTCTCAGTTATTAATGAGTTAAGTAAAATACTAGGAGCCTCATAAGAGGTTTGAAAATCTAGGGAAATAGCTGCGAAAGACAAGATATTTAGAAAAATTAAAGAAAGCAGTGCATTTAGATAATTTTATAACGCCATTTTACATTGTTATAAACAGCACTCAATACATTATATTAATGAAGAGCTAAAAATCAAAATGTTTTGTTTCTGTATTCGTTTCTTTGATGAATCTGAGACCTCAAATTTTCCCTCACATGCTGTTAACAGCTATGCTTTCAAGAACTACATTAAATTTAAAGTCCCTTATGGTGTCTAGATGCATAAGAGTTTGTCACTGTCTGTCGTTGAAAAATAGTAAATAATTTTTATTGATTATATTATGAGCCTCATATAAAGTACAGGGAAAAAAAAAAAGGTAAAGTGTTGACTGACTTTTTTTTCTTTTTTTACAAAAGATAAGATGCAAAAGAACTTCGCAGATATATTTTGATCGATTTGTAATGACTAAGTATATATGATATGTATATAAATATATATATATATATATATATATATATATATATATATATATATATATATATATATATATATATATTATATATATATATATATATATATATATATATATATATATATATATATATATATATATATATATATATATATATATATATATATATATATATATATATATATATATATATATATATATATATATATATATATATATATATATATATATATATATATATATATATATATATATATATATATATATATATATATATATATATATATATATATATATATATATATATATATATATATATATATATATATATATATATATATATATATATATATATATATATTGGCACATGAAATTAATGCTTCTTAATGACTAAACTTTTCACATTAGCAGTATTTTTAGATTAGAAAAATACAAGTTTTTTCGGATATAGCTGCAAAATCATCCATTAGATGATGTTCGTTTTTATATAAAAAATAATATAAATATTTCAATACAAAAATAACGAATTTTAAACCAAACAGTTTAAGATTTTAAAACGTTGTAAATAGTGCAATTTATGTTTTACATGTACTAAATATTAAATATGTATACAATTTTGATTTTACTCAGTAAAGTTAGAAATCATTAACTTCCATACATCTAATATATTTAAAAGAAAGATAGTTTTAATTAGAATCAATAAAAAATACTAGTAAAGGAAAAATCTCAGTCATTACATATTTTATTTATATTAAGGTTTGTACCGAGGTACTTTCCCACGGTGCATGCACAGCTGTGGGAGAATTTTCCTAGAGGAATTTAGGACTCCAATTGTTCATGTCAAGTTTAGGGACCCCCGCAGAGAAGATATAGGTCACGGAATGGCAGCGTAACGGTCAAGCTCGCCCAGAGATGTAACCGTGAGTTATGGGAGCAGGGGCTAAAAAGTAATGTCAGCTTGCACAAAAGGGGCTACTTTAATGAGCCCACCTGCACTCCCGAAGGGGATGCAGATGTGGAAAATTTCTCGAAAACAAGCGATTGGAAAGGAAGAAAAAAGGGGCGTTGGAACCAAGGTGAGGAGTTTGGAAACGAAGTTAAGGAGAGGAGTGGAAGTCGGGATTCGAGAGAAGTGGGACAAGAATCCACCAGCACCGACTCGTCCCGTGCGCCCGAACACCCAAACCGCATGAGGAACTCACCGCATGAGGAAAGCCTCTACCTGACCCTCTGCACCAACTGAAGACCGACGCATCGCATGAGCAAAGACCCTGCCTGCTCCCCTGTGCCTTTAATGGAGGTAATTTATAAAATAATATTTACAGTCACTTAACTTAGGCCTCTGTTAATAATGTAACGTTGTTACTATGTAATAACTCCTTATAAAGAGAATTGTAATAATTATAGTGTAAATAGAAGACATAAATAATTGATGATTATGATATATGATAACCAAGGATTTATTTGTAAATGAATGTACAGAATAAATGTCTGAATCTCAATATAAAGTATTATATTCTTTCTGTATTTCACCCTTGTAACGAACACTGGTGTATAGGTTGTAAGTACATTACAACAAGGTTAAAACTAAAATTTATATGCACAATTTTTAATTATACGTATTA
Organism: Pardosa pseudoannulata; assembly: GCA_032207245.1. Classification (NCBI taxonomy): domain Eukaryota; kingdom Metazoa; phylum Arthropoda; class Arachnida; order Araneae; family Lycosidae; genus Pardosa; species Pardosa pseudoannulata. The sequence continues at coordinate 93,046,568 of CM063503.1, read as the reverse complement.
ATTATGTATATATATATATATATATATATATATATATAATACATATATAATAAAATTTCAGTCATAAAATAGATTAATTACTGGAGTTCTACACATGTATAAACATAATAATAAATACGAAACTCGTATAATAGTTGGGGAGGGGCAAGTTTTCCATTTTATGTTTTTGTGTGATAATTTTTAAGCGTATCGCAGTATATTGTTGTTTCGATACACAATTTATAATACAAGCACAAGAACAATTTACAAAGAATGACAACAAAAATCAGTTGTCAAGAGGCAACGAAAATAATAGCAATGAAGATAAAATGTTTAATTTTTTCTCATTTTTCTGGTTAAATGCATATTTTCCTACAAATTATACTTATAAGTCGTAGCTGAATTTTTATAATAAACGCAGTGAAGATTTGCATTTAAATTCAAGGATAAAAATCTTTGAGCACATATAAACACCAAGCATTTTTTTTTAAGAATATGCATATCTCATGTACTCATAATAATATAGAAGTCTGAGCATTTCAGAAAGGTAGTCAGGGCTATAGCCGGAATTTAATTGCGGAAGAGGGGAAGGGGCTCAACCTAGACTAAGTTCCAATATTTTACTATTTTTTAACAAGCAAATATTTAGTAAAAATTATATAAACTTAGTATTAATATGATTAAGAACATTGAACAGACATAAATCAAAAAAGGGGAAAAGATAGCCTTTTAAAGAATTTGTTTTTCTATCCCGTGGTATAATTTTCGTTAAGAATTCTTAAAATGCAAATCGGCCTGAGGGAATATTATTTTCCCTACTAGCATATAGCCCGTCATATGACGGGATCATTAAAATTTTTAATTTTCCAGAATTGTAAAGTAGTTTATGAGGTAGGCAAAAAAATGGTTTGTTTTTTGGCTGAGAATTATTTCGTATAAGCTCAATAATTTGTTTACCTTTACTGATTGCATGTTAGCTACCAACCTTAATTTTCTTTGTCATATTACGTGAAAGATTGGACAGCAGAGGTTTTAATATTGACAGTGAATATTTGGTGGTATATAAGAATGATGTCCAAAATTTAGCAAATGAATTGCAAACCGTGTGGTTATGTATAAAAAACAAACACACAAATGAACAAACTTCAAAGATATATAACTTAAACGCTAGATATTTATTAGTCCATGAAATAGACTCCTAGACTTTTATGAAAAGAATTTGTTGTTAATACCGGTGATAAAATTTTCATTGCAACAAAAAATAATCTATGATTAAATTTAAAATTATCACATATGTACCCAATCTATTATTTAAGTCAAATATAAAAGAAAGTTATTTACGTAATATCCAAGTTTCGTGATAAAATGTATAAAAATAATGCAGATGATATTTATATAATTTAAAATAAGAAATGATTAAATGAGATGGTTAAAGGAATGGCGTCATAATGCTAGGAAAAAATGTTGTTTTCATCTGCTTATAATGTGATAAATTGATGAATTTTATCATCTCCTGCTCTTAACCGGGGAATATAAGGCTTAAAATAATGACATTAAACGATCAAAAAGGGGTGGATTTCGAACGTTTTCGAACTCGTTTTGAATTTTGCTAACCCTAACTCCTCAAGAATCCAATATGGATGTGTGTATCCATTCCAAGTCCAACCGCTTCATAAATTCGAGGACATTCGGACAGATAACTTAGGCTATTATTATATAGGGGATTGGTTAACATTGATCAAGAGGAATCCAATATGACAGGTACAAACGTTTTTAAGAAATGATAGGGAGTTATTAATTGTACTGTTGGAAATTTATCCTACTTTTTTTATACATTCACACAACGTAAACATGAAGTAAAAACAGTAGAGTGTTACGTTAGCATGTAAAACCAAATCTATATTTATACCTTTCATTTCTTACTTTTGATACGATGATCTTTCAATTTTACATACAGCATCAACCATCGTGAAGTATATCAACCTGATCAATCATGTTAAATTGAGCATAAAATTGGATTTAAACTATTGTAATTTCTTTATGACATAATAAATACGTAAAGCATGTATATTTCTCATATTGTTTCTTTTTTTTTTTAGTGTGTCAAGATAACTTGTAAAGATAATTTACGTAACAAACCGAGTTTGAAGCACATTCGCGTGAAATTTATAAAAGCTGAGTCTTGAGTAACAGAGGGGAACAAATGAATATCTTTAAATGGTTTTTAAGGTACATTTGGCGTTAGAAAATTATACGCAAAAGAAACTTATGTTCAACTAAGCATATCCCACTGCAATTTTGGAAGAGCTCGCACGTATTTCCGATTACCTTCATTTAGAGTAAAGAAGTTGTTAGAAAGAAAACTTTGCCCTCTCTCTCTCTCCTTTTTAGACGTACTGTTCAGTAATATATATTTTCAGCTCTAGCTAGGGAGATTAATTGCAATAATTTTTCTCACACTAGGAAAATAATGAGAACTTTTAACTAAATTTGCATACCTTCTTTTTATTCATGAAATTTGAATTTAAGCGTTATTAACTCAAATGACATTAAATTTTTGCTGTTTAACAATATTAAATGAAGCAAGATTTTTCATCAATTTTTCTGTAATAACTTTGAGATGAAATCAAAAGGAATTGAAAGAAATTCCATTGAGTTTTAAAATTCCTTTTGCAATGAGAATATCTTTTACTGCCTCAAAATACTTATTTATTTCTAAAGCAGAATAATTTTTCTCAGTAACCAGAAGCTGGTGACAGTCATCTGTCAGGGTTTTTCACTCATGCAGTTCTTTTAACCGTTTGGAGAGATCGTAATTTTCATGATAATTTTAAGGTTACGTTCTTTTGTTCACATTTGAGACAACAAAATTGAATCATTCTACTTCTGAAAATCTGTAAGCGTCATAATCTCGTTTTATAAGGAATTTTTGATTTATAAGGAAGATTCGATAAAAAAAGGTCGCATATTTTAAACATAAATACATTTATTTTATCTCATGCATATTGTCAATGCATATTCATATGTTCTAACATAACAAAAAGAAAAAAACCCTTCAATGATAAAAAAAAGTATCACGGATGCAAAGATGAACTATGAAAATTGCTAAAACTTCAATAAGCTTTGGACTTATGCCATAGATGACGAAAATCGCTAACACATCTGTATAATAACTTTATGGCAAATTAAACCATTAAGAATTTAGATTTTTAATTTATTCCCATCAACAGAAAATATGATGACTTATTTTTTAAAATAATCATAAAGAAAATCTTACTTTTACAATGGTGATGGGTAGATAACATAATAGGAAAGAGCAGAATATGATGAGAACCATCCTCGTGACTCTCCATTCTTCCTTCTTTCTCTTGGCTTCCCTATCTTTCCTTTGAGCGCTTGTTTCTGAAGCAGAATGTTTCTGAACTCTCGTTCTGCTTTTTCTTACAACCCAGAAAATTCTTGCATAGCAAATTGCTATGGCCAAGCAGGGAACGACAAATCCAAACACGAAGAGAAATGTCTTGGATGATTGGCCATTGATTTCCAGTATGGAACAGTTCAGAATGGCTGGGTCATACCCAAAGCGACCCCATTTGCCTAGTAATGTGGGGAGGATCATTGCTGTTGCAAAGCACCAAATGAAAATAATCATGGCTGCTATATAACGCTTGCGATACACCTGAAAAGAAAAGAGAAAATTAGTATAATTTCTCAGGAAAGTATTATTTATGATAGTACCATTTCTTAAAATATATATTTGGTATATAAGGAAATTTTATCTGTTTTGTTAAGACTAAACTGGATTCTATACGTAATGATAGGGCTATGAAAACGAAAATTCCATACATACAATAACAATGCAAAATAGTAATTTTTGCAACAAATGACGAATTATTTTATTTAAAATTCACATGAAACATGTTTAGAATTATCTACCAGATCAAAAGATGCTTGTGTAGTGGAAACAAATCCCAAAATATCAACTAATATCATAAATACACTATTCCACCAGAAAGAAGAATATGTTTAATTCTTTTATAATGGTAAGCAATTCAACAAAAGTCTTGCGTGAGTGTTTGAAAATATTTGAAATGGAATCGTAAAGAATATGATTCCAGAAGGCATGCATTTCGAAAATTCTTTTTTGTTTATAGCTAAGATTACGATTTATAAGTCCACAAATCCATGTTAAGTATATCGTTGAAATTGCACATATATAGCAATTTCAGCAAGCGTTTATGACTAAGAGTTCTTGACATTCAGCTGGTGCTATTTTGTTATCTCTACCATTGACATAAGATTTGGGTGTATATCCGTAGAAGCTTTGTGGCGATTCTTTGCTTGATGAAGCAAAACAGAGTGTGGAATACGGATTATCATAAAAAAAGTTGCATATAATCCTATAAATGACATGTAGGTTTATGTTTTTTTACGACTCAAAGAGTCAAACTGCTGAAGATGTTTGACAACGCGACAGGAAGTGTTTCAGGGAAGAATACGGGATGTTATGCCAGTTGATCACATGGGCGGTTGATGACATGGACTGTCATATTTTACCATTCTGATATTTTTACGATTCTAAACTTTATGCATACAAATTGTTAAAACTATTATATAATATAAATTTTAGAGTTTATTAATGCAATGTGTATTAGATACACATTGTATTTAATTGTCATCAAAATATCTAAAATAGTTTAATTGCTAAAAATGTAAGTTTGAAGAAAATTGTTTCAGCAAAATATATTTCTGAATCTAAGCTCCTAGAGACTAAAACAGTTTGCAATAGATAAATAAATTAAATGAAAAAAATTACTTAATATTTAATTGGAGCTTCAAATGACTTGACTAGTTAGTCTTAAGTGATTTATATTGTGTTATTGTTATTTATATGTGTTTATTAGCAATAGACCTATCTTAACGGTTGATACAAGGTATTTTGATTATACAGTTGCAGATTTTTACTGTAAAAATATATTGAGATATTTTTTTCTGTCGATGAATTTACTATAAGTGAAGTATGACTTAAATGGGAAATAACAATAAATCTAGGAATTAATTTTGCTCATAATTAAACAATAGGATGAACTGCATAAAACTCGTAACTTCTGTTAAGCAATCTATATAATTAGAATAATATTAAAAGGGCAGAACTTGGTCAAGTGAAAAATAGACTCGTAAGTCATAGTATCCCGGTTTGTGTACATAAAAATAGGGAATGGATTTTCTCGATTTTCTCGCTAGGTCTCACATAATATAATCCTTTATGTAGATCACTCAGTATGGAAGAAGAAAAATGTGTCTATTTATTATGCAACAAAATATTCTCGATGGACATTTAAAATTACATAACGATATGATAAAATAGCCTATTAAACCTAGAAAGCTATTCTATTTTTGTTTCCCGTTATTACTATTGTTACGTCTGCTATACAATTAAAAAATTATTTTAAAGCAAGAAAAGGCTAGTAATACATATAATTTAAATAAAACAGTCACTTGTTGCCCATTAAAATTATTTTCAGCCTGTAATAGAGGACTATTTTAAAGACGAAAGATCTCCTAGTTGTAAGGGTAAAATTCTAGGGTGAATATAATAGTTACTCATCAATTCGAATGTATGATTAAATAAATTACAGTAAACGGATTGACCCCAAAATTTGATATAGATCTACAGTTTAAAAGACACATGCCGATTTACTCCCATCTAAATCATTACATTTTTTAATTATGTTCACACGCAACTAGACAGACAGATGGGCTAATTACAAAGATATTTCTTTTTCGAACTTAATGGGCCGAGATAAACTCTTAGTAGAGTTGACAAATAAGTCTCACTAATTGAATTTCTTCAAGTTTATTAAATTGCGATTAAACATGGGGTATTTACTTGATAAAATCGAAATTTTACTATGCTTTAATTATGAAAACGGCGTAAATGTTTTACAGTGGGTGGTACCCCGCGTTAAATCATGGACAAACTGCTAACGGTTATTTACAAGGAGCTCAAATATAGAACTTGTTAGAGGAGGTCTTTTTAAATCTCAATCCACTAAATTTTATCATTTATGAGGCATAATAAATTTAAAATGTTGAAGACATTAATAAACGAAGTAATATGCTGAAATTATCAATATAATTTCGTCATACTGAATGAGTGAATAAACTGATAGTGTTTACATGAAGAATCATTTAAACAATGCTATATTAAAATAATGCATAAAAATCCAAGTTCCAACCTTTTTTCGATTCCTTAATAGTCCCGAGACACTTTAAGAAAACTAATAATAGAAAAAATGTCCTTAAAAAACAGGGAAATAAATATTTGTAGATATATTTTGTTTTGTAAAAATAAGTTGATTTTCCAATACATAGTAAAAATGAAATTAATAGACATGAAACAGTTTTTTTAATATAATCACTTGCTCGCTGCTGCAATGCTAAAGGTTAAATGTACATGGCATGTATATGGCATAACTCGAAACAGAATGCTCTATAACAATTTCTGCGTGATAAGTAATTTTATTGTTCTATAATTACTAAAACATAATTTCTGTTCATTTTTTTTAATTAACCCTTTGCCTGTGACGCCCGAACTCAGTTCGGGCAACGCAAATGCGACAATTTTGGAATGCCCGACCTGAGATCGGGAAGAGAAAAAAAACGGTATTTCAATTCAGTGAAGCCCGAAATCGGTTTGCCCTATGCATAATATTTAATTTGCCATTTTCCCAATAGATAGACATACATTCCCGTGAAAATCTCGGCAGTTTCCCGACATTTGTCACTATTTCTCAGATACTGTAAAGGATTTAAGAAACTCAAAGGAGTCTGAGGGACATGGAATTTATGACTCATATAGATAATAATAGTGTTGCATTAATTTATTATATTTATCCAGAAAAATATGTCATTTGATTTAATTTGCTGTAATTTGTGCAAAAATTACTGTAAACCATTAATATTTTCCATGTATGTAAACATATTGAAAATATAAGTTATTTCGTTTAAATTTTTTTTTCAAAAATAATGTATATCTAACATACTGCTGATAATATCAAACAAAATTAAAGAGAACTTTTTTCCCCTTTTGGCAAGTTTCTCCCAGATATATTCCCCAGGCAAGGGGTTAATCAATAATCTTGACATTCCTCAAGGGTAAAAATAATCGGGAAAAAGCTGTCTTTATAAAATCGAGCAATTTATTTTGTGAAAGAAAATGAGTTATTTCTTCGATGCATGATGGAAATAAAACTGACACACGTGAAAAAATTTTTCAGATTAGTCACTTGTTCACTGCTGCGATGCTAATGGTCAAATATATATGGTATAGTTGTAAACATAATGCTCCATATACAATTTCTGCGTGATAAGTATTTCTATCGTGCTGTACTTACTAAATTCAGTAAGCGTTCATTGCGTTCGAAAATGATTTTTCGGATGACTTTACATGCAATGATGCCCTAAGAATGAAACTAAGGGAAAAGTACTTTTTCTATAATACTGAATTACCTACATTATATATAAATGTATATAATATAGTTCTTAAAAGGTTTCGCTTATATCTTCCGGGGTTTGAAATTGATTTTTGACCTAAAACAAATATAAAATATTTATTATACTGTACTACAAGCACTAAAATGTGATTCCAAAAAAATATAACGATTTGAAGAATTGTTTACAGAATGTTTGAATAACAATAATCATGCATTATGGGGGTATTGATTTTAAATGTATTGCGATCTGTCATTTCAAATGATCAGATGCAGAAGTATAAATTGAAAGATATAGCTTTATGTTTTCAAGTTTCGTTGTTTCTAAAGCATTTAATTTCAATAGCATTCTTTTTAAAAATTTTAACATTAACCTTAGTGCTGCAATCAATCAAATCTTCTCAATTTCTCTTTACTATTTAATTTATGCTTAAAGTATTCTTTCATTTTGTACCTATTCTGAAGTTGGCTGTTTTATGATTGGCTCCTATTAAGAGGTCACATAACTTATAAGAATCAAAAGATGCAATAATTCGAGGAGTTATTTGATGAGGGCTACATAACATATTGATCAAACAATGCCCTTTTTTTTACCAATTCTACGATGTTGCCTTTTTTTCAAATATAGTAACTAATTTGCATTAAAACAATTTATAAGTAATTAAAACAATTTTTTAAATGATACCGAGTTTAAAAATCAGCATTTTATGTAATGTTAAATTTTATTAATCTGGAGATTTTTCATATACACCGATGATTATTCATAAACTTAACTAAATTTTGTGTGATAAATTATAGAATATTTATCAAAGTAACTTGTTAGATTACATGTTCACCACAATTGAATGACGAATGTGATCAAAGTCCATAATTTTACCGAAATTTGTCCAGTTTCCACAGCCAAATTTACCTGCTTTCTCTTGGAAATTGGCACTCTTTGTCCTTTAAATAGTGTAGTGCTACCTCCATACTTTTACACTTTACAAAACGCTTGCACTCTTTTTATTAATTAATGCTTTAAAATCTAACTTTAAAATTCCAGACTTATACATATACACATACATATTTACATAGACAAACACACATATTATTGTAAGGAAAAGTAAACTGGATCGGGAAACTAATGTAGGCAGTTTGTATAAAATCCCTAAGTTAGCCCAAGAAAATTCTCATAGGTTTTCAAAACTTAAGTCAAGGGCGAAAAATTTCCGCTTCCCTTTGCTTTCCCCTTTTTAACCCCTAATCTAAATTGACCACTGGGGTTACAGTTTAAGCCCTCAGAAAAGGGGTGTAACTAATTATAACTCTACATTGCCCTAGCGGACAATTTAGGACATTTCCAAACAAAAAGGAGATGCACGCTATTGGAGGCAGATTTTTCCAGGGCTTCGAACCGTAATTTTTTTTGTTCCGGTTTTCGTTCCAGTTCAACTAAAAAATTAATATCGGTTCAGTTCCGGTTTTCGCTCCGCCAAAAATAACGGTTTTCGGTTCAGTTCCGGTTTTCGCTCCGCCAAAAATAACTGTTTTCGTTTCAGTTCCAAATGAATAATTTCATTTTATGTATATTCTTATTTGTACTAAAAATATAATTCTATCATAAACAAAAAATGTAATTCTATCAAAATTTAGAAGATTTTATTCTTTTTTTAATTGGTACACTATGTGAATTGATACAAACAGCAGGCCTAATGAAATACTACTATTACGAAACATTTGAATCGCCGCCATTACCAAATACCCATTTGATGCCCAGAAGATTTGGTAGATGCTTCATGCTACGTCACTTAGGGCCTCTCCTGTCTATTTACTCCTCCCTGATCTAAACAGTCTATACAAACATCCGTGGATGATCGCATGCTGAGATGTGAAAAATAAAATATAACTCGATATTTTTCTTAAAAAATCATCTATACTTCTAGTTTAATCAACTGAATTAAATATGTCTTCTACAAGTAGTTTCATGCGAAACTGAAACAGAAAAATACTAGTGAATATCAAAATAGGAAATCGAGAAGCAGTATACATGTAATGATAATTATAAAGTTGACGTTAAATTAAAAAATATTGATAAGTTGGTAACAGTAACAAAATGACTGAAAGATATATCGAACCGAAATAAACTGATATTTTTTTCGGTTCAGTTCCGGTTTTCGTTCCGACCAAAATAACGGTTTTTTCCGGTTTTCGGTTTTCGGTTCAGTTCCGGTTCGAAGCCCTGGATTTTTCTACAGATTTTCCCACAGATTTTGATTGAGATGTTGACCCAGGTGTTAAGGTCCTTTTTACTTATAACTTCATGCTAGCTGACCCCTCAGTATGTCCTGTCACTATAATGAAGTGGGGACCCATCCTCCAACGATCTGGAAAAAAAGGTATTTAACTTAAAACGGCGTCATTTTTAAGGGACATGACTGCAACCATCCATCGTGAAGTCCGTCTTATTTCAGAAGTCGACATATATATATTAAGTTTATAAAGAGAAGTGAAAACAATGCAAAACACTGAACTAAAAAACAAGGGCAGATGATGCTGTGTCTCATTAGCTATACCCACAAACATCCTTAAACAAAGGGATGGTATCTAAAAGATGTGATCTATACAATAAACGCATCTTGATACTGTAAAATCGTTATATGAAAAAGAACAAAATATACCAATATCTCTTACTACAACGCCAAGCAAAGAGGTACTAGTCAATTAATGAAGCTAACGGTTAGTATTATGAGTGTATTGAAAAACTAAAATCAGGGAGTTAAAATGCGACGAACAACAATCCTAGGCCAAATACTAACACATATGTAGTACACTGAAATACTAATAATCACTATTCTAAAACCCGAGCATAAAAATACTAACACATAATTAGAACACTAAAACATTAAACCGCTCTTCTAAAACCCAAACATAAAATAAATTACATTATTTAAATCTATAATAATAATATTATTATTTATTATAATGTTATATTAATTAAAATACGAGAAACAACATCAATAGGCTGAATACTAACGCATAAGCAGAACACTAAGACGTTATGCCACTATTATAAAACCCAAGCATAATATAAGATACTCAGTTAATTACATTATTTAAATCTATAATAATGAAATCATTTTTCATAATAATATAATATTACTTAAAATACGAGGATCAGCATCAGTAGGTCGAATACTACTACAGGTAGAACACTAACACATTAAACCACTATTATAAAAGTCAAGCATAAAATAATCAATAAATTACATCAATTAATTACATTATTTAAATCTATAATAATAATATTATTGCTCATAATAATATAATATTAGTTAAAATACAAGGAACAGCATTAATAGACTGAATGCTAACACAGGTAGAACACTAACACAGTAAACTATTATTATAAATGCCAAGCATAAAATAAGATACATCAATTAATTACATTATTTAAATCTATAATAATATTATTATTATTGTTCATAATAATATAATATAAGTTGAAATATGAGGAACAACATCAACAGGCCGAATCTAACACAGGTAGAACACTAACACAGTAAACCACTATTATAAAACCCAAGCATAAAATAAGATTCATCAATTAATTACATTATTTAAATCTATAGTAATAACATTATTGTTCATAATAATATAGTAGTAGTTAAAATACGAGAAACAGCATCAATAGGCTGAATACTAACACAGGTAGAACACTAACACAGTAAACCACTATTATAAAACCCAAGCATAAAATAAGATACATCAATTAATTACATTATTTAAATCTATAATAATAATATTATTATTCATTTTAATATAACATAAGTTGCATTTTAGACCTTCAAAAATTAAGCTTAATTATTTAATCATCAATCAATCAAAAATACCACACTCATTCTTGAAGAGAGGCGGACTTAGGCTTAAAAAAAGATTAAAGAAATGAGTACCCTCTGTCATGCCACAGTGTAAGATATAACAAGAAAAGTGCTACTCATGCGTGTAAGACAAAAATGAGATCCCCTCCTCCTTTTCCTTTTTGATGATAGCTCGTGTGTCTGGATTTGCTTTTTCTTTTTAGATTCGCTTTCTAAGTACGTGCAAACAGAAAATCCATTACGAGTCCATAACTCACTGATCTCTGTTTCTCCCACGCTTCTCTGATATCCTAGTAAACGCTTCGCTGTTTTTCTTTGTATTTAGTAACTAAAGGCTTCAGGAAGTTGCAACTATCGGACATTAAAGAAAAAAACTAATTCCCAATGTTATGCATTTGTATTTAATTTTGCCTTTCGAAGGAAACCGATGATTCAAAGAATTAAGGAAAAGTAGTATTGTTCGAGTTGGCAAAAGATCCATTTGCTATTTGAAAAACAAATAAATTTGGTTTACAAATTATCAGATTGAGATATTACTTATTGACAGAAATTTTCATATCATTATGACGTTAAATTAAATCAAAACAATAAAGATATATTAAGAATATCTCTGTTTCTCCCACGCTTCTCTAATATCCTAGTAAACGCTTCGCTGTTTTTTTTTTTTTTTTTTTTTTTTTTGCAACTATCGGACATTAAAGAAAAAAGGCTAATTCCCAATGTTACGCAGTTGCATTTAATTTTGCCTTTAGAAGGAAACCGATGATTCAAAGAATTAAGGAAAAGTAGTACTGTTCGAGTTGATAAAAGATCCATTTTGCTAATTGAAAAAAAATAAAACTGGTTTACAAATTACCAGTTTGTGATATAAAATATTAACAGAAATTTCATATAATTATGACGCTAAATTAAATCAAAACAGTAAACATATTAAAAGAATATATCTGTTTCTCCCACGCTTCTCTGATATCCTAGTAAACGCTTCGCTGTTTTTCTTTGTATTTAGTAACTAAAGGCTTCAGGAAGTTGCAACTATCTGACATTAAAGAAAAAAGGCTAATTCCCAATGTTACGCAGTTGTATTTAATTTTGCCTCTCGAAGGAAATCGATGATTCAAAGAATTAAGGAAGCTATGAAATAATGAGAATCTTAAAGAGACATTTTAAACGTAATAATTTATATATATAAATATATATATATATATATATATATATATATATATATATATATATATGTATATATACATATATATTTATATATATATATACATATATATACTATATATATGTATATATATTTATATATACATATATATACATATATATATTTAATTATATATATATGTATATATACATATATATATATATATATATATATATATATATATATATATATATATATATATATATATATATACAATATATATATATATATATATATATATACATATATATATATATATATATATATATATATACATATATATATATATACATATATACATATATATATATATACATATATATATATATACATATATATACATATATATATATACATATATATATATATACATATATATATACATATATATATACATATATATATATATATATATATATATATATATATATATATATATATATATATATATATATATATATATATATATATATATATATATATATATATATATATATATATATATATATATATATATATATATATATATATATAGATAGATAGATAGATAGATAGATAGATAGATTAGGACATTAATGTAGGTATTTTATATAAACCCCAAAGGCGGCCCTCATTCAGACCCGAGAAAATTCTCAGGGGTATTCAAATCTTAAGTCTAGGGAAAAAAAATTTCCCCTTTTTAACCCCTAACCTAAATTGACCACTGGGTCTACAGCTCACTCTCTCAGGGAAGGGGTCTAACCAGTTAAAACTTTATACTGACCTAGCAGTCAATTTAGGAAATTCCAGAACAAAAAAGAGATGCACACTATCGGAGGCAGATTTTCTCCAGAGATTTTGACTGAGGTTTTTTACACCGATGTTGACTCAGGTGTTACTTATCCTTTTACATAGAACTTCATGTTAGATACTCCCTCAGTTTGTTCCGAAGGAAAAGAAGTGGGAACCCATCCACCAACTTTCTGCTAATAAGTCTTTGACTAAAACGGTGTCATTTTTATGGCAATGACTGCAATCCATCATGAAGTCCGTCATACTACATATATATATATATATATATATATATATATATATTATATATGCCAATCAGAGACATTAATGTAGGTATTTTATATCCCAAGGAGGCCCTCATTCAGACCGAGAAAAATTCAGGGGTATTCAAATCTTAAGTCTAGGGAAAAAAAAACCTCGCCCTTTGAACCCTAACTTATATTGTAATACTTGGCATAGAATTTTGTTCGGAGCACAGGAAGAATTATTCCCTGCCTTCTAATTACAGTGTTTTCTTTATCGTATCATTGTTATTATGCACATAAAGTGGAATTTTCACCCTATTCTATTTTTGTATGACTTGGGAAGGCACATTATTATTATTTTTTTTAGGCGAACAAGGGATTTTTCTAATTGAGAAGAGAATGAATAGGCTTTCGTTTCCGAGAAGCCTCGTTTCGTGAATCAAGGTTAGCATTTCGCAATAACCACAAATTAGTCTGAATTAGTGAGAGTGGGTGCAAATGCACAGGAATTTTTGTATGTGTATTTGTTTCAGTTTCGTCTCCTTTACAATGTTCACTTTACAAATATGTATGGTACACACGAAAAGCGTTTAGAAACTGGCTTACGAAGGGAAATAGAAAATTTTAAAATAATAATAGACCGACATCAAAATTCATGGAGCTAAATGCATGGAAATTACTAGAACATTTCGTAAGAACATAGAAGCATATCAATTACAGGGTATTTTTGAGCCCTAGATATGTATTCTGGAAAGAAAGGCATTTTTAAAAATCTGTCAGCTCGTAATTCCCTCTCTTCCTTTTAACAGAAAATGTTATCTATCTTTAACATTTCCATACTGAATGAATTTATATAACACCATGTAACCACACAATCTTTAAAGAAAGCAATCGAGTAACACAATAGAACATATAAGAGTAAAAACGTGTTTTTTTAGTTTTACTCCTTATAATATTTATTTACAAAAATGGATAGCACATATGAGAAACATTTTAAAACAAGTTTACGAAAAAAGTAAAAATTTTTAAAACATGATAGATTAACATCAAATCTGAGTAAGCTAAAATTATTAGCAGAAATTATTAGAACTTTTCATAGAATCATAAAAACATATCGATTACTCTATGTTTTGAAGCCCCTGATGCATATAATCTGATCGGTAAATTCAATGTAAAAGATAGACAATTTTATCTTCTTATAATTTCTGTGCTCTCTTTTAATAGAAAATGTTGTCCCTCTTTGGCATTTTCGTACAAAATGAATGCACATGATGCCATGTAATCACATAATGACACTTTAAAAAAAGCAATTGAGTAACACAATAGAACACAATAGAGTAAAAACATTCCTCAAATACCTTGGCGTAAAGAGAAGGATGTACGATGAGGATGTAGCGATTGATGGCAATGGCAGTGATGGAGAGAAGTGAGAGACCCACGTTGACGTATCGGAGAAATGGAAACAATACACAGAGCGTGTCCCCATGTACCCATTTCTGATTGATGAATCTGGAGGCCGAGAAGGGTAAGTTGATGCAACAAAAGATCAAGTCCGCCACACTTAAGCTTATGATAAATGCTGCTGTAGCGCTGCGAACTCTTGGGCAACGCACCAAAGCAATGATAGTCAAAGCATTACCCGTCAGTCCAACGATGATGATGACTATGACGCAAAATGCTGAGAAGTACAAAAGTCCTCGTCGTTCTAAGATGCTGGGAAGTGTGGTGACCGGATCCACGGATTGCCAATCGACGTGAAATGAAGTCATCATGTAAATCAGTATACACCTATGGAAAATATATTACAGTTAATTTTATATAAAAGATATGAAACTCAAACACGAGTATATCATGCTTAATTACGTCGCGTTTTTTAGACTTATAACCATAAAAACGAAACAAAAGAGTAAGAATAATTTGGCAAATTGAATTTTTTCGGGATTAATCTTCTCTTATTAACATACTTGAGGAAATAAGACTCTTTTTGCACATTTAACATTCATAATTGTTAAAAAAAAACTTGCTTAACTGCAGATGTTATAATTTCCAAGTGCAGAAAAGTGGGTATCGTAAACTATGCTAAGCTATAAAACCAACATTACACGGTAAAATAAAAAAGGACATTTATGATTATTTTCTGTGCAATTCTGAGATGGAAATTATTAAATAAAAAAACAGTTAATGGTGCCAAAAATAAATTATTAAAACTAGAATAACAAGTGGAAGATAAACTGTGGAAATTATACCGCTTTCTAAAATAAACACTTGCATTTTAAAATTTATCAGACGAAGTTATTATAGATGAAGTTATTATTTCTTTATAAATTATTTTCAATGAAATAAACTCATAAATTAAAACATATTTTATGTAATGAAATAAATACCACATTTGAAAATGTATAGTTTCATACTAACTTTTGATTTCAGAAAATACTTAGTGTTTTATTGAAAATTACCTTAATTTTACAAAATAATTTTAGTTTCACGATGGCTTATACATTGTGGCAATAAACATCACACACACACACACACACACATATATATATATATATATATATATACATATATATATATATATATATATATATATATATATATATATATATATATATATATATATATATATATATATACATATATATATATATATATATATATATATATATATATATATATATATACATATATATATATATATACATATATATATATATATATATATATATATATATATATATATATATATATATATATATATATATATATATATATATATATATATATATATATATATATATATATATATATATATATATATATACTATATATATATACATATATATGTTATATATATATTATTATATATATATATAGTATATTATATTTATTTACATTATATAAATATATATATATAAAATATATATATATATATATATATATATATATATATATATATACATATATATATATATATATATTATATATATACATATATATATATATATATATATATATATATATATAATATACATATATTATATATATATATATTATATATTTTATATATATATATATATTTTTTCCAATAGCCCAGAATTTTACATTTTTTTTAAAATGATTTTGATTTAATGTACAAAAAATACCAAAATTGAAATTATATTTCTCCGAAACACAGAACTGAAAATAATCAACAGGCGATTTTACCCAACGAAAGGATAATTTTCAAAGACGAATAATCTGTTTATGCAATCCAGTGAATGAGAAAATGGGATGCATACATTTATTTCACTTACTTTTATTTTGGCCACCAGTTTTCTGATTAAGTTATTGTTTTTATCAAGATTCAGTTAGAAATTTTATCATTACCTTTAATGTGTTTTTTTTTTAATCCAAGAAAAGCTAACAAAGATATAGAAAATAAATTCATAACGTAGGGACACCGAGAAAACATATATTATATAAAACAAAAATATATCATTGTATTAGGGCATATAATAGACAAAGGTTTGAGTAGAAAATTAGGGATACTGCTTACAGAATAATGAGTGAATCAAATGAAATATAAATATATAAAGTTTAGAAGAATGCTGTAGGATCCATTAAATAATTTATTTATTAATTCTGTTTATTTACTAAATAGGGTAAAAAAAAAAAGCATTAGGAGAAAATTTGTAAAGGCTCTGACTTCACAATGCTGTTTAAGTCATGTGAGGAACTATGAAAAAATATATTGGCTTATGTAATGTATTTGATATATCTTTGCTATTTTATCCATACAAGGTCAGTGTACAAGTTCTAGAAATCTAGTAACTAGCATTTTAATGTGTGACTTTTCTTATGAAATTTGCTTCTTTTAATTATTTTTATATTTGGAACTATATTCATATTTATCCTTATGTGTGATTGTAGATCTTATCAACATTTGGACGAAAATTTAAGACCAGCGAGTACTTTAGTATTGTACCATTTTCCGTCTTTAACAAGCAGTCACTGGGAAAGTTATTTTTGTACAGAAATTTTGGGTGTATTAAACTTAAATATAAGCAACTTTTTAATGCAAATTATAAATGGCAGCTTTATATTGGATTATACATAAAAGTTGAGAGGAGAATCCTGGTTTACAAATATACAAATCTACACTAATTCCTTTGCCTTAGTTTCACAAACCGGAACAAGTCTCCTACTTTATATTTTTAGTGGAAAAAGAGAATTTTAAATCTTCATTGAACATTCTTTGAAACCTTAAAATAGAGTCAATAGCCAAATGGTTGTTAAGGCGATTACGTGATTTGCATTTTATTCTCATTCTTTGATGATAAGTGATGTTTTTACATACAGACTTCATAGTAAAGAAAATGGGATCATTTTTCCTGCCAGAGAATCTCTTTTGATCTCATCCTAAACAGCATCTGCAGGAAGTGTTAGTATGCGTATATCTTCCCTATATTATTTTTATCCAATAAGTGAAACGTCTCAGTGAATGCAAGAGATAAGGGAGGAATGCGTTATTTTTTCCTGGAATCAACAAAATTCTAAAACGAGGTGACTCATTCACATCTAGAGTATTTTTTTTTTTTTACTGTTAAAGGGAGAGTTCCTCGGTAAAAATGCAACTTATATCTACTATGCCTGGAAAAATGTGGATTTTATTTAACTATTTGATGAAACTCTGATCAACTTCTTTATGGTATAGAATCGGACAGTTGATGTATTTTAAATCGATGGTTATATGTAAAAAATACATAGGCATAATTTTTAAATAAAAGATTAGATTAGGTGATAATTAGATTGTTGGCGTTTGGAATAAGAATTCTAATAGATGTTCAGTATTAGCTTATTACATGGTCTTCATTAATAAAAAATAGTATGTATAGTATGCAATATACAAAATAGACTTCATAATATGGTAAATGCTTGACTCCAGTTATACTGAATAAATATATTTTACACATATTTATATTTTATTTTAGAAATATCGATTCCCCAAACAAAAACGCATTTCTCATCGGTATTTTACTTTTACAGACATCAAATTACTTCCGTCTTGAGTTATACTTTATAAAGTAAATCATAAGTTTATGTTAAAGGATGAAGACAATTATATTTTTTTTCCATTAGTCCAATTGCAGGAGTGAAACTAAAAAAGGTAGAACCATATTATTCAGTTATCAGTGCTTCATATGTACATACAGTTAAATATCCTTTTTTGTAGCGTAACGGCCTATAAAGGGCATAAAAGGACAAATAATGTGACTGATTTTTATCAGTCACAGTATTTGCGTACGTTTAACATATCAAGGTGAATTCAGGTAAACAGAAGAAATCTATAATGGTTTATAAACGATAAAGCATTCCCCCCTTTTCACTGTCATTTAATTAACCTTGAAAAACTTCTGCTTAAATAGTTTGTTAAGCTTTATTTGCTGAGAAAATAAACTCAATCTACAACACTTCCTATTGATAAAAATAAAATGTTGTGTTTCAGGAAAAGCCAGTTTAAATCCGATACCAGATAAATTTGCGTCGAATTCTTGGAACTGCCGTTTTAAGGTTATTTAGTGATTAGTTATTACTTGCAGAAAGGTTTGTTTGGTTTTGGAGAGTAACAGCCAACTTTTTGTTTCTTGAAGAGTAATTAAACAGGGACATACGGCTTATAGCCGACTTTGAACGAGTTTAAACATCCATGCATGCAAAGGAATACGGTAACATGTACTCCAATATCAAAAGGCAGGGCTCTGTTCGAAGAACTTTAAAAAGAAGGTACAAAACAACAGAAAATTAAAATATTGTGATAATATCTTTCCGATTTCTACTGCATAACATTTCATAAGATGTGGCTTAAAGCAGGGGGGGGGGAGAAACATACGGCCCACGAAAGAATTTTGTGGGGCTCACGGCCACTTTGCAAACAGTAGAAATATTTTTAATTTTGGCTATCTTCCTATAAAGATATAACATATATTTGCCATCATACATTGAGATACACATGTATGCGCAAAAGAATAAATTGAGTGAAAAATTCAATTTGAAAAGCCATTTAATTTACCAGTCAGACAAATACATATTAAATATAGCCTGTTTCACGTGATTAAACTGTTGGAAAGAACGGATACAATTGAATAAAATTGATATAGAAAATAAATATTTTTTTTTGAAGAGACGTTAAATTACATAATATATAAGGATTCAGGATGATTAGGAGTACTACTTTCTACTGTTTTGCTACATGAATATTTATTTAGAAATTTCTCCTCGCTCGTTGTTAAAAATAAGTACTTTTGGGATTAAAAAAATGTTTTATTTAAAATTTAGAAGTTATGGATTTAGTTTTATATGGAAACAACAATATAATTTTTCCACCTTTCCCCGAAAACAACTCTATGCAGACCTGCCAACTGCTACGAAAAAATAGTTGTTTCTATGAATTTAGCAAATAACTACGATCCTACAAAAATCGGTTAAAAAATACGATTTTTCGTCAAAAAATATATCTAGGAATAAAAAATTACATCGCATTGAAAATCAAAATGAATGAATATATTTTCGCAAGCGATATAAGAAAATCCGTAAAAAACTTTTCCAATTTTCGTGTAACTAGATGCGATACCATACTCTCTCAAAAGTCTCTAGATTTTTTGCCTAATAATATTGGTTATAATGTATATATTTCTGTGTTCTTCTCTCAGTATATTTCTGAGATTTTTTAATAATTATTATTTCTTACTATAAAAATGTTAAGGTGTGAAATAACACTTAAACACAACCAAAATAAATCTAAATAAAATACTTCATCTAACGTTTTATAGGGCGTTTTCAGTTCAGAAATGTATATAAATGTATATGATATTTTAAATTAAAATATTGTCTATTTGCAATTTTATATGGGATTTTAGATACTTTAGTAAAATTGATTGTTTTGTTTGAGCAGTAAACATCATACACACAATCATTTAGAATGTGCATTCTGTTATGGCACGTGTGCGATAGCTCAGGATTTATGGAGTAAAAAATCCAACCTACCTCGCAAATTAGTGTGCTACTATATTTGATTTCAAAAGTTGTCAAGTGCTACTATTTTCAATATTCAAAAGTTGGCAGGTCTGTGTATGATTTAAATGCGCTTATGTTCCCTCACATGAAGTGGTCTTCCGTGATTTAAAGGTTGCCTACCTCTGGCTTATCACCTTTCATCTCAATAACCGCGAAAAAAAAGATATATATATATTTCCTCAATTGTAAAAAACATAAACATGCATTCACAGATTAACAATAACTTATGTACTTGAAACTTGAAATGACTTCCTACCACACTTAACATTATTAATACAATAATTTTTTACTGCTCGTACAGGCGTGTATAATAAATTTATGTATTCGAAATGTTTTCGAGGATCGGAAAACGAAAGAGGATGACAAAATCCGGAAAATTTAATCCTCCCATTCGAGAAATATCAGCATTTTGGGGAAGCTTAGAGTCCAAGACGGATTTCTACCATTGTTATGGCTCTGGATATGAAGTCTCTCTATCTTTCTTTAGTCTCTATTTCTTTCGATATATTCTTCAAATCATAGTCGTATCTCTTGCGGTATTTATCATTCGCAAACACACATTTACAGTTTAACTGTAAGGTATGTACTCGAAATTTAAAATGAATTTCTGCCAGGTTAACTTTGTTATTACAAAAGTACGACTGTTTGGAATATAAAGGCGTAGTTAAGTTTTTAAGTTATATGTAAAATTTAAGAACAAATAAAGATAAAACGAGTCACTAATTTTGAGTACATTTTACCAAGAAAAAGCATTTCTTTTGAAATACGGAGGTTATCTTTTTCAATCTTTTTAGAACTTTTAATCTCTTACAAACTATAAGTTTTTCTCTTTACATTAAGTGCATTAAGACTTTGTCTTTTGCGAATTTCTATACTTTTTGAAACTGTATTCTTGATACACTAATCTTTATTGGTAGGACTATCAAAAAAGTTAATTAGAAGGTCTTATTGGAGTAACGGAGAACTTATCAAGAAAGGCTAAAGCATGTTGATTAGAGCGATGACTCATGCTGCAGCATCTGTTACTTTAATTAGCCTCAGATCTTCAATGGCAATAAAAGAGTTACCGTCCAAATGCGTCTTATAATTGGAGATGCTGAAGAAATAGATATGGTCTTCAAATATATTTTTTCTTGAAATATATATTTATAATGGTGAGGTATATAACAGTATTTTTGATAATATGTTATTAAAGGTGTGATAATATGTTTTGATAATTTCCATTTCTAAATCTTGATTCTCTAAATGATGTATTTCTGTCCATTATTGCTTTAAATCTTTCTTAATTAGTTCTATATAAAAATTTCTAAGCCTTTTTAGACATTTTGTAATGCAATTTTACTTCTTCTCGATATTCTGAATTCAATACCTTGGACCTGATTCTGGTCCTGAGAAATTCAATATATCGAGATTTGACTACATAAACTCATATGGAAGCCTGTCATATCAGATTTTTAGTGACGACATTATTTTATAGTTATTAGTAAAATAATAATTCCTTTACAGTGGAAATTAGACAATGAAATTTTTCTTCTTAAACTATCCGTTCTAATGTATGTTATTTTAATTGAGTGTACGGATATCACTAGTTTTGTAAAAGATAAAAAGATTCAAGTTTACAAAATAATAATAATAATAATAATAATATACTTATGTTTTTAAAAGGTATAATCCTGGAAGCTTTCAATTAATCCTTTACAGGATATATATAGGTTTATCTCGATAATTTTCATTTAAAACTTCTGTATTATTTTCTTTCATTATGGATAGGTTTCTGTCAGTAACAAAATACAATAGTTTCCAACATCAGACTATGACTTTAATGAAATATAAAGTTTCAAAATTGTCTCCTTTCATGACCTTTTCTGTGTGAAATATTTATTTATTTTTTGTTTTGTTAAAATTTCCGTCAGCAGTGAAATATTACTGTTTCTGAGATTAAATTATGACTTCAATGTAAACTAGTATTTTACTGTAAAAAACTTGTTACTTTAATAAAGTAATAAATTCTTTAGAGTAGAAAGAAGACAATAAAAATTTTTTCTTAAACTATATACCTGAATTTTTGCTATATTAATCAATTGGAAAGATTTATTTAGCTATGAAAAAGTAAAAAAATGGTCTAGTTACTAGTACTAATAATAAAGATGTGAATTTTTAAAATAATGCTGAAGACTTTAATTTAAATTATTTAGAGAAAATATATTGGTTTGTATCAATAATTTTCATCTAAATGTGTTTTATTATTTTATTATTTTTGATAAATTTCTATCAGTAGAAAAATGTTATCATTACTAACTATGATTTTAATGAATTCCACCCTTTTTTACTCATTTTCCACCCTTTTTTACTCCAAGTATTCTTTTTTCAGAATAAATTTCTGTCATTAGCGAAATGTTATCGTTTCAGAGAGTGGAGTATGATTTTAATTAAACATAAAATTTTAAAGTCGATTCTTATTTGTTGCCCTCTTTTTGTTCAAAATTTTATTTTTCCACCATAAAATTTATAAATATATCTTTACATATGATTTTGTTTACATAAACATTAGCCATTATTTCCTTTACGTTCTATTCTAGGAGGCATTTTCAAACAATAAAACTTAAAATCACCAGTTAAAACTTTTTGAAAACACCCGAAAAATGTAAAAATTGGCCTTAAGGTCTTTTCCATTTCAGTAATTTTAAAGCTGGTAAATATAATGCTTTAAGATTGATATATCTTAAAAATTTTCTCTTAATAGACCAGGAAGCTCTTCTCTTTATTCTAAAAATCAATACAACAACCTATGAATGGATTATATAATAAATGGGACTTTCTGTTATTCGCCATGCTAGGATGCTTAAAAAGATTTAGAAAGAGAGAACCTTTTCAAATTTTCTAAAATGAAAGTAGTTTTCTTTTAAAATCCTTTCAAATTGTTCGAAATGACAGGTTTAGCAATGAGAGGCTTTCAAAAAGTCATCACAGCTTCCATCTTATCTTCCGTGCATTTCTATTCCGGTATACCAATCAGCCTCTCAAAGTAATGTCAAGGCCTTCTAACAGAATTCCGCTGATGTTTACTACCGTATTGGTCATTGGCATTTCGGCAGCGTTTAGAATTATTATCATACGTTACATTCATGCAGCGTTTGAGGTATGAGGGCGTAATCGGAAGAACCATGGAGAGAATCGAAGCAAAGAACATTTCTCCTGCAAATGAGAATTTTCGATGCATATGGCTCACGCAACAAATATTTATTTTTTGCTGCAGGTCTTGTTTGTTCTACTAAAAAATCTTAAGGTACAATAGCAGCTACAGATATCTAATCATGCGCATAGTTTGTTATTTAGGTAGAACTTCATGTTAAGGAGCTGAACGAAATTTTCCTTGTGTATAGCAATGTACAAAATAATATAGAATCAGATGGAAGAAGTGGAAGATGCTAGTAAAGAATCTCATAATATTAGCTGTGGCACACGAGAGAGTTTGTCATAGTTTTATGGTTTGCAGAAAAGAAGTTCAGAGGAATATTTGTCCGCTCACGCAACTACATATATTGGAAAAAGAAAGTGTTCCAAGCAAAGTTGGGTTGCTAAATTTTCTTAGATAAGCTGAACAGACACAATTATCTAAATTTATTTATCTACATATGACTATTTAAAACAGAGATAAAGCCCTATTTCGGAGTATTCCTTCCAGTTGACAAACATAATTAAAGGTAACAAGATACCTTTCAAGCTGAAAAGCCTTCGTTTTAACATCCTGTTTTTGAATGAATATAAAATTAAAAGTTCTGTTCTATTTAGAATCAAATATTTCCTAGATGCTTAATTCGGGTTTAGATTTACACAAATTATTCAAATTTGCTATATGAAAAAATATTAAAAAAACACACAAAATATATACACCAAGTAGAAAAATGCATCCCTTACCCACAAGATAGCATTTAAAATTTGTAATGTAGAAACTCATTTTTTAAATTAAGAATAATAGGAACTAATAAAAGATAATAAAAAGCAGAAACAATAGAAGGTAGTTATCTTTTTCTTCTTCTGTGAACTTCAAGTATACTAATACGTGTTATATATTTTATTTCATAGCATAATAAAATATATGTTTTTAAAATTTTCAATTTCTTAATAGATTTTATTTATTTATTTATTCTTAATGTTAAAATCTCAGATACCTTTAAAATTTCAGCTTCATAGAGTGAAAATATATTTATCTTTGATTTGATATTAAAGTTTATTTTCTACTACACACATTTTAAAAGTGGGTTAGTGAATTTCATTTTTTAAATTTAATGCATACTTTTTATGCTAAAAATATTAAAAATATGCTTCTTGAAATGCCAAAAATAAATATTTTTTTAAATGTTTAGGTAATTTCTACTACGTTAAAAATTATCGAGCAATAAATAGTTTATTTTTCGATTACAGAAAACAAAAACCTGTCGAGTGTAAATATAGATACCACAAATCAGATCAATATCCCAAAATTATTAATATATTTTGTTGACATAGGTATTAGTATGGAAATACCCCTTATTGTTTTAAATTGTAACTGATTTGTATCAAAACTATAATTTCTTCTTTGTTTATAGTCAATAATATTTATTCCACCTTCCAAGTCACTTAAGTAAAGAATTTTCTTAATTATTACTATTTAAGAAAGCTTTTATAATTTACTTATTGGAACACATAAAATGTTGATTGTAAAAAGTATTTTTATCTTAAACTGAAGATTAAACTTATTTAAAAACAAAGAAATTAAACACTAAACACAAGTGAAATAATCTTATAGTTTAAAAATTGACGTAATTTTATTTTTCTTACATTTTCTTATATTTTCATTATTAAAAACAAACAAATCTATAGCTTTTGTAAATATATAATTACTGGAATTTAACTAAAATAATTTTAATTCAAATTTATACATACTCATTTACTCTTACGATACGAACATATAAAATGAATATGGAAACATAGGTTTTACAAGAGAGAATAAAGGTGGAGCAAAAAGAACAGTATATTTATTTTGGAAACAGTAGAAATATAAACTTTTCTAAACAATTTAATATTAATTACTCTTTTAAAATATATAAATGGTTTAAAGTACATACCGATTGATCAAAACAAGACCACATCCTTCGCATAATCTTAATATCTAAGGCAATAGGAAATGACAAATGTTTGGTATCCATTGCTCACTATGCAGGTGTATGTGCTTTTTGGTGTTTTTATTATTTTCTTTGGAGTGACAACTGCAACACTTATGTACGAAGAGATAAGGCACGGAATAAACTTGTTGATAAGCCTTTCCTAAATTGTAACATTCTAAGATAGTAAAGTTGAAGATAAAACAATTCAAAACACAAAAGTTGTGAACAGTTCAGCTTGAGCATAAATAGGGATTGTTTATATTCTGACTTTTTTACTATGCTTTCATCACTCGGATAAGATGTTTTGTAAAGAAACAGGTTCGTAAAATGCAGCGTACTTTTGAAAGGGGAAACACGGGAGCAGTAGTTTTTTTTTTTTTTTTTTTTAAATATTTCGCTCAGTCAGTACAAGACTTCCTATTTTTTTTTTCGCAATAATTTAAACCCACGGACATGCTAATCCTGTTATTATCAAAGTTCCATGTAGGTTATTAAGTTTTGTACAGTAAAATAATTATCAGGACTTTTTCTCATTACAATAGATCAGTGACTCACGTATGAAGTAGCTTTGCCATTAACACTCTAGAGGATTTTTGATTGTAGATCCTTTATTTGTGCATCCATTTTGTGTACACAGGGGGATTATTGAAGACCAAATTGAAGACTCTTGTCAGTTCTCTAAACATTGTACTTCTACTGTTGTGAGTCACATGTAACAAACCAAATTGGTTTTGTAGAATAGTGACTTATCGTTTAGTGTTCAGAGCATGTAACCATGTGGCTGCCCATTATTCTCTGCGACAATTTCTTATTTAAACCCCTTAAAACTCAAATAAAACGGAACTTTATGAGTCTAAAAATGCTATTTAATTAGGTTTAGTTGAACAATTATGAACAAACTGAGAAAGAGAATGTTTTATTTTGAAATTTGAATTGTCTTTAAAATGACTGAAATATTGTCATTTCAGTAGTTTGTCGTACTATTCCAGTCTATCAGTGTCAAATATTGCCTAGTATAGCAGTTGCTGTGCGACACCAATGCTGTATAAAATACTGCTTTAAATGAGCTTCTATAAATTTACTGATTTGTGGATGCAACTTTGTTATTCAAACTGTCGAAAAGGTGCGAGGATGGGAAAACTGAAAATTGTAGGCAAACCAGAATCAGCGGACAAGGGAAGAAACTGAGTAATTGAATATATAATTATTTATAAAATATAGCATTATGTCTGCCATAAACAGGTCTTGACGAGGTAAACTTTTCAAATTCTACTATTACACATGAAGTGAATAATGACCTCATCCCGTCAATGCATGTTAAAGGGTTAAGCAATATCAGAGAGAAATATTGGTATATTTTAAAAAAATTATCTTGCCAGGCTTAATTACATTGCTTGTAGTGATAAAAATAAATCATACTGTTTACTCTAAATATGCTCCGCATTGTCAATAGATTATATTTCATGTGAACGCTTTTTTAATACATAAGTAATTTCCAGAAATTTTAAAATATATACTACTTTTTCGGTTCCTATTATTGTTTTTAGTTCAAAAAATGATTATAATGCATTAAAAAAACACACACATATTTTACGAGAATTAGATAAACTTTTATTTAATTTTTGCAAACAGTTTGGATTCTAGGACACATATTCAAATATCCGTATATCATAAATATAATTTATTTTAAAATAAAAATTACATCAAACGTTGTTTAAAGTACTGTTCTTATAGCCTATATTTTAAAACACTACCAATATTGCTTTTAAGATTGAAAATCAAAGGAAACAGAGTAATTTCCCAGAACAGTTTTTAAAGTACTATTCTTAAAGCCAATATTTTTAAATACTACTAAAATTTTTTATAAAATTAAAACTCAGAGTAAACAAAAGTGATATCCGAAAAGTTTTAAGCTATATTAATCCTTTCACGTCCGAATTTTGTTTTTAGTTAACAATTTTTTTACCTATTAAAATAGCTAAATAGATTCTCCAAAATGGCTTACATCAAGTAATATTGGACATTTGTAATTTTGGACACATATTCAAATATCTCTAAATCACAAATGCAATTATTTTTTGTGGATAAAAACTACATAGAACATTATATAAAGTAATGCTTTTAAAGCCAATATTTTTAAATAACCTTAAAATTGTTAATAATTTTGAAAATCAGAGTAAACTAAAGGGATTTTCTTTGGTGTTTCTTAAGAAAATATATTCTTTTGCCAATAATTTTTTAAAGCTTTAAATATTTTAATTATTTTACACATGTTATATATAACAGAAAATTTAATTTCCCAGAGGAGCACTTTTTACATTACACTGGTTAAAGTGTTAAGGAAGATTGATAGCAAATTTTAAATTTACTTCAAGACCATTTAGAATTCCAAATTGAGATAAAAACATTTTGTTAGACATGCACATTTTTGAATGAAAATATTTATCAGCGTTTATGTAACGTGTTAGTTAAAATTGTTAGTAACAGTTTTTACATTTATTTCAAGAACATTTAGAATTTCAAATTAGGGAGGAAAAAAATTGTTAGACATGCACATTTTTGAATGAAAATATTTATCAGCGTTTATGTAACGTGTTAGTTAAAATTGTTAGCAAATTTACTCCAAGAACATTTAGAATTCAGAATTGAAACAAAGACAGTCTATTAGGAATACGCCTGTTTGAAGGAAAATATTTAACGGCGTTTCTTTGATTTATTTATGTTGATTTAGCAACAATTTTACATTACATTAAGAATATTAAGAATTTCAAATCGAGACAAAAAAAATCTATTAGAAATACACATTTTACAGGAAAATATCTATTGTAGTTTATTTAACGTATAAGTGAAGATTGTTAGAAACAATTTTACATTTACTTCAAGAACATTTAGTATTTCAAATTTAGGCTGAGACAAATCTATTAGAAATACTTTTTTGTAAATTATATTTACCAGCGTTTATATAATTGAATGCAAGATAATTTAATTTTCAGGCAATTATTAATATCCTACCATCGTATTACACCGTCAAATTTTTGCTATACCCTAAAAGACAATTCTGTTAACCCTCGACAATAGAGCATGGTCAACTGATAAAATAAGACATTTGAAAAATGATCGATCCTAATTCACTTTTTATCTCGTGCCTACTCTTGCGGAACTTTAAGATGTAAAGGACAACAAATAACGCTTGATACCTATATTATCACAATTGTAGGCAAGTTAGATATAGAAAATTGTATTTTTATTTTACCTATTCAGCTATATCCCATATAAATACGTCAGCAGTCATATCTTTGACAGTTTTTGATGAATTATGTGTAATTTAACGAAAATCCCTTACCATTGTGTTTCATTGTAAAAAATGTTCGAACGTCTGGATTATCAGTTTGACAGAATAAATTTCTGCGGCAAAACTTTTTCTGGAAATTTTTTTTCTTTTTTAATGTTATCCAATCAAATTTCCTCATGCACTAATAGTATTAAATTAACTATACAATTAAATATATTGCTGAATAGTACACAAAAAGATTTAAGCATTATTTAAATTTTATTTTTTTATTATGATTATTTTGTACAAATAATTATATCAAAATATTAAAATTATTCTGTCAGATATCACATAAAAATATTCATAGCAGTCATACACTTTACAATGTTTAATGAATTGCATGTAATTAAACAAAAGTTCCTTAATATTGTGTTTTATTGTAAAAAAAAGGCTCTAATTTATGAATTATCACAGGGTTTTCTCCACTGTTAAAATCCATTGCAGCAATACATTTCATTGCTTCATTGGTATACACTTTGTACACGCCTTTCTTTACACACTCTGTTTTCAACTCCGACTGACTTTTATACGTGGAGTTAAACATTTTACCCATTTTCTTTTGGGAATGGACACAGTCTTGCTTTTAATAACGCAAAGAAAATACCTGCACGATTCCCCACATAATTTATAAATTTCTTATTAAATAAATTAACTTTACTACTGAACATTTTCTCTACATTTTAATTTTTATATGTTAAACGAATTACTATTTAGTGTTTTATCTTTGACACAAAGATTCACAAACCAAAATTTATTATAAAAATTTAGTACCTATTACCCATATTTTATGTCATTTTTGAAAAAAAAAAATATGCACACACAATTACCGGTAAATTACCGCTTATGTAGTAGTCAAGTTTGCATTTAGCAAATTGCAAATGAATGAAAAAGGTGGGGATTTTACAAACCATAATATATATATATATATATATATATATATATATATATATATATATATATATATATATATATATATATATATGTATTTATGCTTTTATATATTATTGTGATTAAAGCTGATTTCTAAGATAAATCATTTTTATATGTTTTGTTAATAAATTTCTAAATGGAATGAATAAAGTTTATTTTACCAATACGGTATCTCAGAAAATTATGTTCCTCTAAGAGCTTCACAAGCTGATATAGTATTATTATTATAAATAATATTTAGGATAAATTGCTTTAGTATGTTTTGTTAAAAAACTTCATAATCGAATGAATTTTACACTTACTCAAGACGGCTGCAGTCATGTTGCAATACAGAAGTAGGCAGGTAGATTTGGGGTTATAGGTCTACTTTCTGCTACACAAGAGCTAGTGAGACGGGACCTACAGCTTAAAGACGTTTTCAAACGGTTCGAACATCCATGCCAGAAGTGGCTTTCGGACTACAAACTCCAATAATGATGAAAAGTGCCATACCCATTCGACCATCGTTCCACTACAACGCACAGAAATAAAGTTTAACTAAATTTGTGATCTCGGAAAGTTCGATGGTCTCATAAGATCTTAATAACTTTTTATCTCATTGTTATTAAAAATAAGTTCTAAAATTTTTTTATGTTTTTTTTTAAGTCTTTTAAATTGAAGGAATTTTACACTTGCTGAATTCAAATTTCACTACACAGGAATAAAGTTTATTTCTGAATTTGTGACCTCGGAAAGTTCAGTTGTCTAATTAGAGCTTCAATTGTTTATATACAGTCAAACTTGGACTATAGACGAAAATACTTAACACGAAATTTCGCTTAAGACGAAGAATAACAGTTTCAAGTTGCTTTGAGAAATAATAGTAATTGCATAGCTTAATTTAAACAAGAAGAAAGAGCTTTCTCATTTATGATGAAGTACATATTACGCCAAGTGCCAAAGAGAGTTAGTTATTATCTTAGGCTCTCTTCCACTTAGAAACAATTTTATCTCTTTTCTAGCACTGGTCAAAAGAAGATAGCATGCTTATTCTAGGAAATGGTAAATCCCACGAAGGCATATCCTTGTGTGTGTATCTGTGTGAGTGTGTGCTTGAGAATAATGTTAAAAAGGTAACTTTTTGCAAAAAATACTCATAGTAAAAAGACCTCAAAATATTACTCAACAGATATCATATTATAACTTTGTTTTGAGTGCTTATTTTTAAAAGCATCCTAAATGCATTTTGCTGTTTTATTGGCTGACATAATTTAGGTTAATAAAAAAAAAAAAAAAAAAAAAAAAATCCATCTCTTTGACTTCGTCTTAACGTGGTTTGATTTTATTATTAATATTAAAAATGATTTCTGAGATAATTTTTTTTTTGTTTTGCTAAGGAGTTTCACTACACTTAAATATGTATATACAATATGTATAAATATGTATAAACAATTTTTGAATATTTTTGGCTTGCTATATCACCAAAAATATGGATTGAAACAATAATATTTTTAACCAAACGTAAAAGAATTTCACATATTTCAGATAATATTATTCAAAACGCAGAAAATAAGGATGAATATTAGATAAAATTTTTGAAAGTTAAAATTTAGAAATATATACTTGCGTGCACGATTGAAACATTAAACTGTAAATGCAAAATATTACTCACAAACATTTATTAAAGTATTGATGCAAGTTGAATAAAAATTTAATATTTTAGTAGTCCTGATATATTTTAAAAAATTTTACAAATTCACCAAATGAAAAATATGAGATTTTCATATATTTGTGTGAAGTGTAAAAATTGCTTTGATACCAAAACATTTTTAATTTAGGTTCAAATTAAAATTTTTTAGCAATTTTATATAGTGGAAATTTTTTTTTAAATTTCTGAATACAATGAATTTTACACTTACTCGAGATGGCTACATTCAAGCTACAGTACACAGGAATACAGTTTATTTCCGAATTTGCGACCTCGGATAGTGCGATGGTCCCATAAGAGCTCCAATGGTTAAAGGCCGGCAACTGTCTATCCTATCTCGCTATGCGCAGTTATTCCCATTTTAGCCAGAGCATCTTCCGAGCTTCATCCCGCACAAAAGAAGAGCAGTTTTGTGGGGACTAGTTGAACCCATTTGAGACTATATAGCTGTGCCTTTCTAATGGGGATCTTGAACCAGTCCCGAAGCGGTTTCTGCAGCAGTCATTCATTACTCGTTCAAGTGAAGAGAATCGTGTTGGTCCGTATATTTGCATTCGTATTCTTACATAAACTGCTAAATCCGAGAGATTGTTCAGGAAATGTAATAAGTATGTAGTAGCACTGATATTTTTATAATATGTGCGGCATGACTGCAGCTTGCAAAGCGGAAACAAGGAAACGGTAATTTTTTTCATCTAATCGGATATAACTATCAGTAATTGGCCATTCGGAGTTAATCCCAGCAACACAAAACACTGACTGCGAACAGAGAAATTCGATAACAAGAGGTTACATAAAGACCTTCTATTTTGAGACCAACAACCGAGCTGGTCCTAGTACACATTTAAAAAATTCTTTGCTTGGTGACTCAATAATATGAAGTGCATTATGAAAGAGATGAACATGTAAAATACTTTTTAAATGTTAAACGATTATGCATCTAAGTGTTTATAAATGCTTGGGCAGGATGTCTAAAATGCTTTCAAGTATCATAAAATTGTTAAACAGGTTAGGGTTTGAGTCAAAATACTTAAAATATAGATGAATGACAGTATACAAATTTGAATATATGTAATTGACAGTGCTCACATTCTGCCATAGAAATGAATACATGTTTTCTTACATATATACATATATAGGTGTGTGTGTGCCCGAATATAATACACACACACACACACACACACACACACACACACATATATATATATATATATATATATATATATATATATATATATATATATATATATATATATATATATATATATATATATATATATATATATATATAACTTAATTACAATATAGGCCGAACGATGGCCGATTGGTTAGGGTGCTGGCTTTCGGTACCGGAGTTCGTGGGTTCGAGTCCCACTATGGTATGGATATTCGTAGCCGTTCGGAATCGACTTAAAGCAATAGGTCCCGGTCTCATTAGCCTTCGTGTTCCAAAAAGTAGACCGTAGCGCTCCAAAGCAAACTAAATATACTATAGAAATGCATATACATATACACTCGATTGTTATATTTTTCTTATGCATTTGATATTTTCACTACGTTTTCTGTTTCACTTAATTGTTGTGGACAGAAACTTATAGTTTTATTTATTTAGAGCTAATAAAAATGATTAGCTGGGTTTGAATAAATTTAATTAACTGCAATCATAAAGAAGTTTTCCCCATAAGTGGAATGACAATCACCCATAAATTGAAAGTTTTAATCATTTTTAATATGGAACTTAAACTATATTTCAACAACTTATTTAATTATAGTTAAGAATATAATTACTCTCTCATATTATTATTGATTGAGTTAATTGAATAAACATAATTTAAAATTTAAATTTAAACCACCAAATCAAAGCACTACAGCTTCACTACGTCAAAAGATGGCTAAATGGTTACGGCGCTGATATTTGGAACTAGAGCTCGTGGGTTCGAATCCCAGTGTGACATGGATGTTAGGATTTCGTTTTAAGTAGTATGTCCGGGTATCATTAGCCCTCTCATTAGCGTGCTTCAAAATAGTAGACCGTAGCGCTCCAAACCAAAAAACAACTTCATCCCACCTGTTCCCTTCTTTTCAGATCTAGCAGCAAATCTTGGTTTGTTATAAATATGTATATATTGCACCACTGATATACAATGGCATAAATAGTCGACGTTTTTGTGACTATTTAAAATCACCTTAAAATTTAAAGAAACCATCGGAAGTTTGATTTGAGGGTGCTAGTCCCAGTAAAGATAAGGCAGACGAAAACCTAGTACTTTACCACATCATTTTACTGACGTTCAAACTTAGAAAATAGAACTACGTTTGCCAGAAAAGTATGTTGACAGAAATCTTTTACAAACTTCACATCCTCAAGCAAAACAGCTTCATTTAAAAAATAAATAAATAAAAATTTTTAAACACAACAGTCATGGTCTCAATCGCGCAACGCTATTCTCCGATCACGTGAGATTGAAAATGAACAAAAGAGTAAAATTTGTAAATTAAGATTTTATTGATGGAGAGATTATGCTTTTGAATAGAGGTTCTGTTTTTATAACAAAGTGGAATTAAAATTAGAAAAGTAATTAGATGCGTTTAAGTTAAATTTTTAATATATTAACACACACACACACACACACACACATATATATATATGTATATATATATGTATATATATGTATATATATATGTATATATATACATATATATATATATATATATATATATATATATATATATATATACATATATGTATATGGAGGGATAGTAGGAAATAAATTGATTTTTAAATGTTTTAGTACCTACTTAGAATTATTAGTGCCAATTAAAATTTAAGTACAGTACATATGTTTAATGGAATTATTTATCTTAGATGCTTTTGAACAGAGGTTCTGTTTTCATAATGAAGTGGAATTAAAATTAGAAAAGTAATTAGATGCTTTTAAGTTAAATTTTTAATGTATTACACACACACACACACATATATATATATTACATATGGAGTGAGAGTAGAAAATAAATTGATTTTAAATATTTCAGTATCTACTTAGAATTATTCGTGCTACGTAAAATTTAAGTACCGTACATAAGTTTAATGGAATTATTTATCTTAGATGCTTTTGAACTGAAGTTCTGTTTACAAAACGAAGTGGAATTAAAATTAGAAAAGGTAATTAGATGAGTTTAAGTTAAATTTTTAATATATTGCACACACACACACACACACACACACACATATATATATATATATATATATATATATATATTACATACGGAGTGATAGTAGGATATAAAATTGATTTTTAAATATTTCAGTATCTACTTAAAATTATTAGTGCTACGTAAAATTTAAGTACAGTACATAGGTTTAATGGTATTATTTATCTTAGAATTATGACTAACTTAGTGATAGAGAAGAGAAAAGATACTCCCTGACACACTTTCTACAGAAAATTTGGATCGGGTTCGTGACTCTGATTTGTAAATTAAACTTATTCTACGAGAAGTATCGAATTGCCCAAAGTCTAAGTGGTAAGAAAAGACCTGATAAATGTTTTCCTGAGATCAAGTTTCTGGCGTATTGCTTACTGGAAGAAATAACGGGGTTAAATAGCTTAGTATTCTTTCATGAAAATGTTTACAGAAAACAAACAGGATATCATATGACAGCTCCCTTACTCCTCCCTCTAAAGAAGTAACAAAAAGAAAAGAGCTAGTTCTTTTGTTTGCTGCTCTCGCCAGTAAAAGGATTCACTGGAAATTTTATATAAATGTGATAGTTTTCTTCCAAACTAACTTATTAAAACAATAAAAAATGTGAAAGAAAAATTTAAGCATAACTTATAATGTTGTTGAGTACACACAGAATAAATAATCATTTAGATTTTCAAATTTTAATATAGTCGAAATGTGAAACCAAATGAAGTGATTCCCAAATTATAGATTTTTTTTTGTTTTTATAATTTTTAAAATATAAGTATTCAATATAGGGCCCCCAAGGGCATACATTTATCTATCGTTTTATATACTTTTCAAATGTATTTTTGCCAGCCTTAGGTGCACGTTTAATATGGAGAAAATATGAAGAGTTTAAATTTTCCCATATAAAATCCCAGAGAAAAATACCTGTGCATTTATGAGTTAAGAGTTGCAAAATAAATGTGTAGGTCCAATGTGCAGTATGACTTTGTTTCTCAGTTCTAATTGTACTTTACCTGTCAAATGCTCAGAAATATAAAAATTAGTTCATGTAAAATGCATAATAAAGTTGTGTACACTCACTAATAACCTACAGTATCAAAATAATGCATCAGGTAATTATTTCTTTGAAAGATAGAAGAAAAATCCAATAAAAATAGGACCACAGAACAACAAATTCCCTCTACATTTGCGAAGAAAATTTTATATTTACAAGAAAAGCATTTGGGGGGCGGGGGTATTCTTCAGCATAAGTCTCCGAAATATCTATAAATTCTTAAACTGTTGTTATCCTACTTTCTACAATTTTTTGTTGGTGGTTAAGTGGTAAAATATAAAATACGCACCTTTCACATGGGAAACCTGCTTGTAATACCAGGTATGAGAAAATTTTCCTTCGTTTACAATATGTTTTTACTATTCATTTTTATTATTAAAGATAATGGAATTTCTGGTATAATGGTCACCTACATTTTATTAGAATATATTTTATATGTTTGATGTTTCAACTTTATAAATATAAAATAGTTGTCGGTTTCTAAAGACATATTAAATTTTTTTAAAAAAACTTAAAAATTTTACAAATTCTAGTGCCTTTGTTATCTTTTTTTAAAGCCTTACAGGGACAATGGTGGTTTAGTGATACGAATAAATCGTTATAATATGTTTGTTATGCCTAAAGTATAGTTGTCTTTAACATATTTTCTATAACATTCTGTAATCCATAATTAAATGAGAGAGTTTCAGAAAATTAAACAAAATTTTAAAAGAGTTTTTCATTCATTCATTGTAAAATTAGCATTTAAATAAATGTTAGAGGAATGTTACTTCTTTTATATAGTAGAGGGATTTTTGCAAGGTATGAATATGGATCGATATTTTTTTCCTTTTAAGAAGTCTAGTACCTTTAGTTGCTTAACAATTGACTTTATTTTGAATATTTGTAATTTAATCTTCGTAATTAAAAGACTTATTATTTAGAAAAAAATTTCTTATTAAATGTTAAACTACCTTTACTTTTTATTACATTGTATCAAAGCTTTTCCAGCTTTAACAGAAAAATTTTTGATTGCTAAAAACCACGCATAGTACTGACATTTATTCTAATAACTACACACAGTTTTTTAGCTATTATTAAAGCAATATAATAATTTTTAAAATGAGCTAAAAAAAGAACACATAATATATGTTCTTCACTAAAATATTTTCAAAAAATTTTCAAAAATCGTAATTAAAATTAACATTACTGAGATACCACGTAATTTTTCTTTTTAAGACATTATATTATTATAATTTTAATTGTAATTATGTGTATATTCTTAAAAATAAATGTGCAGTGTTAAACATAATGTGATAACTGAGTAAAAACAATCAGTAAGATTTTGATAATCGAAAAATTTTCTGAGAAATCTAGAACATTTCGGAGGCCACATAATCATGGAAAAATTTAAAATAACATAATAAAAAATCAAAATTTTGCATAATCATGGAAATTTTGACTTTATAACTTCTTTATATTGCTTTAATTTCAATTAAATACACAATGTATCATCTTAAAAATAAATGTACAATGTTGTGCGCAGAATGAAAATTGTAAAAATGACAATAATTGAAATTACGTTTTATTTTTATATTATCTGACAATTCTATAATATTTTGATGACACAAATTCCAAGAAGAGAGATAGTTTAATGATAAATAATTAAAAGTAACTAAGATGAAGGATATAATATATATAATTTTTTATTGTTTAGAAGGTTGATTTTGTAGCAGATGGAAAAACCCGTTTAATGGAGTTAAATAGCGAAACTTATTCTACTACATAGATTATTCAACTAAACTTCTAACGCTATCTTTTAGTACTGATGTAGCAATGAATATTTGCTGTCTGATATTTAGCATGAGAAAATATATTTTTGAAAAAACGAAAAATAATGTATTAATTTGCAAGCGAGGGTATTATCTTTATCTATGAAACAGCGCGTAGTTAAGCAGTTTCTCCAAAATGTAATCACTCAAGACAGGATGATAATAGATGCCACGCCGTAAAACTGTTTTTACATCACATCAGCGGATCTGATTGTGGTTTAGAGTAAAAAAAAAAAAGAGGATTATTTTGCAGTGAAAGTTTTGCGCAATTCTTATTATATGGACTATTTTGAATTATTAGGAATATTTTTATAATACTCAACAGAGTATTAAAACACTGAAGTTTTAAAAGATATTTTTATAGTTAATGTTATTCACTAGCAGTGCCCCAAACTGATTAAATAGGTTTATAACATAGATGGCATTTGAATGAAATAGGTGAATGATGAATGTATATTTTTTAAGTATAAAGTTATATTATTGAGTATAAAATATGAATTTCAATCAATAAAAGAAGATTTCTGATTGGGGTAATTTTCAAGTTATAAATAGGATCACAGGAAATGATTGTGTTTCTGTAATAGATACTGAAAGATATAATGATGTCGAAAAATAAACAAGAGATGATGGAACTATTTTGGAAAATAGTTAGCAATATATAATATAAATAGTGAATAATAAACTATGAAAAAATGTTTTCTGGTATGATCTACAGCAATATTGATTTAGAAAAAACAGTATAAATCACTTCTTTGACAAAAACAGCTGTTTTAAAATATAAACTTTAAAAGGTGGTAAATGCTTCATGCCAGTTAAAAGGATTAAATGTATTTTATAAACATTTAACTTTTATTTCATAAATATTAATACTTCGGATTAAGTTTCTTTTGATTAATGAATGTATTAAATCTAAATATTATGGATTGCACAGAGAAGAAAAGAAATACTTCGTGATAAAAGAGTTATTTGGTATCACAAATAAACACAGCATGTAAAGGGAAGTTTTATAAATAGATAAAGCTATTTTTCTTGGTTTCGGTCGATGTACCAGCCGACAAAAAAAATTTATGTAGGATACCAAAAAAATCATAAAATGCCGATCTATATGACAGAATTATTAATAATAGTAGATATTCAAAAATTTGAAAATTTAGTAGACTGTTTCTAAGATTACTATCTACCTTAGCTGAAAAGGAAAACTCGTTCTGAGGCAACGTAATTCTACAAACTATTTAACTATCAAAGGGACGGTAGGCTTTAATGAGTTAACCAATAGAGAAATGTGTATGTAGACTAACCATTAAAAGAAGGTTAACCAATAAAGAAAATTAGAGTGAAAAAATAAAATAGATGATAAAACTATTTTAAAAATAGCCACTCATAGATAATATAAATAATTAATTATAAGCTACGGAGAAAATGTTGCTTAACATGATCCACTGCAATATTGATAACAAATGGATTTAGCAAAAATTACTTCTTTGAAAAAAATAAGCTGCACTATAAAAATAGATAGCTATTAATTGAGAAATATTAGTGATACGGAATAAATGTATTTGACTTTTATGTTATAAATAGTTATACTTTTAGTTAAGCTTTTTTTGTCAATGACATTGAATCTATGTATCAAATAAAATATTTTAGAAGCAATGAGAATTTTGCAGATTGAAGATGTATGTACAAAAGTTGATAGAAATATTTTATTCAGTTTTACACTTCTAACTGTTCAAAAGATAACTGTGACTTGACTTATTTAATCTTCTTATTTATATTTTATTACAGTATCACACATTTTTCTTGAAAACACATTTCGATGTTGCAACACTAAATAGAATATGTAAATTTTAATGAGTTTTTTTCTTTTTTAGAGAGAGTTTTGTGAAAGCAGTATTTAATGAGATAAGTTTTTGATCAATATAAACATTAAGGTCAGAATTATATATGAAAAACTATATTAATAGAAGTTACGCGATTACGCTTTAAATATGGTCACAACGCTATATACAAAATCATGCTTTGTGAAATATTCAAATTATAGGTGAAATTTCACCGGGATCATTTATCCTTAGATAAATGGAGAAAGCGCTATTTATCTATGACTTTATTGCTTGTTTCGTTCATTTTAATCAAACTAACTATAGCAAAAGAGCCAAATATATTTCTACACTAAACGAATTGCTATAAGATAAAAAAAATATATTTCATATTTCTGTAGAAAATAATTATTAAATAAAATAGATTATAAAAAATAATAGTGACAAACTTACCTATTTTTTAGAAGAAATAAAATTGCAAGATTTAGCAATAAGTTTCATGGGCTGAATTGTACTGAAGCGATGATAGACCATTTATGAGAAATTGTAACCAAGTGCATTCTCTTTCTCCAAAGTTAGATGGGGAAACCATTCCTGATAAAAGTCAGTTCCTTTTTCTGTTTCACCTCCAATTATCCATTTGAGATATTAGTTTATGTGACTGGTGTTGCTATTTCTGGTTTCAATTATGCTTGCTTATTCAGTTGCAAGGGTTGAGAAATCCACTTGGAATCTATGCAGTGTTTTATTTTGCAATATAAAAATTTATTAATTGCTTTTTTATGCTATAAAATGCAAATTAAATTTTAGTATATTTGCATTCGGTATTCTACCCGTAGGCAGTTTGCAGGTGTAGCAAATGGAAGTAGCGCACTGGTGTAAAGAATGATGTAACTGGAGAAGGGCTCTCACATAAGGTAATATTCAAGTCTATTATGTGCACAAGGTTCAAAATCGTATTATCTCAAGTAATATTAGTTTTAAGCGATGGCGGTCTTTGTTTGGAAACAACCATGAAATAAGAGACTTTCTCTGCAAAGCAAGCTGTTAATGAGGTGATCAGACTTATCCCAGTTCTATTTATAGGCTGCCGAAATTCCCGATGCATAGGCATTCACTTTGGAAACGCGCGATAATTATGCAATCACTTCCTTATCGATGTGTCACACCGTTCTCGTGCCACTCCGCAAATATTTGCATGCAGGCTTTCCCCGAGTCTTCTCCTGTCCGCTTCTCGGTTTGAATTTCGCAGAAGTGGCGCAAAAAAAGAGGGCCTGTGACTCGTGACAAGTGGCCGTGACGTCATATTTCACGGGCGACATCCTACGTAGGGAGCGTGAAGACAGGATGCCTGTCCGATGCCTTCATCCGGTGCGCGAACACCCATGAGAACGGGGCCGACCCGCAGGACACAGATTCGACCTCGCCGCTTCATTAGCAGCGAGGGCCCCCCATTAGCGGCTGGTGTCACGTGGCCATAACTCCAGTCCAAATAAACAGTTTTGTTAGTCATCATTATCATTGGCCGCTTCCTCTGCAACGGAACTGGCCGGCTTCTGCTCCCGATGATAAAGAGATGGCAATTCTTGCTTATCACTCTTTTCACACTTCGAATAACAAAAAAACAAGGGGTTCATTCTCTCTCCGTATTCCAATTACATCCGACAATTGAAAGCTGCGAGCCTTTGCCGCATTACGCATACTTAACGATCCCCGAGTTTTGCGGAAAACTTTTGTAAATACATTCAACCTCCATCCATTGTGTCACATGGGGACAAAAATGATGAATACGGGAAATAGATGCAGAAATTTGGCAAATGTGTGATTAAGAATGAAATATTTACGGCACTAATTGGCCGTAAATATTTTAACATTTTATAAAATATAACTAATATTAAGTAACATTGAAAAATTCTTTTGTAATTAATATCTGCTTTGTGCATATCAGGCCTGAAACTAAGTCCTTTGCCACCCCTGAAAAAAACCCAGCTAGTGCTCCCTACCACCAATTATAGCCAGTAAAATATATAAACATGTTTTTTTGTCATTTTGATGTTAAGGAAACAAACGAGGCACACAAATAGCGGGAACTCAAAGCTATTTATTTAGCAACAGATGGATAACAAACTGAGAATTGAATTCAAACTGAGCTACTCGCTCTTTTATATCAGCGTAGAATATTCTGGAATTTTACTCCAGTAATTTAAAGAATATTCTAGTCTTTTCTAGATATAACAGAAATTAAATTAAATAAACAGCTTCAGCGTCCCTGCAGGGTTTTGATCCGGAGATATCCCAAACCGCAGTTTGATGCCATGACCACTCGACCGCAAAGACTTTATAAGAGGTACTATTATATATCCAAAATGAACTCACAATGCACAAATATATTACCAACTTGATAATTATGTATGATATAAAAGACAAGGCACGTATGACATTATTTTCCTAAATTAAGTTGACGACTTCATCGTAGTTTAAGCTGTTTCCGGGTTTTTTTTATGCTCAGCTTAGATATATTCCGTAAGCTATCCTATCTCGTTGAGGAGTACTAAACAATGGCCGAATGGGTAGGGCTCACATCTTCAGTACCAAAATTCATGGGTTCGAATCCCCTTATTGGCATGGATATTCATAGCCGTTCGGAATTGCTTTTAAGCAGTAGATCCCTGTCTCCTTACCCCCTGTGTAACACGACCACTAAACCATAACTCTCCAAACCAACCATTTCAATGTTGAACGAAGATTGATTTTATCAGTTTCAGCAATATGAAGCTTTAACACAAAACTGGCGTTAGTTAGTTTTAGTCACAGAGATAAAAAAAAGATTCTCAGTGCAGTAACTAATGGATACATATTCTCTAGTTCTCACCGATAACTTCTTTCTAAAGATTTTTATACACTTTCCTAGATTGGGATAATTTAAATCAATTCTGATATGCTCAAATGTGAATTTTCACTCCTAATTTTTTAATAATTCTAATTTATTGACTTTCAATCCTACCCTGTAAGTAGAAGAATAGAATTAAAAAAAAATTATTTTTCAACTTTTCCTTATTTATTCGGGGGCGAATCCTCCTAGTTCGAATTCCGTTAGCTAGTATTTAATGTACGGCGCTGCGCCACTGCGACAAATGATCACTTTTCTACGCTCTAGTTTCCGTCTTAGCAATTGGAGTTACCGAAGGGTTGCGAATGGGTAGGACGGTGCTTTTTTTCTAGAGTTCTTGGGTTCGAATTCCACTGTTGGCTTTGTTCAGGGCTGTTCGGAATAGGTTTTATGCAGTAGATTCCGGTCTCATTAGCTCTCGTGCTGTATCTCGTGCTGTAGTTCTCCATGGTACCTTGAATATTTAGTGTGTATATAGTTGTGTATAGGATGACCTTTCTATTATCTCTATCTATTTTAGTATGCTCTTACTCGGCCTCTGTGTGTACATAAATAGTTTTATAAATGGCAGCTCTTCATACACTTCCCCAAATCTCTGCACTTATAGGCCTAGCTGGTCTGATATTTATTTTGTCTTAGTATTTCACCAAAGCAGTGACCGTTCGCACCCAAATCGTAACGACCATTTAAAAAACCTCTTGGTGTCCAAGAAAAACCTCTGAGGAGCCAAGTATATTTTGCCGCCTTTCTTAAATTCCGCATAAACAATACTTCCGGGTAAATAATGTTACGGGTCCGAACTTTTTCTACGAAAGACGCGAGAAAATAAATAATCCGAGATCGAAGAATGTGGAAAAACTTATTGGTCTTATGGGAATAAATTCGGGGCGAATTTATTCCCATAAGATTAACATGGGAATAATCGAACGATATGTGCAGGAGCGATAGATCGAGGTTCCATTGTGTATTGTCTAGAGTCCAATCATGATGATTTTGGCTCCTTGGTAAATAATTTTTTTTGGCTCCTATTCTAGCTTTTATGAACAGTAACCCCAAGAGGAAAGAAAAAAAAAGACTCTTGTCCAAAATTGCATTTTATCTCGAATTTGTAAAATATTTATTATTTTTATTAGATTTAAAGAGACTTTCTCCCTTTTGACTCCTTTTCTTTATTTAAGAGTTACTACTTATCTAATGTGTTTATTATTAATTACCATTGTTATTAAACTACGTAATTAGAATAAAAAGTGATTTTTACTGATAGGAATTTTAAAATTTAAATTGAAAAATTAAGTATTCTACTGTTGGTTTCACCGTCGTTCATTCACTTTGCATAAGTACTAACAACTGTAGATTGCGAAACCCACGAGTCGTGCAGCTTCGGAAATACTTGTTCCTATCCTTCGAGCTATTACAATCTGCTCTCTATTAAAACTGCTTAGATCCGCAACCTTTTCCAACACGCACAGAAGTAAGTAAAAGAATGATTCTTCAGACTCTCCAGGAGTAGTTAAATACCATTTCCACCTGATCACTTGCCTTCCACGTCATCCAGGCGAATTCATGGCAAAATGTAAGGGTGGTCATAATGTTTTGGCTCTTGAGTGTATATATATATATATATATATATATATATATATATATATATATATATATATATATATACATATATATGTATATATATATGTATATATATATATGTATATATATATATATATATATATATATATATATATATATATATATATATATATATATTTATATATATGTTTAATATAACATCCACATAATTTAAAAACACTGTAGTCACCCCTGTATTATCATTATTATTAAATGTAGTAGCCGAGTATATTAAAGCAGACTTACAAAAACATATTTTATTTAGAACACCAGATAATACACAAATCCCCGTAGGGAAAAATAACACAAAACAGAAAATATTTTATGATATATTTCATCGCGTTCTCAAAGGAAAAGCCTCGAAATGTGTGTGCTAGGCCTTTTTATTAACTACTGGAAGGGGCGTGGCTCCAGGAATGATGTCATTTACTTCACTAATCACTTCACTTTAATTATTTCTACTTTATTATAGAAGTTATATAGTACGTCACAATGAGCTGGGAAAATGAATCCAGCGGAACTGCGATTCTAAATTCAAAGGTGCCAGGAAATGAGCGTTTGTCGCCATTATTAAGAAAAATGTGTTTTAGAATTTTATTATTACAAATATATACATACATATATATATATATATATATATATATATATATATATATATATATATTAATTTTTTCCTGCATGTATACATTGGTTAAAATTCGAGTAGTTATCAG
Organism: Pardosa pseudoannulata; assembly: GCA_032207245.1. Taxonomy (NCBI): domain Eukaryota; kingdom Metazoa; phylum Arthropoda; class Arachnida; order Araneae; family Lycosidae; genus Pardosa; species Pardosa pseudoannulata. The sequence goes on along the minus strand of CM063503.1, from coordinate 93,001,774 downwards.
TATTTGTAAGTAAATATTTAAAAATCAATAAATTTAACTGGCATGCTCATGTTTGTCGAATGAACGACTCAAACTCTCTGAAAAAAGTGCTATTGCCAATTCCACTTGGAAAAGACAAACACGTGGAGTAGGGGCCTTACGAATTAAGGCTAATGAGTGCGCCTTTGATTTGACGAGGATGAAATAACATCTTAAACCAAATGGATCCTCGTAATTTAGGAACAAGTACCAAACAGAAGACCCCTAGGCTTGGCTACCCCCAGAGGTATCATTTGAAAACTTGGAGGACATTGTGACCACGAACATATTTTACGTGCTCCAGTCACCATTAACGAACACGGTGGATCATAGGTTGGCCTGTGCTCAGAACTCAGATCTTACGCTGGCTCGGGCCACGAACCAGCAACCTTTCAGTTACGAGATCGTTGCCTTTGCCGATTGAACTACCGTGGGTTAAAAAAAAGGTGTTTTTGTCTAAAACCCAAGGACAGAGAAAAAGAAGAAAACGAAGAAAGAGATGGGAGATTTGGTTTGGAACGCTACGGTCTACTTTCTGCAACAAGAGAACTAATGAGACCTGAACTTACGATTTAAAACCGATTCCGAAAGGCTATGAATATCCACACTACAGTAGGATTCGAACCCATGAACTCCAGTACCGACGATCCCTAACCATTCTGCCATCGTTCGGCAATGCGATAAGCAAGGATTTCTGTGTTTTGAAGGTCCATAACGTGAAAACTGTTGTTATCCGGAAGAGGTCAGCTAAGCATCCAGTAGTATTCCAAATTCTCTTCCAATTTCAGCGCACCTCTACTGCGGTCACCCGTATTTGGAGCCTGCGGCGCGACTGGCGCTGGCCGGGTACTTCGAAGGGTTTAGTGTGGAGTGGGGTAGCTCAATACTTGCGATCTGCCCACCGCCGCCGGGATACGCCTGGAGGGCCTCACGGCTAAATGGGCCCGGTTGGCGCATAATTGATTGATTGATTGTTATCCGGAGGACTGTTTGGAGGTCTCTTCAAAGAAAATCCTTGCCTCCCCTCTAAGCTGTCGAGCTCCTGATGACGGTGATGATGGTGAATCAGTCTTTTCTTTAGTGTATATTTCATAACAATAAATTGAGTAAAATACTCTTCTAAACAATATTACTATGTAATGAACTAATCTTATGATGTGTTTACTATAGCTCTTTCTCTACATAGTATTATTCTTTAAAAAAATAATTTATAATTTAATACGACTCCCATTTTAGTAGAATCTACCCAATTATTGTATTAAGAAACAGAATAGACCGAATTTTTTACTTAATAAAGAATAACTATCCAAGTGTTTCTGAAACTCCTATTTGTACCCTTTATCCATACTTCATCCTATTAAAATACTTCCTACACATACACTCTCAATAAACAATAATTGAAAATGAGAAATCATCTAGGAGGAAATACCTGTCTTCAATATTAATGATACAAAAATATAAGATATAAGGTTACACAAAGAGTGTATATATTTCAATTTAATACAACCTAGAATTATTTTACATTAAATTTTTAGGCTTAGAAATTTTTGGAAATATTAAGCTGAAATGCATCTCTTTATAACTAAACTGAATAAATTTCTCTATAATACTAAATTGAAAAAACGTTTATCTATATAGTACCGCTGAGAAAAAATTAAGTATTTTTGGTCACCCTCAGTTTGGTAGAATCTCACTTATTATTTCATATAGATACAGGAAAAGCAGAAGAATATTACTGTTTAATAGTCCAATTTTTTGTATTAATTCATTTTCGTACATTTTATCCATACTTTATCACAGACACACACTCAAAAAAAATGCACATATACTCTTTGCGTAAATTATATTAGAAATGAAAAAAAATGTCTTAGGCAATAAAAAATTTAGATATTAATAAGATTTGTGAATTAGCTAACATACTAATAGATAAAATATCAAAAATAAGAGTACTAAAAGATTACATGTATTTCAATGATATTACCACGAATATTTTATATCGTATTAAAGTAAAATTTATAGAATATGGCTTATTATTTCATATAGATGCAGAAAAGGAGAAAAATATTATTGTTTAACAGTCCTTTTAATAAGCTACATAGATAAGAATGAAAGAACTTTATAATATTATGGATCACATAATACTGAATTATAAAAGATCTATTATTATCATTATTTGGATATTTTTATATAATTTTTTGTTTTATTAGTATACTATTAATATATATATTCGGAAAAAACGATTCTCGCATTAATGCGTTAACCTCATTCTTACTTTAATTTTTTCATTTCATTTTGAATAACTGAAACTTTTTGAATTTGCTATATAATTTTCCATACAATTCTCTAAAATTTAAATTAACGATTTGCTATCATGTTGTGTCTTGATTGGCAACAATTTAATTTATGCCATTTTTATGGCCAGTTTCTTCACATATGAAATCTATATAGATTAGAAAAGATAAAATTTTCTAAACTCTCACTAAAAATTATACATAATGGGGAATTTTAACACCTTACTTTCTATAAGGTATGTGCTATACTCCCTGTAGTATATTCGACATATAAAAATAACAAACATTTTCACAAAAATATATTAATAAGAAAAATGGCTTAATAGTACCGTAAAATATTAATTATATTTTAAAATTCATATTATAAAAAATGGTACATTGTTTCCATCATTATGCTTATGAAAAAAAGGATTTTCAAACTACCTCGTTAAGAAGCAAAATCCCGCAAAATAAAATCAAAGCTTTTTTTTTCCTCCTAGAGGTCTTAGAGTGTCCACAAACATTTAAAAGTAATGATAGTTATTGAATATATAAATAAAATCTCATCAAAACGGCATGATCCATCTATCATATTTTGTTTGTGAAAAAAATGGCGTTTCACCAACATCATCATTAAGAATCGAAATATTTCAAAGAAGGTTAAATTTGCTTAACTTCAAAGTATGTAATAAAGAACTAGTAGCTAATAACATAAATAACATAATTGCTAATATTCTAAATACAATATAACACTTAAAATATTGCAAAATAAATAAGACTCACGGATTTCTACATCAAAGCAGCTGCTATCGTTCTGAATGAAGTCACATCAGAATGCTAGGTGTGAGTAACTACGAAGTAGACTCGACTAGTTATTCCCCCTACAGAAATGTATATCCCTCATTTATGTAGACATAACAAAGGGATTTAAAAAGAATTCAGTCTGAAATTCCAAGAAAAGAACAAACGCGAAGCGGATATGCCTGTTTAGGGCGTTTCTAAGGCATTTCATCTTACTCTGTTGTTGAGCCCCTAAATTAGACGTTTCAGCGCTTTTTCAGGAAACTGATAAAGCCTAAATTTTTGGTAAATAAAATATAATTAAGGGGTTTACTATCTTCCAGAGAAATCTTGGTGCCTGCTGAAAAGTTTGTTTGTTTTGGACGATCATAAGTTTTTGAATATATAAATAAAATTAGATATGGCGAGGTTGAATTGGTGAAATATTTAAGAACTTTCCCAACTTTTATAAAATTATGAAATTATCTCTCTTACTTGATTAGAATAAAATATAGAACAATTAGTATAATAAATTTTACATTATATGAAGATTCGTATGATTTAAAAAATTCCACTCTATACATAAGCCTAATTTTTTATTTTCTGTATATATCAGTGGTTCTCAATATTTTATGGTAGACGGTATACTGACAATATCTGAAATTATCTGCAGCCCACGTAAAAAAAAAATAGTATCAAACAAGAACACAGGAAAAGCAAACCTGAAAAGATTTTTTAATAAACCATTGATGTAATTACAAATATCATTTCAAAGTAACAAAACCAATATGCAGTGCAGTTATCAAGTTGATATTTATGAATAAAGAACCTTTCATTAGTAATCCACTTAAAAAAGAGAGAGAGAAGGGAGGGGAAAGAAGTAATGTGCAATTAACCCAGGAGCGTTCAAAGTTTATTTTTTAAAATCCTACAATTTCATTTCAGGTGATTTTTTGTTCACATTCCAGCTATTTTCTGTACTTTTACCTAGTCAGGAAAGTAAAGATCAAGAGTCTAACTTCGAAATCAACCAATCAACGTTGTTGATTTCGTTGAGCAGCGACGGTAAATTCTCCGCTCGGTAAAAAATCCACTGTGTGTGCAACCAGCCTAATTGTGACATCTAACGCCTTCTCGAACTAAAAACTGAGTAGAAAAAAGTGCACAGTATGCTTGCTCACAGATTAAAAAAAATTTCCTAATCAAAGATTTTGGAGAATGCCTGATCGTCGAGTTGAAAGCAAAACTCATGGGGTGAAAAGAAACCATGATTCCTATTGATAGGGACAGAGAAAGAGAACAACGCTTGAAATGCTCAAATAGGGTAGGAGTGAACAAATAAAATGACACCTGATAAATAGAAAATTTCATATTAATGATACAATACCAGGTGACTTCAATTATTTACCAAAATCCGAATAGTACAACTGAAAATCTCTCTCAGCAACATGTTGAAAATCACGCACAACGACGTAGAATCACTGATGTACATAGTTGTATTATCTATAGACGGATTTAATATTCAGATAGTTAAAAATTGAGGTGTTTTATTTCAATGACGAATGAGTTCTATTTCTTCTTTTCTTCAAAGTTCCACGAGTTTTTGAATATCTTAAACCAAAAATATTTTTATATAATTAATTCATTGTAAAGATTGTAGTTTTGAGATCACTATAATTTAAGTTATAAATTAATATCTATATTCGAAATTGAGATATCGTGAATACCGTATCATAACATGATTTCTTTCAAAAATTTCGTATATTAGTTACTTTAACATTATAAACAAATTATTTCCTGATTTTCTGAAAATTAAAACAAGTGTTAAACACCTCACACATTTTCTAAAGCATCTAGGGCCCGATTCAGGTCAAACGCATATCTCTCGTAGCTCACCTTTCTTCCACAAACTTAAGAAGATAAGCAAGTTTAAGGTTTGGTTTGGTTTAGTTTGGTTTGGATCGCTACGATCTATTTTTGCAACACAAGGGCTAATGAGGCCGGGACCTAATGCTTAAAGCCGATTTTGAACGGCTACGGACATCCATACCTCGGGATTCGGAATTCGTGGGTTCTATTTTACTATAGAAATGACATTTCATTTATGGCGGATTCATTTTATGGGTAATGTATTTCTGTATTTTGTCTTTTGTCAGCTGCAGCAAGTCTAAAATTGTTAAAAAATTATCTCTCTATGGATTATTTAAATTTAGTGATCTTTTTTAACCCATTATCTCCCGAATCATTTTTGTTTAATATATATGGATGAATATCTTATTGACTCCCGAGACTAACAGAAATATTAAAATTTTAAATATCTATGAATATTACAGCAAATTTTTGCTAGGCGTGAGATGTCGATTTAAGCATGATATGGTATTATTTATATAAAAAAATTCAGTAGTAAGAAATTTATATGGTATCACAAGTAAAACAAGTACTGTATAGTGAAATTATATAATAGGTATATCTATCCTTCATGACTTCAGTTACTGTGCTTGTCGAATAAGTAAATTTATGTGCGAGAATTGAAAAATCATAAATTGTTTATCCAAATAACAACATTTTTTAAAAAAGATAGTAGATACCTCAAAATTTGAAGAATTATTTAAAGAATTGCCATCTACTTTCCCCGAAAGAGAAAAATCATTTCAAGAAACCATAAAAATTCTACAAGTTATTTTTAAACTGTCTCTACAAAGGACGCTAAGCATTAATGGGTTAAGTATTTCATTGATAATATGAGACAAAATTATGCTGTGTATTATTAAATGCTACTATCGAAGCAATTATTTAATATTTTTCTGTTACTTCAAATTCCCTTTTAGCCTTTTCCTTTTTTATCAGTAATCTAAAAATGACGGTCCAATCAATACACATAATAATGATTAATCATCTGGAAGCATTTAAAAAACTAATGTCCTTGGTGTGTGCATGATTGTTCTATTTGCTGATCACAATGAAGGTCGCGTTCAGAAATATGAACCTAATGTCTGAACTGAATTTTTTCTAAAAGGGCATAATTTTTCACTGCATTCGAAGCAGAAAATGTAAAAACCCCTTGTTCATGATTATTCAAAAATATTCGTTATATTAAACTTTCTGTAAATGAAATTCCACTATACAGAGTCTGAAGAGTAATTTATAATTATGTTTAAAAAAAAAACGCTTTAAAACTTTTGCTTTATTATATATATATATATATATATATATATATATATATATATATATATATATATATATATATATATATATATATATATATATATATATATATATATATATATATATATATATATATATATATATATATATATATATATATATATATATATATATATATATATACATATATATATATATATATATATATATATATATATATACATATATATATATATATATATATATATATATATATATATATATATATATATATATATATATATATATATATTATATATATATATATATATATATATATATATTATATACATATATATATATATATATATATATATACATATATATATATATATATATATATATACATATATATATATATATATATATATATATATATATATATATATATATATATATATATATATATATATATATTTATTTATTTATTTATAAACTTTGCATTACAAAGAAATATTTAAATTTCTTTATATAAAAAAATCTGGGAGAGAGTACGCTGATTTTTTTCTTGCAAATAATACCTCGTCTACTTATTAGTGCTCTGAGCTGTGACGACAGAATTGTAAATTGAGACACCATTTAAAGTTTAAACCTCTTTGTTCATGCTATTTTTCTCTTATTTCAAAGAACGTGTAATTTTAAAAACGTTTGTATCAATTTGTTATGTAAAACGAAACAGACAGATAGATTGAAAGATAACTTACAAAACGTACCAAGGAATCAAAATATTTATACTTATGATTAGCCAACCGCGACCTTATGCAACAAAATTTTGTCCTATTATCTTGGTCAAAGAGGGTCGTCGAATCTGACCAACTTCCTTCCTTTATACTTGGATATTCTTAATCATTCGGATGAACATACTTATTCAAATGACGAGGTGGATGACTTTGGCATATATTTACCGAAATACGAATACTTGACCTTGGTACTTGAACTAAACACTTTCCTGTAAAGTCTAGTTGATCAGTTGTTTCATTTAGTAAGATGTCTACTGTAGATTTAATATTACATATTTATTCATGATATTCCATTACTATTTTAAGTCTAAAATGATATCGGCACTGTAATAAAGCTGTAATTATTTAAATTCGTATTTTCTAATTTTTTTTTTTAATTTTCGAAACCTAGGCCATGTTCTAACAAACGTACTAGGGGAAATTAAAAAAGAAATCTACTAATCACAAGGCCAAGGGCCCTGGGGTGCGAAGCATTTGTCCCGGTTAGGTGGTCAACCCTACGCGGAACCCCCAGTGTTTAGTTTCCAATCATGCTTGGTCCTCAGTTTGTCTACTCATTGAAGAGATGACAGGCTGAGAAAACCGTGCACAACCGAAGGATCGAACCTTGGACTTGTGTGCTGGGAGCTCAAAGCGCCACCCGAACGCCACTGGGTTCTATATGTATATATATATAAATATATATATATATATATATGTATTTATGTATATATATGTATATATATATATATATATATATATATATATTATATATATATATATATATATATATATATATATATATATGTATATATATATATATATATATGTATATATATATGTATATATATATGTATATATATATATGTATATATATATATATATATATATATATATATGTATATATATATATATATATATATATATATATATATATATATATATATATATATATATATATATATATATATATATATATATTATATATATATATATATATATGTATGTATGTATGTATGTTATATATATATATATATATATATATATATATATATTTATATATATGTATGTATGTATGTTTGTATCTATGTATGTGTATAAACATATATACATATATATATATATGTCTATATGTATGTATATATGTATATACACACACACACACACACATATATATATATATATATATATGTATGTATACGTATATAAATTTAGAATGAAGTGGATAATGTAAATAAAGATAAGTATGAGAAAATTTTAAGGCAGGGTATTACAGTGATATTTCTCTAACCATTAGAAAATTTTTCTAAGTGCATTTTGTAGAGCTGGTGCCAAAATGTAAGTTTTACATCCTATGAAGAAAGTTAAATTTAATGTCTTATTTAAAGAAATGAAGAATAAAGAACTTCACTGTAAAACAAAATATTCTGTCTAGACTTCATGATATTCCGACACTGCTTTACACTTACTCTAAAATGTCTGACGTTTGTTTCCTTAATGATTACGTGAACTCATTAAGGAAGCAGACAATTATAATTACTGTTATCTACAGCTGTTCTCGCAGCTTTTTTTATTAATTAAAACCATATGTGTATGCCTTCTTTATGATATTACATAAAGGAATTAAATTTCAAATATAATACTAAACCAAATTCTTTTTCTAACTTATGCGAGTGTATTGGCAAAGAATTTCTTGAAAAATAGAGTTAATCGATGGGACTGAACATTAGAGCTAATTATATACAAAAGAGTTAATTACCATAAATTAATAATCATTATATATAAGATAACCACTTGTATTTTACAGAAATGATTATAATAGTTTTTAATAGTAGTTTAAAATTTGAAATGAAAGTAGTTTGTCAATTGAAACATTTGATAATATAAGAAAATAAAATTATTCAAATGACTGTTTCCATATCGAAAGACGATTAGAAAATTATGTAATTGCTCTTTCTGAGAGAAAATGTTTATGTTATCAAATTATAAATTGAGATAAATATCAGTTATTCTGTTTAAACGAAATATTTCTTTAGTATAGTGTTTGAAAAATAACTAGTCTAACTGAATTTGGTACTACAGAAAACTCATATGCCTGAATTTTAAAACAGAATGGTGTTTATAAATATGTCTTCTAATCAGATCCTATCGTCAAAAATGAATTTTTAAAGATTCTTTTCCTTGAATCTAGTTGATTCCTTTGTATCTGTATAATGCAAACATGCAATGCACACCAAAATTGATGCTATTTACGCAGTAAGCATCAATAGATGTTTTTATTAATAGTTTTTATATTAAAACACTGTAATTAACACAATTTTCTGTTATAATTTATACCAAATGACAATACTAAGTTTAATTTTTTTATTAGAGTTTCATTAATTCTTTGATTAGATGCTCAGCATTATTATTTAATTGAACTTTAAATTTCTCGAATTTAATGAAATGAGGAAAAGTTAGTGTTATATTTCTTCCAAAGATACTTCCAGTTCTTTATGTGAAGATGATTTCTTCTCAAAATAACTTACAATGTTTAAAAGAAATTTGGGTGTAGTTGAGGAAAATACATTTTATGGCGTTTAAGTTTCTTTTTAAGGATTTAGCCTTTTTTAATAAATTTTTACAAGTTTAATGCAATGTGTGCTAATATTTGTAGGAATATTTTTTTTGATTTGCAGTTTTTGAAGTACAAAGGGTTAAGACTACTTTATGCTAACTATCAAACTATCTGCACCCCATCTTGGTCGGCAGTGCATGGACTCCTTTTGGTTTTCTTATACCAATAATAACATAGTCGCATTCCAAACGACGAAGAGAAAATTTGCTTTGAAAAGTATTGTCTTTTTCAAAAATTTTAAAGCATTTTTTATACTTATTTTAAGTAGATATTTATCTTAGTCTTTAGTATCGCCGTTTTTCAGATCTGGAACATACTACAAAATTGATATCATTTACAGAGTGAGATTTAACAGGTGGTTTTATTGATTGTTACTCTCCTTCAACAACATTTAACACCGCTTGAATCCCAATAAAATGCAGATACTAAAATTAATTTTGATATCAGAATTTCCATTATCCTATACTTGGAACATAATTATTACTAAAATAAACTTAGGATTAATTAAAATTTGTTTTTGGACTTATTGGATACAGAGATAGATGTCTTATAAACGTAGTTTTGAATTCTTTATTCAAAGACATCGTTGTGTAAAGTAATATAAAACATTTATAAGCGATAAGTTTTTATTTTGCTTGTAGAAAATGTACATTTGGTCTAATAAATCTTCAATTTTATGTTTAAACTTTAAAATTATTTTTTAAATGTTTGAAATAATGTATTCTAACATTTGAAAAAATATTTTTAAATTTACGGTTATTGAGATACAACGGTTATATAACTGAAAGCAATAGATATGATATAGGATATAGTATTAGACTATTTTTATTTTAGTTAAAACTTAAAGTGCACTGCATGAAGCATTGGAGAAAGTGGAAAGGATATTGAATGTATGATAACCAGTAGATAAGAAAAAAATTGTTAGCTGAAAAAATATATTTTGCATTTTGGCTAGATCATATATTCATCTTTAGCAGTAAAATATCAATATTTTTTGATCAGCAATTCAAAAAATGTCGAACTAAAAAAGAGTTAATGAATGTATTATTCTTATATTTTTTAATTTTTATGATAATTTAACTTCCGTATTTAAATTTTGAAATTTTCATATTCACTCAAGTGATATTTGAATGTCACTATCTTTTTGAAAAAAAAAAAAATTCGTATAGAACCTCTTGAATCTCAACATTCGATTTGGAAAATATTTAATTAGCATGGATAATTTAAAATACATAACACTTTTTTAAAGTTTGTAGCATAAAACTAGAAATTGCTGTCAAAAAATGTACCTAGAACATATACTTTAGATATTCTTTTATAAATATTGTAAATTATATTAAATCTCTTTCCATAATAAATTGTAATCCACATGTGTATAAATATTTTTTAGACATCTCTTGATATTTTAAAATTTAACTAATCCTATATACCAAGTAGAATATAGAAGTTTATATTTTAGAAATAATTAGTAAAAATGGATAAAGGGATAAATGAAACTTTGGTATGAAATGTAAACTTAGTATTGCAATTTATTTTGAATTTCATAAACAAACTGTATTAATTACAGTACTGTAGGTTAGCTCTAATCAATAAAAACTGTTCAACCTCACTGAGAAAATAAAATTGACTTTTAGTGTATACTTGCAACAGTGATGAAAAATATAAAAGAAAAAAAAAACAGGTGACTATACTTCTTAAATCCCTTTACTCATATCAACTAACGCTTTATTCTCAGAAAGTATGAAAAATGAAGTTCAGAAGCATTTAAAATGCACATTAAGAATTGGCTAAAGCTAAAAAAAAATTTTTTTTGTAAATATAAATTTACTTTGTTTCTTTCAGAGCCTTTTCATTTCAGAGTCATCATTTATTGCCGAGTGATGTATTTAATGAAAATAATGATGGACAATAATTTGTCAGTGATGATGCAAGTTTTATTACTTTACACTTCAATAAATCCTCAGAAAATACACATTTCTCAAACATGTTGCTGAAAAAAATTTCAGTACGATATCTGAGAAATACTAAATATGAAAGCTTGACATAGAGTAATGGTAGATTCCAGTTCCAGATTTAGAGTTTATTATATATAAACACCATACTATACATCAAAAACATTGAAATCTGATAAGCTAAAGGATAAAGCCTGAAAGCCTTATTTTGGAAGGGTAATTTGTCACTTTAAGGAAAATTACTGCTCTGTCAACCGTAACTGCCAGCGAATTTAAAGCTTAATCGAATTCTTCTGTTTTTGGCCAATGAAGGTAAAAAGTTAGTTCATTATTCTAAAAGTAACAAAATATTTATTTGTTTAATTTCAGAATTAAGATTCCGTCATAAAAGGAGAAAATTCTATTGTTCATATTAAAATGCGTATATCAAAGCCTGTATTAGTTAGAATATTTATTTTACAGTATTCATTCTTTTCTCTTAGTATGGATTTATTATTGAACTAAAAAATAGTTTTAAAACTGAGATGAAAAGCACTTTCTAAATTTATCTCTTAATTAATCTGTTTAACCCCTTCCGGTATGATTTAATAATGAAAAACTGTGCATGAAATAACCATTTAATTTTTATTTAAAAAACTTGTTTCATTTTACAATTCTTACATATTATTAATTAAAATCAACTTTTTATAGTGTTAAATAATATCAGAAACAGTAAAATTAAGAAAATATCAAAACAAAATATTAATAAGGTATACAGATAATAGTCTTCAAGCTAGTGGTACTTTTCAAAACAAAGTGCAAAGGAATTCTTAATTGTTTACACCGCCAAGTAGTCTCACTTTTAATTTGATTCTTGTAACACACACGACATTTCTTAGTAGGTTTTCTTTTATTCTGACTCATTAATTTGGCAATGACTTGTACCAAGAAATTCTAAGTAAATAATATGCAATAGTGACTTGTGATTTTCACAAGTGATAAAAGTGTTGCCAAATTCAGTACACTAGAAATTTTAAACTAAATTAATTATCATATTTAACAGTAACTTTAATCGCATGACGAATGTAGCTCGTCATTGTGCGGTATGGAATGAAAAACTAATGACGAACTAGACTCGTCATTTTACCGGAAGGGGTTAAATAAAATTTTCTTATGGTTTCTTCATTTGCAATCGGGGTTAATTTTCAACATAAAATGTTAATTACTTTAATAGTTAATAATTTTCAATTATTTAAAAGTAGATTCATTAAATGTTCTCCATAAACATTCCTTTTGTAAATAATACAAGAATTTTTACTTATGGGAACTCTTTTAAACTTCAGAATATTATTTAGTTTTGCTAAAAGCATTCACGGAAAATATAAAGAGAAAAAAATAAAAACATTAACTTTTCCTTTACAAAATGTCTATAATTGCTCTTTTTATGTTTTATGCTTTAAAGTATATTAATTTAAACTCCCCTTTTTCATATTATATAAAGATAAACAGTCGATAAATTTCAATAAGATATGCCCCGTAGGAATGCAGCTGGAGTGTTTCAAATATTTATAAGGTTTCAAATATTTAATTTTGCAAACATATTTAAAGTTTTGATTAATAACAATTATACGTAAATATACGTAGTGTTTATAATTACAGAGATCGTTATACGATCAGGGGTATTAAAAAACCTTTTTTACTCTCTTTTTATATCCTTAACTGTATTTAACAATACAATGAGATAGAAATATCTAATTTTCAGTCTACTTTTGACTGACCACCTGGAAGTCCACTGAACCTCTTAGAAAAATGTCTAAGTGATTTTCTAAATTTCAGACATTTTGGAGCAATTAAAAATCCTACTTCCTTAATCCATTGGTTTTGAATGCTAATAATTTGGGTGTGTAGAATGTTATATATTTTTTTAACATTTTCCTCATTTGGGAAAGGAAATGACGAACCGATAAATAATCCCACATATATTCAAGTAACAACTGTTATTGACGATTTTGTGAGTTCAATCGATATTTTATGTATTTTTAAGATCAGATTATTAATTTGCTTTTTAAGTGGGTACACAATTAAGTCTATTTTAAAACTTTACTTTTGAGTACTGTGTTTACACATGATAGTAAATAAATGTGTTATCTTAATTTTCCTTTCTCTAAACGACATCTCTTAAAGTGTTAGCTGTAATTTTTAACACATGATTTCAATGCATTTCAATGCACGATTTTTACACACATTAATTAATGAAAATTTAGCTTTAGCTCATCAATATATATATATATATATATATATATATATATATATATATATATATATATATATATATATATATATGTGTGTGTGTGTATGTGTGTGTGTATACATTTGCTTATTTATTTATATAATCAGAAGAAATTATTCCGCCGTTAATAGATTAAGCTACCATTACTAACTAGCATAACTAAATATTAAACTACATTTTGAAATAAAAATGTAATTTATTCTACATTGTTATTCGTCGTTAATTATAAAAATATGACAGTATCCTCATATTTTTATAATTATAATGATTTTTAAATTTCTTGAAGAATTAACTGTTTGTTTTCGCTATTGTTATGCGTGCATTGAAGTAAATGGCTTGATGAACGTATGTTTTACAATTTCATTTTGTGAGTACTGTGTACTGTGTACAAATAAATGGCAAATAAATGTCCAAATAATTATCTTAAAATTATCCCATTTCATGTGCTGTCATTTAATGATATCCTATGATGTTTAAAGTTACATTTAATCTACAAACGAGGATGAGCTGTAATATTAGAAGCTACAGAAGGTTTAATTGAATTTTATACCTTTTTTTAAGCATATGGATTTAAAAATCTTAGTTTAACCCTTTCACAGTTTTATTTTTTTCACTAATTCAATCCAAAATATGTCACATTATTTTATTGCATGTTTTGGTTCATTTTGCATTTGCAAGCTGTAAAATATTAAAAGTAATATTTCTAATTATTTTAAGTATGCATAACAACTTTTCTGTAGGAAGTAAAGTAATATTTTTCCTGGAAGTTATGTTTTTTTCTGGTCCTATACGCGAGATAGGGAAGTTACGTTTATAGTTTTGCATATAAAAAATTCAAATATTTTCCAATACCATTGCTACACAATTATTTTGGAGTGCAAATGCTACAAGTACATTTACTTAACCTGTTTTTTCAAAGATCAGATTTAGTACGATAAATCTTGAAAGTGGGCAAGAGGCTACCTCCAACGTCACAGTCCGGACAAAAATACCTAGTCTCATTTCTAATTCTTTTGTCTCTGTCATTTTTCTTCAGTGAACACACATAGCACTGGTTTGCAGGTCTTAGTTTTTTGTCTGTAGATGGAATTACCTCTAAAAAGTCTCTCTGGATCAGAGTCAAAAGCTCAAAGATAAAAACTTGCTGAGTAATGCAACACCAGTGCTTTTAAACCAAAAAATATACACTTCTAAAAATAACAGCTTATAGATATCTATACAACTAATTAGATATTAAAAATCCAAAAGATACGGCCAAAACAGTGAGAACGACAAAGAAAATCAGATTGCCCGTACGGTGTACGGGCAAATCCTTAAAGGTACTGTAACCGCGCCCGTACGATGTACGTGCAAAACAGGCAAGGGGTTAAGATATTCACCAATATATATAATCAGAAGAAATAGATTTAATAGATTAAGCTACTAAACGTTTTATCGAGTTCTAAAAAATGTGTGCTATTCTACATCGTTTTACAATGCCATCCTAAATTTAATAATCATAATAATTTTTAGATTCAAAGAGCTTTTAAATTTATGCTTTCACTCATTTTATTTACGCATTGAAATACATGATTTGATATGTGTACATTCATTTTGAGTTAAGTCGAAATATGACAGACGGGTTAATGCTCTGATATTCATGGGTTCAAATCCCCTTGTGCCACGGATGTTCGTAACCTTTCGGGTTCGGCTCTAAGCTGTAGCTCCCTGTCTCAGTAGTATGTCTCAGTAGTCTTGTTGTAAAAAGAAGACCGTAGTGCTCCAAACCAAACCATTAATTTAGAATTGAGTTAAGGAAACATGCTACACTTTCGAAATATTCTCTATTTCAAATCTTATAATATGCAATGAATGCAATTTAAAATATACTCAGAGAAATAAAGTCTGGAATTCTTAAAACTTTTTCAAATATTAATCAATAATTTTTTTAGATCTATTCAACCCTTCTACATAAGATTTGCATGGATTTTCAACTGTATCTTAAATTATATGTCATAAAAAATTTTCAGAGAAAAAATTAATTTTTACAGTTTCTTCTATCCATTTGTATATAAAAATAAAATTAAGTAGCTTATTGTTACTCCATGCACTGTTTTTTTCTATATATTATATTATGCCTGTATAAAAATAACACTGATATCTTAAATACAAGAACAAAGACATCAGTTTTAATGCATGGATTTCAAAGGCAAATACGCAAAGAGGAAATAGTCACATTATATTCTTTAGGAAAAGATTCTTATAAATGTAAATTTTTAAAATTGAAATTGAAGAATTCTTCAACTTTTTCAAAATTCAATACAAAATAGATTTCAATTAAAAATGCTATGTTTTAAATTTATCCTAAATTTTTTTTTGTTTCTTCAAATTAATCCGTTGGAGATTATAGATTTATTGTTCAACTTTTTTTTTTCATGATTTGCTGATAGAAAATGGATTTATAGAACAATGACACTTTTTTTGTTTCAAAGGCATAGCGTAATAGACTTATAAAACAGATTCTTAAACACTTAAAATTTTTTAAGTAAAGATATAACAATAACAAAGTAAAAAACTTTTGATCTTTCGTCTTTAACAGTTTCATAATTTTCTTGATATTAACGTTGGACTAGAAGCTTTGCGCCAAAGTGCCTCCCAATTTGAGAAACGTGGAGATAGAAAATTCTTTTGTTTTTTTTATTATTAATAGCATATTAAAAGAAATAAAATATTTATGTTCTTTCAACATAATTTTTATTATTAACTAGAATTAAGGTTATTAAAGGTTAAAATATTTTTTGTAAAATTTTCTTAAATATATATTTATAAATAAATAAATAATATATATATTATAATTTATATATTTATTATGTGTATTTAAATTTTTATATTTTTTCTATGTTTTATAAATTAGTTTTACAATGCCTTTTCGTAAACCTTATTTTTAATCTCTGTCTTCGAATATGGTCGGGTACCTTAAATGTGCACCTACACTATTTTTGCCTTCTCTGTCCCCATCCCACATTATCTCCTTTACTTTAAAAATATTCAGTCAAAATAAATAAACAAATGAAAAGCCGATAAAAACATTGCTTAAAAGTAAAAAAAATTTCAAGCATTTATATAACTTATAAGACCATTGATATATAATTTCTAAGGACGGTATGTAATTTATAAGTCCAGTTGAGACACATAACTCCTAACTCGACGATAGCCGATTGGTTAGGGTGCTGGCCTGCGGTACCAGAGTTCGTGGGTTCGAACCCCACAGTGGCATGGATGTTCGTAGCCGTTCGGAATCGGCTTTAAGCTGTAGGTCCCGGTCACATTAACCCTCGTGTTGCAAAAAGTACACCGTAGCACTCCATACCTTACTAGACCTTTTTGTTCTCAACCGTTTATGATAAACATATAGTTCCAAATGAAAAAAAAAAAGGTCTCAATAAGATAATAATTTATTTTTGTGGTGTTTTAAATTAAAACCTCAGATTTTCAAAACTTACGAAATATAAATTTTTATACACACACCCTTTCCATATTATTATACTTAGTAAAAACTGAAATTCGCCCTAAAAATATGCCATAAAAAGTTTCACTTCTAAGGGTAAAAATAGACCGATATATTTACATAAAAAGTTTTAAGAATTTTTTTTCTTCCCTCAGGGTTTGGTTAAAAGATATTTACAGTAATTATAGGTTGAAATTAGGTTGCAACGTCCCTTTTACTGCGAAAGTAGAGGTAGTAAATTTTTCTTTTTATACACGGGATGTTTATCCATAGTAAAGTGGATATATGCTCTATTTTCTATCCAAATACACTTTTAATCCCACGTAGTTAATGTCATTATGTCAGATAATGAATCGGCAGTATTTGCCCGAAATTTATTTTCAAATTATATTTTATATGTGTGTGTTTTCTATCTTCATTGAGAAATTAGTACATAAAATAATTTAAGTCTTGTAAGCTTAAAAAACTACTACTTTGTCGTTATATTTACATTATATAACTGTCGTACAAAATTTAGTTTTTCGTATTTGCTGAACTTCAATTTTAAAACTGCTCTGTGACAGAAAAAGTTTGAGAACCTATGTTCTTGATATTCGATAAAATGTCTAAAATTGGAAGTATATCTAAATTACTATTTTTTATCTTATTATTACTTTAAAGTATCTTTTGGACATTTTGTGGTATTATTTTGAAGATGAGTTAAATGGTTAAATAATTATTTTGGCAACGCACACAAGTATACATAAAAATTTATGGAGAAAAGTCGAACATCTGGAGTTCATCTGGATCGAACATCTGGATCAAAAGGAGAACATCTGGAGAAAAAATATTAATAGTATCCAAGTAAACATAGTAAATCCACAAGGCACAGTAGTAATTAAACTCGGACAGTTGTGGTCAAAATAGCTTTATCCTCTCTCTCTCTCTCTCTCTCTCTCTCTCTCACACACACACACACACACACACACACACACACACACATATATATATATATATATATATATATATATATATATATATATATATATATATATCGTGTCGAGATCCAGAGTTAAGGCGAATGGAAAACAGTCTTTCTTGATAATAATAAGTTTATTAAATCGTCGTTTCTTCTAAAAGCCAAACTTGCATCCTTTTCATTAATCGTGGTGGAGCTAAGCGTGGAAAAAGGAGTTCACCGCTCCATGTCCACGCGCTAACTGAAACTTATCTGTTTGTAAGCTCATCAAATAGTTCAAAAATGCTTCCGCCGGACCGGATTATCCTAAAAGCTTACGCGAGCGTGGGTCTTTTTCATTTATTTTATTATTATAAAAGAGTTCCCTTTTTAAAATTGTTTATAACTTACGTAATTTACAACTACCTTTTTTTTAGACCTGACATATATATATATATATATATATATATATATATATATATATATATATATATATATATATATATATATATATATATATATATATATATGCATATATATATATATGTATATATATATATATATATATATATATATATATATATATATATATATATATATATATATATATATATATATATATGTAACATTGCGAAAATTTATGGCGAAAAGTAAAATATCTGGAAGTAGATTTAAAATAATTATTAATAATGTATATCCAAGTAAACATAGTACATGCACAAAGCACAGTAATAATTAAACTTGGACAGTCATGGCCAAAATATCTTTATTATCACACACACACATATAATATTAGCATGTATATATTTTAGTGACTATTTTGAAAAATTCAATGTAGCCCCAAATTATTCACCAAAAGTGAAAGATATTATAAGAACCCCAAGAATAGATGGAAAAAATCTCTGAAGTGTGTAAAAATCCAAGGAAAGGTTACCCGATTGAATCATAGTATAATTGGTACTAAGTCGTGAGTTCAACGCCAGTATTTGTCAGCACCAGTTCGAGAGACTAACCACCACGAACTTGGGCATCAGTCCGAAAATCAGTCTTTGACAGATTTGCATCCTTCACGAGAAATAAATAATATCCCCGTTCAGGGGAATATTTCATCATCTAATTAGCAGAACTCATGACAGGGGGAAATGGCATTTCTGCATTGGTGCGCGCCCTTCGATCTTATCGGTCCAGGGGCTCCTTCATTGTATATTCAAGGCAGGCTCGCGCCGAAAGCAAACAAAAATCTTCCATCTAACCCAAACTGGCCATTTACATGCAGTTCACCAATTTATTGTCTCTCCTGTCTGTTATATGTCAGCCTAAAAGTGACAGCGGTCTTCAAGGGTCTGCAATTGCTGGTGCATGGACGCACAAAGCCGGGAATCACACCTCACTCCATGCATCTTCACTGACTCGAAGCCTTCCGTCGACTAAAAGGAAAGCTTTGCGTGCGTGCAGTTCACCTAAGACACATTTCAAACAGATGCTTAACAAATAATAAATCCGTAATTTCAAACACACAGATTTTTATCGATATGCTAGGAGAACGACGAATGACTTCCCGTTCTGTTTGCATGATTTTAATATTAGTATCTAGCATTAACACTATATATCACGCTTAATAAATAAGGCTATTTTTAATGTTTGAAACAGTTTTTTTCTTTTATTTGTGCATTCCATTTGATGATCTAATTCTTTTCTTATTTAATCCTTCGTATCAAAAGATTTGGAATATATCCCATGAGATTTTACTGATCATTTTGTTGATTGTTACTCTCCTGCAGTTCACCTAAGACATATTTAAAACAGGTACTTAGCTAATAATAAATCTGCAATTTCAAACACATATTTTTATAGATATGCTAGGAGAACGACGAATGACTTCCCGTTCTGTTTGCATGATTTTAATATTAGTATCTAGCATTAACACTATATATCACGCTTTGTAAATAAGGCTCGTTTTAATTTTTTAAACAGCTGTTTTATTTTATTTGTGCATTCCATGTAATGATCTAATTATTTTCTTTTTTAATCCTTTATATCACAAGGTCTGGAATATATCCCAAAATTGTTATTATTCATACAGTGAGCTTTTACTGATCGTTTTGTTGATTGCTACTCTCCTGCAGTTCACCAAAGACATATTTGAAACAGGCGCTTAACTAGTAATAAATCTGTAAATTCAAACATACATAATTTTATAAATATGCTAGGAGAAGGAGGAATGACTTCCCGTTCTGTTTGCCTGGTTTTAACGCTTAGTATCTAGCATTAGCACTATATATCCCTATTTGTAAATAAG
Organism: Pardosa pseudoannulata; assembly: GCA_032207245.1. Classification (NCBI taxonomy): domain Eukaryota; kingdom Metazoa; phylum Arthropoda; class Arachnida; order Araneae; family Lycosidae; genus Pardosa; species Pardosa pseudoannulata. Next base: position 92,981,222 of record CM063503.1, on the reverse strand, counting down.
ACTCGTTTTAATTTTTGAAAGACCTATTTTCTTTTTTATTTGGGCATTCTATTTTATGATCTGATTCTTTTCTTATTTAATCCTTCATATCAAACGGTTTGGAATATGTCCCAAAATTGATATAATTTATACAGTGAGCTTTTACTTATCGTTTTGTTGATTGCTACTCTCCTGCAGTTCACCTAAGACACATTTCAAACAGATGCTTAACAAATAATAAATCCGTAATTTCAAACACACATATTTTTATCGATATGCTAGGAGAACGACGAATGACTTCAAATTCTGTTTGCATGATTTTAATATTAGTATCTAGCATTAACACTATATATCACGCTTAGTAAATAAGGCTCTTTTTAATTTTTGAAACAGTAGTTTTCCTTTATTTGCGAATTTCATGTGATGATCTAATTATTTCTTATTTAATCCTTTGTATAAAAAGGTTTGGAATATATCCCATGAGATTTTACTGATCATTTTGTTGATTGTTACTCTCCTGCAGTTCACCTAAGACATATTTAAAACAGGTACTTAGCTAATAATAAATCTGCAATTTCAAACACATATTTTTATAGATATGCTAGGAGAACGACGAATGACTTCCCGTCCTGTTTGCATGATTTTAACATTAGTATCTAGAATTAATACTATATATCACGCTTTGTAAATAAGGCTCTTTTTAGTTTTTAAAACAGTTGTTTTCTTTTATTTGTACTTTCGATGTGATGATTTAATATTTTCTTACTTAATCCTTTGTATCACAAGGTTTGGAATATATACCAAAATTGATATCGTTTATATAGTGAGCTTTAAATGATCGTTTTGTTCATTGCTGTTCTCCTGCAATTCACTTATGGCACATTTCAAACAGATGCTTAACAAATAATAAATCCGTAATTTCAAACACACAGATTTTTATCGATATGCTAGGAGAACGACGAATGACTTCCCGTTCTGTTTGCATGATTTTAATATTAGTATCTAGCATTAACACTATATATCACGCTTAATAAATAAGGCTATTTTTAATGTTTGAAACAGTTTTTTTCTTTTATTTGTGCATTCCATTTGATGATCTAATTCTTTTCTTTTTTAATCCTTTATATCACAAGGTCTGGAATATATCCCAAAATTGTTATTATTCATACAGGGGGCTTTTAATGATCATTTTGTTGTTTGCTGTTTTCCTGCAGTTTACCTAAGACACATTTCAAACAGGTGCTAATAACTAATAATAAATCCTTAATTTCAAACACACAGATTTTTATTGATATGCTAGGAGAAGTGGGAATGACTTTCCGTTCTATTTCTGATTTTAACACTTAGTATCTAGCATTAGCATTATATAAATCCCAATTTGTAAATAAGACTCTTTTTAATTTTTGAAAGAGCTTTTTTCTTTTTTTATTTGTGCATTCCATATGATGATCTAATTCTTTTCTTATTTAATCCTTCGTATCAAAAGATTTGGAATATATCCCAAATTTAATATCATTTATGCAGTGGGCTTTTACCAATCGTTTTGTTGATTGCTACTCTCCTGCAGTTCACCCAAGACACATTTCAAACAGGCGCTTAACAAATAATAAATCCGTAATTTCAAACGCATAGATTTTTATCGATGTACTAGGAGAACGACGAATGACTTCCCGTTCTGATTGCATGATTTTAATATTAGTATCTAGCATTAATACTATATATCACGCTTTGTAAGAGTTTTTTTAAAATTTTTTAAACAGTTGTTTTCTTTTATTTGTGAATTCCATGTGATTATCTAATTCTTTACTTTTTTAATCTTTTATATCAAAAGGTTTGGAATGTATCCTAAATTTGATATCATTTATATAGTGAGATTTTACTGATCGTTTTGTTGATTGCTACTCTCCTGCAGTTCACCAAAGACACATTTTAAACAGGCGCTTAACTAATAATACATCATTAATTTCAAACACACAGATTTTTATCGATATGCTAGGAGAACGACGAATGACTTCCCGTTCTGTTTGCATGATTTTAATATTAGTATCTAGCATTAACACTATATATCACGCTTAGTAAATAAGGCTCTTTTTAATTTTTGAAACAGTTGTTTTCCTTTATTTGTGCATTCCATGTGATGATTTAATTATTTTCTTATTTAATCCTTTGTATAAAAATGTTTGGAATATATCCCATGAGCTTTTACTGATCGTTTTGCTGATCGCTACTTTTCAGCAGTTCACCTAACACACATTTTAAATAGGCGCTTAACTAATAATAAATCCGTAATTTCAAACACACATAATTTTATAGATATGCTAGGAGATCGACGAATAACTTCCCGTTTGTTTGAATAATTTTAACATTTAGTATCTAGCATTAACACTATATATAACGCTTTATAAATAAGGCTCTTTTTAATTTTTAGACTGTTGTTTTCTTTTATTTGTGCGTTCCATGTGATGATCTAATTCTTTACTTTTTTCATCCTTTATATCAAAAGGTTTGGAATATATCCCAAAATTGATATCATTTACACAGTGAGTGTTTACGGATCGTTTTGTTGATTTCTACTCTCCTGCAGTTCACCTGAGACAGATTTCTAATTGATGCTTAACTAATAATAAATCCCTAATTTCAATCATACAGATTTTTATCGAAATGCTAAAAGAATTAGGAATGACTTCTGGTTCGGTTTGCCTGATTTTAATATTTAGTATCTAACATAAGCACTATATATCACATTTTGTAAATGAGATTCTTTATCATTTTTGAAATATTTATTTTTTTTGTGTATTCCATGTGATGATCTAATTTCTTTTTTATTTAGCCCTTTGTACCACAAGGTCTGGAATATATCCTAAAATTAATATCATTCATACAGTGAACTTTTAATGATCGTTTTGCTGATTGCTGCTTTCCTGCAGCACTACATCTATCACAGCCTGATCGTCGAATCCGAATTAAATAGCTATACTAAATTAATTTTCCTGACATATTTCATTTATCATTTTATTAGATGTACTAGATTATTACTGAAAAATACTTTGGATTTATTTAATTTTTATAATAACTTGAGATGTCGGAAGTATATTTATCACAAAGGTAGTTTCAAATTCTTTATATATAGATAACTTTTGTGGACTTTAATATATTTATTAGAAATATGTTTTTTATTGCTGCAGAAAACGCATCTTTTGTCAATGCATTTTCATATTTTTTTATTTTTTTTATATGTAAAAATAATATTCTCTAACAATTGAGAATTTTTTTTAGTTCGAGGTTGTTGAGAAAAATAATTTACTTAAAATGAGTATAAAATACGCAATTTACAAGTTTAAGATTTTAAAATAGGTAATAAAAATTTTTCTACAAGACTCTAAGATGTATTTCTGATGTTCGGAAACACATAACAATTATACAATGGTGGTGGTTGTTTGTTCATGATGTATTACGGAATGTACAATTAGTGCTAGACACTTTCTTAATGAAAATTAAATTTCAAATTTAAATACTTATATCTCAAAACAGGAATTTTAACAATTTGACAAATTTTTTAACCAAAAGTTTCAATGCTTAAAAAAGTTTGAAAAAAAAACCTAAAAATCCTCACATTGTAACAAAATAAAGTTTCGTTTGTTCATTAGTACGCTGTTCTAAAATCACAGTTTGTTTATATTCATATCTAAGATATGTTAAGCCTTTAACCCACCGAGCGATGGCCTAATGATTAGGGCACTGACCTTATAGAACCGGAGTTTGTGGGGTCGAGTCCCACTGGGGAATGGATTTTCGTAGCCTTTAGAAATCGGCTTTAAGCAGTAGGTCCCGGTGTCACGAACCCTCGTGTTGCAAGAAAGTAGACCGTAGCGTTCCCAACTACCCTATAACCGTTTTATAATGGAGGTTGAAATAGTATTATTTGCGAAATATACGTTTATTCACTAGAAAAAAAAATGTTTCAAAAATTATTTTATTCTACAAAAAATAATCGTTTTAAATATATTTCATTTTTTAATTCAAATTACTTGCCACATCCAAACTGGAAAAGTAAACAAATCTATAGTTGTACTGTTCATAATTTATATAACTCAGCTGTTGCCTAAGAGCGTGGTTGTCAGTACTATTGTATGGAGTAGACAAACAAACATTTCACATGTAATATAATGTCCCATTTTTCACATTAATGGGACATTTTTATAACATTGATTCTCTTAATCCTTTAAAATTTACAATTAGAAATTCTTCGGCATTTAATTTAAATTGTTTATAATGTTATCAATGAACCTTATAAATGCAAAATTAGTGAAAAGAATTTATATTTCTTCGGGAGTTGCAGATGTGAGAAGTGGTTTAACTGTAAAGCCCTCCCCTTGAACGGCGGGAAAATACTTCCCTAAAATTTCAATTATATTGTAAGAGTAATGAATAATTATCATTAATATGATGTAATAAATAAATATATAAACAATTTATAAGTGTTGTTTGAGTAATTACTTTTATTTGGGATTATAAAAGACAAAAATAGAATTCCTGATTGTTTCAAGCAAAGCAAGTTTAAAAATGTATATTTGAAAGTGAAAAATAAATTGTACAGTGTTACCACCTATTGATAGTTTAAAGTTTCAAAAACGTAGAAAATCCAAAGAGTCATTCATATATCATAAAAGAAGAGAAAAAACAACTTTAACAGTTGGTTTCTCTGCGAAACCACTGTTCTTTAAAGCTTTAAACAGCAAATTATATAAAACTCCCTCAAAACTATTATTCCAAAAATGGAACACTAGGGATAAATGGGTTAAACTTGTATACTATATAGATCAAGATTAATAAAGCGTAATTAATTCCCCATGTCATTATTATTATTATGCACTTAACATTAAAATTGTTCATATTGCTATATAAATGAACGCAGAAGTTTCATCTTACGTGAAGTAGAAATAGGTAGATATATAACTATTCTTCTTTGAACAGTTTTTTTAGATAGAAAAGAAATCAAAATATCTTTTCCCATGAACTACCTGCCTTCGGTTATTTATAGAGTTCGGAGACTTTAGAGACCTATGCGTGTTATCATCCCATTGTTGAAAGAAAATCACTTCATACATTTTCATCGTTCAACTAAGCGTAAGACTTTGGAAAAATAGTTTTAGATGGCCTTTTTCTTCAACTAGCCTTATCGCATAGATTAGATTCAAACTCTCATCCCAATTTTAAATAAACTCTAAGGCTTCGAAATTTGGGAGAAATACCGGCATTTGTTGAAAATAAAAGTAAAAGGATTCTACTTTAGCATTTCTTTTTATATCTGCACATTGTTTGTTGCATACAATGAAGAGAAAGTGTTTTTTAGTAAATTATGCCTAAGAATTATTTTATTACTTTAAAGAGTTTGCTAAGTATTCTGTCAGAAATAGTTTAATATTTCATGTGAATATTTAACACTAAACATACCATAACCTTTCAAATGACCGGTAATGTATATGTAAAAAATGCGTTAAGTAATGAATTAAAATTTCTTATTTTTTGTGTTTGTAATACAAAAAAATTGACAGTATACAATTTCGTTTAGTTATAATAAAGTTTGTTTGTTTATTAATAAAGTTTATTTGTTTTCCTTACCAATATCCCTATTTCATACATTCAATCAGGAAAAATAAAGTCCAGTCATTTGACCGGCATTGGAAGAAATATGTATGTATTTAATGTTGGTATGTAAAGTGTTAAGGGGAAATAGTACCATTCGGCACTAAAAATATTCATTATAACAATCTTTTCCTATTTATCCTAAATGGAAAATTTCTGCTTTTTAGAATCAATTTTTTACAGGTGTTTTAGTAACTTTCTAGTTTTTACAAATTATTTAGTTTTGTCATTGCAAGTAGACTATTTTAATATAAAAGAAAATATGACAAACACGAAATAAAAATAAGAAAGTCATTTGGCCATTAATAACTTTTGAAATACATATATTAGAAACTATATTTTTATATGAAGTAAAATATCTGTTCTATTCTGAAAATCGAAATCTTTAAAGTTATCTGGCATTTTTTAACATAAAAAACAAAAAGTGTTAGGAAATTAGAAATTAAGATACAGCCTTTATCATACTATTAAGTTAAATATATTGCTAGTATTAATATTATTGATGTACACGGAATATAAAAAAAACCTTAGCTTTAATTTCATGTAAAATATTAGTTTATAATTTACAAATTTCAAAAATGATTTTGAAACTAAGTGGATATCTACTTATTTCATATGGTGTACGTATATGTATATATATATATATATATATATATATATATATATATATATATATATATATATATATATATATATATATAAAATGCTTTTAAAAAGTGTATTTTTTTATATATCAAAAATAAATAATCTTCAGAAAGTTAGAACCCTATTAAAGATCTATGAAAACTTTTACTCTAAACGGAACAGATCTTTTTGGTTTGTATTGAATCAAAAATAAGCTGTTTAAATAAAACTTTGAGCCCGAAAATACTATAGGTTGCATATTTAAATTTAAGATAACTAAATTGTGTTAAGTTATTGTAAATTAAAAAAATTTATGATATCATTAAATAAAATATATTGTTCGTATTAATGTAATTGAGGTACACAGAATATAAAACAAAATTAGCTTCTATTTTATATAAAGAATCATTTCCTAATAACAAATTTCAAAAATTATTTTGAGTCTAAGTGTTTTTCTACTTATTTCAAACAGTGTATATATTTTTTGTTTTTCAAAAGCGTATTGCTTTGTATAACAAAAATAAATAAAATTTTTATAAAGTAAGAACCCAATTAATGATCTTTGATGAATTTTAGTGTCTCCTTTAAAAGCTATGATAACTCTTAAAATTTACATTGAAAAAACAGTTTTGAACACATTACATCTAGTGGATATGTCACTAAATATAATTAGTATTCTCTAATGTAATACATTACTAGTGAATGTGTCATGTCCATTTTATTGCATATATGTGGACATTTTTCATTGAACTAAACAACATAATTTTATTTAAGGTATTGTTGTCACATTAAATCCATAAAATTTAAACATAATAAGAAGAGAAAATATATATTTATGGACTATTTTCATGATTCAATCAGATTTTGGTTTAGATTCCTAATAATTGTAACTATTCATGAAGATATTTTTAAGACTGTTTAATTATAAAAAAAATCTAAATTTTTAGAATATTCAATGTAGACTTAATTTTCTATCGTTTATGAAGTAAGAAGTATAAAAGTTTCTAAAAGCTCCTAATTCCAATATTTTTCTTAAAAGTTAAAGTAATTCTAAATATTAACCCCTTCCGGTATGATTTAATAATGAAAAACTGTGCATGAAATAACCATTTAATTTTTATTTAAAATACTTGTTTCATTTTACAATTCATACATATTCTTAATTAAAATCCACTTTTTACTTAGTGTTAAATAATATCAGAAACAGTAAAATTAAGAAAATATCAAAGCAAAACACTAATAAGGTATACAGATAATAGTCTTCAAGCTAGTGGTACTTTTCAAAACAAAG
>CM063503.1:92886182-92968682 GCA_032207245.1 Pardosa pseudoannulata | reverse complement strand
TCCCCTATGTTTTCATTTGTAAAACTGGGCCGATATTCAGAAAAATATATTTAATCAACAGCCTTCGTTTTGAGCTCTTTTCAGTAACAAAAAAATTTAGTGTATAACTCTGTTGAAGAAAAAATTTTAGCTATTCACTGGGACAAAAAACTTATATTAACTCCTTGATATACAATGACGACTTGGGCCGTCTTGGGACGACTTGGGTAATTTTGGTCACCTATATGGTGTTCCCATGGTAAAACTGGCCCAAAAATATCTGCGACTCCGAAATAATTGAGTATGTCTCGTCCCTTATACTTGAATCCATTCCAACTCCGTAGAAGGTCGGCAGCTTAAAAATGGTTGAGAATCACTACTGTAAGTGGAAGTGCCCTCGCATTGGAAATGATAATAATTTAACGCCGCCTAGGTAAGAAGCCGCTGATATGTTTACCACTATAAAAAGTTTAAACTCATCGTTAACGTTTTATAGTGGTTGATTCATTTTACGCATTCCTACACCCGAAGCCTGTTTACCGAAAAGGCAGGGAAAGCCCATGCTTCATTTGAAAATTTTTAAGGGACCAATAAATAACTGAGAATGGGGCATTTTCTTAATTTGAGCTCTTAACCCCTAGATAAATGAGTCAAAAGTAATTTGGTGCATCCGAAAAATGCTTTTTAATTTGGATCAGCTGAATAGTTATGAGCAAGAAGAGAAAGAGAGCGTTTAATTTTGAAATGTGGATTTTTATATAACATTTAATCAGGTATATGTAATGTTAATGAACACAATTAAATGATATTATAAAATAATTATTCATTAGAACTTTAAAATATGGACTACAGAGTGTCAGCTGAACACAGTTCTTGACGAGTTTAACATGTGAAAGTCAATAGTGGCACACGAATGACGACCCCAACTCATCATCGTATATCAAAGGGTTAATGTAATATAAGCTTTTTGTCCCAGTGAAATAGCCACCCAAAATGTTACTGATTTTTACCATGATTGTAGGGGTTAGTTGGGTTTTCCCTGTACAATGGACCATCGGTTTGATTCCTGAGAAAGGTTATGATGTATTTATACTCTTCTTTCAGATTCAGTAATATTTACCGTCTCAACAGTACTCACATAATAAATTAGTCTACACATTCGTGTAGTTGTATTCAACACACATAGTTGCTATAACACACTCGTGTTGAAGCAAGTGATCACTCATCGGAAACTACCTGTCAGCAGAGGAATTCGAATCCACAAACTCTAGTACTGAAGTAAGCTATGTAGATAGAAAAATGTAATATTTTACTATTGTTTTACAAATTTTTCCTTTGTGGATGACTGAATGCAACTCAGATTTTTTTTTAAATAAGTTTAGTAATAGCGATTTTAGTCTATTGCGATTTAATTACCAAGTACAGTGGAACTTCGATCCATCCCTTTTTCAGGGGGATAGAAATGGAAAACGATGGATGCGGGAAATTGATGTAGAAATTCGATAACATGTGTGACTATGAATAAACTATTTTTTCAACAATAACTGAAAGTATTTAACATTTTATAAAATATAATTATATTTAGAATGCCACTTAACATTTAAAGGAGTATTTTATTATCGATACCTGTTTTGTAAAATTTGATCGCTTTACTGCGAAGAATGATCATTGTATCATGTCTACTCTTACAACTACGCTGTCATTGTCCTCTTGTGCGTATATAGATGCTTTTAATTTTGTGAAAGCTTCATGTGTATCAAAAACACTTGGTACTGATATAAGTTCGCTTTCGTCTTCTTACGTCTTTTTTTCCCAATCATGCTTCTAGTTTGGGAATAGCTCCTTCACTGTTAGAACCCCAGTAGTTATTGAGTTATTAACCTTCTGGTGGTCTAGCAAAACTTTTATGAATCAAAAATCCCATTGCTGGCCACACGACCTTGAAATATTCTTATCAATAAAAAAATTTTAAAAAACAAAAATGAAAAACTCAGTTTCTAGTTCTACTGAATTCAACAAAAGCAATATTTTTTGAAACACAAAGCTACAGGTCAGAAATATTTCTACGATAGATACAGAGAACGAAGAATCAGAGTAAAGTATCATCTTTTTATAGGATTATATTTTGTACCAAATGAATCAAACGATCAATGCGGGGAATAGAATAAAGCGTGAACGATATATCGAGGTTCTGCTTTATTTATTAAAGTATGTAGAGTGGATGTTTACTCAGCAAACAATGACTCAAGCGCTGTGTCAACTTTTTTTTTCATAAAGGAATTAAACAAAGCAGTGTATCTTAGACATTGTCTTCTTGTTCCTTTAGGCGCACTTGAATATACTTAATAAAGAAATCAGCTCTGCAAAGATTTAATAAAATATTATTGGATATTTGTCCTACCTTAAATAATAATTCAAATATCTTGAAGACATATACATACTTTTTTTTAATTTCACCCTCTCGCTCAAATGAACCTCACACGAGGCTCTAAATTTAAATATTAAAAAAACTAGGACACTTTTCATACATCTAGGCTTTATATATGACTTCAGATATTATTTAGTTTTTGTTAGCAATCGGTAAATGACACAAATGGAAAAAAGAATGTTTCAGATTTGCTGAAGAAGTGTATGCAGAAACAAAACCTTTTGTTTGTGTTTGGTTTTTATCTCCTTACTAACAATAATTTTTATATAACATTGATAAAAATGTAAAAATTTAATATAAGTTTAAAGTTTATTACTTGAATGTAATGTCTTTTTTGCTGAAATTTTAAAATATATGTGAATTTGCAAGCCCCCTCCCCATAAGCCTTTCAAGCCTTTAATGAGGCTACTTGAATTTTACTTCATCATGCTGAACGATTTATTTCCCACATAATTTAAAACCCTATTTTTAAGGAAAACTTTTGACAAAAATATTTTAATTTGATTTTTATATAAGTTAGTAAGAGGGTTAAATTTTATACACGCAGAAATGTTCATATTTTTATTTTATTCCTATACAGTCATAAACACTCATGTATACCAATAAATCTCTTGTATGCCGAACGATGGCTGATTGGTTAGGATGTTGGCCTTCGGCACCGGAGTTCGTGGGTTTGAATCCCACAGTGGCAGGGATGTTAGCAGCTGTTCGAAACGGCTTTAAGTTGTAGGTCCCGGTCTCATTAGCCCTTGTGTTGCAAAAAGTAGATCGTAGCACTCCAAGCCAAACAAAATATATTGTATCCTCTTAATACGAAAAAAAGTAAAAAACGCATAGCAAAATATTAAATACCAAATGCAATGGATTAACGTACAATTACGCTTACGGTCTTAGTTTGAAAGGGGAAAAAAATTCTGAGTGCGTAGCTAACTGCTTAGACAGTCTATTTTTCCGCAACCATTGGTCGACACATACTTCTAGGTACAAAAATGTTTCAAATACGATTAGCATTCCTTTTACGGTATTTTTAAACTTAAAAATTCTATTTTTCAAAAATTACAAAATCTACATTTTTGTTCCCGATTTCCCTACCATTATGTTTAGCAAAAATTGAAACTCGTTTTAAGAAATGTAACACAAAAAGTTCACGTCTCAGTGAGAATAATTAACCAAGATATTAAAAATTCAAAATGTGCGGATTTTTTTCTCCTTCTTTAAGGGAGCGGTTAAAAGATTATTTTCAGTTATTCATGATTGAAATCAAGTTGCAACGTCCCTTTTACAGGGAAAGGGGAATGGGATTAACGTGAGTCTGTGCTGGCCATACTGGATTACTCCCGGTCAATATTAAGCAATCGGAAAAATAAAATTCCTTCTGGCTGACTAGCATTTAAAGAATTGCTTAAAAAACGCATTTATAATATACTAGAAATACTTAAAGAATGAATATAACTAAGCATTAAGTATTACAATGATGCAAATGTATACTTTATATTTGATAATTTTTCTCGAGAATTCTGCTTTGCTGAAGTTTATAAAAATGTCAATAACATTTAAATACTGAGCTAAATTTAGAAAAAAAATGGCTGTTGTTAGTACTAAATATAACAAGATATTGAATACATATAACATTTTTATATTTATGAATATGTTTTAAGCATTTATTCCAGTTTGAAATCTTTAAATTCAATTATCTCAGTTTGTGTTTTTTGTATACATATCTATATTCAACATGTTGAAACTGAAACAAATATTAGTAAAATGACTTAATGTTTTATACATATTTTAAAATGTCTGTTTAAAAGAATTAGACACAGGTTTTATAATAAATTGGATAGAAAAAAATTTTTTAATTTAAAATATAAAGGATTTATTACTTTTCTTTCAAATATTAGATATAAATGGACGTTTTATTTTATATCTAGAATCAATCATTTAATTTAAAATTTAATCTATTTAAAATAGTACTTTTAATATAAGAAAAAAATGGTGACAAAATATTAAAAATCAAATAAGAAGAAAAAAAGTTTTAAATTTCTAATTTTTTTAAGAAATTTAAAATTTTTAATAATTTACCCCAAGAACTTCTTTTTTTCTCATAATCCACGTTGGTAATAATATCATTTTATCTAATGCAAATTATTTAATAAAACTGCCTTAAATTTTAAAATAAATGTCCAAAGGGTAGAGTTCCTTTAAAGGTTTGTATTTTGGCGGCTTAAAAATAATGGTATAAGTTAATGCACTCATTTTGTATTTAAAATATTATTGTGTTGATTAAAGTATAATGTGTGAGTTTTTAAAATAAAAGTTAAAAGAATTTAGTATAATTACGTAACAAAATTTTTTAACTAAATGTTATGTCTTTGCGGGAAGTCGACTTAACCAATTTCAATGTAATTATATTTGTAATTTCTTTAATTGTGTAACTTTAAATTGACAAAGGGATGTAAATATTGAAGAATTTTTTGAGGGAACTGTTTATAGAAAAAGTTCATAGTAGATTACATTCATTGTTATAGTTAACTAACTTTTTGTCTTAAAGGAATTTACAACACTTTCAACCGCCCAAATAGTTCATGGCATTTATCATACCCATTCTATTTTTTTATACCCCACTTAAGGCTAAAGTGGATCTTCTAATTTATTTTGCTTTTAATATATATGTTTCCTAATTTAATATGCTGTTTGCGAGATATTTATGTAAAAATGAGTGAAATTGTAAGGTAAAATATAAATTATTTTAATAGTTATTCATCATTAAGTTTTTTAATTTGTGACATTAAAATGCTCCATGTGTCATTAAATTTTTTAAGTTGTTACATTAAAATGCTCCATGAGTCATTAATTTTTTTAAGTTGTTACATTAAAATGCTCAATGAATCATTAAGTTTTTTAAGTTGTTACATTAAAATGCTCCATGTGTCACTGAATTTTTTAAGTTGTTACATTAATATGTTCCATGAGTCATTAAGTTTAAGATGTTGCATTAAAATGCTCCATGTGTATCCTATTTACACATAACATGTTTTTGTTCATTTATAGGCCATCTTTTGCCGAACTATGGCAGATTGGTTAGGATGCTGACCTTCGATACCAGAGTTCGTGGTTCGTATCCCACTGTGGCATGGATAGTCGTAGCCGTTTGAAATCGGCTTTAAGCTGTAGGTCCCGGTCTCATTAGCCCTCGAGTTGCAAAAAGTAGACCGTAGCACTCCAAACAAAAACCAAAGGACATATTTTATATATTAGTAAATCTTATTTGTGACGTAAGAATTCAAGTAAAATATTGAGTTCAAAGTATAAAAATATTAAAAATATCCATTTTGACCAAAATGCATGTAATTGTTCTCTTAAGTATAATAGGGTTAGACTTACAGCTCTGGAACATGTTGATGTTATTCAGATCTTATTTTATACGTTATAAAGTAAATAGTTGAGAACTTTTAAAAGTGTATGGCAAGTAGAAATTTCCCTGGCGTTTTTCAAATGTCCTTGAAACCCCCAATTATTTTGAAAAATTATATAGAATTATTATTAATAATAATCATATTGTATTTTTGGCGATAATTGCTACTATCATTATCGGAGGTGGAATATTCAAAAATGAATAGGGGATATCAATCCCATACACTTTTTGGATAAATTTATTAGTAGCTATACCTCATAAATCTATGAGACAGAAATATTGAGTTTTCAGTCCCATTTCACTCTACTGAGAGTTTTCATTGTAAAGTATATTTTAATAAAGTATAATTTAATAGTGGTCGTTGTTTAACCGTTAATTCTCGTTAAATCTTGAATAACGTTTTTTTTCAGCATTGTGATTTTACTTGACAGCAGTCTTTATGAACAATGAAAAAAATAACACAAGTTAAAGAAAAATATATTATAATATATATCATATTATAATATATTTTTCTTACACACAGATATTTAACATTTTACTTCGACATATGTTCGTTTAACAAAGAGATAAGTGCAATCTAGATCGATCTAAAATTATCACTCTTCAAATGTTGCACAAAATTATCACGAGATTAAATTTCCCTTCTAAGCTTGAAAGGAAACGCACTGCTTTCGAAATAAAGGATTTTCTCTGCGGAAAAGAATAAAGTATTTAACACTCATCATTTAACAAATCTTTAGAAGCGTAACCGAACCCATATTCAGGGAAATCTTGAAAAGGAAACGGGATATTGAGGGGCAATAGTTGAAATGCGGAAATGACAGGAAAAAAAAAAGAAAAAAATGCAGGTTTAGGAAAATGTGCATGAACCTTGTAACGAATTGTAGATTGGCTTCGTTTCACTTTCAATGACCCAACGACCCTTTTGAAATTGCTCTAAATTATTTTTTATTAATTATCAAAAATTAAAAGTATTCTTTAATAATGTGGATAAAGTTATATTAGAATGTATTTGGTTTGGTTTGGTTTGGAGTGCTACGGTCTTACGGTTTTGCAACACGAAGGCTAATGAGACCGGGACCTACAGCTTAAAGCCGATTCCAAACGGCTACGAACATCCATGCCACTGTGGGATTCGAACCCACGAACTCCAGTACCGAAGGTCAGCACCCTAACCAATCGGCCATCGTTCAGTTATATTAGAGTGGAAACTCGATCCATCGTTTTTCTAGGGGATGGAAACTGAAAACAATGAATGTGGAAATGGATGTAAAAATTCTGTAAAATACCTGACACTAAATTACAGCCAAACCTCGTTAAGACGAATTTCGAAGGACCATCAAAAATTTTTTCGCCTTAACCGTAGTTTGTACTAACAGTCATAAACAAAAAATTGAAAAATTGGAAAAATAGGGGGAAAATACTAAAGGATTTATTACGTAAATATATACTTGTTGAAAATGCAACCTATTGGACTTATAATTTCTTTTCCCGGTGAAGAATGCACGGATATCTCATGTGAAAGTGAAATATTTTCAACTTAATACAAGTAACTTATCGCAAGTCAACCTCAACCAAAATAAATCGGTTAAAATTTTTATTGTTACATGAGATATCTTTGTATTCTTCATTGCAAAAGAAATAAACTGAATACGTAGATTTTTCAACATGTAAATGCTGACTTATGAAAAGGCATTTACAATACAACACCAGAAAAATCTTTTAATGAAAATTTACTACAATTTCACGTTTTGATTTTAACACATTATGTGCGGGTACATTTCGCAGCGGAATTGTACCGGGAGCAGGCGTTTTGTGCGCAAATTTAGTTATTCAGTTAAATCTCGTTAGATCGAAAATTATTTAATTTTTTAACCAACTTTTCGTATTTTATATTGAAATATATAAACAAATATATAAATAGAAATATATAAATAACAACCATAAGATTTTTGTAAACAAAAAATATATTTTTTAGTAGATAAATTTATAATAGTATCGTAAATAGGAAAAGTCAAATAGATTTTGGTTTGGTTTGGATTGGAGTGCTACGGTCTACTTTTCTGCAACACGACGGATAATGAGACCGGAACCTACTGCTTAAAGCCAATTCCGAACGGCTACGGAATTCCATACCATCTTGGGATTCGAATCCACAAACTCCGGTACCGAAGGCCAGCACCCTAACCATTCGGCCAGCGTTCGGCTAAAAAATCAAATAGAAATAGTAGTATGTAGTTTTAATTTTTTTCCGTTCTGTGGTTTCGCATCGACTGATATAAAAAACTAGTTTTTATTTGTCTAAATTTGCCCGGAATCTCTGTAGTAGACAAGAACATTCGGCTTCGTTTTCCTGTATATACCGTTATTTTTTGTACCCACAAACCATGTTGTTACACTAACCAGTACTAGTATGTGTCCCGCGCTCAAGTATCGATCGTCAGAAAACGTACTAGTACGTGTTCCGCATACAATGTGTTGACATATATATTATAGATGTTTGGTTCGTATTTTTATCCCGACATTCTTTAAAATATTATTGAATATCATCGATACAATTTAAGTATGTAGCCCTGAATTATCTTGTCTTCTAAGAAAAGAAATGGATTTTGTGTTGATAACATTCATTTCAAACAAAAGATAAATATTCTAAAGCCGTTAGAAAGAGTACGAAACGATTTTATTGGGAAAATAACGATCTTTTTCATTTTTCGTACGTTCGGCGACAAACATTCGTTCGTCTTAATCGAATATTTATAATAATCAAATTCATCTTAAACAAATATTTTAACATTAATTTTCAATCTGTGTAGTCGGGGATTATGAATTTAGTTAGTACTAAAGATAATTTTTCTTAAGCTAGCTCGTCTGAAAGAGCTATGACTGCAATTATTTACAACACTAAATGGTATTGCTTAACATTTTATAAAATATAATTTATATTTTAGAACAGCACAGAACATTTTTAAAAATATATTGTAACTGATACCTGCTTTGAGCAAGTAGATCATCGGACTGCAATGAATAACCATGCACCTATACTTCTGCCAATAGACTACACTGTCATTTGATTTTTGACAAAGTTTTGTACACTTTAGAAAATTTTGGCACTGACTCTGGCTCAACTCCGACTTTCTTCTCTCTTTTTCTCATGACTTTGCTTCGGGCCCTCCATTGTTGTGACCTCTATAGCTATTAGATTATAATCCTTTTCGATGTAATTATTAAAATTTTTGATAATTAACATGTTCTAATCATACTGGACAGCCAAATGATAGCTGAATGGGCAAATCACTGCTCTTCAGTACCGGAATTCATGGGCTGAAAGTCGACTGCTGGCATGGATGATTGTAACAGTTCGAAATCGATTTTAAGCAATACGCCCCGGTCTCATTAGCCCTAGTGTAGCAAAAAAAGTAGACCGTAGCACTCAAAACCACCTAAACAACCATCCTGGTGCATAATCATCATAAGATGTTACTATATTTATCTAATTGTCTAAAACCAGCTTTAGCAAAACAGTTATTAATCTAATTTTCTTTGTTCTCCTGAATTCCATAAAAACGATATTTCCAGAATATAAAGCGAAAGGGACAGAACTTTTTCGACGATAGATGAGGGAAAGCAACCTAAGAACAGAGCATGCGAGGCACAATAACAGTTTGTTCTATGGGAATGAATTCAAGACTAAATGAATTGAAGGATCACGAGGAGTAATGAACAATGCTGGAACAATGTGTGAACGGTAGATCGAGGTTTAACAGTATACAGTGAAGTAGATTTCGTTTTTTTTTTACAATCCTGTGTAAAAAATGATAGAGAATGATTAATTATAAATACTTATCTTCAACATATATTATTTAATTAAGAAACTAATTTGTCCACTAATTGGTCTGTCCAGTTTAAAGCCTGTTAAAAACAATTACAAGAAACTTAAGTCAGTAATGAATCGTTAGAACAATAATACATTTTTTAATTTTAAAAAACTTGTTAATTCTTCTGAAATATATTTCTTAGCAATTATATCTATTAGCAATTTATAACAAATAAAAATTATAGTCGTTCTAAGAAAAATATTTAGTTATTAACATCTTTACAACTATTCGAGTGATTTGAAAAATACAGTTAATAATAGAAGTCCAGTTGCATTTTTACACTCCATTTGATAGCCAAGCGGCCTGGGTTCCGAAAAGAAAAAAAAATGTCACAAAGTTTGTATCAGTAAAAATAAATTTTCAACTCAATAAATCAAACCTGACAAGTGTCCAAAAATATATTCTTCCTTTCATAAAAAGCAATGCGATAAAATGAAGAAACATTCATTCATGCAATTGAATTCCTCTTAAGTGGGATTCTAGTGCTTACGATTCTGGAACATCAAGTTTCGTCTCGATAAAACAGTTTGATTACATTTATCGTGTTCACAGTCACGAACTCGCTTCAGAAGAGTTGATTTATGGCCCTCGATAACTGAAACGTGTTAATCCGTTAAAAACATGAAATCGATTTCTTAAATCCGCCTTGGTGTTTCTTTGCTAGTGCTGTTTGCTTCAAGACAAAAAGAAAAGAGAATTATAACTATGCTGAGAGATGGAAGATGTTTGAGTGAAATGCTTCGAAACTGCCAAACTGTTGTTTAGGAGAGACTGATTTATTTGGGTACAGATAAAATTCTGATCATTAAGAATGCGTTTAAGAGCGAGTTGAAAGGGTACCTGACTAAGATCCCACAGATAATAAATCAATAGATGCAGATGACTGTTCTTCTGAAACTAATGCGAAAATGTGAGAGTTTTCATACGAGAAAGTGCTTCGTTCAAACACAAGTAAAAATTTCCAGAAATGCTCGAATTTAACAAGATAAGTTCCTTTGTCGGCATTTCTTAAATATTCGTGTAATCGGAATAAAAGCTACATTGAGAAATATTTCGTCTTTATTCTACTATTATCCTCACGGAAAACTTTTCGAATCTGATATAATGTGATCTACTGCCCGAAGTGTTTTATCCTCTGATGAATTTCCCATATATTTCCATCCAGGTGTTTACTGATTGCTGATTTTTGAACCGCATGACTCTTTTAACCATATGTTTAGTGTCAGATGTAGGTCAGTTCTGTGTGAAGTCAGTTTATTTTTACATTTTATTCCACATTATAAAATGAGCATTATAAATGAAGTGGAAATGTGGATCATTTTCTAGTGCAATACCTTTTTCAGATTCTTCATAATGAATTGATTTTGCTCGACGAATTTTGAAAATTTGGATTTGGAAAAAATAAAGGCGAATGAAATGATTTATTAATGGCATCAAACAAAAATCTTATAATTTGTTAATGGATTTTTTAAAACTTTTTCAAATCGTTAAATGTTTTTTGGCAGTTTGTCTACTTTTCGAAATCGATAGCTGAAGATAATTGATGACTTATAATTGACGATAATTGATGATTTTAATAAATCACCAATTTAATCATTCTTTGAACCCTTATATATTATATATTCTTAATAAAAATACAAACATTATTAACATAATAGTAAATTTTATAAAGCAGCATATAGAAAATGCAATAATTTTTATGTTAAATACCAAGATAATAAAACCTGGTCTATCAGATATCTTACGAAATTTTGGAAAGTTTCGAAACAAAGTTGCATTTAAGTAAACAACAAATACAGTTTAATTAGTTCTTGTCTCTTTAACTTAAAACTAAAATGCTAATATGTTCAAAAATTTAAAATAATGATCATTTGTTACTAAATACTGCTCTGAACTTTATTTCAGAGATGTATAAAATTTTTAGTTTCTAATTCATTATTTTGCACTTAAATGTGAGGTTTATTATGTTATTCCGACTTGTTGATAAAATAATACAAGAAACCTAAATAAATTGCTTTTGATTCCTGAGTAATCCAAGTCATTATAAATATGGAAGAAAGTATGTCAATTGCCACTTTCTCTATTAGAAGCAGGAAAATGAAGTTTTTTGCAGCTAAGAAAAACAGAGAAGGTCATAAGACTCATCTGTAAAGAGAAGTTTTTCGAGATATATTCTTATTTTATTACTAAATAAACTTTAGAATCCGTTAGTAGATCAATTCTGTGTTAAAAGTTCCGAAGGCATTATATAAAAAAAAAATTCTAAAAGTCCTTTACTTTTTACTGATTTTGTAAAATAAAGTGAACATAATTCGATTTATAAAGGTTAACAAAATTGCAATTAAGTAAAATCTAACCTAATGCTCATGTATGTGGGGGACAAATTATACACATACGTATTTAGGTGTGGCTAAATCAAAACATAAAATTTAAAAACAAAAATCATACTTAAAAATTCATTTCTTAATTGAATTTTTAAAACTTTTTAAAACTTTTTATATGTTCTTTGCATTCTATCTACATTTTATTTAATTTTGCCTTATTATTTGCTAAAAAACATATTTTAGACATACTTAAGTATTACTTTGTCAATTTATTGAATATTTAATTTATTGGGAACGTTTTTATATCTCTATGTTGAATTTTTGTAAAAAAATTTCAATTTGTGTATATTTTAATTGAATTTTAATAATTTAAACCCGGGGTTCTCGAACTGAAAGCCGCGGCAGCAATTCACCCTTAATTTGACAAGATGCTTTTTCAAATATTTTTTAATTTTAATTTCTGTTATTTTCCCATGTCTGTATAGATATTAGGATCTCTGTAAAATAAACAAAAAATATATCATTTTCCATTTTTGAGATAATTAATGTCCGCTGTGGCGAACACTGACAATTATGTTATATAGTAGTTATAAATATACGTGTCCGGTGTAGCGGACTTAGCCAAATTAAGGGTTAAGAAAAGTCAGCTAAAAATTGCGAAGTTATTAAAGAAGGCCTGATGAAGCTTAAAAGTTAGTTAATAATTTGTCTTTCCTTGCTACTACACCACTGTTAAAATATGCTATGAATTGTTCTTGTATTTTTCTCGAGATGCGACTAATTATCTCTCTCCGGGATTCTCAAAATGGAAGAAGCGATACGCTTGCGCCGCGACGAATAAAGTTTGAGAACTGTTGAACTAAACAAAGTTGAAGATGGATACTTATATTTATAGTATATTAAAAATGAGGAGTGTTTAGTAACATTTTTGTAGAAATCTAAGAAGTACTTAAAACACATGAAAATACTCCCTTTAAAGACATTGTTGCAACTATCTTTGATATTTGCTCTTTTAATGTTATTTGTAACCTTTAAATTATTCAAGATTAATACATGTGATTTATTTTGTATATGATTCTGTATGGAGCATTAAATATCAGTACTTCAGAATTTTTATGTAGTTTTTCATTTTAATTGATTTTTGGTCTTTCTAAAGCACATGGTTTATATTCCCCACTGGTATTGTTAGAAAACTCTCGAAATGCCATATAGGTAAATAATAAATTACACTGATAAAATGAAATACAAAACTGCAGATGTTTTTAGTATTTTGGTTTCCCATGTTAGCTTCCGGAATCATAAAGTTTTTTGACTAAGTGAAACGAAACTTTATGTATGTCTATAAATACGGTACTATAAAAACTATTTTTGTAGTAAAATAGTGTATTGAAATGTATATTCAAATATATCGAATATTGTAATGTAATTTTTTTATTTTGTAGAGCAAATGTATGCATAATAACTTTCTTTCAACTATTAATACATCCTAAGTGCTTTTCTAATTTTCGGACTGGAGTTACGGTGCATGGCCCAGATTTCTCTTTGAAGAGGTATAGTGCAGGTGAAAATTTAAGCTATTAGATATCTCAGAAATATAATGTATAGGTGTCTCTTTAAGATATAGGGATATATTTAAAGCAATATTTGAAATCTAAATCCATCTATTTCTCAAGTTTTCTTTATTTATTTCAAGATCTATCCACCCCCCTCCAAAAAAAAAATAATAATAACAATAAAATAATTAAAATATATTTAAGAACTTTTCCTCTTTTTTATTAATCATTCATTTTAATTTCGAATTATCCGATCAAAGAACTTATATATCAAAAAATAGGGTTTTTTCTCCTTTATCTGTCATTGAAGGTAGTGAGAGTAGTATACAAGATAGTAAGGCACAGTATGTATATAAACTTAATGCGGTAAAAGCAGAGCACACAAATAACAATTTTACCTTGTGTGAGAAAAATTTCTTCGCCACAAGATTTTTATGTTCCCCCTCAATCTGTGAAAAAAGAAAATGAAACAGAAATGAAACATAAAAGAAATCAGAACTTATATACAACTTTATTCTATGTGTGATGTGTATAATGGAGTAATAGATATTTTGAAATATGTGAAAATACATACGATCAAAATAAGCTTGTCTCGGCAGACGGCCCATCGTAAGTTTAAACAAAACAAAAAAGAAAAACCTTTTATGTTATTGGAAAACTCTCTATTTTGAAAACGTCCAGATAAATTTAATGTTTACAGTAATTCTGTTGTTAAATTCTTTACGCAAGTAATTGTTTAACCAAGACTCATGGTTTCATCTTAAAATTTTATTATTTTCTACTGGTATTAAATTGATAACTCACTGATATACGATGATACAAAAATATTCTTTTCTCTTTATAATAAAAAGTTCTGTACTAAATTTATCTCATATATATGTTTTTAAGCTTGTATTAAAAATGTTTATATCATTTATTTCACTAGAAAATAATTTTATGTGAGACGTTTTCCTTTTTACTGGGTCTTAATAAACAGGGATATATTAATGCTCACAGATCTGAATAAAATATAGTTTTCTGATGTCGTAGAACAGTTTCAAGCATTTATTAATTTCGTTATTTTAAAAATATCTGAATAAATTTACCATTTAAGTTAGTTATTTTGTTCATATGCAAACTAGGTCTTAACTTTATACATATATTTTTTACTTTCTAAAATATAATCCTAATAAGACGTAAAATTCCTGAATAAAAAAAATATAATTAAAGGGTATTAAAGGAAAATAATAAAATCTTTGTAAAGCTACAAATAAATAATATATATGTACGTTACCAACTATTTTCAACAATCAGCCTGTTAACAATATCTTCTCGAAGTCATAAAATTTAGTCTGTAATCGTATTTAAACTAAAAAATATAGGTACAGCTTGGAGTTGAAGTTATTTGTTTTAAATTAAGTATTTTTTAACTCTCTACATTTCGGGAGCAGCTCTGTGAAATATGTTGTTTTGAAGTAGAGAAAACTATAAAAGGTGTTTATAAGGAAAAGAAAAAGGTTAAAATAACTATCGTGTCAACTATCGTATTCTTTGATATATGGATAGTAAACTTGATTGTCTAGTCTAAACATTAGTCTTAATTCTAGTTTGCATCTCTGATCTTACAGAAGCTCGCTTGTTTTTATTTATGTCCAGTATTTCAAATAGCTTTTTCTCCTCTTAAGTCATATAGAAACCTTGTGAAGCATACGAGTTATAATCTTATTATACAGTTGCTAATTAGACAAATCCCATATATGCTATAAGGAACTATTGGTAGTTCAGTGGTACTTCAAGATGATTGTATGGGCGGATGGTCAGTAAAAGTTGGACTCATACTTAGCACAGCAGGTTCTCCATAGAAACAGATAGAACGGTGCTGAATAAGGTTACAGCAAAAAGGCTAATAAAAAGTTTAAAATTCTGACTCGCAGTTCTGATTGAAATAGCCTCTGAGAGCGAAAAATTTACCTCCATGGTTTTGATGAGTCGATCAAGAGCCTCCTCAGCTAAACCTTCGTTTTCGAAAGTTCTTGCTAAAGCATCTATTTCATTTTCTCGAGTCGATCCAGGACATTCAAACATGTGTTCCGAGTCGCACATGCATTGTTGCAAAGCTTGAAAATTCCGACTGAAAGATGCTGTATTCTCAAAATCAGCTAAACAGCCGTCGTCTGCTGTATAACCAAGGGGACATGGGTTCGGCGGGATGCAGTACGATGGAAGTTGCCCATCAGTTTTCACAACTTGCAAATTTTTTTCAATGCTTCCATCTGGTTTCAGCCTTTGAAGCCCTTCTCCGGCACCACCTGAGGAAAACCAAAGTAGTTGAGGGAATCACTTGAATGTATGACGATAATTTTCTACATACGAAGGCTGTTTGGTGAGATAATAAACTCACCAAGAGAAGCCAAAATATGAATAATAATATAAAGCAATTTAAATGTTGCAAATAGTTAATAGGTCTTTATATGTAGAAACAAAGGGGACTGGGGCACGTAAAATATGTTCGTGGTCACAATGTCCTCCAAGTTCTCAATCAATACCTCTGGGGGTGGGTGGCAGGCCAAGTCTGTGGGTCTTCTGCTTGGTCCCTGCTTCAAAATTACGAGGATCTACTTGAGCGAAGTCGTTCTTTCACCTTAATGGTACTTATTAAAAAAATGAAAAGCGCATCCCTTGACCTTAATACGAGAGCCTGCAGGCTCAATCATGCTTGGCTTGTTCAAGTGGCATGAGAAACAACAAAAACAACATATGTAGAAACTATGATATATTATTTCCCATATATGTGAAAGTCACTCAAGCAGTGACTGTATGGTCACCTCAAGAGAGAAGGTTGATTAAGGTGACCACCTATTTTCTTCCTCCTTTATTTTTAAAATAAAGCCACCTTTGAAATAGTTCTACATGTCTTTTGGTAAAATATTAAATAAAAAATAAGAAAATCAATAAATACGTAAATCGTATACTTATTTTAAATCGGTAAATTTTCAGTAATTTACCGATCAGTGAAAACAAATATCTCGGGATGTACTACTTACTATGAAAGACAACACACTTGCCTGTAACATATTTCGGTCCAAACAATGAGCTATGTTCTAAATATTCCTCGTCTCGAATCGACGGTTCTTTCGACAGAATGGCATCTCTCCGGGCTTCGAAGGCCCGACTTGGGAACTCGCTAAGGGTAGGATGATCCTCTTGGTTAGCTAGGCCAGGATAGTCTTCGGGGCCAATATGACTCAAGACATCCCGTAATAAGTTGTCCGTTAATGAATCCAAATCATACGTATTTCCAAATACGGGTATAATAAAAGCAAGAAAAGCTGAAAAGTGATACATTGATGTCATCCTGAAAATGAAAAAGGGTTACTGTTAATATGAGTCTATCAAAAACCTTTATGTAGAAGCACGTGACTTTATATCTTTAACCGAGCAGTAGATTTTAGATACAGGTGAATTTGACGGAAATGAGATAGTCATACTGATAGTCAAAAGATATTTCAATTATATTGAATTACTACCTTAAGCACCCATTAGAGCACATATGTACACAGAAGCATATATTTGTGTGTACATGTGTGTGACTTTAATCTGCTAAAATACAAATATAAATCTATATAACCATGCATATATTTCATGCAATCAAACCCTTTCCGGTACAGTTTTATCATAAAAATATTATAACCATTTGCTATCACATTCAACAGCAATTGTAATCACATGACGAGTTTAGCATTGTATAATAGGGCATAAAGTTACTCATTTTGCTGCATGGTGTTGATATGAGATTTGGTATGGAACTATACGGCCAAATTTTTTAAACATGAGGGCAAATTAGATCGGGACTTATTGCTTAAAATCAATTCCGAATGGTTATAGATATCCATGCCAACTAAGGTGAATATATGAAATCAACGCTCATGTTCGTATGCATTGACTAGTGCAAGGGCTCTCAAAATTTTTCGAATTTCAGAATCCTAGTTTGTACATGACATACTCTACAAATCTCCAACAAGCACGTTTTTATATTATAGTCAATTTTGATGCATTTCTATTATTAGTTTTTGCTCAATAATTCAGACTTAGTATCAATATTTATACAGGATCAGCAAAAATAATGGTAGCATACATTCCGTTACTAAAATTATCATACACAGAATGATCTTTCTTCGCTGTTAAATTTTATTGCATTAAAGTCGAAGTCCAAATAAATATCTTCTTATTTAATATTTTACACTTCTTCATATTGTTGACACTAGTAGATGGCAATTTATTTTTTTTTCTTAAGATGCTTATTGCTGTTTAACCCATGAACTCTGTACATCCTTGTTTGAGGTCACTCAATAAATAGTGTGTAGAATCTTATTTTTTTTTTTTGGAACTGTTATTCATTTTACGGAAGGTAATCGACACTTCTATAAATAATATCGAAATTATCTGCCGTTCTTTGCGAGTTTGGGATTTTTCATTTACATTTTATAACATTTAAAGGCATTAGAGTCAATTGCTTTTTGCAAGGTACATCGATTAAAATCAGCTTGAATATCTATATCTATTACAAGTCCGTACGGAGAGCAAATAAGCGGCAACAAAGAGATAGATAGCTCCCATAGCCCAGACATCGGATCAATTTATCAGCTAATAAGGAGCTTATCATACGTCAACTTGTACATGAAGCAAATTCATTTTACGATTCCTTTTATGCATGATAAAAGGTGAACAATAGCCTAATGGTAGAGCTCTGCTTTTCGGTACGAGTTTGCGGGTTCGAATCCCGATGCTCGGAACCAGCTTTAAGAAGTATATTCTGGTCTCATTAGCCCTCGTCAGCAAAACAGTAGACCATAGCGCTACAAGCCAAACCGCATGATAAATTCGTGGATTTCTCATGTGATAGGGAAACATTTTCAACTGATTAAAGGTCTTATCCTACGTCAACTTAAACCAAAATAACTCTGTTGAATTTTTGCGATATCACATCAGAAATCTGTGCATACTTCAAAGTAAAAAGGAATCCTTAACTGAATTTGTTACTCTTCCAAACCGTACAGGTTGACTGTGTAATACCTTCCCAGGCGCAACTTGAATTACCATGCAAATTTTCCTCAAAATTAAACTTGTCGTATATGGTCTCCAGACCCGACGGAGGATAAAAAGAAGGTTAAAAGGAGTTATAATTCCTCTAGATTTGGTAATGGATCAATTTGACAAATCTAATTTTGAATATTTAAATTTAGCATTACACCTTCCCAGACTTTACCTGAATCTCCATGCAAAATTTCATCAAGGGCAATCCAGCCACTTCCAAATGCATTGCGAACAAACATACATGCAGTAGATAAAAATATATAAATAATATTTAACTTCAAAATACTGAATCAAAGCAGATATTGAATAAATTTGTTATGTTGAAAATTTACTTTTTATAAATGACATACTATCATATTTAAATTTACAGCAGATTCCCAAATGAGGAGCGATAAACTTTATTGTATAGCATAATAAAGGCTGCTTTTTTAAATTTTCAATGTTTCCACAGCCTTTAATTTTTTATAGTTTTAAAATGTCAGATATCTAAGTTTCAGTTTCCAGAACAAAAGAGATATTTTACTTCACTTTAATAGAAAAGTATAGTTTCTAACATGCATATTTCAAAAGTAATCTTGCGAGTAAGTGAATTTCAGTTTTTTTTTCATGTGGTGTGTATTTTTTATGTTATTATAAAATACATAATACTTAAAATGACAAAAAGGATTTATAAAGGTAGAGTGTTATTAAAGAACTTGTAAAAAATTCATGCTTAAAAAAGCAAAACATTTCATTTTACAATGAATTGAAAAAACGTTGTAATAATGAAAATTTTAAGTCCTAAAAAGTATTACGCCTCCTTAATTCCCATTAAATACTGAATAAAAATTTTCCATTTACATGCATAAATCATAGCTGTTCTTTGTTCCCGATGGGGATCTAAAGCTCATTTCACGACATCTTGCTGCTAAAAGGTATTCAAATTGTGTTTCATAATACCTCCCGTGTAGAATTTTATTAATACTCACAACCTAATAAGCAGACAATATTGATTTTACGTGAAATCCCGTGGCGTTTTACGCTATTTTCTCATTTATCGTAGCACAATTAAGGAAGAATTTTTTCCAGACTTGTCACAATAAAAAAGAAAACTTTAATCTTCATTAAGCAAAAAGAAATATCATACTGCAAAAGGTCAGCATTGTTTCATTGATGTCATTATTGTGGAATAAATTAGACTAAGGCTTCACAAAGATGCACGATAGTATATGCATTAAAAAATAACGAGTTATTAAAACTTAAAAACTGCAAAATGCTTAAAACTGTTCACGCTGTATCAATAATTTTTTTAATTACTTATGATTTAGTGCAAATATTTAGCTATGCATATATTGAAATTGTGCAATATTAAAAACTTGTAATAAACATAGTTATTTTAAAAATCCTTTCTAGTAATATTTATAACTACACATGTAAATTTAGAACACTTGTTATAGAATGCCTATATCAGCAAGTCCATGTGCTTAACATCTCGAATACTAGATGAAAATGGGTTTAATTCATTAATAATAAGTCTTTAAAATTTTTCAGGTTTTATTTTAAAAATGTACTTTTTTTATTTTATCACTAGACTTATTTCCATTCTTTATGACAGTTCAATTTTTATTTCTTTAATTTTTATTGTATGCTATATCAGCAAGTCCATGTGCTTAACATCTCGAATACTAGATGAAAATGGGTTTAATTCATTAATAATTAAGTCTTTAAAATTTTTCAGGTTTTATTTTAAAAATGTACTTTTTTATTTTATCACTAGACTTATTTCCATTCTCTAGGACAGTTCAATTTTTACTTCTTTAATTTTTATTGTATGCTTGGTTTGTTATAATGCATTGTATTATAAACGATATTACGAAAACATTTTAAAAGGGACTTTTTAAATTTATCATTTTTTATTGTTTCATACTAGCATATATCCCGTCATATGACGAGATCAGTACAATTTTTAATTTTCCAGAATCGCAAAGTACCCTATGAGGCAGATAAAAAAGTGGTTTACATTTTGGCTGAGAATCATCTTGCAACAAAAAATAATCCATGATTAAATTTAAAATTATCACATATATACGTAATCTACTATTTAAGCCAAATATAAAAGAAAATTATTTCTGTAATATCTAAGTTTAAAACGTATGAAAATAATGCATGCCATATTTAAATAATTTAAAATAAGACATGATTAAATGAGATGGTTGAAGGAATGATATCATAATGCTTGGAAAACATGTTTTTTATCTATTTATTATGGGATAAATTGATAAATTTAATCGCCTGCTCTTAATCGGGGAAAATAAGGCTTGAAATAATGGCATTAAACGCTTGAAAAGGGGGGGGAAGGAGGGGATTTCGAACATTTTAAAGATGCAATATATTTAGCCATAATATGAAACATATTTATACCAATTTATTTTAGAATCGGATCGATAGTTTAGGAGAAGATAAAACTTTACTCGCTTTGAATTTTACTAACCTTAACTCATCAAGAATTCAATATGGCTGCCCCTATCCATTCCAGGTCCAACCGCTTCATAAATTCGAGGACAGACGGACAGATAACTTAGGCTATTATTATATACGGGATGCTTAAAGAATTTCCAAATCACGCGCATTTATGATAACTTTTCAAACCTGAATAAATTGAGAGAAACCTTTTCAGGCTAAAGACAGTTCTTCCAGGCCTAATTTGAAAGAAAATCATTGAAATGCTACGTAGCATACAGTGAAGTCATGATGTCTAGCAATGTGAAAGCTCGGTTGAAATTTTCAAACTAATTACAGTTATTTGAGTTTCAAGAGGATATTAACCCGCGGCTATCTTGAATTTCAAGATTTTTTAAAATGAAATCTGTAACATTATTGACATTCTCATCCAAAGCAGTAGATTTCTTTTGGAAAACAAAGTAGTTACCAATGATGAAAATCATTATTCGTTTGAGAGAAGGTAAAGACTTTGTGGCAGAATATAACAATAAATGTAAAATCAGCGTAAATAAGACGCAGACAAAGAAAGACTGAACGCAGACGGCTAATGCTGCTACGGTCGAACTGTATTATGAATGGGAGCAAATCTCAGAGACTACTGAGTTTATATTATTCAATAATAAAAATTCAATAATAGGAATTATAGAAATACTAGAGAACACGGTAGTATAAAGAGGTATGCGAATGGTTGCATGGTGTTAAAGTAACTCTTAGAATTAAAATTGAAGGAAAAGTGGGGGTGGAAATAATATTAAGCGGAAAATAAGGGATTATATACACAGTAGTAGGTTATGAAGAATTCCGCATTTTTTTTCCTTTTGCATAATTTATATTGCCCTAGTTCTAAGGTTTAGATATATTATATCAACTGAGTGAGCTACAACTAAATAAAGATTTATATAAGAAGATACACACATAAGACGTGTCACTGAAGATAAAAGCTTGCTGAAAAAATATTTTAATTAGTTTTAATTACTTAAATTGGGAGCCACATGTGAGGTTCAAGTGAGCGATAGAGTTAAATTTAGGAAAAGTTACATAATACAGCCTAGCCTCTCAAATCCTTTTTAAACGGTTTCTCATTCATTTGAAAGCTTTTAACTCATTAATGCTACAGTGGGATACCGAAACTAATTTATCTCATTTTTAAACAACCTGATTGAAATTTTTTAGTATATTATTAGTGATATATTTTTGTGAAAATGGTTACAACTCCAAGATAAAATGTTATTAAATTTAAAAGCTAATAATTAATTATTTATCCAATTGTAGCTTTATTGAGAGCAACTCATTGTATATCCCTTTCACATACATTATGGTCAATTTTACTTTCTCGTATACAAAGAATGGGAAAAGTATTGTAACAGTCAGAAAATTCACCCTCGAGATTTTGGATAATTCTCATGCTTTGGACTTGAGTCCAAAAATACCCTTTTTGGAATTATGTCTACATGTGTGTGTCTGAGTATGTGTGCTTATATGTAAATACAGTAACTCAAGTACGCTTTGACTTAGAGAAACCAAATTTTGAATGTGCTCATTATAGCAAAGTTGTAGTTTTCTCTCAACTTTTGGATTACTTCTGGTTAATATCCGGTTTCCAGGACTGTTATTTAAGTTCATAAAACAAAGTTATTTAAGTTCACAAAACAAAGTTATTTAGGTTCATTAAATAACGTGTTAGCGTAACTAAAGACAGATATTATTTATGTGATAATGTTCATATGTTTTATAAAAGTGAGAACAAAGACAAAACTAGAGAAAATAGGTTTTTTTTTCCAATGAGTATACTAGAAAAGTCAAAGACAGGCTAGACTTTAGTTCTTAGATTTCAGACTTTTAAACTTTAAAATAAAACGTACTTGTTATCGTAAAATTTCACAAACATATAGTAAGAAAAAAATTAAGATAGCTAAAAAAATCATTTTTTTCCGCACTGAACATCTGTTCAAGTTCTTTAAATTCAAAATAACTAGGCATTTTCTGTGCAAACATAATTAATTTTAACTAAATTTATATTTTTCACCCCAAAGTAAACAGACGATTAATTTTGAAGGTATATCACATTTAGAAATGTGCCTGAATTGTTTCAAATGTTCATTAAATTAGAACATTTTTGCTTCTTAAAAATGTCCAAAGAATTTTTTAGTAACTCTTAAATTATCTGTTGTAATGCAATAATAATTTCATTCATCAAAAGAAGATGGATATTAAATTTTCAACCACATTTTACCCAGTTGAAAGTCTGCTGTCACTTTAATGCCCAATTTTTTTTTTATTTAAGGAAAATAAATAAAATAATGAGTAGACATTTTTATGCTCTCTTTGAGCAGTTTTTCGTCATTCAGTGAAGGTAGAGGGCAACCATGTAAATGATACCTCAGATTTTTCAATTAATTGCCATTATTAATAATTTAATTGACATTTTAGAATGTTACAAGTTTCACCTTAATTTGTTTTTTGCACAGATGTATCAATTAAGCTCAGAACCAGTAGTTATATTTATTATAAAACTACACTTTAGAGTACCTAACGCTGGCCGATTGGTTAGGGCGCTGATCGTCTGTACCAGAATTCGTGGGTTCGAATCCCACTATGGCATGGTTGTTCGTAGCCGTACGGAATCGGCTTTAAGCTGTAGGTCCTGGTCTCATTAGCCCTCGTGTGCAAAACAGTAGACCGGAGCGCTCCAAACCAAACCAAACACTTTAAAGTATTACATTTATACATTAGAGAAAATAAATCTGTTATTTTAAATTTTTTCTTTTTCTAAAAGCTATAGTATGATGTTTAAAATTATAGACCATGCAGAAATGAAGACAGACTGTACTTTTAAGACTAGCAATATTTTAAACACAACTCTTTTATGGTTTTTTATCTGCTCAAGCTGCTAGTAGGACTATGTACTTGACAGACCACTGTGTTGACTACATTCGGATGTGGTTGCAATTAAAATTTCAGCATATTTCGGAGGACTATTTTCTTCTAAAATATTTATTCCAGAAACACAACAACAATAATAAGCGGCAATTAATAATGATAATTTGGGCACAATGCCACTGTAGTGAACAATTTCTTAAATGATTTTAGAAATAGTAAAAAATTAGGCACAGTGAAGCTGTGGGGAACAATTTAACCCTACGTTTTTCCATTAGAGTAAATAAATCTATTATTTAGATGTTTTTATTTTTCTAAAGAATATAGTATAATATTTAAATTTAAATACTGTGCAGAAATGAAGACTATCTACATGTTTACTATACTGCTTACATGTTAATAAGACTTTGAACAAAGTATAGTATAGTTATATCAATTTTATGCGAAGATATTTTACATAAATTAATTTAATTAAATTAATGAGAAATATATTTATATAGTCATGTTAGTCATGTTATAATCAGTAAATAATGTTAGGAACATTATTTACTGATTATCGCAAAAAAAAATCAAATAAAAAAATGTCTTAATATTTTAATTTAAAATAAAAGAATTTGTGTAACAAAATTTGAATTTGTTGCAAAAATTTATAATTTTTGTGTTTAGCTTTGTTTTTTTTTATAAATATAATACTGACTACAAATAAAAATATGAAAGTGAGTGAGTTTATATTAGTTCTAAGGCAAGTTATTTCAAATAAATCATTTAAGGGGCATAGTATTTCTTGAGCTGAGAGGTCTTCATTTTAACAGTTTATTTTTGATTCACAGTAATTTAAAATGTTCTACTCTGTTTAGAATATTTTTTCTTGTACAGTTAATAAGAATCTAATTTTATAAAAAAAATAATTAGTTTTGTTATATGAAGCAATACATAACAAAGCATAAAATATATACATAAATTTAAAAAAAAAATAGAAATCTACTTTCCTACCAAATAACTTTTGAAATTCATGAATTAGAAGCAAATTTTTTACACCAAGTAAAAGTTAATTATCAATTTTATTTTGTGAAACATTATTATATTTATACAAGCAATTTTTTTTATTTTATAGCATAATAAAGGCTAATATTTTTAAATTTTCAATATCTTAAGTTTTAATTTTTTTAAATTTTAAAATGTCAGATACCTTTAAAGTTTTAGGTTTACAGAATCAAACAGGTATTTGATTTTACAATTAAATTTAGTTTCTAATACACAAATTTTGAAAGTTATTTTACGGTTAAGTGAATTTCATTTTCTTTTGTTTGATGTGTATTTTTTATATTGTCATGAAAAAAAGACTACTTGAAATAACAAAGCTAAATAGATTTTTAAGCTAAAATCCTATAAAATAACGTGAGAAAAATTTATTCTAATAGAAGCATAGCAATTTATTTTATGATGAAACAAAGTTAAAAAAATCTGTTATTCTGAATATTTATAGTGAGTCCTAAAAGATATTGTGCTCCCTTAAATTGTTTTAATTTACATGAAAATTATATATAAGAAAATAGCCAACAAAAAATATATGTGCGGTATAAACAAGTATCTATTTGAAACAAATATTGTATTTTTAATAGACTAATTAATATTAGAATGAAAATCTCTTGTGTTTGAAATGTGAACTTTTATTCAATTAAGTATGTTAAAATATGTAAAATTATAAAAATAGGTAAATGAGGTAAAAACTATAGTATAGCCATTGTTTGACACTAATTTTCTTTTACATATGTTAGGAATAATAAACAAAAAAATAAGCACTTGTTTCCTTAAATCTTTCATAAAATATTTCACAATTATTGTAACATGAAACTTAGTGCAATTTTTCCTTGACAATTTTAGTGCAATATTTTCATCCTTGATATTGTTTGTTTTGACGAATACTACTCAGAACTTTGACCGTGAATTATATTTTATCATATATAGTACGCAAGAAAATGGATATCATATGGTACAGTCTCCTCCTAAATTAAAAAGCTTATTTCAAAAATATCTTTTAATCTGCAAGTACTGTATCGATATTCGTAAATTTTATTCTCATCTGAGTCGAATCACTGCCCTTTGCATTTGTTGGATATTTTAAAAATAACAATATTTTTTGCTTCCTAACTCTTTACTAATTGTTCGTAAAATAAAACTACCAATGCAACTTTTCCTTAACAATGTCTATGCATTATTTATATCCCTGAATTAATTTGTTTTGACAATTGCCTGTGAGAAACTCGTCTATTTTATCATTTTATCATTCATTGCATACTTTCAAATTTTACCATATTTGTCACATCGGGAAATGTAAGCATTTTCTCCCTAATAAGAAAGCATATGTTACATACTTTTATTAAGTTCTGTATAGAATTTCATAAATCTATTCTCGTCTGAGTTGAATTCCTGCCCTTTGCTTTTGTTAGGAATAATAAAAATAACAATAAGTTTTGCTTCCTAACTCCGTCCTAATTCACTCTAAATTGCTTTAATTTATATTGCATCAATACAACTTTTTTAACAATATCGATCCATTGTTTACATCTCCGATTCAGTTTGTTTTGACAAATACCGGTCAGAAATTCACCTATTTTATCACTTTCTCATCAATCGCCTATTTCCGAATTTTATCATATGTGACACGTCTGGAAACTGTAAGCATTTTCTCATTAATTAGAAATGTGTTTCAAATATATCTTTTTACCTGCAAGAACTGTATCAAACTTCATAAATTTTATTCTCTTCTGAGTTGAATTCCTGCCCTTTGCTTTTGTTAGGAATAATAAAAGTAACAATATTTTTTTGCTTCTTAAATCCGTCCTAATTCTCTGTAAAATAAAACTTATCAATGCAAGTTTTACTTAACTGTATCTTAGCATTAGTTACATCTATGATTCAGTTTGTTTTGACAAGTACCGGTCAGAAATTCCTCTATTTTATCCGTTTATCATGAAACGCCTATTTTCGAATTTTAGCATATGTAACTCTTTGGGAAGTGGCAAGTATTGTTTTCTTGATTATAAAGCATATGATTCGAAAAAAAAATTTTTTAATCTGAAATTACTGTATTGAGATTTATCAATATTCCTCGCGTCTATTGTCGAATCACTGTTACAAGAAAAGAGAAAACTGAGAACTGCTCCTTACCTGTCTCCTAGTGTCTCTCCATCACGTTTGGAAAGAATGGACCAAATATGGCGATTTTTCGTTTCTCACGCATGCGCCGATCGATAAACGTCGCAGTAAGCCTATACGACCCTCCCCGAGTGTTTGGCAATCATGCGGGTCGTGTACAAACTCCAAAACTTTCTCTAACCTTTTAAAAAGGTGGAAAGAATACATAACAAGATATCGAAACTGTGCTTATTTTTCACAGCTGTTGAAAAGAATTCCCCCCCCCTAAAATTAAATGTTCTTAGGGAGAACTGGATTAAGGGGATGGTGGATATTACAATATATTTTTATTATTTACTCAGAATTTCAATTCTTCTTTCACATATACGTTGAAATATAAGTAAATTAATCACATTGAACTTTTTTCTTAAGAGATTTTTGTTAATTATTCCTC
The DNA here is from genome assembly GCA_032207245.1 of Pardosa pseudoannulata. NCBI lineage: Eukaryota > Metazoa > Arthropoda > Arachnida > Araneae > Lycosidae > Pardosa > Pardosa pseudoannulata. Next base: position 92,941,091 of record CM063503.1, on the reverse strand, counting down.
TATATCAAATGTTCCTAGGCAGGGCCAGATTCAGGAGATGATGGACGTTACAAAGTAATTTTACAAATTATTTACTCAGAATTTCGAAAATTTGTACACATATAAATCGAAATAAGTAATTTTTCTGAAGTAAATTTTTCACATTCAATTTTTTCGGAAGGAATTTTTGTTGAATTTTTCTTATCAAATGTTAAGGGGATGGTGGATATTACAAAGTATTTTTAAAAATTATTTACTCAGAATTTCAAAAATATATACACATATAAATTTAAATGCAAGTAAATTAATCACATTATATTTTTTTCTTAAGAGATTTTTGCTAAATTTTTCCCTAAATCGAATGTTTCTAGGCAGGGCCAGATTCAGAAGATGATGGACGTTACAAAGTAATTTTGCCAATTATTTACTCAGAATTTCAAAAATTTGTACACATATAAATCGAAATAAGTAAATTTTTCACATTCAATTTTTTCGGAAGGAATTTTTGTTGATTTTTTCCCTAAATCAAATGTTACTAGGCAGTGCATGGCGGACATTACAAAGTATTTTTAAAAATTATTTACTCAGAATTTCAAAAATATATACACATATAAATTTAAATGCAAGTAAATTAATCACATTAAATTTTTTTCTTAAGGACTTTTTGCTGATCTATTTTCCCTGAATCAAATGTTCCTAGGCAGGGCCAGATTCAGGAGATGATGGACGTTACAAATTATTTACTTAGAATTTCAAAAATTTGTACACATATAAATTGAAATAAGTAAATTTTTCACATTAAATTTTTTTCTGAAAGGAGTTTTGTTGATTTTTTCCGTAAATTAAATGTTACTAAGCAGGGCAGGAATAAGGGGATGCTGGATATTACAAAGTATTTTTAAAAATTATTTACTCACAATTTCAAAAATAGATACACATATAAATTGAAATGCAAGTAAATTAATCACATTAAATTTTTTTTCTTGGGGGATTTTTGTGGATTTATTTTCCCTGAATCAAATGTTCCTAGGCAGGACCAGATACAGGAGATGATGGATGTTACAATTAATTTTACAAATGTTACAAGTAATTTTACAAATTATTTGCTCAGAATTTCGGAAATTTATTATACATATAAATTGAAGTAAGTAAATTTTTCACATTAATTTTTTTCTGAAGGGATTTTTGTTGATTTTTTCTCTAAATTAAATGCAACTAGCAGGGCATGGATTAAAGAGACGGTATATATTACAAAGTATTTTTAAAAATTATTTACTCATCTTTTAAAAAATATATACACATATAAATTGAAATGCAAGTAAATTAATCACATTAAATTTTTTTTCTTAAGGGATTTTTGTTGATTTATTTTCTCTAAATCAAATGGTCTTCTACTGGGCTGATACAGGTGATGGTGGACATTACGAAGCATTTTACAAATTATTTGCTCAGAATTTCGGAAATTTATTATACATATAAATTGAAGTAAGTAAATTTTTCACATTAATTTTTTTCTGAAGGGATTTTTGTTGATTTTTTCTCTAAATTAAATGCAACTAGCAGGGCATGGATTAAAGAGACGGTATATATTACAAAGTATTTTTAAAAATTATTTACTCATCTTTTAAAAAATATATACACATATAAATTGAAATGCAAGTAAATTAATCACATTAAATTTTTTTTCTTAAGGGATTTTTGTTGATTTATTTTCTCTAAATCAAATGGTCTTCTACTGGGCTGGTTTAAGGTGATGGTGGACATTACGAAGCATTTTATAAATTATTTACTCAGAATTTCGAAATTTTGCACACATATAAATTGAAGTATAAGTAAATTAATCACATTAAATGTTTTTTAAAACTAATTAACAAATTTTATAATTTATTTTTATAGAGTTTTTGTTAATTTCTAAAAAACTCTTTCTCCTAAAGTATACCCAGAAGAAACATAGTATACAATAATAATAATAATAATAATAATAATAATAATAATAAAACAATAAATAAATAAAACTCAATAATGTGCAAAACTAAAAGAAATATTAAGTTTTATTAATAAAAATACTTAATTTGAAACAATAAATTTTAGTTTTAAATTTTAATTTTCCATTTAGTTTTCCATTTAAGAGATTAAAAAAAAAGGTACTTTATTAAGATGTTCTGGCAAAGCTAAATATAAAAATATGAAAAAACTATTTAAAACTTTTGTTTCATAGTCTGCGATTCAGCAAAATTATTTCATCATGATTAATATTAACCAAAGCACTTTGTGCGATGTATAAAACCGCTAAAGAATTTAATATTGACTGGCATTAGCGTAATAGAATACTCTTTCAGAGCGTAAATAATTTTTACACGTTATAATATTAAAAACAAACTTTCACTTGATACATTTGTGATAGAAAAAGTTAAATATATTCGCAATAATATATCTATATTTTAAATTTTGGTTTTGGCAAATTAATTTAAACTAGCATATATCCCGTTATATGACGGGATCAGTAAAATTTTTAATTTTCCAGAATTGTAAAGTACGCTCTGAGGCAGTCAAAAAAATGGTTTGTTTTTCGGCTGAGAATTATTTGGTACAAGCTCAATAATTTGTTTATCTTCATACTCCTCTAAAATCTCCCGATACTGTGAATGCAGTTTAGAATCACGTTGAATCCCCTTTGTCAAACCGTGTCGTTATGTATAAAAACAAACACACAAACGAACAAACTCCTTAATTTTCAAAGATATATAACTTAAAGGCTAGATATTTATTAGTGTATAAAATACACTCATAGACTTTTATGGAAAGAATATGCTGTTAGTACCGGAGATAAAATTTTCATTGCAACAAAAAGTTATCAATGGTTAAATTTCAAATTGCCACATATGTACCTAATCTATTATTTAAGCCAAATATTAAAGAAAATTATTTACTTCATATCTAAGTTCAGTGATAAAAAGTATGAAAATAATTAAAATAAGAAATTATTAAATGAGATGGAATGACGCCATAATGCTAGGGAAAAATGTTACTCTTACCTATTTATTATGTGATAAATTTAATCGTCTGCTCTTAACCCCTTCCGTTAAAATGACGAGTCTAGCTCGTCATTAGTTTTTCATTCCATACCGCACAATGACGAGCTACACTCGTCATGCGATTAAAGTTACTGTTAAATATGATAATTAATTTAGTTTAAAATTTCTAGTGTACTGAATTTGGCAACACTTTTATCACTTGTGAAAATCACAAGTCACTATTGCATAATGTTTACTTAGAATTTCTTGGTACAAGTCATTGCCAAATTAATGAGTCAGAATAAAAGAAAACCTACTAAGAAATGCCATGTGTGTTACAAGAATCAAATTAAAAGTGAGACTACTTGGCAGTGTAAACAATTAAGAATTCCTTTGCACTTTGTTTTGAAAAGTACCACTAGCTTGAAGACTATTATCTGTCTACCTTATTAATGTTTTGCTTTGATATTTTCTTAATTTTACTGTTTCTGATATTATTTAACACTACGTAAAAAGTGGATTTTAATTAAGAATGCAAGAATTGTAAAATGAAACAAGTTTTTTAAATAAAAATTAAATGGTTATTTCATGCACAGTTTTTCATTATTAAATCATACCGGAAGGGGTTAACAGGAGAAAATAGGACTTGAAATAATGGCAATAAACACTCGAAAAGGGGGGAAGGGATTTCGAACTTTTTAAAGACTCGATTTGAATTTTGCTAACCCTAACTCCTCAAGAATCCAATATGGATGCCCCTATCCATTCTAGGTTCAACCGCTTCATAAATTCTAGGACAGACCGACAGATAACTTAGGCTATTTTTATATAGGGGATTGCAACGATTCCTCGCTCAATTTTTCCGTATCACTGTTATCACTATTAAAAAGCAATATATTTTTGTTTATTCGTTTATTGTATTCAGTTGTCCAATAGAAAATTGATTTACCTTATTTACAAAATTATTCAAAATAACAGTTTCACAGGACTCATCAAGACATCTGACATCAAGACATCAAGACATCAAGACTCATCAAGACTTAGCTAGGATAGCTGTTTCACTAAATATTAAAAATTAAAAGTAAATATTGGATACATTAAATATTAGAAAAATTATTAATTGAATTTTCATAGTCTATGTACTCTCATCTGCCTATGTGATGATCCAGCTCTGTTCCTAAATATGTTTCAGGAATACACATATTACATTTTGAATACAGTAATAGGTATACATTAAATTTTTAACTCACTGGCGAAAAACTGTGTCATTAGGATGCATGAAACATTGAAAATGCTAAGTTTGTTTTGTGGTTCGTTTTCAACATTAATTATAAAAAATGCAGTCCCTCTGCAATATGTGTAATTTCTTTCAAATGAACAACAATCATATTATTTAGCTAATCATTTCAACATTTTGTTTATACAAATCAAATTTTAAATACATTATTACGAATAAATTAGGATTTAAAACTTATTTCGAAACTTTAAAAAAAAGTGATTACAATAAAGAAAGAAAAATAAAGAAAAATAAGAAGAAAATAAAGAAAAATAAAGAAGAAAGAAAGTACAATTAGGAAATACTATTTCTTTCGTAGTAAAACTGAGAGAAAATGAAAGAACATTTCCTTAGGTTGTATAAATATAGAAAATTCTAGATTTTTTTCGATTTATTTTCAGTATAAATTGGAAACCAATGTTATTACTCGGCAATATGAAGAACTTCTTTCGCAAGAGTAATCATATTACACTCATGTCCATAAATTAAGGATAATGAAGTGCAGGCAATGAAAGAGACAAAAGCAAAACAAATTTGACTTATTTGTAAAGTCTACTTATTAAACAAATGGTAAAGAGCAAAAAAGATGCTATATGTTTGACATAATTAATAAAAATTGCGATTTTTACTCCCTGGAGCAAATTTCAAAAAATAACCTATTTACAGAAAATAGTATAACATGGTTAGTATGATGGTTAATACGGAGTATGTCTCCCGAACGATGCAATACAAGCGTTACAACGCCTACGCATGCTGAGTATCAGATTATCAATCTGATCTTGGGGGAAATTACACCACTCATCAAGCAATGCCCTCCGAAGTTCCGATAGACAGTTGGGAGGGGGTTGACGGGCTGCAATTCGTCGGCCAAGCATGTCCCACACATGCTCTATTGGATTCAAGTCCGGTGAGTATGCTGGCCAATCCATACGGGTGATATCCTTCGATTGAAGGCATTCGTCTACAATGTTTGCACGGTGAGGTCGGGCGTTGTCATCCAAATACAGAAATTCAGGACCCATGGCGCCCCGAAACAAACGTACATGTTGTTCCAGAATGACATCCCGATAGATGTGGCTTGTCATCGTTACACTCTGAACATGCAGGTCAGTTCTGGAACCAAGAATAATTCCTCCCCAAACGAGTCATCCTGCACCACCGTAACGGTGTCGTTCAATGGTGTTCTCTTGGTGGTAACGGGTACCTGGCGCTTTTCATATGAAAGTCCGGCGAGAATCAGAATGTAAACTGAACCTGGACTCGTCGGAAAACATCACACAAGACCACTGTTGCGGTGTCCACAATGCATGCTCTCTAGCCCAGCATAATCGCAGGCGACAGTGAGTTGCGGTAAGGGGAACACATCTGACAGGCCTACGAGCATATAGACCAATGTTCTCTAAGCGTCTGTGCACGGTCTGCCTTGAAACTGTCGTAACGGTAGCTAAAGAGAGCTGACGAGACAGGTCTGATGTTGTGCTCCGTCTGTTTCTTTTGGCAGTAACTGCCAAATACCGGTCATCATTCGACGTAGTAACTCGGGGGCGACCTGTGCTATAACATCTACTCACATTACCATCATGTTTGAATCTTTGCCAAAGCCTGGAGATGACAGTCTGGGCGATTCCAAGTACATCGGATACTTCCAGCTGGGTACGTCCACATTCCAGTCGTCCGATAATTCTACCACGTAAAAAGTCATCCAAATGCTTCCTTTGTGCCATAACTATGCGGTTATTGCACTGAAAGGCTTTTAAAGCGCTTGTGAACAATTTTACTTCTTTGCTATCATTCCTTATATACCCCTTTCATACACTCTCGTCATTGTGACGTACTATCCGCGCCATCTGGTGGTTTCCTGCAATTTGCATATTCTTCTTCAAGATGTGTGATAATTCTACAGGTGAAATTTTTATTTTAGAGCTCAATTTCTGTGTGATTCTGAATTATCCTTAATTTATGGACATGAGTGTACTTAGTTGATTGCTGCAACTTTTTGTAGATAACAAACTTTGAACGCATTATTACGATAACGTATTTCCTTTATAACATATTATTATCTCATTTATAACATATAGGATAACATATTTCATTAAAACATATTTTAGAGAATAAAATATGGGTTAAATGTGAAAAATAAAGTTAGACATATTGTTGCCTTTAATTACCCCCCCCCATAAAAATGGGAGGAGATTAAGGCTGACAGATGTCCTCGATTTTGGGCCCACGTCCTCAAAATCTTAAAAATCATTTGAAATCATGAAATCAAATATACAAATGCATCACCAACAAGTCCTCCAATTTTTTGTCATGTAATTGTTTTTTAACTATGCTTTTGGTCCTAATGAATTATCCTTACAATAATCAAGGTATACAGGGTAAGTTCCCCACTTCAGAGTACTCTAGATTACGTTCTATTGGTCCAAATGAGATACAATTGGAGCTACGGATAATTCAAATGATACGCTTAACATTTATCACATAAACAATTTTAATACAAAAATCCACCTATAGGTGGCGCTATGATCCATATAAGCACATTTAATATGCTTCATAAATGCTAAATAATATCAAAAAGTAGCATTAAAAGTGCTCAATATGTCCCTCTTCATGTTCAACAATAAGCTGTAATAGCAGAATCATATTTTCTACAGCTGACCGGAATGAATCTGGCGGTATTTTACGAATATGGGGCCGAATGCTGTCCTGCACAGATGACGGCATTTGACGGTAGATCTTGTTCTTCAGGAAACCTCCCAACCAAAAGTCGCAAGGGGTGATATCTGGCGAACGATCATCTTGCTTAAGGCACTTGCAAACATTGGACCTCTTCGTAGCCGCTTCATACCACGGAATTCTTTAAGGTATCCGTCTACATTCGGAGAACTTTTTTCTTTAAATGTAAAAACTAGTTCATATTTTTACATTTTTACATTTATTTTTTATATTATCATAGAGAATTGCACTTAAATTTATTCCTGGAGAAGTTTTTATAAAATTTCTAATAAATGAAGAAAATTTAGGAAAAAAAACCGGGTTTTTTCAAAAGGTTTAATTTTTTAATAAATTAAATTATTTCAAAATAAGCAACACATTTCTTATACACTGGACTAGTGAATCACTTAAAATCTTTGCTCAATTTACATTTGGTAAAAAATTTTGGTCCTTTAAAATCACACACTTTGAATTTTTAACGAATTTTCATTATCTTTATATCTAACTATGAGTGTAACATCATTCAAAATTATCCCAATTTAAAGCTTTTAGGTCATTCATTAGTAAATACTATCAAAAGCATTCACAATAATTTTCAGCAAAATATTTTAAGAACTTGAGAAATCACATTTCAAGTTTCAACATTTTATTAATAATACCGTTCTGAGAAAACGCATTTGAAGTTTATGAAAGCAACTTTAACTATTAAAAAATTAAAATACATGTTTAAAATTCCCCACACTTTCTTGCTTCAAAACTTTCCAGTTGCCAAGTTGCTAATTATTAAAATTACTAGAAAAATGTTTAAACTAATCTTCATGCAAATTTAAAAAGTTTTGTCCAAAAAAAAATGCTCTTTAAAAGGCTTTAAATTCACAACTTCCGGTTCCGAAGTCGCTACTTCCGGTTTGTTTTGAAAGCTGTCAGTGATGTTTAAACACCTGTAACTTTCCTTTAAAATGCCGTAGAGACTAAACAAAACAGATTTAGAAGCCTGAAAGTTGAAATTTTACAATAAAGAATTTTTTAAAAAATTAGGATTTTTGGCAAAAAATGACATTTTTAACGTAGACGGATACCTTAAGAGCTGCAACGGAGCTCGGCTGGCTCTGGTAAAGCAGTTTTACCAGTAGCGCTTTTCTTGCAACTAAGGCATAATGTGTAGACAAGAAACTAATGCTCGACTTCACTAAATGAAACTAAATAAATACCATATATGATATAGCGCCACCTATAGGCGGATTTTTGTACTAAAATTTTTTAAGTAATAAATGTCTAGCGCATCATTTAATTATACGTAATTCCAATTGTATCTCATCTGGACCCAAAGATCGTCTTCTAGAATCCACAGAAGTGGAGAACTTATTTCTTGCTAATTCTGTACATTCTTCTGAAAAATACAAAAACCATGAAAATTCAATAAATAATTTTTCTGTTTCATGCGTTCAAATATTCAATTTTAATTTTTAATAGTTAGTGAAACAGCTATTCTATCTGAGAGTAACTAAAATTAATTTACTGGTCCAAAAGAAATCTGTTAAAACTGTACGAATTCAAGACGTGATAAATTGAAAGGTACTTTTCTGTAAATGTATCGGCAATCATTAATATTGGTACAAAATATTATAAAAAAAATGGAATGATAATTTCTAATAATATTGATCAAGCATCCTTTACATGTATTTATAAACAATCTAACCATATCTGATACACAGTTAATACTAACAACTTATTAACAGAAAAGCACTAATTGCTAACGCTTATCTATATTTATACATATATGTAAATTTTTCAAATAACTTTCATAGTTTGCTTTGGTTTGGAGTGCTACGGTCTACTTTTTGCAACACAAGGGCTAATAAGACCGGAACTTACAGCTTAAAGCCGATTCCGAACGGCTACGAACATCCATGCCACAGTGGGATTCGAACCCACGAACTCCGGTACCGAAGGTCAGCACCCTAACTAATCGGCCATCTTTCGGCAATTTTCCCAGTATAACCTTCTCCAGAAATCTTTCTTGGTGTTTATGAAAATAATGATATCTGTAGTAAACATTGGTAATATTAGCTATAATATTAGCTATCCATATACATATGCGAGAAGTTTGTAAAAGTGTTCAGGGTTAAGTAGGTCTTAAAATTTAGTAATTTGTTGTCTGAAATAAGTTTTTATTTGTCCTGGAGTGCTCTTTTAAATTCGAGGACACTGGGTTGATTTGTCCTGAAATTCGATTTCAAAAACTAGTCGCCTTAGGAGAGATGAAATACCATTTCATTGTGTTGTGCGAAACATAGAAAATAGTAAATTCTTTTACTGCTGAAAGCCAATTCCGAATGGCTACGAACATTCATGCCAGAAGTGGGATTCGAACCCTTGAACTCTGGATACTGCAGATCAGTGCCCTACCAATTCACCCCACCGTTTGGAAATCACTGTGTTTGTATCACCATGTTGAAGATCTGCATCATATCCCAAAATTGATGTAATTTACACAGTAATATTTGAAAAATGGTTTTGCTGATTGTTGCTATTCTGCAACACTGCAAAAAACACAATTTACTCGTAGAATCCACGATAAATAGTGATTCTAAATTCAATTTTCGCTTCAGAGTTTCATTTGTCTTCTGATCACAGGAAAAGGATTATTGCTGAAACAAAATTTGGATTTGTTAATTAAAAAAAAAAATTAATAAAGTGAAGATACCAAAAATCGATTTAGCACAAAAATACTTTTAGATTCTTCATGCAAATATGATGTCTGTGCAAAATAATTTACAATATAAGAAATACACACTTTTTTTTTACTAGGGAAAAAAAATTTTTTTTGCCCAAGAATTTTTATTGTTGTGCTTTAAAATTATTTTTTTTTTCAAGTTTAACATAACATATTCTAACATTATGAGAAATATTTTTTAATTTTGGGTTGTTGAAATACTAAGAGTTAAAATCAACTTGCGACTCTTTAGTTGGGTTTGCAGCACTACAGTCTACTATTTTGCTACACAAGGATTAACGAGACTAGAACCTGCTGCTTAAAGCCAATTTCAAAAGCCATTAAACTCCTATGCCAACAGCGAGATTCAAACCCAAACCCTGGAACTGAAGAGCAGTGCCCTACCTATTCTTCCACTGCTCGGCTCCCAGCTGCTGGGAAACACTACCTTAAAATAACTGAAAAAAATTAGCATGTGTGATAAATATAACAGATTTCAAAACTTGGCTAATATTTATTATTTTTCAAATTGCCTTTCTAATTAAGGTTAATAAGTTCTGTAATGATTGATAAACTACTTATCAGCAATTTCAAATCATTTATTGATCAATTTTTAATAACATTTTGCATATTTAAAAGTCTTTTTTTATTCTTCTATATATCAATACATTATTCTAGCCTATTGATGTAAGCATAATTTAAAGAAGCAAAATAATTTGTAGTAACTATAGTGATAAAGAGACTTGATAATGAAATAACCATAAAGAAATTTTCTGTTGTAAAAAGGGTAACAAAAAATAAAACTATAAACTTTTAATACTGTTATCTCTCTCTTTTAAGTACTAAATATAAGCAGTTGTACAGATTAAAAATAATTTTATAAAAATTGGAAAATAAAATTTTATTAGGGTTAATTACACATCCACAAAACTGACATCGTAATGTTCCTTTACAGTTATATTAGTTAAAGCAAAATATTTCCATGAAAATTATGTCAATATGACCATAAAATTTTCTTTATGATATCGATTTTCACCCTGATCAAATCTAGTTGGGGGTAAACAGGTAACAGGTCTAGTTTGGTTTAACAAGTAAAATTATATGAACAGAAGGGCTGACAAAAAGCACTGCTCTTGTTAAAAGGTCTCAGATATTTAAAATACATTATAGTGTAAAGGTGTTCTGATTTTGACTCCAAATAACTAAATGTAATATTATTATAACTGACAAAATTTTTAGCCAAATATTCAGAACATTTTCACAATTGTTAGTCTCCCCAAACAATTATTTTTGGTTTTAAAGTAAAAAATATATACGTTTAATAGAACATTTTTCTAATTTTTTTTCCTGGGTCATATCAAAAAGTTATCTGTTCTAGTTTTAGTTAACATACAAACTTTAATTATACATTAAGATGATAAAACATCTACAGAATGAATTAACTATAGTATAAATGCAATATCTACAATTATTAAAGAAATCAATCGACTGAAAGGATATAAATATATAACTTTTAATTTAATTCCAATTTTAAAAAATAGTGAAAATATTAGAATATTATCCAGATTCTTTAGATAACTAGGATGTACTCAAATATAAAAAATTACAAAGGGATCTATCCCTTAGGTTTTTTAAAAATCTTACAGACACTGGTGAAAATTACAGATTTGAGGAAAAAATAAAACAAAAGCAACCAACATATGTAATAAATACAATAAATGCTATAACTCATGCTCTATAAGATTTCATGCATTTTTAAATATGTTAATAATCAACTGCAGAAATTTTTGTTTAAAATTTAAACCCCTTGACACCTTAATATTTCTTCTTTGGCCATTTAGGTATGAACACAAATCCTTAAATAACTAAAATATCTTTCAATTTAAAATAGTTAAATGAGGCCATTTGCAACTGCTAGGAGTATTTGGGCAATTTTATTTTTGAGATTTGAAATAAAGAGAGCAATTTGTAAAAGGCTCAAAGAACTATAATACAGTTGTTTCTGATTTCCCTTTAACAATAAAAAGATTTTTAGTACTGTGTTTGTAGATGATTTTATGCTTTAAAAATCCTTATTGAATTGTAAACAAGTATCTTACTTAATCTCTTATACAATAGTCTCATTTTAATATTACTGAAAACTTTTAAGTAATTGCTTTAATTAAAACATGACTATGATATTCTTTTTAAAGAAATGATCTTGAGAGATACATATACCTGCAGCTTGTGACAAACATGTTTCTAGCATAAGTAGTTTTGGAACAAGTACAAGTCTTCAAATATATATATATACATATATACATATATATATATATATGTATATATATGTATGTATATATATATATATATATATAAATATCGGCATATATATATATATATATATATATATATATATATATATATATATATATATATATATATACCATATATACAAATATATATATATAATATATAAATATATATATATATATATATATATAGCTTATATATATATATATATATATACATATATTAAATAGAAAGACATGAAAAAATTCAAATCCTCAGAAAAGAGATACTGGATATTATTTCATTACCATCAGAAACAGTGACAAAATAAAAAACCTTATACTAAGATAGGGGGGAGGAGGTTAGCTTAAGTAGTTTTTTGAACAATGGCAAAAATTGAGTTACAATAGAAAAATACTGTTATTTTCTATTTATTTTTAATTATATTCTTTTCTTAAAGCCAGAAATACTTATAGAAACACATAGACAATAACAGTTTTTAAGTTGTTTCAAATTTTTATTTGCAAACGAAAATAAATATAAAAATATTTCACATAATTTATTTCTATTTTCCACTTATTCAACCAATAAAATAAAAGTGAGATTCTTACAGCTGATACAGTACAAATAATAATTTTATAAACATATATTATTGACAATGAAGAGATATTTTTATTGAGTTTACACACACACAAACACAAATAATAAATAAAAGATGACTTATCTCATCAATTCTTGATATTTTTTAGCAGTAAAATTATAGTATAAATCTGTCATAGTATAAAAATATTTACAAGGATTCAGAGTAGTATGACATTCATTCTTAATTTCATGACAAGTAGAATATTTAATAAAATATTCAGAACTTAAAAATATATACAAATTTACAAATGATTATATAAAATTGTTACAAGACTTAAAATACTTTGCAAACTTGCAATTTCATAAAATATATGGTTAATAATTCTGACTTGCGCACTTGATAGCTCTTCTTTTAACAAAAAGTTACATTTACTTTTGGTGACTTTAAATGCTTTTCTCTTTTCACTAATCATTTAGAGAGACAGAATTATCACCTAGTAAAACTTGCATATCAATGATAAATTAAGGTAATATATGGATATATATAATATTATTTATAGCAAACTATTTACATATTTATAAATTATACACATAAACAACTTTTAGCTATAAAATAACCACAGAAGTTGTTTAAAACTTGACATATGTATCAAACAACTTTGTGATCAGTGATCTTGTTACTAGCCTCCAATGTGTATTTACCTTCTATCTCTAACCATCATATTGTTTTGATTTTATTTGTAATTACCTAATAAAGTACATACACAAACTTCCAGCAGTTTCTAGTAGCTAACAGTCAAAATATCAATAATTACATGTTTTAAAACTAACGAGTCATATCATAGTAATCATATATAAAATTTTAGTGCATACGTGCTTTTAATTTACAGTCTGTATATTTTGGCCACAATTTTAATCTGTTAAGGACTGTTACAATGAATTTAATTTTTAGAAAAGTGCTAATGAGAAAAGTTTCTATACAGAAATCCACAATAAAATTTTTAATTTTAATGATGTTTAAAACCTTTTGACTGATTAATAAAATGTTAAACTACAAAACTTCTTTCTAACTTATTAAACTAACAAGAAACCTTAATTCAAATAGACCATACACTAAATGGTATTTTTCTTAAAGAATCTATTTTTATGAAAATCTATATTTATTTGAATTATTAACATATTATAGTAAATTTCACCATGAAATACAACCCATAGTTATGATGGGACTAAGATTTTAATACTATATATAATTTTGAGTGTTGCAAAAATCACAGGTTATAAAATGCTATTCAGGATAAAAATTCTTGTAAAGGAAAGGGTACAACTGCTGTTCATAATTTGGAGGAACAAAGTATTAATAAATCATTCTGTTCATACCAACTGACAAACAAAATTATCACCAATAAGGTTTTATTTTTTAATAAAACATCCAATAAATTAAAATACTGAAAAAATAAAGTCTTTAAGCAAAAAGTTATTATGAAGCACCTACTTTTAAAGCAGACAGAACAGTATAACAACAGAAAATCAGCATAGTTACAAGCATTCAAGTATAATGGACGGCTAGTTAAAAAATATAAATTTTACTTTAGCAAATATATAAATTTTAACATTTATTACAAATTGGGACTAGAAATAGCAGTCACATCACATTCTCAAAGTCCTTCAGCCAATGAAATCAGTAACAAACTTATGTTCAAGTATGCACAACATATATAAAATTAATAAATATTCTTTTTTTACTGGAAAAACTACTGGAGACTAGTACTAAAATAAAAGTACTCAAATCTCTATCACATTTGTAATTAATATTTTTCATGGCTATCTCTCTCCCTAACCCTCTATTTTTCAGATTAAAATTAAATGGCAATACTTTTTGTCAGCAAGATAAACGTCTCTTTAATAATTGATGTCTTTTAATCTGAGGATCATCCTGAAGTGCTTTTAGTGAAAAATTATAATGCTCTGTGTGATTTATGAGTAATTTATCATTATTTCCAGTCACAAAAATTTTCACTGGAGACTTTTTTGTAATACTTTTCAACTCATTTTCTGCCTTAGGTAAACTTCTCTTCTCTTTTGGTTCCAGAGGAATATCTTCAACTCTGCTCCCTCTAAGAGGTGCAGTGGGCTCTATTGAACCCATGAAGATTGGAAAATTAAGTTTATATCTATTATAAATTAAAAGTAATAATAGTAAAAAAATAGAAATGAGAATCAATATAAAAAATACATAAAATACTTGGAGGAAACCTAAATCTCTGAACACATCTTTCACAAATAAATTTAATGCACGAGCCATAGGTTGAAAGATTTGAAAAAAACCAGATGATACAAAATCTGAAACAACAATAGATATAGAAAGCTCTGACACAGGATCGATCATAAGTGCTTCAAAATACTTTTTACAGTGATCATCATAAAAACTATAACGAAAAAACTCTTTAACATGTGCAAATATACCAGATTCTTTATTTAAAATACTCTCACAATATTCTGAAGAACTAGCTGAGAGAATAGCATGTTTTTCAGCAACTTTTTCTGCATACATTTTGTAACCATGCCATAAGATACAAATAATCAAAATAAGTGATATTCTGAAATATGGATGATGCATAAAAGCAAAAATCAAAATGACAAAAAGTAAAATGCTGACAAAAATATAAATATGAACAGAAGAAATTGAAGCATAAAAACTATTTATATTATAATCATAGGAAATTGTAGCTTTTGAAATCAAATCAGAAATAAGTTCATCCACATTTTTAATTTCACATTTTTCTGATGTCGATAACTTTTGGAGTTCATTTAAAGTATCAGGGGAAAATGAAAAAACAATGTTAACATGTTCAGTATATGGATGGCCAATTAATTTATTTAATAATTTTTTTAACCAGCGATGAAAATACAGTTTTTCCTGAATTCCAACAGGTTTTACATCTGCTATATATTTACTTACTTCATTTGGATTACCCAAAAGATATCTGCTATCTTCTATATCAGACAAAAATTTAAAGCTTTCTTCTGGATCAATTTTTTCAAAACTGAAATCATAAGTTTGTCTCCAGTATTCCTTCCCTTTATCTAATGATGACATGTAAGATTTAACATAATTTTGTCTAATATGAAGTTCTTTGAGAACAGTACTTGATGTTTCTGTCAATTCAAGATTATCATTTTTCTCAACTTTTACAGACGTAGCATCTTCTGCTTTGAACATAGGATAATCTACTTCATGATTTTTATCACCAGAAATTTCATTCATGGGAAGCACATCAGACCTATTTTGTTCTATGACTTTCAGATCTGTTAGTTCTTTAATAACATGAAGAAAATTATCTTTCATATTGCCGACTGAGCATTGATAAATGTTATTGTGGTTCAAATGTTGTTCTGGTAAAACAGAATGCTTACTTGTTTTTTCATTTTGCTCTATATTGAAAACAAGAGTTTCACTTTTGGATTCTTTAATGTTTTCTTGTAACATAAAATCTCTATTTTGTTTGTTACTGTATGAAGTTGAATGACCACTTTCAGATTTATATTTTTTCATTTCTGTTAGTGACTGTACTGATGAAACTGTAAGTTTATTAATGGAAACATATTCCTCAGAATGTCTTTTTATATCATTATTATGATCTATAGATTTTGCTCCCACAGATTTACTTATTGAATCCAAAGAGGAAATCTCATTCTGAATTTGCTCTTTCATAAAGTCATTACTACTTGACGCCTCTTTTTCTCCGGGAATAGTTTCATGAGCACCGAAATTCATGTGATATGTCTCAATCCAATCTTTTTGCTCTTCTGCAATCTGTAATAAATGGGGTTGAATAACTTTGTGCCTGCGAATGATTTCTTCGGCTTTAATACGGGAATCAACGGAAATTTCATCAGCATCCCGTCTAATATATTGGCCGAATAATGAAGGTAAACTTCCGCAAAGAAGAAGAAATTGAATAAATACTATATCATAATGCCTCTGAAATAAAATCATTGTTAACCAGCGGCTATCAAATATTAATGAAAGCATGCTATACTGGTAAATCTGTAAACAAACACGTTAAAGGGATGTTGCCATCAGTGAAATGTTACAAAATATACATAAAGTTCAATATAAATATAAATTGACTGAAAAAATATGTATTAAGGATTTATTAATAATATTAACGTCAAAACACCTTAGAAAAATAAAATCTAGACAATTTTTTTTTATCTTCAATCATTTTTGAAAATTTCGAAATTAATCGATTTAAAAGGCAGTTGTTGTCGATTAATGAAATCGGAAATGTTTACAAATTGTAGACGGGCGTTGAACTACTTCGTTAAATAACGCAATTTATGTTGTTTTAAAAATTTTATTATTATCTTACAAATTTAATTATATAACGTGGATAATAATTGTTTTTTTTTACAATGAGATGCACATAGTGTAAATAAGTCCTCATTCAGATTACTTAGAATGAATAAACAAAATATGATTTGCTAAGATTTAATATATTTTCAGCGTCTTCCGAGTTAGTGGTACCTGTAATTTTTTTTTTTGTTGTTGTTTTTATAATGTATTAATTTCTTGTTTTAAGTCTTTGATCAATGTATTTTGGTTTTAAATCATGCGTTGTGGGGAAAATGGATTTGAATATTCTCCGCACGCATTCCATTACTCACCCCATTCATCATCTACAGGTTTGTGTACGTTCTTTCCTTAAATGATCATATTGATTTTGTATTAATGGCATTACGTTGCCTTTCATGTTTCGTGCATGAAGTTCGCATGCATAAAATTTTTGCTTTTTTTGTAACATTTATTTTTACTACTAAAAAAAAAAAAACTGTTAAAAGGAAATCTTTATCAGTTCCATGTTTTTATTTATTAGACTAATATTTCATGTTTCACTAAAGAAATGTTAGGCTTTGTTTATCAGTTTTAGAAATTTAATACACGATCTTCTAATAAAATACAATATTTCTTCTAATAAAATACAATTGTGCAGTATTAACAGGCTTGCAATTCTGTCACTTTTCTCACCTTTATTCACTTTTTTTACAATTGATCACTTTTAGTCTTTTTTTTAAGTAAACAGTCACTATTAGTCACTTTTTTCATGGTTTATCAAAGCAAAAGTCTGTTGTTGAAAAAAGAAAATCTGAATTAATAACAAAATAATTTAATAAAAGACCAAAAATGGGATGCTCTAATCTTATTTTTATTATTAAAATGTAACTAGTCATATAGTTTCCAGAATTTAGTGATTTTAAAAAGTCGTAAAGAATTTCCTGAAATGTACATTTGTACTGAAATGTACATTTAATACATTAAAGTAACTTACATCAAAGCACACATTTCTCTTTTTCTTTTTCTTCACAATTTTTGTTTAGATACTCTAATCTAGCTATGTACATATTTCAAAACATCATTAATATATGCAGAAAATTGTGATTATAAAATTAATGTATTGTATGTCTTCAAATCTAATTTATAGATTCTCTTGAATAAAAAGCAATGTTGAGTTGTGTTAAAATTTGTTTAACACAAAAACCTTTTTTTTTTGTGTGTGTGTGTGTATTTGATGCTAAAATCATGTCTTGAATGGATAATTCGATTTAGAGTTAAAATAAATAGAAAAATCTTAATTTTAGTATCTGTAATCAAGAGGAGAAAAAAAATTGCATTTTATATTCAATGTTTAGTCACTTTTTAGTCACTTATTCTGTATTATTTGTCACTTTTCTCACCTTTTTGAAAGTACCTCAGCAGTTGCAAGACTGTATTAAGTTTTATTTATACCAGTGGCGTGGAGTTTTTATTTTCCTTTGAGATTAATATGTTAAAATGTACATCATTCCTTATATTTTAACTTTCTTTGTTTTGTATTTGAATTCTTATATTTATTGACATTTTTACTTAGGTCCTTTACAAATAAATGATGATAGAATACCGGAATGGGAATTACCTAGGTCTTATCCTGTAGGCTATCGAACTGTTCATCCTGAGTACATTCCAAGACATGCATTACCATCTCAACCTTCTCAAACATGCTACTTACAAAATACACCCAATGAATGGCATAGAGAAACTCCTACACCAAGACCACAGAAGCCAGTTAAAAGTGAGTTTTAAATATATCAGTTTTCAATGTTATTAATTTCCCAAACGTCACATCTTATTTACTGTATACATGTCATATTTTAGTGATTTATATATTACACATTTTTCTGTTGCAAAATTACTTAGACGAGTTTTACTTTAGTTTAATTTTTATTTAGAATTATGTGATCAATATTATTATTATGTTAGTATTTAGTGTTTTTTTTCAGTTTAAATATCCCATTATTAAATTTCCCTATAAAAATATTTATTTGCTTTTATTTTTTTAGCTGTATTGCAAGACTTCATTTTCATAATAGAAAAATTTATTTATTTAGTTGTAAGTAACAGTAAACAAATAAAATATTTAGAATAAAATTGTATACCCATATATTATTGTTATAATGTTCACGTGGCTGACAACATAAAATCATAACACAAATATACCTGTAACTGTAACCCAGGTTCTGTCTTAATAGGCCATAAAGGATGACTTAATGTTTTGTATTAAAGCAAAACAATTTTTATTAACTATTATTTACAAATCAATATTTACGTTTATTATTCATTGGTAACAATATTTTTAATATAGTCACGTATGGTAGATATCCATAAACAAAAAGATTAGATTTTTTTCTGTAATAAATGTAGTGTTGACTTTAGTCTAGAAGGATGTGAATTAATGACTTACTCAGGTAATGCTTGTTGAAGTTCAAGCATGTACATAATGTGTGAAGGGTCTCAAAGAATTTACTGCAAATAGGTTGCATATCTAACAATACTAAAATGGGCATCTTAATGGGAATTCCTGTAGAACTGAGGCACATGTCCAAAGAACATGAAGTCAAGAGTCAGACACTGAACTTCTCTGGATCCCTGTTTTTCAGTCAGAACAATTCTTTCTTTTTCAATCAGTTGGCCTCCAACACCACTCTCCTTCTCTTTTAAATCTCTCTCTTTTCTCACTTTCTTTTCACCTAATGATTTCTTTGGCCAATTTTAATTTGCCAATAGTAATAGTTTTGAGGTGTAACCTTTTTTCAATTTGCTTACTCTGAGTATTCTGAATCCTCCAAATATATTCCAGTATCATATATTAATTTCTTATGAGAATTTCTTGAAGTTTCCGGTAGCCAAAGGTCCTGACCTTTTGGCCGAATATGACTCTCTTACACTCCATCTTAATGTGCAACTTATCAACTTCCCAGTTAGGGTTTATTAAACTGGTGTCATGCAGTGTTTGTCAGTTCAACTTATCCTTCTGTCTTCTCAATTTTCACAAGAAGTCACCACCTGCTAAAGACACATTTTTATGCTTATTGCATTTAATTTATTTATTATTTAATTTATCTTTTTACTGCCCTGATTAATTTACTGTAATTATATTAAAAATTTAAATGTCTCATTGTTTATAACCTTCATTTTATGCTTTTAGAGGAAGATATATGTGTTATGTTAATGAACAAAGTAGTTCTTTGTGTTGAATCTGAAAATCCCCCACAAGCTACTGTGCAAGAACTTATGGAACTCATATTACAAGATGACCAAGATCTTTCTTTACCAGCAAGTGCTAGAGATGTGTTTTCCTTATGGCTTGTTTCACCCATGCTTGGCAAGTAAAAAAAATAAGTTAAATTTTGTAGTAAATATCTTTTATAAATTTTTTTCTGAAATCTTTTTTATATCTACAGAGCTTCAACTAACTGGCTTTCAAAGACCTTATCATACAAGGCAGCAGTGGATGACCCTTCTCTTAAAATATACCTCTGCTACTACTAAGCATTTAGACAAAGGTATAGGACCATGCTTGTCAAAGCAGTTTTTTCATCTTATTTTAAAAGAATTATTCATAATTATATGCTTTTATATATATATATATATATATATATGACTCCTTGGCACAAGGAATTGCGAAGGATATGTTCTGGTTAAATGGTCAATTTATGACCTATATGCTTATGTGTAGTAAAATATTTTTAACTAGCTATCTTAAACACTTAGCATTGCTCAGACTTTTTCATGTTTTCTATTATTCATCAAATGCTGCAAAGGGTAAAAGAAAGGAAATGAAAAGAAAAAACTAATTTTTTTGACATGCTTGAAAACTAATAATGCACATGTAATATATTTGCAATATACAATGACTTTCATGAGTACATATTACAAGGTTCGTACACTCTTTAAAAGCCCCTTAAATTAAAATAGCCCTTTAAAAAAAATTAAAAACGGGTCTTTAATATCCTTATTTTTTATTAGTCTTAAATTGAAATAAATTGCTAAAAGTGAATGCGTACCTTTGCTATGAAATTATTATACTACCCATCTCAAAATGAAGTTTCAAAGAAATATTTTTGATTCTCTTTTGTTAGGGCATTCTATTGCAGAGGATATTTTGAGCAAATTTTATGAAAAAGGTCAAATCATCAATTCTTCCCAATTTTTTCATTTATCAATAGATGGTCTATTTTCCAATTAGAGCCTTTTTGAAGCTTTCAAAATAAGTTATTTAGAAAAATAGTGCAATGTAAAGTCATTTGTAGCTCTAAACTGAAAATGTGCATAGTTATGTTTCCTATGTTCGAATTTATGAAATGGAATTGTATACAGAGTCTATGAGACATACAAAAGGTTCTTTCAAGTAAGACTTAAGTATTTATTTATATTTTAGAAAAATATTTAGAAACATATTTTCAGATTTAGAAATATAAATATCTTAGAGTTGGACTCAATTCTAAAGTCAGCCGAACTTGCAATAGCCCTTTGTGAAGGTGTTTAGAACTTTTTCATTAGTAAATTAATATATATATATATATATATATATATTTTCACATAGGGGCAATGGGGAAGCAGGAATATGAGGGTTATAACATCTCCATAAGGATTGCTATTACAGACATTATATATGTCAGAGTTGCTGTATCAATTTTAAAATATGAGATATATTAGATGAGAACTCCCCCCCCCTCATGAAAAATTTCTTGCTTTGCCCATGCTGGCACAGTGTCATACTTAGGATTATCATTTTTGCCAGCACAATGTTTATGATGCAGATTTTATAAATGCTAAAAAATTAGAAAAATTATTTAGATTTACTCCTGAAGTAATCAAAGACCATCTCAATGAAGAATTATATCTTCTCTGTGCAATTTTTTTTTTTAAGTTGAAACATATACTTTATGAGTCAAATTAAAATCTGAATTTTTCATAAGTAACCCTGTCTGGCTAAAGGTTTTTTTCTCATCTTTAAAAATTTTGAATTAAAGTGTTTTTATTTATTTATTTATTATTATTTTTTAAAGTACAGTATTTTGCCGAGTCTTGAATAAGATATGTTTCAAATTTAAATATAATGTCAATAGTATAGTAATTTTAAAAGTAATTTTATAAATTGGTATCTAGATTTTTTTTATGTTAAAGAATATTATTGAGTTTGTAACTTTTATTCTCTCCAGATGAGCCTGAACTGTATTTAAAAAGAAACGTCTTTTATGACAAACAAGATGAAATGAGGGTAAGTTCTTAATAGCATATGATTCTTAAACTTTATATTAAAAAAATTCACATATTCTGGTTTAATTTTTCTGTTGATTGTTACATTTTAATATATCCAGAACATTGATGGGTTTTCATCTGTAACCAGTATTTGAATCTTAACAATAATATACCATATTTCTAGTATGCTCATCTCCAAAATTATCTTTACATGTATAAATTCGTAC
Organism: Pardosa pseudoannulata; assembly: GCA_032207245.1. Taxonomy (NCBI): domain Eukaryota; kingdom Metazoa; phylum Arthropoda; class Arachnida; order Araneae; family Lycosidae; genus Pardosa; species Pardosa pseudoannulata. Next base: position 92,918,734 of record CM063503.1, on the reverse strand, counting down.
ATTTCTCAGATACTTTGAGCTTTAATTTTATGAATTTTTCTAGAAGATACACTACATTATGAATAGTTATGTTTATATGCAAAATAGTTATATTTGTGGTTTAATTACAGATTATATAAATTTTGATGTCTCACTCTTTTAATCTTACATTTTATAATCTTGAAAAAAAAAATGTTATTGTGCTTAAACATTAACTCTTCTTTGCATGATGATGGAAATTTACATTATGGCATTTAGTGAACAAAAAATTGACCTCAAAACAGCTGTGCTGTAAATTGGTTGTTGATGGCAACTTTTTTTTTTTTTATGACTTTTGCATAAGAAGGGACATAATTGTAAAAAAAAAAATCTAATGTCACAATTATTATAGCAGGTTTGAACTTGTCATTTCACTGTTTGATGTGGTTAGAAGAAATAAGGAATTTCTTGAATATTATTTTATAATTAATCTAAGAGTTTTTTTGCTAATAAAACTGATAATGTGTAACTGATTTGTTTTTTTGTGTTTCTATTATTTTCTGTTTTTCTTATCAAATACCCCACATAATCTTCCCAAAACTATGTGACATTTACATCAGCATGTAATTGTTTTACTTCTAATGTATAGGGAATTAATTTCTGTCTAATTAAGCATAATAATTGTTTTTTTAATTTTCATTAGGAATAAAAATGATGCAAGGATATTATTTTTTTTTATTTTGTACTATGCTTAACATGTAAATTTGCATGATGATAAATATTTCCAATCACTGCTTTTTAATTTATATTATATATTTGTACTAGGATTTTTAAACATTTTTCCTTTAACCTAGAGTATGAATTATGTTACCTTGATTTTTTTCACAAAAAAAAAGAAGAAAAATCATGCAAAGAAGGGTTAATACTCAAAACATATCTACTGAAAATTTATATATATACCATATATCTCTGAATATAAGCCTATCTGTGTATAAGCCAAGAGTGCAATTTTTCTTCAAAAAGTTACCCCAAATTCAAAACCCATATATAAGCTGAAATACTGTTCTGTAACATTCAAGTATGTTTCCAGTCAGCTAAAATGGGAGCAATATTTTCTGAATAAAATGCTAGATCAACATTTCTCAAAATTTTTTTGCCACAACATCCAATTTAAGTTTCACAGAGGTACAGGATCAGTTGTACCTCTCAACAAGTACAATGACATCTTTTAGCAGATGTAAACAGTTGCAAGGAAAAACAAATTTTAAGCTTTAAGTACCTTCATGCTGTTTTTATTAATTTCTTAATTTTATGCTAATTCTTGTAAATTACTGCCATAGCACCTAGTTTGAGAGTTATAGGGCTAGACATATACAACAAAGATAATTTTTTTTTATATTTTTTCGCATTCTTAAAATTCAAAAAAAATCCTTTACTTTTCCTCTTTATATATTTTCTTTCCATTATTTTATGCTTTTAAAACACAAAACAAAAAAAGTTCCATTTAATAATTTTGCCAATTTAGTGACTTGTTACCAATGGCAAAAGAGATTGCCAAGGACATATACTAAATCTATTCAATAGATCTGTGTATAATCCAATCCCCCCCCCTTCCATTTAGATTCAAGAGAAAAGCCCTAAAAATTCTCAGCTTATGCACAAAAATATATGGTATATGAACATCTTAAATATAATTATTATAAGCTTCTATGAATAAAAAAATAGAAAATTTAAGGAATTTTAAATATTTGTTATTATTAGTGACATGATGTCATTTTAAACATTATATGTCATTTATAAAAATTAAAAGTTTTGTGATAAGAATTTTACTTGTTATATGTAAGTGCTGTATTCTAAAATATAGTTTTAAAATAGGTATAACTAATCATTATGACTTCCATACATATACCTGTTGATGAAGTAAATTCCATAATAAAGCTTAAAAAATCATAAAATAGCCATCCAAATAGAAAAGGTTTTAAAAGATAGCAGATATTTGAAAATTTGAAAGATTTATATACAGGATTGTCATCTACCTTCACTAACTAAAAGAGGAAATCATTCCAAAAAAATAAAAAATTTTACAAACTGTTTTGAACTCTCTTAAAAAAAGGACACTGAGCATTAATGTATTTAAAAGTGTATCAATTTTAACATTTCATCTTGTTTAGTAGATAGTAAAATGTTTGAATTTTTAAAGAGAAATATTTTTGTTTTAAATTTTGAAATTTATTTAAAGGTCTGAAAAACTTTTTGTAGTAGGATATCACAAAATATGTGAAGTTTTAACAGTATGTTTTCAGAAATAACTTATAAAACCCATCTCTCTCAAAATCAGTATAAAATGTCATTGAAAGTGTTACACCAGGAGAAATTATCAAATTGAGTTATGTGTATACATTAATTGTACTATAAATTTTAATTATTTATTGTTTTCAAATCATTTTATTTAAAACATTTCTATTGAGTTAAGTCATATTTTTGATAGATTTGCCTGTATAAAATTTAGTAAAGTGTGCATAACTTTGATTTAGATACTCAAATTTCAGCCTGCCACTTTAAATCCATAGTAAACATTAATATTTACAGCCATTCTAAATAATCTTTACAGCTTTAAGTCTTGTTAAAATGGATTTCTTTAAATGCTGTTTTTTCTATCTCTGTGCACTGAAGATTTAATTTTTGTCTTTGTAATTGTTTTAATTTTCTTTATTTGTTGATTACCTAAACAAAACTTATTCCTCCAGATATGTGATATGAAAATTCTTGAACTTCTATATGAAGAAGCAAAGTATAATGTGCTGAAAGGACGCTATCCTTTTGAAATACAAGATTGTGATGTTTTAGCTGGAATTCAAGCTCGCCTTGAACTTGGCCCTTTTAATCCTCAAATTCATACAGCTGAATTTTTTAGGTAGTGTATTAAGTTAATTCTGCTTTGTTTGATAATAATTGTAGCATATGGTATCAATATTCTGTTCATTCTTTTAAAGAGCTGTACCTCATAATCCTATATTATTTTTTCTTAAATTGTTATACATAAAGTTAATTAAAATAGCTGTAAATTTTAATTGGCACTGGTATTAATTATTAAATGGTTGTTTTAAATCATGTATTTTATTATCACTATATACTATACATTTTTATACCATGATTTTTTTCTGTATGATTTCTGATAATCTCTCACATTTATATACCAGTATCTTTAGTTTTACCTATATTTGATGATACTTATGCATACAAACATTGCAACATTTATAAGTAGTGGGTAACTTTATCCTTTTAGTGCTGAATGACAATATGTTGCCTTTTGTAACAAGAATATATTGTTTCATATGCAATGGTGTCTTATAATTTGCATCTTAAAAGAACGCATCTCAAAATATATTTATAAAATGTTGTGAAAGGTTTAATTCCTTTGCAAAAAAAATTGAAAAATTATTTTTAGATTTAATTTTTTTGTTATATTCCATACTAGTTGGTACTGGGACTATGTGTGCATTGTAGTGAAAAGACACAGAATTCAACAGTGGTCATTTTTGTGAGGCAGTAGTAGCAAAATTTGGGTAGATGCTAGAAACAAATATTTTTATTTTTTATGGAGAATCTTGCATCAACTCAAAGAGAGTAAAATATTTAGTATTTCCTTGGCCTTTATAAAGATTGTGTTTATCTCTTGGCAGCCAGTGTTAATAAAAGTCACCTTTATTGTTGCTGTTTTACAGTTTTAGCAATTGATCCTGTTTTTATACTGCTACAATTAGCAGTAGAAAGTTTTTTTTAGGAACTATTTCTCCCCTCCTTAGCAACCAATTATTCTAACTGGTTCCAATTTATCTAACTGGTCTTGCATTTTTCTCAATAATATAGCTATTTGGTACTAAAAAATTAAAAAAGACCAGGTTTTTGAGGATAACATTTAAGCAGATGTTTTATGGCTAGAATGTTTAGGAGAAAATGGAGTTGTAAATATTATATTGATCTTTCAGTAAAGGTGAATTTTAAGACATTTAGTATTTCCCAGTAGTCTGGTAAATAAGAAGTTATTTCAGTAATACATTCATCTGGATGTAAATAGTTAGAAATCTTGATATCATTTGGGAACTTAGAGGTTATAATGTCCTTCAAGTTCCTAAGTAATTTCTTTGTAGATGGCAGGCAAAGCCTTGGTCCCTGCCTCTAAATTACAAGGACCCTCTTGTAGAAGTCCAACCTCTTTAGGCAATGACAACCATCTGTCTGAAGTCATATGACTTCTTATGGGCACAACACCAACAAACAGAGAAAAATCTTAAACAACATATTAAGAATGTAAAATATTCAATAGAGGGCTATATCAATCTGTGTTGTCAGAAATTCCATACATCCATTAAAATCATTCTACCCTTTTTTAATCATTTTTTTAACTGATTTAATATTCTTGTGTAAATATTTGTCAACATTTCTGAATATATTTAATTATCCCACATAGCACTGAATTTAAAATAATTTACTTTTCTTACTATTTTTTATTTTGTTCTTTATATCTGTACATAATACATAAGTTATTTGCTCTAAAGAGCAATCTGATATATAATTTGATTTAGATATAAAAAAAATTGAATTGTTTCAGTTTATTAAAGGTAAAATATACTTTATAGGAAGAGATGCTTAAAAGTCATTATTTTCATACAGTACCCTTGATATCCAAAACCATTTGGGCCTGAAGTGACAGTTGTTTTCATGGCTGCAGTTCTGAACATGCTCATGGTGGCCTCCAAGAATATATATTATTAAAAAACATATATTATAAAGTTGAATATGTATTATAAAAAATGTCTTTAAAGAGTATGTTTAGTAGTGTCAATTTTAATTGTTTTGTTTTAGTCAATAAAAAAATTCATAATTTATCAATTTTTAAAAATATTTTTAGAAAAGAGTGTCTGGTTAGATTGTTTGCATTAATAAATAGTAGTTGAAACATTTTAAAAATTCATGTAACCCTTTGAGAAGAAAGACACTAAATATTTGTTCTTTTCTAGATGTCATTTTTTATTTTATTCTTTTATGGCACTTTGGAATAAGTATATTGTTTGCATTACTTTGATAATTTTATCCCTTAATATCATGACCAAAATCCAGGGTTGTATTTATAAAAAACAGAGTAATAATGTAACTGTATATCATTTTTAAATTTTCCAGTTATTCATGCCATTGTCTTATTTTTCATCTAAAAATATTCACTAGTTTTCAAATTGTATGCACCTATTTATTCCATGCTATGTTGTTTCAAAATAACTTTTTATTTGTTTTCATGTTATTCAAATTTTAAACTTACTAATAAGCAAGGATTTGTACAAATGTATGAAGTACAAAAATTAATTCTTTGTGTTTATATTTGTTTATTATAGGAGCAAGATAACAGATTATTTACCAAGCTATGCATGTAAGAATCGATGGTCATTTCTGAATGTTAGTACCAAACCTGGACCAGAGCATAGGCTTTTGGATAGGTATCGAGGAATAACAATTAATACAACCCGCTACAAATTGCTTAGAAAATATATGGAGTTTTGTTGGGCATTACCATATTATGGGTAAATATTGCTAATTTTTTAATACAGCATATTTTTCTTGCAGTAATCAAACTATATTGTAAGGTACATAATAAAGCTTTAGCTTTAGAATAACACTTATGTAATATAATTTTACTTTGTAGAGTATAGTTCAATTATATTAATTACTCAATAAAAGGGTTACAGTCCACCCTTAGTAAAATAGTAATATCAGGTAATCGCGCATAAGACTTCTAGCTGGTAAGGCTCAAGGGCTGCATTAGAAATCTTTAGTTGTGGGCCATGATTTCATAATTGGCTATTTTTTGTAAAATTTTCTTAGTAGAACAGAAGTAGCAGAATCAAATAATATGTATAATTTAATTACAAAAGAGGTTTAGTTATTTTAATTGCTTAAAAAGGGGGGAAACATCTGTGTTGTAAAATACATATCTGGGCTCATGACTAGTTGTTTAATATTTAAGTACAATAATTAAACTAAATGTTTAATATTTAAGTACAATAATTAAAACTTCTAATAGCACTAAGAGTATTATAAGTTCATAAATAGGTGAAACGAAAAATAAGCAAAATGCTAGTATATCTGATCATTATTTTTCTGGTGATTACTCAATAGTGTCATTTTTTTAATTAATACGGTCAAATAAAAGCAAGAGAAAAAATAACCTAAAAACAAACTAAAATCAATAATATAGTCAAAATAGAACTTAAAAAGACAACTTAATGGGTGTATTGAGGACAGTAACCTGTATCAATCAATGAATAGATGACCTCCACTACCAGCTCTGTTAATGCTAAATTTCAGAAGAGTTATGTACATAAATGAATTTCAATGTGAGTAAACCTTATAGAGCAAAAAAGTATTTTAAATTTCTTTTTCAAAAAGCTTTTGTAGGTTACATGTGTAGGCCTGCAGACTTCCAATTAAAAACTTCTGTTGTATAAATTAGTGCCGTTTTCCTTCATAGATATTTCTCATTTTGTATTTTAAAATTTTTTATTCATTCATTAATTGGGATTTTATTTCATGGATGAATAATATAGCTGTAGTTTAATTCAATACCTTAAAGAAAAAACTATATAACTATCATAACAATCCTTTAATTTATTGATAAAGTAATACTGCATTTTATAAACATACAACAATTTGTTGTGTAAAACTAGTTCAGCTGTGCATTCATTTATATAAAGAAACTGTCATTGACTATTTCAAAACTCTTCTTATAGAAAACCATGAAAGTGATAAAATCATATCTTAAACACATAATCATGAAATATTTGTCAAACAATTAATAATAAATATTGGGATTAAAGTTATTTGCACTTAATCTTATTTATTAATAAGATAATATAATAAAGCAATATAATTTAGAGAAAATTTCAGTTGCTTTATTTAAGATATTTATTCATTTATAAAATTAGGACAATGTATGTTACTTTTTTAAACACTTTGATGAAGTTTCTTGCCATAAAAGTCTTTTGTATATTATAAGTATATTGTTTTACACACACTTATATATATATATATATATATATATATATATATATATATATATATATATATATATATATATATATATATATATATATATATATATAAACTTAGAGACCTTTTACCCTTTATAATTAATTATATTGTAGGCCTTTCAATATATTGGAAGAAAAAAGGAGTTTAAGTATTTTTCAGTAAAAACATGTTAAATATTGCATCCATTTTCTTAAATTAACAATTTAACAATTTCAATTATTTAATCTAAGAACTTTGAAATCTATATCTTGGTAAGAAAAATTTAATTTCATTTTTCAATCTGAAGGGGTAAAAATGCATACTTCTTCACTAATGTAAAAGTTTGCATTTTCAGAAAAACATTGTCTGCCATCCATAATTCATCAGAGGTTGTTTGTACAACTTGTTACTTTGTATGCATTTGAATTCAATGGTTTTAATAATAATGATATACAAAGAACATATCATAAGGGTTGTAAATGTTAATAATAATAACTTTTAAGAATCCATAAAAATACATTTTTCATGTAAGGACTGTAATTAGACCCACAATAGCTCAGTTGGTTGTGAGAGACAAAAATCATATTTACAAATGGTGGCTAGAGCATGTAAGATAGGTTCAGGCTCATAATGTTATCCAAGTTTAAATGATACTTCTGATGGTAGCAGGTCACGCTTGAGGTGTCTTCTGCTTTGAGTCTGCTTCCAAATTACTGGGGCCTACTTTAGGCTAGCAGTTATTCCTTCACTCTAGCGATGTTCTAAAAAACAAAAGATGCACCTTGCACCTTAAATCAAGAAGCCTTCATCTCACAAGCTTGACTCATCCAAGTAGCATTAGAAACAACAACAACGGGACTGTACAATTTTTTATTATAAATTCTTAAAATTAATATTTGATTATCTAAATTTTGTTAAATGTTTCAGTGATTTGTTTTGAGAAGTATCTAAGTGATTCTTCTATTTGTACATTATTTACATTTTAAGCAATAACTATTAACAATTAAAAGGAAACTATGCAGAATATCTTAGCTTGTACATATATATGTCTGTATATATATATATATATATATATATATCTGTACATGCTCCTAAAATAAGTATTTACATAATAGATTGTAAAATTGTGAATATAATAAAAAATTGTTTTGATCAGTTTAAAAAATTAAGTTCATTTAATTTCATTATCCTTTTTTTTTTTTAAATATGCTGAGAGTAGAAATGTAGAATAAAAGTATATTTGTATCTAATACTTTTTGGATACCTTTCATGCAAAGATATCTTTAAAATTGTAAGTATATATATATATATATATATATATATATATATATATATATATATATATTCTTACAAATCTCTACCATTGTTTCTAATTTCTTTTTAAGGTATTATTAATATTATTTTTAAATATTACTAACCCACAAGACAAATTATTTATCCTTAATCAGTATGGTTTATATACAGTGAAACCTCTCTGAGCGGCCACCCTTCTGTACCAAGAATATTTGGCCGCTCTTAAGGGTTTTATTTACTATTATAAGATAATTACTATAATGTGTAATATAAACAAGTCTGACATATATTCCTTATGTAAATGAAAGTTAAAACTTAATTAAAGAGAAAATAGTACTTTATTTCATGCTTCTTTACATTTTTTTTTTCTGTTAGTTCTATAGCCTTCGTACTCCTTCAAAACGAAATTCTTTTCTTTAATGACTTTTTTTATTTCTGTTCTTCTGCATTTAAATAATTCAGCTAACTTTCTTGTCGATTTGCCATTCTCATATTCACGCAGAACTTCTATGCTCTGTTCGGGATTTAGAAAAACGCATTTCGACATTGTTGCAACTCAAATCACTGACCAACTAATGAAATGAAACTGGCGTGCATGACATTGCGTGCATTGACAAAGGTGCAATTCTACCTTAACTTTACCAATTAGAATTCAAAACAAAGGCCCTAGGACACCTTCAACGCTTGATTGTCCAGTTCCTCCATCAGTTTCTATGAATGGTGCAATAGGGATTCCCTATCTGAAGGGTGTGTGGAGAATACAAAAGAGATAACAGATTTAATCTTTCTTAGAAAGTTATTCCTTTGTCTTATATCTGACCATAAACCTGACTTTGAGTTTTTTCTCTCAAAATTAAAGCATGCAGTGAGTAGAATTTCCCAAAAAATGAAAGGGGCAATCCCATTTGGTGACCGTTTAGAGTGGGGTACAGTGGCTGCTGATATAGGTTATTTTACTATTAGGTCTTTGAATCGAAAAATCTGTGTTATGAAAAGTTGGCCATTTAGAGGGGTGGGTGCTCAGAGAAGTTTCACTGTATATGCAAATAACTTATGTTATCATCTGCCAACAAATAACTATTACTATCAGTTATTTAAAAGAAATTTAAAGAATAAATAATTGTACAAGCTATCTAAATCAGAACTACTGTATATAACTTCAATAGTTGAATTTATAAAACATTTTGTACTTTAGTACACCATAAAAAGAGCATACATTCAATGTACCAAAAAAATAAAAAAGAAGCAAAAAATTATAAATACAATTTAAATAAAATGACATTAATGTAATTTAATTCAAGCAGATAAGTTCTTTAGAGAATTGTAATGGAAATTTTTACAATTTATGCTAATTTAAATTTATACGATTTCTTTCTAACTTTTTTCTTTTTTTAATGAAAAGATACTGTAGTATTGCCGAGAGAAAGTCAGAAATTTCTATTTTAAGATTTAACTTTTAAATATTTATAACTCCATATAAACCTCCATGCTCCAGGAACTCTGTGTAAAATGTGTGTTTATTTTATTTTAAAAGGTAATGTTGGTCTTCTGTCATGTAACCCCACTTTGTGTTCTTTGCCAATATCTGAGATAATCCAAGTATTGTTGGACACTGCAATTAGTATATATTTGTAATCTGAGAGCAAGCACATAATTAAATGAAATTTTTTATTCAAATATTACTATTCACTCCCATAGCTGCCAACTTGTATGATTTTTCCATACAGTGTACAAATTCACAGATTGTTGTTGATTAGGTTTTGAAATAAAATAGTGCTAAAGGTGGTCATTATTAACAAAGAATTATACTTATATAGTCTAGAGAATTATTTATAAATTGATATCAGTATTTCTGCCAGATTGTAAAATTTCATTTTCTACGATTAAAAAAATTACAATTATGTGAAGTATATATGCAGCTAAGCATTTATTAACATTTTTTAATCCTATTTGTGATATCTAAAAGCTTATTTTTAAAGTAATCTAATTAAAATAAAATTTATATATTTGTTAAAATTTATTTTAAATATTGAGAAACTTTTAGCTTCAAATAAAATTGTAAATTATTTTTTCTAAGTGATTCTTTTGTGCTTAGTATTAGTGATGTTTATTTTAAATAAAATTAGATGAAGTTTATGTTAATTAAAATTGATTTTGTTGATAATTTAGCATTCTTCGGCTATTTATTACTGTGTAAGATTAACAACAGAATATATTTGTATGCTATTAAGATTTATATATAACTCACATTATGAATATTTATCTTTTAAAAATATTATAAGCATTATTCCTATAATAGTCATGCTACTTTTAATAAAAATTAAATTTATGATCTGTGATATTGTCAGTAGATTATTAGATATTATTTTTTCTTTTTAGCTCAGCCTTTTTCCATGGTCAAATAGAAAAACCTACAAAAGGCTTTGCAGTTTTGCTTGATCATTATGACAAGAAAGTTTTAGTTGGTATCAATCGTGAGGGCATACATATTATTGATGCTGCTGACTGTGTATGTATTACATAGAAGATTATATTTATCTTGTAATGAAATACATAACAAAATTGTACTTATTGCTGAAGTCTTTTCTCCTTAGGAATATTCTTAAAAAGTTAACAGTCCTCTTTATACAAGTCTTAACTGAAGGATTGTTCCTTTGCAAATATATGTCAAAGTATAAAATTATTCCTAAAAATTAAACATTTTTTGTCTGTTAAAAGTTTTCATGATTGTAATAGTCCAGTTTAGTTAAAAATCAATTTTTAATCTCAAGTTTTTACTATATTACATTCTCTGTTGTTAGCAAAATATCATGCTTACCTTTCTGTAAATCCTGTATGGCTTTTGCTGGGTTGGGGTATAAGTGTCTTACCTTTCTGTAAGATTTAAATCCTGTAGATTGGGATTTAAAAAACTTTCTTAATCCTAAACACACTCCATAGACATATAATCATTAAAAGCCTGCTTTTGTTCTAAAGGCATTCCTACTAACTAGTTGGAGTTAAAATTATATCAAAACTAGTGAAAGAAAAACTTAATTATATGTTATTTATAAAAAAAAATTCATAACTAATACAGCTTTAAATACCTCAAATTAGATATTTTTCTGTTTAAAAATTTCTTTTTATATATTAACTAAATTCATATCTTTGTTAATCATCTAATTAACAAGAGCCTCACTAAATGTTATTCCTGTTAATAAGAACATGGGTGTATAGTTTCTGATTTGTTGATAAGAACATAGGTGCACAGTTTCTGATTTCTGATCTGAATTGCAAAAACTGTACCTTTAGTTTCTTTGTTAAGGCATCTTATCCAAAAATTAATTAATAACATGTAAAATGTCAGAGTGATTTGTATGATTTAAAAAACAACTGATTAATGTTTTCTGTCTCAGGTCTCAATAATCAGAGGATCAACATTATATAGTTATGTCTTTCTGCTGTTTAAAATCTTTAAAATGGATATTTTAATGGTTTAATTAAGTAGCAAGAAATATGTATTGACTTTAATTCTTTCAAATATAGTGAACTCTAAAGTTTGAAAGTTATCACAGTATGTTACAATATCACGTAAATTATATAAAACTTAATTTGTTTTAAAATACATTTTTAATATATTTTGCTAAATGTGCAAAGATAAAACTCAATATTACAAATTCTTTTAAATTGTTTTTCAAACCTTTAAAATCATTGTAATTGAAAAGATAGCACCAGAAGTTTAAAATTTAATCAATTTATATTATTATTATTGTAGTGTCTTTTGCTTAGTATGAAGTTCAGAAATCTATCATGGGATTTTGCTGCTGCTTATCAACCAGAAAATCCTGATTGTCTACCATGCTTGTTTGTTCAGTTCAAGCTTCCAAATCAGAGGGCTAGAGATTCAAAACTTATTCAGATATTCTCTCATCAGGTATGTGTGTTGTATATTGAGCTGTATATAAGTAAAAAATTACAATTACTCTTATTTCAACTCTTCAATATATACTAATATTAAGTTAGTATGTCAATTACATACTAACATTAAGTTAGTATGCAATTAGTTTATCTTAAAAGAACAATAAAAAATAATTTAACATGAATGTTATATGTTTTGTCCATATTGTGTGAGTAAAATAAGTTATTAAATATTTTAAACAAAACTGTTAACAGGAAATTGGGGCTTAGCTATTTATTATTACTTTTAAACCTGTTAGATAATTAATAAATTTGAGATGATTATATAAAAAAAGACATAAATAGATGAGGTAGTTTTGCATCTTGTTTTAAATTGGATGAGAGAGCTTAAAGAACTTTTTTTTTATTAGTACTGTTAGTTTTATTACAATTTTCAAATGTGCTGGTATATTAAATGTAAGTACTATGTGTTTGAATACCATATCTTCTCATTTATTCAATCAGAAAAAATGGATATAATAGCACAGACATAACTTTGAGATCACTAAAAAAAGTTTAATAAGGCCTAGCTCTAAAGCATGAAAAATATACAAATGCATCTATACCAAGGATAGAATAAAATCAATACTTGGTGTTTATTTAGGATTATAATATTTTAACATTAGTTAGGAACATAACTACTCCTTTTGAAGTACTTAACTACAAGTGATAAAACATTATAAAGGGGTTATAGTTATATTGGATTTCTTGTGCAAACAAAGTATGTTCTATGCTCATTCAATACATGCCTTACTGGATTCAAAAAGAGAAACTTGCGGGCTAACTTGTTTTTCTACCTAAACATATGTAACACTAGTGTATTATTAACTATTAATGCTGTTTTACTCTTATTTTGTGTCTATATTTTCTTTTGTTGTCCTACTTTAAAAAAAATCTGTTTTCATTTTTTGTTTCAGTTTTAGTTATTTTGAACAATTTTATTACTCATAATACTCAAGACAGTTATGCTTTAGAATAACTTAACAGTTTTTCTGGTATATGAAAATGCTTTAAGAAAATCGTGACCCTAAAAATTTGCACATTGACTGATATGTAACAATTACACTTTTCTTTGGTTACATAATCTTATTTATATTACTGTTTACACTTAGTACACCTAGGTTATACTAATAATTTGATAAACACCATTAACTCTCAATTACGTGTTATAATATTTATGAATTAATGATTTCTTACCTGTCACTTGATTTTGTATTATATTTATTTTATATCAGTGTAACAGCTGTGTGATTAATAATTACAGAGTTCAAATTTTTGTATGATAAGAATAAATAAAAATATTTCTAAATCTGAAATGGATATAATTGTTTTTTGCTTTAGTAATACAATTTGGACTAGACCACCATAATTCAGTTTCATTTTAAATTTTACCAAGATTTTACTAATGTTTGTGAAATGAAGAAATACTTTTTTAATTATAAATGCTTGCAAATCTGCTAGATTATGTAATTTTCAATTTTTAATAAGTGAAAATAATCATTTAGGCTAATATGATGGACAAGTTAATTTCAAAGTTTGTTGATGAACTTAAACAAAGACCTTCATGGTGTGAAGATCAAGTTGATAATTTCATTTCTGTACCTCATGAAGAAGATGATGGTAAGATTTTTGATAAAATTTCAGGTACCTCAGTATTATTAATCTTTAAGAAACTAGGCCTGTATTATTACTAGGGATTAAATAATATTGATTTTACCACATTTTGATATTCAGAGCCTTTTGCCTGCCCAAATACGAATATTTCTGAGATACCAAATATTAAGTTTTAAAAATTATTATATTGCATATTGCATGTCTGGTTTTTGCATATCAATTGAAAATGATAAATCATAAACATATTTGTGCACATCATTCATTAAAGACATATATAAAATAAATACTAATCAAATGTATCAAAATATAATTTACGTAAACTATTTAAATATATGTATATTAAATAAAGCTATACCATAAAAATAGTAATTTTTACGTTAATATAGTCCCCTAACTTTTACTTGTACTGTCAAAAAATAATCAAAATTTAAACATAAAACAATTTATTATTATAGTCTTATTTGTGTAACATATTTTTCAAAATTATAAGTTTCATTCAATTCTTGCTTTAAATTTCATAGATTTTTTTTAAATTTTAAGTTACATTTTTTGAGTTAAATAACTTTTAAACATTAATAGTTAGAAAAAAATGAACTAACTATTCATAACAAAATTAATTATTATTATGATATTGTATTCGAGGTTGCATAAAGTTATTTAATTAAAAATGTAAAAATGACCTTTTAGTTTTTTAAATCAATTTTTAAGAAAAACAATAAAATCTTATTTTACTTAGTAAATTGAAATTTCAACATACTTTTAGTGTTAATTTCAAGAGCAATTTATTACAATAATTTCACAAATCCAAAGACAACTTATTTTCAAATGTTTTCAATATATTAAAGTTTTTGTTAATATCTAATATGCATATAAAATATATATTTCTTGTTATATTTATTATACCCTTATAAATACTCATTTCAAATGGAATGAAAAACATGTAAAATGGCAGTTATATAGAAATTAAACTTCATTCAAAACTAAAACTTTCCTTGTGTTAAAATAAAAATATTTAATATAATTTTGAATAAAAGTTATATTAATTATATTAATATAAAATAAAAGTATTTAATATAATTTTTGAATAAAAATTATATGACATAATTCATGTCAACTTTTACTCCACTATACGAATGGCTATAAATAAGTCTAGTTTTCAACTGTTTTCCTGTATATATAAGAAAAGCAGTTATCAACAACATCAAAATATTATTTCTATTCTGTAAAGATTTGTATTGCATAGGAAAATTCATGTAGATGTTTTTAGTGTCTAGGCTTTTTATCATGAAAGTATCATTCTGTGCCCTTTAAATTATATACTTATGTACAATTTCAATATGTATGACATTCCTTTACTTCAAAATATGTGCTAAGCCAGTCATGTAGCTGAGAATTTTCAGTTTAAAAATTAAGTAGCTAAGAACTATTTGTTTGAAGTAGCTGAACAGCTAGATTTATGTTATCTTCCTCCATTTAAATTTTTAATAATGAATTGTCTCTTGTTTTCTTTCTACATTTTCCTTAAGAAGGAAATATAAGATCCATGCTTCTGATTTCATAATAGATTATTTCATTCTCCATTACTAGCTGGAATTCCCTCTTACCTTTAACTTTTCTTTTTGTTTAATATTTTATCATGGGCAATATATATAGCACCCATGATAATGCTATAAGCTAACATTTCTTCTAATGAGAATATAAGTACTTGCCAGTGTATCTACAATTTGCATGTTGACTTGTTTATGAAATTTTTCAATGCTAACTTCTCTTTATAATTATTTATGCTTTACTCAATTTATGTAATATAAAAGTAAAATATTCCCCTTTATAGATATAAAATGAATGAAGTAATGATAGTAACAAAATGCAGGATGTCATTGAATTAAATTTCCTGGGTGAAGATTAATAAGTCAACCATTTTAAGTGTTGGAGTATTTGAGTTATTGCTTGTACTTATACAAATTACTGTCCTTTGGTTTAAAGCACTTAGTTCTACTTTTTTGTTACATGGGGGTCAATGCTTTCCTCAGACAATTCCTTCTTGGGTATAAAACAAAGCCATTAATTTTCTCTTTATTCTGATTCATGAAATAAAATAATTCATGCATATCTTTATTTCAAACCTTGAATATATTTTTATGTATATGTTGTTATATAAAAGAAAGTATATATCAAAATGGCTGTTCTCAAATTATTTTAAATGTATTGTAATATATGAAAATTCTTAAAATTTAAATTATTGAATTCTTATAATAAGTATCTAGATTATTGTATTCTACTACTAGAAAATTGTTTATTCCAAATTAACTTTTTGTCCTTTTTCTTTAAAGTGCTAATTAATTGATATATAGGTGTGTGTCAATTCTATCTTTATAAATTTAAGCTTGTAACTTATACTCTTAAATTGTGCTAAACTTGTTGTAGAATGACATAATATAATGAAAATACAGTTATTTATTTATGTAGGGCCAATGTTCTTGTGTGATATATGCTTAAAATGCTTTGTGGTAAAATTAAATATTTCTATTTCTTTTCATATTTCTATTTCTTTTCATATTGTATATATTTCACATTTTAACTATACCTAAATATTGGGATCCAGTGTGTACTTTGGTATATCTGCTAAACTAAAGTTTCCCCTGTGGTATAAACAACATTTTAAAACTTAAGCTAGGAAATTTTATTATATCATTTAAATTTCTGAGCAAATATAAACTTTTATATCTTCCACAATCATAATCTAGTTTATAAATCCTTGATTTTTTAAAAATTTATTGGAAACCCAGAATAAATTCAATCCTTAAAAGTAGATTTAAGGATTTATATTTTGTTTTTGTTTCACCCTCTTTTGAAATTAAAAAAATAATTCATAAAACAAAAGTTGAATAAGAAAAAACAATTTTAGAAATATTTAGAAAACTTCAAAGAGTATTCTTATAAAATTATTACTACTACAATAATTTCAAATTGGCAAATACAAGAAGGTTTTCAGGTACAATGTTAGTATATTTATCCCTACTCTTAAAAAATGTTCAATCACAATCCTGTGGGTAGATGCTCACATAAATTACATTTACTATGGTTTTAAAATTTTGAAAGGTAATATTCTAAGTTTAATTTTTTGTTTCAGATTTCATGTATTAAGTAATAACTTTTATATTAATATATTTTTTTTTCAGTTATTCCCATTACTACACGCAGATTATCATCGGAGGATTACATGACAGAAAAACTGAAAAGATTATCATTAACAACATTTAATGAGTCAGGTAACACACTTGGGTTTAACTTAGTTATTATTTTACTGAAATAACATTAACAGCATAAGAAAAAAAAACACTTTAGCAATCCACAACTAAAGAAGCTATTTCATTTTGCTTCTTGTAGTTACTGCTTCAAAGCAATAACCACATAGGAAAGCTGGCAGTAAATCCCAAGTTTAATTGCTAAGCAGTTATTATTATTATTTAAATAGTGCATTTTGATTTTTATGAATATTTCTCAAAATCCTTTATGTGAAAAGAAAAATATCAGAAATTTACAAAATGAATTTGAATAGTGATAAATACTTACTTACCATTTAGTTCATCTAATCATAAATCCTTTTAGCTCAAGGATGTGCTGGGAGACAGAGAGCAAATGACTGTTGTAGAATGTAAGACTTATGAAACCATTATTCCCTTATTCTATAGATACATAGCATATGTATGTTCTGTATATTGTTTTGTTTGGATTTGAAGCAAACTTTTTGTTCTTTAAAGTAATTTATTCGAGTATGGAAAAGATTGTACATGGCAAAGCATTACTAGTCAAGCTAGTATCAGCTGTAAAACATTGTCTTTAACAAATATTTTAGTTCAGTGTACATTTTGATTGGTGTACACTTTCTGGTAGGTGAAAATAATTGCCTATTTCCATGTTACTTTCTTAACTGTCTCATTTTTCTCCACTAATTCCTCAATATTGTCTAATCTTTTGTTCTCAGCATTTAACCAAATTGCAAATTACTAACTAGAAAATTATAACTTGAATTCAAAATGTATTTTAACTGGCAGCTTCTATTTTACAGATGCTGTGTTGCAAAAAGTAGACCGTAGCACTCCAGAAACCCAAACCAAACCAAACCTTTTTTACAGACATTTGCATATATTTTGCACATACTTTAAGATAAAAGTAAGCTATAAAACAAGCGTCTTTAGGAGATATCTTGAAAAGCTGTTATGAGGTTAGATTTAATATAAATTCTGGGAAACTTTTTTACTGAAATGTTGCCACTTTTATGAAATGCTGATAAAAGTTTTGTTGTATTTATATTATTGCTGTTATAATTTTAATGTCTCTAGTAAGATATGTATGAATTCTTTTCTTTTAGGGAAACCAGTTCTGCCCTCCAGATCTTGGTCACTTCGAAAATAGATGCTAGTTTAAAAAACCTGGAAATCAATATCATTTCATGAAGCAATATCATTTCATGAAGCTGTTTTATATCATATTTTAAAAATTTGTATGCTGCATTCCTTTAAGTACAGTATTTACTTCATTCCTGTACTTCTGTATAAAGTGTTCTATTTTGTTTTTACTTGTTATGATACACATGTAAATATTCTAGAATTCAGCAAACTTTTATATTTGTTTTAAAACCAATGTATTTTATTAAAAAGCACTTTGGAATCAATATTTAAGCATTTAAATGAAATAACATTTATTTAAACATTGTTAATATATATTTTGTACTGTTCTAATGAATTTGTTCATTTTGCTTTTCTGTGGATGGTTGTTATCTGTGATGTGTCTAGTAGTGTTTTATTTAGCTTATCTTTTAATTTTAGTTTCAATCATTATAAATGTGAATTTTTTAATTTTAATTTAACCATTTCAGAAATATAATTATTGTACTTTGTAAAGTCATTTTAATTTAAATGCCAATGAATTTGATGATCTATGTCTATTAAAAGTTTTATAATACAATTAATTTACAGTTTAATTTATTTTAATCTGTTATCTAAAATGTTTTAAATGTATGAAAACTATGTGTATGTAATAAAAGAATGTTTTTAACGTGTATTGTATATTTGTGTCTTATGAGTTAACTTTTTATAATTCCTGAAGAAAGAAAAAAAAGAGTTCAATACTTGAATTTTCTGTAAGTAGTTTGCCAAGATATATCATAAATAATACTTGTTCAACAAAACAAGTTGATTTTAAAAGTATGTAGGGTAGAATAGGGATGGGTAGCACATCAGGAATGATACTTAATATAAACCTTATTTTTAATTTCTGCATTTCTATAAAATGAATAACACATAGCCCCATACTTGTTGCTATGATAATTTTAGTTGTAATGTTCTCTTAGTTTATTCAACAACAAGACCAACACCAAAAGTAAATACTTTATTTTGAAGGCAGGTTTTCAATCTCATTCATTGATTTTAACATTGCTTTCTAAGAAATTAAGCCTAAAAGTAGCATGTTTCTAGTAATAAGTTGTTTTATTGAAATGTGATATAAACAGATAGATGGGACAATTGAGCTCATGAAAGGATAAGACATGTTTCCCCCCCCCTGAGCCAAACTATATATATCCCTCCATATTTATGGAGGATATATCCATCCATATTTATGGATAGGAAAATTTATGTTCCCACATATAACTGACTGTTCTATCTTAACAGATATTGCAAAGTTGGCCCCTTCAAAAATAGTTGGTAGAGCTAGTCAAACACAGGAATATTTGCATTTATTAAAGTGTAAATATTTATGGGCTTGCCTAAGTGTAAAAAGTCTAATGTTAGATAAAATAGATGCTCTCAATACTTAATAAAGCTACATGAGTCACACTGCCGTTCTCAATTTTCATAATATTTTTGAAAATTAGGAATGTATTTTGAAAGTTATTTCAAAACATGTCTTGTCCATCCGCCATCTAAGGGAGGGATGAAGCATTTTTGTTGCTATAGTAATTTTTTTTTAAACTTACATTTTTATAAAGAGCATCAAGTTTATGTCTTTTAAACATGTTAAAATGTTTCAGTTTGTTATTCTGAAATTTACAATGTTGTACCAGTAGGAAATAATTTCTAAGAAATATGTTTGTAGAAACTGACCCATCTATCCTTATTCTCCCTCATATATCTATATATATATATATATATATATATATATATATATATATATATATATATATAAAACAGCATGTGGCAGAAACCTTTGACTGAAATGTCAAAAATATAAAAATGCTTATACTTTTTTTTTTCTTTACACTGGTACTCAGTTTTAATCTTTATACACATGGACCATTTTTATTTAGTGTTTAAGTCATGCTTCTTTCTTCCAGCTTTTCTAGAATACCCTATAGCTTCTTCCCTGAAGCTGAACTTAAAATCACATATATTGAAGCTATCATAAGATATTTGGTATCTGTGGGCTACTAAGATTAATGTATTTCCCTTCATTAGAAAACACATTTTCTGGGAATGTTCTAGAATAGACAGAAGTGTGATTAGGCAGGCTGTCTTGTCAGTAAGCACCAGAAAAAGATAAAATATGATAAACATGCAAGGAAAATTAGTTGCAAATCTTTTTTTTTCCATAACATTTCTGGAAACTGATTATTTTCAAGGTTGAAAACATGTTATACTCTATTAAATAAGTAACATGAAACAATATTTAAAAAGAAATATTATAAAAGTAAATGTTAATTTAAAATTGATAATTTACTGCTTTAACTCACTTTTTATATCATATTATCAGTATTATTATCAACAAGGAAAGGCATCAAATGACTATTTTAAATCATTATAATTTATGTTTTAATTTTGTTAGTTCATGTCTTTTTATATTTCCTTAAAAGTTAAAATTAAAGTAGTTCTTTGCTATTGTAATACATATATATCTATAATATACATATAATTTTTCCAAGATTTTAAAAAGCAAATGGCAGGAAAATCATTGAAAGAATCCCCAAAATGTCAGGAAACTGACATTTAGCAATTTGGTAGACATTCTATTGAAGTATGAAGTTAGTGAATATCAATAAAAACAAAATTCTCCTTGATAATTTTATAATTGATTTTTTCATCCAATAAACTGATTTGAGTGCTAGCAAAACTACCATACCAAAAAACTGGCATCCAGAGGCTATAGTCCATTTAGTCCTTAGGTCTGCACTGCATTAAGAATAAAGAAATTAGCACATTTATATCAGTAAAAACTTAGAAATTATCATTGCAGGTATGTCATACCCAGAGGCAGATTAAGATTGCTTGAGATCTCATATTTAGAAAAATATTGTAACCTGTAAATAGAGGAAAATCAAAAGGGGTAAATTCATATGGTCCACAGTTTTAAGTAAATAAAACATGCATTATATATATTTTATTCTAAAAAAATTGTATAAATTATAGAATTTTACTTCAGATATAAAATAGCTGTGTTATTTGATCTTTCCTCTGACATTGAAATTCTATGATAATTGTTTGCTCTTTTCAATAAAAAAGTGAGGGAGCATGTTCTCCCAATTTGTCAAATTTTGGCATGGTTAACAAAGTTTTCAAAATAATTTCAGATTTGGAAAAGTTGATTTCATATTTAATCCTGCCTAAACTGTTCTAACTTATCTTTAAAAGTATTTGAATCAGATCAGTGTCAAACAATACCATTCTCAATGTATTCATGAGTATACTGTAGTTGTTTGTTATTGTACTTGAGCTTTGGTTTTTAATGAAAATAAGCAAATATCACTATAACTATACATTTTTACTGTTGATTGAAACCTTATACATAATTATAATTGCATTAGAAAAATTTGTTCAACATTTGGGTTATTTGGGCTCCTAGTAGAAGATGCTGTGATCATGCACTTATTGTTAAATCTGCTTCTGGTCATACCTCTTCAAGTTATAACAGCTGGAATGTTCTTAATTACATGTTTTATGATCTATGAGCTGGTATCATTAAGTAATAGACAAATAAATCTTCTTTGTCTCACTAAATTATTTAGTAAAAGCATGAATGGTGACAAAATAAGAGGAAAAACTGACTGATTCCAATGCTACAGAGATCTTGGTGTTTCTGTGTACCTAGTAATGTGTATTAGTCACCCTTAAAATGGTCTTTAAGGTTAGATTGTCTGCTTTGGAGGAGCACTGAGCAGTAATAAAATTTCTTTAAGCAGGGGTAAGAAAGTAGGTGAAATTTACTTCCATATCATCCAAATTTGAGTAATGTATTAACTTTAATAAAAAAACTATATGAACTATACACTATTATTCCCAGTTTAAAAATAGATTATTTCACTTTTGGCAAAAGTTCTTTACCTATACTCTATATTTTATTTTTAATCCACTCTACATTAAACCCTATACCCTTTATACTACTCTATATTTTATTTTATATCAAACTTTTCATTTTTGATCTTTGGCAACATAAGTTATATCTCCTCTAAACAATGTATAAAATTATTATCTGGAATTAGTAGGTATGATTAAGTTAATCATATAGCTTCTTTGAAGGTAGCTAATACCTAATCTAATATTCTTAAAATGAACACAAAGAGCCAATTAATTTTCCTTTGGTGAAAGCCTTGAAATGATAATGGATCTTCTACATCACATTCATTATTTAATGCATATATTAAGCAATTTTTCATACTAGCATATATTTTTTTTTCCTTTTAAATTGAACCACTATTTGATGTTGCTATTATTGGGATAGTTTAATTGCTGCAAAGAGGTTCAATACACATAATTCAAAATCACCTCAAGGAAAATCCCTTAAGATATGGAGAGTTACTCGAGGTTACTAAAAAAAGGGTGCCCAAATAAATATTGATATCTTTGACAACTTTAAAGATATTTAACCTAAATTTTCCTTTAACTTCCACTGCATATTAGGCTATCAAATTTTGCAAATATGAAAATTATATTATTCATGCATGTGCAGTTATAAATTTAGTAAAAATGCTCATATATCATCAAATATTTAATATTTTTTATGCTGATTGCATAGTTTATTGTAGACTTTATTGTAGCTTTTTTTTTTTTTTTTTTTTTTTTTTTTTTTTGAAAATGGCATTGCATTAAATTGAAAAATTTGAATGTTATAAACATGAAAGTTGAATTTTTAAACACATTTACGGACAGTAGGAAAAAGTGAAGTTCGAAAATTAACACTATATGTTTTTGTAACTTGTAGAGTATTAGAAGTATAGTTTTACTCTTTCTGCTTAAAATAACTTAATTTTGATTAATTCAACATCTTTAATAAGGTTGCGGCTATAACCGTCATGGCTTCAGTGGATTCTAGACACTAAGTAATGGGACGATGGAGAGGCTATAACAGCAAAAAATTGAAAACGTAAATGACAGTTTTAATGACTCAAATAAGCAATTTTTTTGTGTGCAACAAAGTATATTTGGGAGTTTTACACAAAATGTTAGTTCATAATCCAACAAAAATAAATAAATGACACAAAAAATTGTTATAATTTAATAATTATTACTTATTATTTTCAGTTGGAAAACGAAATTCCACCTAAAAAATTGTTTCCCAAACATACACTAGGTTTCTACTTGTACACCGGTAAATGCACATTTGTGTAGCTATAGCCGTAGTGTCTAAAAACGATCGTTTCGTTTTGGACGGCTATTTCTGTCATGCCACATAGTGAACTTCGCTTTGACGGCTATAGACCCAACTGTCCGTCAATGTGTTAAAAAAATTTTCAGATCTCCACTCCATGAATACATTTACGATTCTCATAGAAATTAAAACAGATAATGACAAGCAGCTTTATAATGATATGTTAGAGCTACAACTTATTTCGAATATATATATATATATATATATATATATATATATATATATATATATATATATATATGTCAGGTTTAAAAATGGGGGTTAAGAATTAAGCGAGTTATAATTAAAAATAGTTGGAACTCATTAACGAAAACGCAATAGGAGAAAGCCACATCCTCAAGCGGAACTATAAGGAGTAAAGAAGCTGACGCAGAAGTAGACAACAGGAATTTGCTTAGGTAGCAACGCCAAAAAAGATACTTCTAGGCGGGAACTTGGATTGGTAATATCCTCTACGCTTGTCTGCACAAAATGTGGACAAAAGATATCTAAATGACATAGCAATGGATAGAAGAATTACAATAAAGAAGTTTTTATATATGAAATCAAATGTGTCTTCCATGTCTTAATCCATCTTTTGTGTCATATATATTACTTATTTTTTTTACAGGATGATTCCAAAAAGTATCGTTTCGTTGACCTTGTTTCTGTTGCACTATTAGCCAGCGGGACAAAACCTTTGCTTAAATATATGAGATGTAATATGCTCTTCACATTCCTGAAGCTTCAAGATAATTCATAAGAAGTTTTCTAGATATTCAAACAGCAAAACGTCTAAAATATAAAGAGCCCAATTGCTTTCTCGGAACCGGAGTTTGAATCCCACTACTGACAGGGATGTTCGTATCAGTGAATGATTGAATTTAAGCTGTTGATCCCGATATGATTATCATTCCTGTAGCGAAGCACTAGATTGTACCGATCCAAACCTACCTACTTTCTGTTAGACAATGTAGAATTTATGAAGTACGTGTTTCAAAAAGTACTAATTTTCGATATCTTTTACATAACTATAGGGTAATTGGTCGATACATTTCAATGGATTTGAATAGTTGGAATTCCACATTGAATGGCTTGAATGGTTATAAAACACAAAATTTAGTCGTGGAAAAAATACTTATTAAAGCTCTTATCTGCTGATAAACTATTTCAAAATTCCATCAGATCGAATTTTCAAAGTCTAGCCAATCGAAAGTCAACTGTCTTTTTTCTCTTCAAAAAGCATCTCATGGTGTGTATGTATGTATGTATACACTAGTTACATTAATGATGAGAGAAAAAGTGTTGTATTTTTGTGTAGATGAACCTTGACTGGCTAAAAGCGCTGCTCTTTAGTACGGAAATATTTCTAGGTGGTTCAATTCCTCGTCGAATCAACTGGGTGAGTCAAAAAGAGTTTTAATGTTTTTCCTCGCGTGTAGTGTAAGTTTGCTACCTCTACAAATTTTGCAGGGAGGAAAACCTTACTGCATAAAACAGGTGTAAATGTAAATGCACTCCTTTCGGTTCAACATGGATAAAAGATTATACCAGAGTTAGGCGACCATATTTCTAAACCGAAAATTTGAGGACAAATTACGCTGCTTTCCAGAATCCAAGGATAAATTAGGGACAATAGAAAATATTTTTAGTTGCATAAGACACTAACATGTATACCCATATTTAAAAAAAAACATTTAAGGCTTCTTCTATAGCCTATCACAGGCCAAGGCTGTCTGTATCAGTCCCCTCCTTCTGGAGCAATAGATTGCCAGACTCCCAGATCCTCAAGATATCTCCCAACAGAATCAACCCACCTGCTGTGTGTGTGTGTGGGGGGGTCTCCTCTTTTTCGTGTACCCTCAACTTTTAGTAAAAACATGAATAGCATTATTCAGAGCACTTGTCCTAAATAATGTTTAACATTCCAAAAGCCAAACCTAAAATCCTTTCTCGTTCCTAGTCATTGGAAAAAAGTCGGTCAGGATTTAACTTTCAGAGATTTCTGAATCGGAGATTTTTTTAAGGGGTAGAGAGATTAGCCTTAAGCAACTTGAAGGACCTGTCTCCTGATTTAATCCCTGAGTTAAGGAATAAAGTTTCGACGAACAGCTCCTAGAAGAAATAAATACTGTCAAACTCTGATATAGATCCACCAATGGTTTAGATAACAATTTGACACTTTAACGAGAATTATTATCATTTGTCTACAAATAAATTTTGAATAAATCATATAATCAATGCAAATGGTTGACAATTGTTTACATCGATTAAAATATGAGTTAGGATTTTAACATTATTGTAATGTAATTTAATTAGTTTTTGATGGACATAAATTATAAAATTTTTCTCTTAAATAATATTTATAGTATTTTTATTCTGCAATGGAAAATCGGTTAATCATTCTCTTATCGTTTTATACATTTTCTATTCTATATCGAGGTTAATTACGAACACCTTCGATTTCACTCCTTCAAAGTGTTAGGATTTTAAATTTTGTAAAATATCTGTGGTTGTTTTTCTACTTGGTTGTTTAGGTAGTACTATAAATCGGATCATTTCTTCTTAGAAAACTCTCTTATTGGTAACAACTCTTTCAGTTTCTCTTTCTATTTACTGTGACACAGAGGGATACATAATGCGATTGAGGCACAAATTAAATGTTATGGTATTTCAAAACACGAATTATTTATTTGAACATTATTAAAATCATAACACAAAAATAGTTTATCCTATTTAGTCAAAATAAGTACAGGCAGATAAAAGAATTACTCAGAAAGAAAAAAAATTAAATTTCATACTTTTTATACTTGAGGCTTGACGATTATCAGGGTGGTGCTAAATCGGGGTTTGACTGTATATTCATATTTAAACTCATCATTATTATCATCATCATCATAACTAGTGAGACTCTCCCTTGGGGGAGAGGGAAGTTCTTTCCTATGAAGATTGTTTCTCGATGACGTAATCCCGATCTTCGATTTCCATTTCTTCCCTTAGTGTTCAGGCGTCAAGTATGAGTTGACCTCATCTTCCTTTGCAACAAGTCCAACTTCGAGTGAGACTCAACACAAATTTTAAATTTAAGAATTACAGTTATTTATATTTGTAGGCTAACTTTTATGGTTTATTTTTGTGCAACATAATACATTATAATTTTTCAAAAACAAAGGTTCGAAAATAATGACGCATGTCCAGTTTAGACGGCAACTCTTGAAGTAAATTGTAGGAGATTTTCGTGGTAGTACACCATCAATAAAAAAGAAATGGCTATCCATTCCAGATCAGGAAGATACATTTAATGAAATATTGCATCTAATTATTCTTTATCCAGAGGAAAAACACAAAGACTGTTTAATCTGCTCCTATTTAATATGAGTGTATCTTGTAAAAGAAGCGAAACTACTTACATTTGCGAAACATGCACGCAAAAATCTGGCTTGCATTTAGGGCATTGAATCAAAAGGTATCCTACAATGAAACATTTTTAAATCCATTAATGTATAGGGAAAATTATCAATATAGTTCCTTAATTAAATTTTACTTTCTACTCTATACAACATATAAATATATAAAAACTCAATTAAAATTGCTAAGTCGACAATAAATTGATATATCTCAATTGATTCGACCAGAGTACTGGGAATGAGGGAAATTAATTTGGACCGCAAAGGGTTAGTAGATGAATAATCCTATTCTGATGAATCGTTCTGTATGGTCTGCCTTGTTTTCTAATACAATTTAGCTTATATTGTAGACTATCTTTAACAATGTTATTATGACTCATTGAGACCAAATAGGCCATCTAATTCCCTCATTATCTTAATGTATTTAAGGATGTCAGGCAATTTGATAACTTTGTACAATTCAATATTGTGTCTCCTCATCTAAGTACAGTAGAACCTCGGTATAACGACCCCCTGTGGGATCAACATCATATGGTCGTTGTAACGAATTAAAAAAAATAATAATAATTGAGCAAAGAAATGATGCAATAGTACATACCTAGAGAACACTTCTATTTATTTGTATTTCCATTACTGAATTTTTGAAAAAAAGTCTTTGACTGACGCTGATTTGGGAATTTTTCCTTATCACTGATTCCATATCCGTTAGATTTTGAAGAATATCTTCAGAATTAAATTGGCCTTTAAAATATTGACGCAAGGTATTGATTGCATTTAAGGCTTCTTTTACATTCACTTTTTCAAAAGCTTGGACGATTTCTTCTCCGTCGTCGGAATCGCAGATTTCTTCATTTCCAGTAATACCGGCAATAAAATCGTCCTCATTCAAATTTTCTTGGCAGCACTCTAAAGTTTCGTCTACCGCAACAAACTCATCAAAAGATAATTGAAGATCCGGAAATTTGACACTGAGGAGCTGGGTCATTTCATTAGTGTCTGGAGTGTCATCTACCTAGGACATCAATGTCGTGCGTGACGAAAGGGTCCCTTTAAACAGACACAAAGAGAGGAGTACAGGTTTCTTGAAATTGCACCACAGTACAATAATTTTAAAATATCCCACTTGCTCATGAGTTCTGCTGTCTAAAATTGGCTGTCGCTCTAACGAAAAATAATACGCTTAGGGTCATTGTAATGATTAAAAATTAACATTATTCCTATGGTAAAATAATTGGGACTTTTTAAGAAGGTCGTTCTAACGAAAGCGTCGTTAAAAAGAGATTCTACTGTTTTATATCCCCAAAAATATTTCGTAATATTTTTCTTTTGTAGTAATTCGGATTTCTTCTTGTTTGATCACTGTTTGAGTACATTTATAATGACTTTATTTTAATTACAGATTGCATAACAAGATTAAGAAGTTTAAATTTAAAAAAAAATTCGTGCTTTAACACCACATCATATTTTTACAAAGTTCTTTTCCATTTGTGACTCGTTAAAGAAAGAAATCTATGTCTAAAAATCTAACAGAATGGATGTTTTATTGTGAAATAGCTTTACGGTTATGTTGGAAGTATAAAACTGTAGATTTAAGGAACTGTTTTTGTATCGGGAAATAGCATATGAAAGTATGCCACAGAATTCCATACAAAAACAATGAATAGATTATGTAGAAGAGTTTTACGTAATTAAAAGATGGTACAATAGTTTCATCAAGAATATTCAATATATTATACAGGAAATTACCAGTATTAACGCGATGCACCGATGAAATATTGATTTGCAGTATCACTTCGTCTTCTTACTTTGATTGGAGGATGATAAACAGCAGAATCGTAAAAATAAAATATATTTCGTGGGTGGATTTTATTAGGTTTCTGCCGCAAATAAATGTTCAGGATAAGACCATAAAGCCATCCCTATCTTCTAAATGCAACTTGTGGAAATAAAATGTTCCTGTTACAGCAATGGTACTATGACCATAGGATATGAGAATTGTCTTGTTGGTGAGTGAGAAAAATACAAGAACAGAGGAAAAAAACTAAATCGTGTATTTAAAATGGATCAGCCGATGCAAAATCCCACCACATGCAAAACACTTGTTATTTGTTTCTTAAAGTGAAGAAACAAGAGATTGGCTTTAAGGCAGGGAATATATATATATATATATATATATATATATATATATATATATATATATATATATATATATATATATATATATATATATATATATATATATATATATATATATATATATATATATATATAAAACACCTGTGGAATATGTGGAGTAAATAAAGTTGGGCGTGCACTGGTGACAAAACCTAGGTCATTTATGTTACATAGGAGTTGAAATAAATTAAACTTTTTGTAAAATTTCATCGTGCTATTTTTCTTTTGTTATGAAAATTTAGTAACTATCCCCAACAAATCCCCCCCCCGCAAAAATATCATTTGTCCTTGCAGTTAAAAAGAAATATTAGTGGTTATTACTACCCAAACGCTGATGATATCACAAAACGGACACACACGATTAGCCCCTTAACGTGCACGCTCGAATTAATTCGAGCGCGCTAAACTGGCCAAACTGTGCACACACTCGAGATAATTCGAGCGGAGTTGTCTTTTATAAGTTGTTATAATTTTTCACACTCGAATGGAATCGAGAATTGAAAATAATAATGTGGAAAAAAAAAAAAAAAAAAAAAACCGTTTTATTGATATTTATCATTTACATGAGATTGTAAGCTATAACACTTACTTATTCAAGTGTAAAATATATATATTTTTCCTACTTATCACTTACGACTTATCTCTTGTGTTTCTTATACTTAAAAAATTGATTTTTTTGGCCGGGCCTATTTAAAAAAACTGTGCATTAAGGGGTTAGTTAAAGTTTAGTACCCCTGCAGTCTACTTTTTACTGTACAAGGGCTGATGCTACCAAGTTCTACTGTTTAAAGAGGATTCCTAACGGCTACGAATATCCACGCCAGCAATCAAATTCGAGCCTATGAACTCTGGTACTAAGGATCAACACTCTATACGTTTTCGATAATAATTCATCAAAATCGGTGAAGAAATTAAGCGGCAGATTTCTATGAGAATGGAATTTAGAAAATGGTTCTGAGACATGATTAATGCCTCAGAATTGGTGGAGATTGTATAGAAAAGTAGACGTGTCCACGTTTTCATAGAAATATATACTAGTTGGTAAAATTGCCCTTGTTTGTTTTTGTATTAAAACAGTACAATAGAAAAAAATCTTATTTGTTATAAACAGATGAAAGCAATAGGGAAAGGGGGAAAGCAAATGAGCTAATCACATTTTTAAGTATTAGAGACGACAAACTGTTAAACTAAGAACATGTTTCTGGTAGTGTTCAATGACCCTATTTCCTTATTAAAAAAGCTTACAAGTCGTATAGTGGGTAAAAGGTTACATCTTGATTGTTTATGATGTGACAATGTTTTTCTTGAATTTCAGCGATAAGTGATAGTTGCTTTAGCTACTTAAAGCCTGACTCACTCAGACAAATTTTATCTTAAACAAAATAACTTATGTTTAAGATAATCAACAGAAAGGAATTGGACGTTAATAGGTTAAAATTTTTAAATAGATTAAAGAATATATTTTCCTACCTTTCAACTGATATAATTCTTAAAATGGTGATAATTCATTTATAAATAATTTTCAGCTAAATACTATTATAATTTTTAAAAGCTTATAAATCTATGTTTTTAATTAGTAAGTATGAAAGAAAATTTGTTCAATCCGTGATAGTTCTTAAAATTGAATGGTTGTACATTTATCTATATTTATAAATTATACCTACTATCATAAATCATAAAAGATCGTGGGTTCGAATCCCACTGCTGGTATGAATCTTCGTAGCCGTTTAGAATCTGCTTTAAGTATTAAGGCCCGGTTTCGTTAGCCCTAATGTAGTAAACTAATAGACTGTAGTGCTCCAAACCAACCAACGAATTGCTGGAATGAGTCATAATCTTCATCAGATACGATTTGGTTTTCCTTACTTGTCTAAAACCGTCTTTAGGAAAACGGTTATTAATTTAATTTTTCTTCTTCTTTTAAAATCCGTAAAAACCATACGTCTGGGAAAACAAAGCGACGAAACTTAAAGTTTGCGACGATGGATGCGAGAAAACGAATAATCCGAAGTAATATTTTTTTTTATGGGACTGAATTCAAGACCAAATAGATCGAAGAATCATGATGGGGAAATGAACGATGTGGGAAAGATAAAACGAGATTTCATTTTATACAAAATGATATTGACTTTATCAGTTTTTATAATCCTGTATCAAGTAGAATACAGAATAAATTATAAATACTTATGATCATCATATGTTATCTAATTCTGATATAAATGAGTCAACTGATTTAACTTGATTGCTACAGTTTAAAGACTGTTAAGAATAGGTACAAGAAACTTAAGTCAATAATAAACCTTTAGAATAGTAACATATTTTTTCAATTTTAAATACTTGTGTTTTTCTTTCGAAATGTGTTTCTTGTATTTATCAGCTATTTATAACAAATAAAAATTATAGTTGTGCTAAGAAAAATATCCAGTTATTTCTTTACAACTGTTTTTCTTCGAGAGGTTTGAAAAATACAGTGAATATTAGGCCCATTTGCATTTTTACTTTCCACCTCATTAGTCCTCTTGTAGCAAAAAAAGTATAGTGTAGTGCTCCGCTCCAAACCTAATGTACTTATCACCAAAGTTACTATTTTTAGATGGCTGTGGTAACCACCTTTCAGTAGATTATATATATCAATAACCTCAGAAATAACAAAGAAAAATTATAAATGTCTTGAATTCATAACATTGAAGGCTAGCTTGGCCGAACGATGGCCGATTGGTTAGGGTGCTGGCCTCCGGTACCGGAGTTCGTGGGTTCGAACCCCACTGTGGCATGGATGTTCGTAACCGTTCGGAATCGGCTTTAAGCTGTAGGTCCCTGTCTCATTATCCCTCGTGTTGCAAAAAGTAGACCGCAGCACTCCAAACCAAACCAAGCCTAAAGGCTAGCTTCAAATGAAAAAGAAAAGGGCATCATTAGAGAGCTGATTTCTTTAGCCCTTAAACCATCGTTCATTTGGTCCCTTTTTATTTATTCGATACAAATTCTTTTTTGGATTCTATTATTTTCGGAACACTCTTTATAAATATTATGCATTTCAACAAAAAAAAGTATTAAAATTAAAAGTCCTACCTTTTATGATAGCACCCAGTGGCCTTGGCAAGCAAATTTCTCACCAGAAAAGAAATTAAAATCAAACGAACTTAATCTAATTTTCTTAAATCAGTCTCAATTCAAAATGTATTTTTAATAAATTATTGCTACTTAAACGGCCTTTCAAAGGTTTAAACATTAGAGATTTGAAAATCTATTTAGGACAATAGTTAACACTAGAAAAGTACTTCTGTACTAAAGGAACCTTATAATATACCAAATAAATTATATTCTTTAGGTTTTTGTGGTCTATAAAGTTATTCTGAAAATGTGAATTTAAAGTTAATAAGAAATTGCTAACTTAAAATGCGTTTTATTAAATACTTAAATAAAACACGAAGCTCTGTTTTGTTGTAATATTTGATTAATGTCATATAAAAGTTTAGGAAATTGTAC
>CM063503.1:92866182-92881182 GCA_032207245.1 Pardosa pseudoannulata | reverse complement strand
TTTAAGAATTACGCAATAAAACAGTTTGCTTTCGATTTTCCAGAAAAAAAAGCTCGACTATATTTGCCTTGAAAAAGTTTCAATAGACTATTAAAAAAAAATCGCAATTCCCTTAATTTCCAAATAGTAATAGCTTTGGATTCTTAAAGTTAATCCATTTGTAACCATAATAGGGGCTCAAAATTTTTGAAAATTAAGCAATATGCATGCTGGAGAATTGATTCTTTAATGTCAAAGTAAACAGTAGTATTATACTCGCATTGTTCATTTAAA
This sequence comes from Pardosa pseudoannulata, assembly GCA_032207245.1. Lineage (NCBI taxonomy): Eukaryota > Metazoa > Arthropoda > Arachnida > Araneae > Lycosidae > Pardosa > Pardosa pseudoannulata. The sequence continues at coordinate 92,880,909 of CM063503.1, read as the reverse complement.
GCATATTTATAAATTATCATGGATAAAAGATTTAAAAAATCAAGAACTGACAAAGGTCGCAAAATTTTGTTTTATAACAGTGAGACTAATGGGTAAAGATAATCTTATTATAGCATATTTTAACTTTAAGAGCAGAAGTTTTAAGAGGAGTAGGTCATGAAAAAGCGATTGATACCAAGTTTATAACATATTCTAAATTAAACATATCTGAACAATAACAAAACCCTAAGTGCAATTATTCGCATTAATCAATAAACTTTGAATGGCACACCTATTCATACTAACACTTTAAAATGGACTTTAAATTTCATAATTGATTTAGGTGCATTATAAATAGGGCTGACTAGTTTTATCTCTAAAACTTTAACCATTTAAGCTATTTATTTAGGCTCTAAATTTCCTTTTCATGTATTTTCTAATTATGAATGAAAAAAAAGAAGTGAAATCGTGGGATATTTTTATTATATAAACCTCATTTATAAAGTATTATGCAACTTCCTGTACATGTTTAGAAAATATTTCCGACTATTTTGGCCATGTAAACATTGACCGGAATTTTGTAATGCCGCATTTAATGATATCTATTTATATTATGTCCCGTACTGTTTATCTTTAATATGTATATTCTTGTGCCATTTTATTTTTGTATACATTATAAATAGGTCTATTTAATTTAGATAAGCTGTTATAATTTATTGCCACTATGTCATTGGAATTATTGTAATTAGAATTCGGTCATGTGTGTTATTCAATTTTTGGACTCACATGTCTCAACCTATTAGGGTGGTATCATGATACCGTATTAAAAAAACAGCCTAACTTTAATTCTTCGTCCTTCATCCCAACGTTTTGATTTAGAGATCAAAGTTAGCACGTAATATGACATAATAGGTTTAATTTAAGCTATTTCAGCCTTTATAAGTAATCTAAATTATTAGAGGTGAGGGTAATAACTCCTTTTAAAGTACGTTTTAATATGGCTATTAATCAATTATTGAACTTATCTTTAGTTGATTTTACTTTAATATGGCTTTTTGAGATTACTTTTAGTATCTTAGCTAAACATACAGTTATGTTTCAGGTTAAAGTACAACGTTTATTTGGATGTTTTTCAATTGAACTACTCCTATGTGAAAAAACATTTCTATGATACTATATAAAGAACTGCAATGAAAAATTGCTAATTTTTAACAGTATTAAGCCCTAGCTTGTGGCTATCGTACTAAGAAATATTCTTTAAGACATAGTGTATACGGTTGTAGGCTCAACTAGTTCTTCTGGTGAAGATTTTTCATTAATATTTGCGCAGATAGCTCTTATCAGGTTAAAACATGAGTTTATCCTTATTTATTTTCATGTGTTACGTGTTTCCATTCGAAAATTTTGTATAATATGGTAATGTTGTAACTGCACTTGTATTTGTTTTGCAATTAATTCTAGTGGTAGGATATTATTGTTAGACATAGTTACATCTTCAATTTAGTTTTTATAATAGGGGTGTATTTCTATGTTATAAAAAGTTAACCTTGTAGTCCTGGAAAAATGCTCAACAATATATTTTATGACCAAATTTGATTTTAAAAGTGTACTAGATTAATCTTCCACTTTTTACAATCTTGTATTTGGTTGCACTCCAGCACATAATGAATACTACTTTCTGATAATCCATCTCCAACCCAACTTCCACTTAAACAGAATCCCTCTTCAATACCCGTCGTATGTAATTGTGTTTTAGAATTCCACCCAAAAGAAAACACAAGAATGAAAAAATAAAGACAGACACAGGAAAAAGGTGTTTGCTACAGGAAAAACAAAACAAAAGACCTTATCTTTTGTAACAGCCAGCTGAAAAAATACCTAAAACTTGAGTTATTGTTAAATACTCTGAACATGTTTATGTCTAGGTCTCCTTTCCCCCCCCCCCATTTCTTCTTCCAAACAGTTTATGCAAATTTTGAATAAAGAGTTCCTGGCCTTGGAATTCCGCTTCTACACAGACAGTTGCCGCTGTTTGCCTTCCCACTGAGAGTATTTGTTCCTGTTTGGTTAGCAGTTTTGCAACAATTCAATCATCACGTTCGAAACCATTTCCAAGAAGTTTTACCTACGAATACAAAATTTACATCAAATTTATCATCTAACACATTTTTACAATGAAAGAAATCAGAAATGAATAAAAATATATTAGTTTAAGAGATTTTTAAAAAAGTCAGATTCTAATACAAGAGTATTCGTATGCACTTGATGTTGCTAACTTTAATTTTTAAAGGAAGAACAAACTGAAATCCAAAAGTTTTCAAATCACCATTTACACTTTTGCTTTCTCTGCAGCTTTATACTCTGTTTATTCTCCAAGTCATAACTATCAAGTAGTAACATTCATTAAAAGAGGGGTACTTGCATTTGTATAAATAAAGCCGGCCTGAAAGCACTCCAATCAAAAGGGAAAATTTAATTTTGGACTAATTAAAAATCAAATTCAAGTTTTCTGTATTGGAGGATGCGTGCCTACTAATATGATAGACCTTTTTCTCATTTAACCATTTGAGAGCTAAAAACATTTCTTATATATGTTAAAAGTGTAGATTAAAAGGCGTAATGTTTCAGAGGTAGATTATTATAGAAACTGTTATTAACTGTTATATAAAACGTAATTCTTACTAACAAAAATATTTTCTCTTAATTTCTCCCAAATTGTTTTAGTGCTGGAATTCTACGAATTCCTTTTTTTACATATAGTACAATTAAATAAGATAATTCAAATGCACTGCCATTTATTACTGTAAACCTCCCACTTTTACCAATTCCGTCCAGAAAATTTTGCTGAAGAAACCTTTTAAAGTCTTCCCGCTGTATTTTTAGGTGCTAATCCTTCTTTTCTTAGAGTATCAATAATATTCAAAGTAAATTAAAGTCTAGTTAATATTTTACTCAGACCATTTGCCGAATACGTACTCATGTCCAAAACTATCTTCCCATACTTAAAAAAAGGATCAATGTGATTACATTTTGCAGGAAATGTGTGGAGAAAGACCTAAATAAAGTAATCTCACCAGAAGTAATCAAAAAGGTATTTGATACGCTAATCTAGGCTTACGTTATTCGAAGTTTAATCAAGCATTTTGTGGAAAGTGAATATCAACTACACAGAGATTGATTTTATTAACATGTAAGGTTCAAATCAGTTTATTATGCTTTAAGAGATTCACTTGGAAACACTTGTGAAGACCGTTTAGAAGCAGGGATGCCAATCCCTTAAGCATTCAAATGCCTTAAGACAATCTCAACGTCACAGAAAAAATTTCAAAGGTGATGGAAAGTTTGAATAAAGTAGTAAACGAATGACAACCTAGCACCGATCCGAGGCCATAGAACCATGAGGCCCTCCAGGTTTCTCTCGATGGTGGTGTGGTGAGCAGTAAGCAAGTATTGGGCACCCCACTCGCCAAGTCCCCTTCAAAGTGCCCGGAGTGCGCCGCTTGCGGTCAAACGCAGCAGGGTAGCGGTCATAAGAGGAATTTGGAATTTTGGGCTGCTCCAGTGGCCTCTTGACGCCGGGATTAGTGAGGGGGACACGCGGGTAAAAAAAAAACAGTTATAATTAAGCTCGATGAATTAGCTTGTTGCACTTCAAGACGGTTGCCGGAGAGCCTAAAAGAGGAGCAGGGAAATTTGAGAGGCGACAATCGCAATCCTGCGCCTCGGAAATACCTCTTGAGAGTCATTGCAACGGAATTTTGACCCACCCTGTGAAGCCCCCGTGACTCGGCTTGCTGAAAAAAAAAATCAGACTGAAACCTCGCATTAGTTTCAGGTTTGAAAAACTGAAGAATAATTGAAACCTAAACCATTAAAACTAAACAAGAGGTAGTGACTGTTAAAAAAAAATTAATAAGGGGTGGGGGTGCTGATGACAACTGCCTTTAACGACCAATATCTAGCCATATCTGCCCGCCAGTTGTGTCCAGAGCTTGTAGCCACCACGGTAAAACTGTACACAGCCACCAATGAAAAAATCCTTTATGCCAAAAAGCCAAGAGTATGTGTTTCACTACCTTCACAAGAAAAGAGGGATCCCTTTAATTGGTGAAAATATCAGAACTAGAGTGAACACCGATGACACGAGGTTTAGTTAAAGGTGATTCTTAGCTTGCTTATATCTGAAGGAAGTCTGGAACATATAAGTGGAACGTTACGAAACGTGACTATTCAATAGTGAAAGTGTGATAGTAAGGGGAAGAATAATGATCGTTTTATGCAAGGATCTACACGCTTTCAACAGCGTCTCTGTGACCACCTACAGTTTTAGGGATTAGGTCTTAGTTCCATGTTAGATTTTCTAGAGGAATATTCTAAAATCTTGTTTATGGACACTAATGCTCTTCCAAATCGAGTAAAACCTCATTGATAAATTTCTTGAAAATAGAGACGTTGAGCGAATACTAAGAGCAACAGAGTCTTCTAATCTTAACCTGATAGAGAACTTATAGTACTATCTTGGAAGAGCAATTTCATGTAAACATCTTTCTTCTGAAGATGTAAATGCTATAATGATGGCATTATTGGGAGAGTGGAGCTTAATTGCCTTTCATAAGGTTAAAACTTTGTTTACAGCTTTAAGAAAAGTTGGTATTTGTGTGTACATGTCAGTGGAGATTATAATCCATATTAAATTCACAAAGCTTAATGTTTGAGTTTTTTTTCAATCCTCTGTCACTCTTATTACAATTTTTGTTTGATGTTACAATTATGTATTATGCACAGTGATCTTAAATGTTTCCTTTATAGTTATGTGACATTGTGTAGCATTTCAGAAAAGTAGAATTATAGTTCACGGTTTGAGAAATCTTGAAATTTATCCATGTAGAGATAATTTTGGACATGAGTATTATACAAGCCTTTAGCCAATTTATACAGGGCATTAACGTATCAAAACTAAATATTCTATCAGTATATTGTTGACAGTGTCAAAACACGTAGTATAGACAAAAGTATGAAATAGATCATTCAATTCAAGCAGTAACCCATTAGAATCAGCCACTGTAGTAGAGCAAAATGCCTAAACGATTAAGTCGTATATTATTTAAAAACAACGATTGAATGATTGGCTGCACCTACGAGGACCATCTACCTTAAAACAAAGGTTTAAGATGTTTTGGGTGTCCCCGGGTGTACAATAATTCAGATACCACTACTCTCAATTTGTCGCAATAAAAGCATGTCGCATTTCTTGTTTGGTACAAGAGAAGTGCGCGAACGATCGCCGAATGTTTAGGGCGCTGATCTTTGATACAGGAGTTTGCAGGTTCGAATCCCACTGTGATATGGACGTTCCTAGCCATTCGAAATCTGCTTTAGGCAGTTGGTCCCGGTCTCATTAGCCCTCGTATAGCAAAAGAGAGCCCGTAGCTCTCCAAACCAAAAGAAGTGCGAAAGCGCTTTTCAAATGACTCAAATGAGAAGCTCGACTTCTATCTCAGTCTGCCAGAGAACGAGAGAAAGAGGTATGGTTCTCATAGATGAGCTATTGGAAGTTACAGTTGTCATTGCAATTTCTGTGAAACGCGCACAAGTTACGGAGCCACATTATGAAAGCTTTTAATGCCCAAACCACTGATACTAGTAACCTAAATATTCGGGATATATATGAACGGGACAATAAAGATAACCAGCTGAGATGCGACATGGCGGTTTGAGTGAATTTAAAGTCGAAATCAGGTGATTTGTTAGTAAAAGTGTTCTCATCACGACAGATCGTTACTTTGTAAACTGCTAAAACCATTGAAAGTAAAAGCTTTCCAGTATTTCACCTTCGTTGGTGAAAATTGGATATCTTTCAAAATAACACCCTAGGAATAGTTAGTTCACAGTGACTTTCAACGGTTCTACGCAGTTACAATTAGATAATAACATTGTTTATTGTCATTTACTTTAACAAGAACCCTTTTACCTCTGATTTATTGACTTATGAATCAGGAGGAGACACTTTGGAATGTTCCTTCATTTAATTTTATTATAAAAATTATGAAACTCAAACGTCCACATATTGTCCACGGGGAAAATGGTTTTCATAACCAATGATTAAATTAAAAATTCCGAAAACTGGGCATCGATTTGGGGTGCTATTAAATAGAAATTATATGAATCTGAAATTACATTTTTTGGGTAGCTTTTATGGTATTAAAAACCTCTATAACTCGAGAAAATATTTAGCTTTTAAAAAAATACACCCAGTTTTATGACAAACTTCTTAAAGAAAAAGTGAAATGTCTTATAAAACTAAGTAAAAAGCATATTAACTTTAACAAGAACATTTTTAAGTAAAGAACACTTTTACCTCTCCTCTGAATATAAATATATGCAAATGATGTAAAATTTAGAAATACCTGGAACATTTTTAAGTCTCAAACTTGATACTAAAAACGTCAAACTGGAAAATAATTTTTAAGCTTTAAAATAAGCATAATGAAATGTTTCAACTAGAAATATTTAATTGTAAGAGTCGTAACTATTTAAAAAAAATATTTTTTGGTTATATTCTGTCATTTTTCAGATGACTTGTATTCATATTTGAATTCTGCATTTAATACTGTATAACGTATGAGAAGCTGGAATGTGGCTTCCATTGACCCTTTACATACTCAAGCTATCCTGATTTTAAAATTGACAATGGCAAATTAGAAGATTACAGGCAAGACAAAATTAAGAAATAAAAAATAATCTAAGAAAAGCAAAACAATCCTGAATAAACCCTGTGTTACTTTTCAATATTTCTTTCGCTGAAATTTTCCATGCATATATTTCCATGGCCCTTTTTATTCATAAGGCTTTAGCACTAGATTTATCAGCAATTTAAATATACATCGAATTGCTACTGCAAAACCAGTCATTTTGACTAGTTTGGTAAATCTAGTGTTAAAACTTGGTTGTTATCGTAAAATTTCCCTGTAAATAAGTTAGCTAATTTGGACCGCTATGATTTTTTTTTAGGCTACATGGTGGTGGTAAATGAGACTGCTTAAACCAGATTCCGAAAGGCTACTGACATTTAAGCCAGCAGTAATATTTAAGCCAAATTCCGGCATAGAAAGGCAACGCTCTACCCATCAGGTCATTGTTCCATCACAATCGGTAAAAATAAATCAAGCTACACCTTTCTATATAAAAGAGATTTAGAAGCTGGTCTTACGATATGATAAGTGCCTCAAAATTGGTAAAAATTGAGCAGAAAAGTAGATTGTGTTTAGGTATACTCATGTTACTAAAATAGCAATTATAGTATTGTCTGTAGCGCTAATAATTATTAAGGTGGTGATATTGAAACATCATCTTTCATACTTATTCTCCATTATTTTGCAATTCAGTGAGATAGAAATATGAAATTTACATACGGAAAAATTTACCCGATTGTACGTTTACTGGGACAGAGGGTTTGAGTGAATTTGGTTTAGAGCATTACGATCTACCTTTTTTTTTTTTGGCAACATAAGGGCTAATGCGACTGGGACCTACTGCTTAGAGCCGATTCCAAACGTCCATGTCACAATGGGTTTCGGACCCAATAACTCCGGTACCGAAGATCAGAGCCCTAACCATTCGGCTATCATTAGACTTGGTTTGGGTTTGTATGGTTAAGAGTGCTGCTGTCAACTGTGTGACCAGAGGAATAATGAGATCGGGACCCATTTTTTAACCCCCTGACATTTGAAAAGTACTATTTAATTTGGATCAATCCAAAAATTATATGCATGCCTAGAAACAGAACATTTCATTTTGAAATTTGAATTGCTATGTAACATTTAGGGCCGGTCTCACCAAAGTCGTTTTACGGCTAACCGCAATTAACCCATGCGTCAATCAGGACACAATTCTTCATTTAAACAGAGATTAATCGAGGTTAGCAGTTAAACGACTTTGAGACAAACCCTTAATGACGGTCATGTGGGATGTTAATGAACAGTTAGTAATAATATGAAATAATATAACATTTCTGAAAATTAGACACATTTTAAAACATTTTCGAACAGGTAGAGGTTTGGTTTGGTTTGGAGTGCTACGGTCTACTTTTTGCAACACGAGGGCTAATGAGACCGGGACCTACAGTTTAAAGCCGATTCCGAACGGCTACGAACATCCATGCCACTGTGGGATTCGAACCCACGAACTCTGGTACCGAAGGCCAGCACTCTAACCAATCGGCCATCGTTCGGCGGAACAGGTAGAGGAACTGATATTTATTTCACACTTCCATGTTGATTCGCTTATATTGTTTTTTAAGGACACATGACATCTTGAATATTATAATCAAAATAGAACTCTAAGCACAAGTTAAATTATTATTATGCTACACTATGTCTGTTGCAAACAGCTCTTGACGTCTCGGGCAAGTCAAATTCTACATTTGCACATGAAATGACTGACGCCTCTCGGACTTCGTTGAATGCCAAGAGGTAAAAGCCAATTCTGAACGGCTATGAACATTTTTAATGTCATTTGGACATACCAGAAGCATGATTCGAGCCGTTGAACTCCGGTACTAAATAAATACGCAATATTGATACGACGGCTAGAAGTAGCATTAGTGTTCAGTTGGGAGACAAGCAGATATTTCCCGTGCCAATAAAGGAATATTTAAAACAGCCTATCCACTATTTATCTTTACCGACTTGATATATTTCCAAAAGTTTCTCTAAACGATCTTTTGAATTAAGCTTTCAGCTTTTCTTCAGGTAAAAAGAATTATCTTATAGAAATCCATATTTTTCTAAAAACCCTTTCTGCACGAACAATGGCATTATATACCGTAACTAATTTATCCCTTTCATTTAACCAGTGATTCCTATGCCACCCCCACCCCCCGTGTTCGTGTTATCCCTTACATGGAATAAGTGCCACCTAAAAATTAATTTTGGAGATGCTTTATAAGCTTTTTTTGTTGGTAGGGGTACATTAAGGGTTTAACAAAGTAAAATAAGTGACCCACTTTATTTTTACGTAAGTTAAAATAAATATCAATCAATCTGTAGCTTTTTCTGTTAATTTAAAACGATACTAAGATTTTCTTGCTTATTGTTATTACTTAATGCACTATCAACATTTAATCGGAAAATGTTTATATTACTTAAAACAATTTCAATAGATATTTTAGATATCAATGTTCTCTTTCATTTTTAAATCATCAATTTTAAAATTTTAATTTTATTACTATATAGTTATAGTATATAGTTATTTTCAGAAGGGCAAAGTGATGACGCTAAGATGGTATCCATGGATATTAGGGCTGGATCGTTTATCAATATATCGTCAAATATTGATATAATCTAAGTATCGCGATAACAATATTAAAATTCTGCTGTGCTGATATAACCCCGTCGGCAATACTGTTTTCCGTCTCGCACGATAGCGTAGATCGCCAAAATTTTAAGTTATTCCATTCGTTAGACGTCCGCTTCGAGTATTTACCAGCGTATTTTATACTAACACAAGCCAGAAATTTATTCTTGAAGATTATCACTTTTCCGTCAAAGTCTTCGGTAGTATATCCCAATATCTCGATAACTAAGCACTCTGGTCAAGATCGGAAGTTCCCAGCTCTCAATTGGGTGTTATTACTTGTTTCCGCCCCCTACGCTTATTGGAATAATAACGGTGCTGGTATTGAGAGCTTGATCGCAACAGTTATCTATCGATAACAAAGCAATCGGATCTAGACCGGAAAAGCCACTGCTTGCAATTGTTACTAGTTTATAGGAATAATACCGGGATATATCAACGACTGATTAATCACAAAAGTCAGTGATATGTGCATGAGTTGATATATTTTAATAGCTTGCCGCTTTCTCTTTCACATCTTCTAATAACAGAGGAGTTTGGTGTTTAGGGTGAATATCGGGATGAAAAATGTATGTTCGGAATCGTATTGATTCCCCAAAGTATTCTAAAATTATATCAAAAAATGTAATAAAAAGCAATGTTGTGCAGTTTTTTTTTTTGTTTACCGGACATAATGGCAAAATAATCAGTGAAAATATACCGATTTGCAATTTAGTACTATGTGTTGTTTTTTCGAAGGCTACGTCTAATTTATGGAGTTTTTTGAAATATCCCCGTGCTCTACAATATCGGAATCTAAATTGTAGATAAGAATTGTCTTTCTATTTTTAAAAATTAAGGTATTAAAAATTAAGATATTACTTAATAAATTATTAAAAATTGAGTAATATAATATTAATTTCAAATTATGTTTTATTCAACGTTTTCAAAATTTTAATCTTGTAAATTACAAAAAAAGATATCTGCATAAAATTTTGGAAAGTAAATTATTCAGAATTAACATTCATTGTGTTCGGAGAGTCCGTTAATAAGAAAAGTTAAAAAATTATCAAAATTAATTCTTTGCTATTGAAATTCAAATTTTTGAGACGAAGTTATTTCGTTTCTCCCATGTAATATACAGAGACTAGAATTACAAAAAATATTAAAATATATAGTAGCGATGTGTTGATATATAGTTTCGTTTGGGGTCTTTTCTGTTTAAGAACACAAAGCCTTTATAAATATTACGAGCATAGTTATAACAAAAGTTAAAATTGATCTGTTCTTCAATGATTGATTTTTAGATTACCCGAGTCATAATGTTTAGTTTATAACTTAGTTCTGCGTACTGAAAGTTGTAGGTCATATGGTCATATTACACTTCCGCCTGCCGGATATTGGGCCAATAAATTCGTTTTGATTTGGATAGCTAAGTCCACAATTTTCGCTTCACGAACGCTATTTACAAACACCTATTAAAGCTCATTCCGAACAGCTACGAACATACATGCCGGGAGCGAAATTCGAACCCACCGAATCAGATACCGGATATTAGTTTACCAATGAAAAGAGTTTATTTTCGATTTGGAAAAAATTTAATCTGGCATAAATAAGCAATGTAAATTAGCATTAATGGTTTCCAATTGGAATAAATTATTCTGTTTAATACCTGAACAAATTATGAACAATATATAAATTAAGTGTTAAAATGAATTACTCTTAAAAAGTTGTTTTTAACCTTTCAGAAATCCTAACTTTTAGGATCAAATTGTAATTATAAGAATTTTAATATGATAAAAAGGTTTAGAATGAAAGAAAGCTAGGATTATTCAAAAATAGTAATATACCTTCCGACTTTAAAGTATTATCACGATATACCAATGATATCAATAAAAAATTTGGAGATATATGGCGATATTAAATTACTGATATCGTCCAGCCGTAGTGGACATAAAACTACCACCGATTTAAACAGTTTTGACACTCGCTTTGCAAGGCCGTGGTTTCATGGACCATCGATTTTATTGTTTTTAACGCTATTTCGATGATCCAAATTACTCAAATTAGGGCAACGGGTTGCGCATTTCGTTTAGAGCAGGCCAGCTAGGGAGAAAGAACAGACTTTTAACTCAAATAGGGTCCTTCTATGCCTTGAAAGAAGCAATCGGAAGGTTTAGGCTGCCCTTCTAAAGGTACCGTTTGACCACTACGACCAAAGACCACGAACCTATTTTACGTGCCTCCGCCGCCATTAATGAATTAGACAGCCTTTGGCTGCATAAAGCCTCGAACTTGCAAACCTCCAGTTGTGAAATGAATCTAAATGATATTCAATCCAAAATTAGCTCATTGTAAGAATATCCAGAAAATGAGAGATACGGACATTTCACTTTTCTATATATCGAAGTACGCATTGGTTGCCAAATTTTTCGTTTCAGTTCCTCCAAGACAGTTATGTGAGAAAAAACTCAGCCAACCAATGCAGATTTTATGACTACAAAAAACCAGGGTGGGACGAGAAAACGGATTTCACAACAAGCCATAGTTTGTCGATTATGCCCATTATAAAGGCTGGGTTTAAACTACCATACATTTTCTAGCTACAAAGAGTTGCAATCTTAATTTCAGTGTTGACGCAGCAACGGGCTAGTTTTTTTACATACAATTAACACAGTTTCAAACAACATAACCTCTAACACTTTGATACTACATTAATTTAAAATTTTCACAACATATATAATAAGTATCATATCCATGGTTTTCTAGTGTTTTAACCGTTATCGCCTCTACTGATTTCAACGCATTTAACACATTGTATGCGGTACACGTACTTGCAAGATTTCTGACGATTGATACTTGAGCGCGGGACACGTACTAGTACAGGTTAGTGTAACATGATTTGTTTGTGGGTACAAAAATAACGGTATATACAGGAAAACGAAGCCGAATGTGCTTGTGTACTACATACATTTAGACAAATAAAAACTAGTTTATGATTGCTCTTCTCATTTTTTTATAATGTAAAAATGTTTATATATAACAATTCGAAAAAATTAAAACTATATACTATTTCTATTTGATTTCTTATATTTACGATACTATTATAAATTTATCCACTAAAAATATTTTTTGTTTACAAAAATCTTAGTTGATATTTATATTTTTATTTATATATTTGTTTATATATTTCGATATAAAATACGAAAAGTTAGTTAAAAAATTAAATAATTTTCGATCTATTGAGATTTAACTGAATAAATTTACGATCAAAACGCCCACTCCCGGTACAATTCCGCTGCAAAATGTACCCGCACCCAATGCGTTAAAAAGCCTCAGGTTTTTCAAGGGTGATAGGAAATTCCCTGTTTGCACCAGGTGTAATATTGAAAAGGCCACTGCACAACACCTGATCAACTGTATTAAATTGATATGCAGGGATCTTTTGAGGAGATCTACTTACGCCTCAGATTTACTTAAAGCATACAATCATAGATCTTATCTGACTTAGGTCAGAGGGATAAGCAAGAAGATAATTTTTGATTTAATGTGTTCTAACATAATTTATCTAATAAAACAGATCTTAAATTGAAGATTACAGACAGAATTAAATTTGATTACAAATAGATTAGTTTTTCATTATAAAGAACATTCAAATTAAAAAAAAATATTTCAGATATAAATACATACACAAACACTATTATCGTTAAACCAGAAAATTTTAAAAAGGGGAAAGCAGGGCTTCGAACCGAAACTGAACCGAAAACCGAAAACCGGAAAAAACCGTTATTTTGGTCGGAACGAAAACCGGAATATAACAGAAAAAATATCGGTTTATTTCGGTTCGATATATCTTTCAGTCATTTTGTTACTGTTACCAACTTATCAATATTTTCTAATTTAACGTCAACTTTATAATTACATATCCGCACTTGTATAAGATTGGAATGGTGGTTTTGGCAGCTCCAGCTACACAAGTTAGTGTTGAAATTTATTCTCCGAGACAACAGAAGTAAGCTCAGTGAAACCACGTTAGAAGATATATTAATAATTAGAGGCAATTTTCATATGTTAAATAAATAATATATTTTTTTACATAATTATTGCAAGGCCAAGTGCACGATGTGAGAGTCAAACGACGAATGTGGGTAATCATAAACCTAGTTGTCAAATGCGATTTTGATAATGGATAACCATGCCAATGCTCGCCGCTCTTATCGTACCTGCTGTTTGTATCAATTCACATAGTGCACCAGAAAAAAAGAATAAATTTCTATTTTTGATAGAATTACATTTTTTGTTTATGATATCATTATATTTTTTTTTTGTAAAAATAATAATATACATAAAATGAAATTATTCATTTGGAACTGAAACGAAAACAGTTGTTTTGGCGGAGCAAAAACCGGAACTGAACCGATATTAATTTTTTAGTTGAACCGGAACGAAAACCGGAACAAAAAAATTACGGTTCGAAGCCCTGAAAGGATGGAGAAATAATGTTTAAGTTCATTATATATTTCCTAAAGTATCCCCATGTTCAGTGAGCTATTGCATTTCGTTTATAATACTCAAAAGATTAATTTTTTTCGGTTTTATGTATTTAGAAATGAAACTGCTCTTAATGCAAGTAATTAAGATCTTCTTGGCAAACCGCATAAGTAATTAAGCAAGACTAATTTTTCAGTTTTAAACAAAAATGCAGGAACACTACGAAACAGTAATTGTTGAAAAACAAAGATCAGGCAAGCGAGTTATTTCAAGCAGTAGATATATCAGTTACTGCCAACTTTAATACTGTACGCGTTCTCATTTCGTTTATATCCGGGATTTCCCCAACCTTATGTACAATCGAGCATCGTAATATGCACATGACTCCACGGCAGCAGCACTCCGGTGTATCTAAATACTTTGAACGCAAAACATTTGCATATCTGCAATTACTTTCCTATAGGTTTTGTTTGGGTATATATTTTAACTACATATTCTATTTACTTTGCAAATTACATACAAAATGCAAAACACTTGTTACTATGAGGAATTTGCACATGTGGGGAAGTTGAACGAATTAATATTTTTCTGTCAATTCCAGACTCGTTAATTCCAAAACTATCCTCAAAAATATGAAAACAGGGTTCATTTTTAAAATTAATTTTAAAGTTAAGAGAAAACTACGTGACTTAAAAACATTCCGTGATTTCATGTGACGTCACAGTTCATGATATTCAATGTTTACATTTTGTTAGCAAGTGCTTTCTATATCCGGATTGTGCTTGGCTCGTATTTTAAAATTTTCTAGTCTTCAATATTTATTTCTACTCCAACCTTTAGAGCAATTTTAGTAATTTCGATATATATATATATATATATCGATATATAAATTATATATATATTAAATATAAATATATTTTATCT
>CM063503.1:92783682-92861182 GCA_032207245.1 Pardosa pseudoannulata | reverse complement strand
AAAAAAGTACTATCCATCTTACCTTTTTGTCTTCTACTGTTTAAAAATAATATTCGAAAACGTGATAATTCCTCATTAAAGATTATTATTTCGCCATTTTTTCAAAATCGTTTATTGTATTTATATTTTAGTTTCAGAAACTTAGAATCATTCTTATCACATACATTGAAATTGATAATTTGGATTTTGAATTCAGACCTGGAAATTTATCTAGATAGGCCTCGATATCGGCCTTTGTAACTGTTTGTTTTAAAGTCCGTAATATTATACGGATAATCATTACCCGTAATTATATGGCTTAAGACATCGGTACACCTTTAAAACGTGAATTTCGACCAAAATATCAATTTTTAAATATTTTATTAAAATCTAATATGTTATCTATACAGAACCGCTTGAATTTTGCCTCTATTTCATTTAGAACCAGAGTTATAGCATTTTTAATGAAAGTCCAAAGTCAATTTTAATACCGGAAGTGCTCTTTTGTAAACCGGAAGTAGCCTGAAAATTTTTCTCTTGTCAATTTCCACAAAATCTTTTGATATAATTAAAATGTTATTAAACTTGGACCAAATAATTCATGCTTAAAGGTATTATTGTTTTTTAAAGAATCTTGTATCAGCATTTTCTTGAATTTAGCATCTGAATCTCGCAATGAATTTAGGGAAACAGTCAAATTTTTTGTGCTTCTGAGATTTTACAGTTACATTGCTTTTATTTTTATACGCATTTCAAATGAAAAGTTTTATTTTAATATTTTAAAATGCCTAATTCTATATGCAGAACACCTCAAATAAAGTTTTACGACAATAAATTTATCAAAGCCGGTCAATCTAACAATAGTGTTGAATATATTCCAATTACAGTTAGCTAGCTAGCTCCTCAGACTATGATGACTCCATCCAATTTTATTAATGGTTTTCTACCCCTTTTTTTTATCAGTATTAACTATAGAGTTCATTTCTGATCCTGTGCACATAACTTTGAAATGGATTTAGATCATAGTATAATATATGATGCTACCCTCCACTTTACCCCGAAATATACTGAAGTACTAAAGTAATAAAGAGCACTTAGAAAAAAAAATATTGAATTTCAAATTAGAGGGGTTAAGGTTCATATATCCTTTTTTTTTGGGGGGGGGGGATATTAAGATACATATTTTGAAGTTCTTGCATAAAACATTTCGACTCAACTAGAAATTTTTGTCCATTTTGATCACTCATCATAACATACCATATCTCAATAAATTAAAATTCATAGGATTTGAAATTTTAAATGTATATTACATAAATATGTAGAAATTTACAGCCCTTGAATTCATAGACGCATGAAATTGCCGGGAACTTTCGTAAGGTGTTGTACTCAAATTCCCATAGATTCGTAGATATGTTTATGATTACAATAAGTCCATTACATAAAGAATATACTTTGAAACATTAAGTGAGTCATAAAATAATGATATAATTATTAATTTTGGAATTCTAATGATTTTCATAGGGTCTAACTTATATTACCTACTTAAAAACAGCAGTCTACTCCTTGCAAAATAAAGTCCAAGAATATATTACAAGCATTCAGAAAGTAAATAATCAGTATCTTACAAAGAAAAAAAGGCGGGCATTAAATAATAGGTGTATATTAAGGCATTATAAGTGTTTCCATAGAGTTTTTCTAATATATTAAGTTGTTTTTTCATTTTTCTCAAAATTGATTTTTTTCGGGATTTTGCTTACCTTAAAACATAACTCAAAAATATCTAGCCCAAATGCTTAGATATTTTAAACGTGTGTTATATAATTATGTATTCAGGGAATAGACTACAATTGTGGTTCTAGATTAATTACTTTGGGATATAGAGCCGTTTAATTCTTGACTTGAATGAAAATTTTGAGAAATTTTCAATGTTATTGTAAACAAGTTCCTATAACTTAAATATATTTGTGATCACCATGATTGTAGTCTATTACCTGAAATATATAATTAGAAACATTATCTAATTTACAAAACAGTGATTACATGATTTAATTTGGAGTTATCGTGTTTTGCATAATGCCTAATTTTAGGGCAAATTTCACCCTTTTTTTTTTCTCTATAAAATGTGACAATATTATTCAAAACAATATAGCCTGCATTTTTCATAGTTTTAAGTTATATTTCATCCTAAAATTAACATTAAAAATTTGAAATATTTCAAAAAATCACCTCCGAAGGTGTACAGATGCCTTAACCCGTTTCTGCCCAGCGTCCTATTTATAGGACATTTTATTTTTACCATTATAAATAAAGCTATTCAACGTTTTGCCTATTCTTTTTCTACCCCCTGAAGAATTACGGTTTCACCCTACTTAAGCTGTTTTGGATAGGATTGAAGTATTTTTCATCCAGTTGCAGGCACTTAAACTTCGCCATTTTCATGATTTTTTCTTGCTGAATTTCATTGTAATCGTACGAAAAGGTTTTAAAGGTAAGTTTAAATATTTTTTCAGAATATATATTTCAGATTTCTACTTAACAAATCTTATAACGTTTTAAAATTATTTTTACTTTTAATAGTTTTAATTACAAATTTAAGCTACTGTCCTAAAAATAGGACGCTGCGCGGATTCATTAAATTTTCTGATATTTAATTTATTTCATAGGTGCTCAAGATGCCGAGGAAAAAAGTTCTTAAAACTTCTGAGGAAGCTGTAGGATATCTATTTTAGGAGGAATTAGTGTCCGAAATGATTGCTTTGCCACTTGAAGGGGATGAATTAAAAGATAAAGGTTTTGATGACAAAAACTCTTGACACATCTGTAATAGACGTTGCAGGTATTATTGAAATTGAGTTGTAAAAAATGCTTCAGCCAGTTACTGATCCCAAGAGTCAGTTTATTTTGATAATTTTTTAATTCCTATAATTTGTTAGTTGACCTAAGAAAGAGTGGATTTCGAGAAACAGGAACTATAAGAAGTGACAGAATACAGCATTGTCCCCTTGAAATTGATTCTACTTTCAAAAAGACTAGCCATGGGTCATGATTTCTTCTTTGATGTGAAAGTAAAATTACTGCGGTAAAATGGAATGATAACAAATGCGTTACACTTACAAATTTTGACATAATAGAGCCACTAAAATCTGTTTCAAGGTCTGAAAAATGAAAAGCTGAAAAAAATAAAATCGAACAGCCATGTCTACAATCACGTAAACAATTATAACATGGGTGGTGTAGAATCTCATGATTGGCTTTTAGAGAAACATAACATAAAAATTGTGGAAAAAATTCGTATTGCCCAATTTTTACCGGAATTGTAGATATGGTTGTTGTAAATACCTGCATACAACATGGTAAATGCAGAGAAAATGAGTATCAAAGAAATAAGACATATTGCAATAGCCTACCAAAAAAAAAAAGCAATACAGAACAAAAACAAATCTGTTGACCAAGTTACACAATTTCATCTCGAGTGAAGGGAATAGACACTGTTAGACGTGAGGGAGTTGGCCATATAATTAGCAAAAGAGGAAAAGACGATGTCAAATGTAAAATTGTTCGGGAAAGCCTCTTACATGTTGCATGAAATGTAATGAGACTATGTACAAAATGTTTTCCAAATTCCCATAAGTAGTGTGAATATGTTTAAACTTAATAAAAAAATGCCAAATTTATTTGTATATGTATTAAATATTAAAGTTCAATTGTTTGGAAACAAACGTAATGTAATAACTACAAACAAAAGAGTACTAAGTGCTCAAAAATTTCCATATCCGCCCAACGTCCAATTTATAGGACAGTAATTATCTCGAATCCTAAATTAATGGTGTGGAGTTTAATTACATATATTTAATCTAAGTGTTTAGAACACAATTTTAAAAGTTTAATAATATTTCAAGTTTAAATTAAATTGGGCGTTAACGGGTTAAAGAGACGGTACTTTTCGAGCTGAAAAGTTATTATTCATTTTGGTTTGGTTTGGAGAGCTACGGTCAACTGTTTTGCTCAAGAGGGCTAATGACACCGAGACCTACTGCTTAAAGCCGATTCCGAACGGCTACGAATATCCATGCTAGCAGCGAGATTCGAACCCGCGAACTCCGGTACCAAACAGCTTCATTCAGTGTGAAATAAAGAGTTGTCCTTTGGTAAAAATAAAACTTTTCAAAGATCTGTAATAAGGGTCTCCCTTTGTAAGAAATATTCAGATTTATTATATGAAGCAATACATTGAATATGTAAAATATAAACACCAAATGAAAAAGTTAGAAATCTACCTTTCAAAATATATTTTGAAATATTTAAGTTAACAATTTTTTTATATTAGAAGTTAATATTTTGTATTCTGAGAACCTAAATTATATTTAAACGTTTAACATAAAATAGCGTCTGAGAGGAGTCAGTCAATTCATGTACCAATATAAACCTCGATTTCTCAGAGACGTCAAGAACTGTGTCCAGTACACGTCATGCAGAACACTGTTAAATTATTTACCTCGTACTTTGATTCTGTTTTTATTAGACTGTTCAAGATGCCATGTGTGCATAAAAAATAATATATCTGTAAACGAGTTTATCGTAAAATCCATCACTAACTCTTAGACATTTTAATTAAACGTATATAAAAAAGCAAATCAATTTGATGTTTTTAAGTTTTAGCATTATAAATACAGCTTTAAATACATCAATCCCAAACTGAGATGAATCCAAAGTTTTAAATTGATATAAATACCCAAGAGATAAATAGTTAAAATTTTATATGCATATGTTATTATATTCTGCACTAACTTTTTTTTAGCCAATTTTTTTCAATTGGCATTTTTCATAAACTTAGAAGCAGAATTATCGAAGAGTTAGCTAAAATGGGAAAATATGTATCTACACTTATTACACGCACACAATTCTTAAGCTTAATACTTATCTAAAACTAAATATTAATAGCTTATTATAAATGCATAAATAAGATTTAATATTAGTTGAAAAAATTACAGAAATATTAATACTGAGAAATATTTTCCTGTTAGAGAACGTTATTTTAAATATATATAGCAGCATAAGTAATCACTTTTATTTAAAAGTGATCTTGTTTATACATTGCATTATTTTCTGAGTGGTTTTAAAATTTATTGAGGCAAATAGTAATAATGTCTCTATACAAACGATTTAAAAGGAACATAATCATGATAAGGATATTTGTGCATTTCTAATAATTATAGTTTAATGTTTTGTCACAGTATACTAGATATGCCAAAAATACTTTGAGCAAAAAATTCAAAAATAGTTATTTTCATCAAATTAAAGGTTACAAGCCCTCTTTAAAAACCTGCGATTAACACTAGATTTACAGCGATTTACATATACATTGAATTTCAATACCAGTCATTTTGACTGGTTTGGTAAATCTAGTGTTAAAATGGATTACTTACCTCAAGAATTTGAAACTTCTGAGAAATGCTTTGGCAGGGTGATGCAATTCTCATAATGCAAACATTCTAGAAAACCATTCTACAGCAACTTGACTACTTTATCACTATTACACAATTGTAATGACTTCTTGCTATTGTTAAATGTCAAAATTGAAAATTAATCTTGAATCAGACTTTAAATTCCAAGAATTTCTGATCTCTTAAAAACTCATCCTCAATCAGCAGACAAGTTTCGACATGAAAGGAGAAAAAAAAGTCAATTTATATTATGTATTTAAGCTAAACACTTACACATAGCTATATAAATAAAATGATATGTTTATTCATGTTTGTCCAAGCATACATGATCAACTGATTGAAATACTTTAGTTTTAAATTACTTCCTAATAATTATCTGATCTACTTAGACAACCTTCCTCTCAAAATTCAAATTAGTTTTTTTTTATAATTAATGCTTAAGCTATGTCTCAGGTTGGCAACTTTTAGGTGGCTAAAAAGACAAGGTATATAATACAGAATCTAAATCAAGATATATTTGTTTGCGTCTGCTCGTGCATCATGCGAAAGGTGCTGAACGTTTCAAAATCAGGATTTTTTTTTTATTGATTCTTAATAATTTTTGACATCAACATAGGATAGCATTTTTCTCGAAATGAGTTACTCTGTTTATTATTTACGTAACACATCTCACTCATACAATAAAAACGTTTCAAAAAGTTTATAAAACATGATATTTCTTAAAAATATTTAAGTATTTCGGGGTTCAGAAAAGATACTTTTCACATTAATTACAAATCATAAATAATTTACTACATATTATTTCCCTGAAAACTTAGCTTTATTCCTAGTTGATTATGAATTTCATTTTCAGATAAATTTGACTTAAGTCCATTTCTGAAAGTTTCTAAAAAAGTGTATAAATACATTTCATTAACATATATATTATATGTTTTCCCTACAAGATATTTTAATAAAATCCAGAAAATAATTTGAAAATAGACCTTCAATTAGGAAATAAATTAACCAGAAGCTTGGTGCAAAGCGACTATTACATAATAAATTTTTGAAATTCTTATAATTGAAAAGCACTTAAAAATTCACCGCTTAGATTGCTCAAACAGTTAATAAATTTTTGAAGTATTACATAAATACAAAGTGAAGGTATCAGAAATAATTTTGCATTCATTATTTCTACCGTGATGCCAATTTCAGCATTATTCCAGGTATACTAGAAGTATCGTATAAACGTTTGTATCTAGTTAAAATTTGTGCCAGGTGTCTCTTGAAAATTTGGTGTTTATACCACATTTTCATTTCAAAACAGGCACAAGCAATCTCGCCAGTTCTTCTGGCTACCGTTTAGATTGGTATGAAAACTATTAATAAATGGTGAAAACGTAATTAAATAGAAACTTTGAAAATAACGTAACTAAAGAGAAACTTCATCTAGAATTGATTCGACTCTCCCAAAATTTTCTAGGGTAAATAGAATTAGTTTGCAAATTTTCAGTATAAATATGGCCACTTCTGTGAGAATAAAATAGAACGACAGACAAACATGGAATTTATATACAGAAATATTTTACAATAAGCAGGGTAGATTAGCTGAAAAAGTGTTTGATATTTTTGGTTTTATAAATTTCAATCTTCATGACTTAATTCAACACTTGAAATTTATGTGTTGAACATGACGAATAAAGAAAACTTTCCATTTCATGTAAACAAAGCTTAAATTTATTCAGATAATTTTATAAACTCAAAAGTGACTATTAAAAGACCTACCACAGAAATTTGTCTTAAAAGCTTAAATCGAATTTAAGTTTGTGACCACTGTGCAGTTCATAAACTTTTAAATATTAGATATTAAAAAAATTTACTTAAAAAAGGAGTAGCTTCAATTTAAAAAAATAACAAAATTTGTGTACTAACGCCTAGAAAAAATAATTACATTAAAACAAAATTCCAACTGAAAGTTAAGTAGTAGTACACGTTGTAAGTGGAAAAGATGCTTTAGTTTGCCTGGAAGACAAGTTGCTCCGGCATTGTGTCAATTCGACAGCCCTACCATTTAATGTAGGTACACTATACATGTGTACATTTTTTTGGAATAGTCTAGCATTGCAACTGTCTTCCAATAATAAATTGAGAATATAATACGAATATAGTACTGAGTATATAAACATCAAATAAACTGTTACAGGAAATCAATTCAAGGTTTTAGTTTTACTTCAGTTTGCCGGGAAGTAAATAAGGCACCAATGTGGTCCCATATAGTCATGAGGCTCACCAGACTTGTGACGGGGGTTGTCACCGGGAAGACAAGTTGCTCTGCGATTGTATCAATTCGACGGCCCTAACATTTAATGTCGGTACACTAAACATGTGTACATGTTTTAGAATAGTCTGGCATTGCAACTGTCTTCCAATAATAAATTGAAAATATAATACAAATATAGAATACATGAAAAAGATAGCAACTAAACTGCTATAGGAAAGCAATTTAAGGTATTTGTTTCACTTCAGTTTGCTGAAGACAAGCTCCTCTGCCATAGTGTCAATTCGACTATCCTAACGTTTAATGTAGGTACACTAAAAATGTGTACACTTTTTTGAATAGTCTGGCATTGGAACCGTCTTCAAATAATAAATTGAGAATATAATAGAAATATAGCACTGAATACATAAAAATATATCATCTAAACTGATACAGGATATGAATTTAAGGTTTTTGTTTTACTTCAGTTTGCTGAAGATAAGCTGTTTTGCCATTGTGTCAATTCGACAGACCTAACATTTAATGTAGGTACACTAAACATGTGTACATTTTTTGGAATAGTCTGGCATTGCAACTATCTTCCAATATTATATTTAGAATTGAATCTAGATATAGAAGTAATTACATAAAATGACATCTGTTAATTTGCTATAAGCAAACTACATGAAGTTTTTTAACCTCAGTTTGCCAGAAAGACGAGCTGCTGTGCCATGATGTCAATACGACAGCCCTAACATTTAATGTAGGTACACTAAACGTGCACATTTTTTGGAATAGTCTGGCATTGCAACTGTCTTTCAATAATAAATAGAGAATATAATACAAGTATAGCTCCGAGTATATGAAAAAGATATCAGCTAAACAGCTATAGAAAAATCATTTAAGTTTGTTTTTTCACTTCAGTTTGCCGGAAAGACAGCTGTTTTGCCATTGTGCCAATTTGACTGCCCTAACATTTAATGTAGGTACACTAAACATGTGTACATTTTTTAAATTGTCTGGCATTACAACCGTCTTTCAGTAATAACTTTAATACATATTACAAATATAGAGTACGTGAAAAATACTGCAGCTAAACTGCTATAGGAAAGGAATTTAAGGTTTTTGTTTTACTTCAGTTTGCTGAAGATAAGCTGCTCTGCCATTCTGCCAATGCGGCGGCCCTATCATTTAACATAGGTACACTAAACAACAGTGTACATTTTTTGGAATAGTCTGGCATTGCAACTATCTTCAAATATTAAATTCAGAATGAAATATAAAATTACGTAAAATGACAACGGTTAAAATGCTATAGTAGGTATATTACATGAAGTTTTTTTAATTTCAGTTTGCCAGAAAGGCAAGCTGCTCTGCCATGGTGTCAGTTCGACAGCCCTAACATTTAATGTAGGTACACAAAACATGTGCACATTTTTTTGGATTAGTCTGGCATTGCAACTGTCTTCCAATAATAAATTGAATATATAATACAAATACAGTACTGAGTACATGAAAAAGACATCTAAACTGCTACAGAAAAGCAGTTTAAGGTATTTGTTTTACTTCGGTTTGCCAGCATTACAATCAGACACCAATATGGTCCATATAGCCATGAGATCCACAAGGCTTGTGCCCGTGGTTGTCGCCGGGAAGACAAGCTGCTCTGCCATTGTTTCAATTCGACGGCCCTTACATTTAATGTAGTTACACTAAACATGTGTACATATTTTGGAATAGTCTGGCATTGCAATTGCCTTCCAATAATAAATTGACAATATAATACAAATATAGAGAACATAAAAAAATATGGCTTCTAAACTGCTACAGAAAAGCAGTTTAAGGTATTTGTTTTACTTCGGTTTGCTGATGACAAGCTCCTCTGCCATTGTGTCAATTCGACAGCCCTAACATTTAATGTAGTTACACTAAAAATGTGTACATTTTTTGGAAAATTCTGGCATTGGAGCTGTCTTCCAATAAGAAACTGAGAATGCAATACATATATATTACTGAGAACATGAAAGAGACATCTAAACTGCTACAGAATATGAATTTAAGATTTTTGTTTTACTTCAGTTTGCTGAAGACAAGCTGCTCTGCCATTGTGTCAATTCGACAACCCTAACATTTAATGTAGGTACACTAAACATGTGCACATTGTTTGGAATAGTCTGGCATTGCAACTGTCTTCCAATAATAAATTGAAAATATAATACAAATATAGAATAGATGAAAAAGATACATAACCGATTGAACTTTGCCTCTATCTCATTTAGAACTAGAGTTATAGCATTTTTAATGAAAGTCCAAGGTCAATTTTAATACGGGAAGTGCTCTTTTGTAAACCGGAAGTAGCCTGAAAACTTTTATTCTCTTGTCAATTTCAAAAAAATCTTTTAATATAATTAAAATGTTATTAAACTTGGACCAAATAATTCATGCTTAAAGGTATTATTGTTTTTTAAAGAATCTGGTAACAGCATTTTCTTGAATTTAGCATCTGAATCTCGCAATGAATTTAGGGAAACAGTCAAATTTTTTGTGCTTCTGAGATTTTACAGTTACATTGCTCTTATTTTTATACGTATTTCAAATGAAAAGTTTTATTTTAATATTTTAAAATGCCTAATTCTGTATGCAGAACACCTCAAATAAAGTTTTACGACAATAAATTTATCAAAGCCGGTCAATCTAACAATAGTGTTGAATATATTCCAATTACAGTTAGCTAGCTAGCTCCTCAGACTATGATGACTCCATCCAATTTTATTAATGGTTTTCTACCCCTTTTTTTTATCAGTATTAACTATAGAGTTCATTTCTGATCCTGTGCACATAACTTTGAAATGGATTTAGATCATAGTATAATATATGATGCTACCCTCCACTTTACCCCGAAATATACTGAAGTACTAAAGTAATAAAGAGCACTTAGAAAAAAAAATATTGAATTTCAAATTAGAGGGGTTAAGGTTCATATATCCTTTTTTTTGGGGGGGGGATATTAAGATACATATTTTGAAGTTCTTGCATAAAACATTTCGACTCAACTAGAAATTTTTGTCCATTTTGATCACTCATCATAACATACCATATCTCAATAAATTAAAATTCATAGGATTTGAAATTTTAAATGTATATTACATAAATATGTAGAAATTTACAGCCCTTGAATTCATAGACGCATGAAATTGCCGGGAACTTTCG
The DNA here is from genome assembly GCA_032207245.1 of Pardosa pseudoannulata. Lineage (NCBI taxonomy): Eukaryota > Metazoa > Arthropoda > Arachnida > Araneae > Lycosidae > Pardosa > Pardosa pseudoannulata. The sequence continues at coordinate 92,850,313 of CM063503.1, read as the reverse complement.
TAAGGTGTTGTACTCAAATTCCCATAGATTCGTAGATATGTTTATGATTACAATAAGTCCATTACATAAAGAATATACTTTGAAACATTAAGTGAGTCATAAAATAATGATATAATTATTAATTTTGGAATTCTAATGATTTTCATAGGGTCTAACTTATATTACCTACTTAAAAACAGCAGTCTACTCCTTGCAAAATAAAGTCCAAGAATATATTACAAGCATTCAGAAAGTAAATAATCAGTATCTTACAAAGAAAAAAAGGCGGGCATTAAATAATAGGTGTATATTAAGGCATTATAAGTGTTTCCATAGAGTTTTTCTAATATATTAAGTTGTTTTTTCATTTTTCTCAAAATTGATTTTTTTCGGGATTTTGCTTACCTTAAAACATAACTCAAAAATATCTAGCCCAAATGCTTAGATATTTTAAACGTGTGTTATATAATTATGTATTCAGGGAATATTTTAGAAACTAATTTTCAGAAGTCTACGCCAATCTATTCGATAGCCAGATATAAAGGCGGAATGGATTGAAAAATTAGAGGTAAACATTTTTGTTAGGTACATAATATTTAAATGTATTATGATTATAGAGAGGAATATACATAGAATATAGAGAGAATAGGAGTTGTTTTATTTTCTAAATTCTTTAAATTGCTGGAATATAAAAAATACTGAATTTAGTATAACCTTTATTTCAAAATAATACCCAAACCGAAAGCCGAGCTCGAAGCGTCTAGTTATATATATACTAAACCATGCAATAGCTCACAGGTAACTTAATTACACAATATGACAAAAATATATAAGCAATATAAACGATCCCAGAGATTAACTAAATTCCTTCCAGCTATGATTTGCAACAATTTAAAGTTAAAAAACTATTTAAGAAGTCTTCGAAGTTTAAAATTTTATCATGCATAATCAGTTTTGAAATTATCAGTTTGCTTTAAAAAAGGTTAGTTATAAAAACTAAAACTGAAAATCAAATTATCAGATGAGATCGTAAAAAGTTGCAAGTACTTTTCGAAAGTAATTGTTTAGAAATACATTCAGAAATGTATTGATTTTGAATGAATTCATTCTCCAACCAATATATATATATTTATTTCAGATAACTAAACTGCTGATTTTTTTAAAGTTTAAAATTCATATGAATAAGAAACCGAATGTAAAAGTTTATTTTCTTACCTCAGACATCCAGATGAAACATGGCAGCACAAAATCCTTTTTCCTGAAATATATTAAATTTTTAGTTTCACTATAGAAAAATGGTTAATTTTTTATAAGTATTTTATGAACCTCTTTATTAGAATGATAAATTTATTAAATACTAATTTAAATATTTATATTAGGTATCCATGTCAACTTCCCACAACGATTTTTAATTATATTCTTGAAAAGAAAAAATAACCCCTTTCTGTCATTTACTATTAAAAGATGTTAAAATAAATACTATTAAAAGACGTTAGACAGAATTAAGCTGGAGATCCTTTAAAGAATATTTTAGATCTTGTTTGCTATAGAATGGACAAACAGACCAGGTTGGTTTGTTGGGAGCTTTAAGGTTTACTACTGTGCTACATAAGGGCTAATGAGACCGGGGATTACTGCTTAATGCCGATTACGAGCGACTACAAACTTCCATGCCCATCGTAGGATTCATACCCGCGAACTCTGGTACGGAAAAGCAGCGTCCTACACATTCGGTCCTCTAAATAAACCAGAACGTCTTATTAAAAAAAAGCATTCCCTTTCTGGCTAGAAACCTCTGTCGGAAGAAATCTAAACTTAGAAAAGGCAGTGCCCTATCCAATTCTGTCATCGTCTGGTCAGTTTTTTTTTAAGAATATAAAAGATAATTAAAGGGCGGAAACTTTCCATTTCAATAGAATGAGTTTTAGTACAAATTTTAAGCTCGGGAATTCTACATATAATCATAGCAAAATGGCAGCTTGTAAAAAATAATGGAAATTTTAATTTTAATATTTTAAAAAACAAGGGCATCTCTTATGTTGCATAATACACAACCGAAAAGAATATATATTTGCCTATCCCAAGCAAAAGTCTTTAGCGTAGCTAAAAGAATCATATGTTGAAAGTGCCAAACCATGGCCGAATGGTAGAGTGTTGCTCTTCTGATTCTGAGTTCGCGGTTTCGAATCCCGCTACTGGCATGGATGTTTGTAGCCGTTCGGAATCGGCTTTAAAGTGTAGGCCCCGGTCTCATTAGCCCTCATGTGCCAAACAGTAGACCGTAGCGCTCCAAATCAAACCATATGTTGAAATCATCACAAAATGCAGCCTTACTCACTATACTTTAAGTGCAATAAATTCATTTTGACAACTCATCTTTTGTTAAAATATCAAATATACTGATAACTGACGATGTTCAAAGTCAGAAATTAAAAAATAGTTTTATGGAAATTCTGAACTGATTGTGAAGTTAGATTGTAAAACATTGCGCAATATCAACATTAAAATAAATGCATGAACTTACTTTTGCATATTCGGGGAAAATCTAAGGTTAAATGTTAAAAGTTAAATGAAATGTTCTGAATAGATTTTGGTTTGGTTTGGAGAGCTACGGTCAACTGTTTTGCTCAAGAGGGCTAATGACACCGAGACCTACTGCTTAAAGCCGATTCCGAACGGCTACGAATATCCATGCTAGCAGCGAGATTCGAACCCGCGAACTCCGGTACCAAACAGCTCCATTCAGTGTGAAATAAAGAGTTGTCCTTTGGTTAGAATAAAACTTTTCAAAGATCTGTAATAAGGGTCTCCCTTTGTAAGAAATATTCAGATTTATTATATGAAGCAATACATTGAATATGTAAAATATAAACACTAAGTGAAAAAGTTGGAAATCTACCTTTCACAATATATTTTGAAATATTTAAGTTAACTATTTTTTTCATATTAGAAGTTAATATTTTATATTCTGAGAACCTAAATTATATTTAAACGTTTAACATACAATAGCGCCTGAGAGGCGTCAGTCATTTCATGTACCAATATAAACCTCGATTTCTCAGAGACGTCAAGAACTGTGTCCAGTACACGTCAGGCAGAACACTGTTAAATTACTTACCTCGTACTTTGATTCTGTTTTTATTAGACTGTTCAAGATGCCATGTGTGCATAAAAAATATAAGTGTAAACAAGTTTATTGTAAAATCCATCACTAACTCTTAGACATTTTTATTAAACGTATATAAAAAAGCAAATCAATTTGATGTTTTTAAGTTTTAGCATTATAAATACAGCTTTAAATACATAAATCCCAAACTGAGATGAATCAAAAGATTTAAATTGATATAAATACCCAAGAGATAAATAGTTAAAATTTTATATGCATATGTTATATTCTGCACTAACTTTTTTTTAGCCAATTTTTTTCATTTGGCATTTTTCATGAACTTAGCAGAATTATCGAAGAGTTAGCTAAAATGGGAAAATATGTGAAAATATGTATCTATACTTATTACACGCACACAATTCTTAAGCTTAATACTTATCTAAAACTAAATATTAATAGCTTATTATAAATGCATAAATAAGATTTAATATTAGTTGAAAAAATTACAGAAATATTAATACTGAAAAATATTTTTCCTGTTAGAGAACGTTATTTTAAATATATATAGCAGCATAAGTAATCACTTATTTAAAAGTGATCTTGTTTATACATTGCATTATCTTCTGAGTGGTTTTAAAATTCATTGAGGCAAATAGTAATGTCTCTATACAAACGATTTAAAAGGAACATAATCATGATAAGGATATTTGTGCATTTCTAATAATTATAGTTTAATGTTTTGTCACAGTATACTAGATATGCCAAAAATACTTTGAGCAAAAAATTCAAAAATAGTTATTTTCATCAAATTAAAGGTTACAAGCCCTCTTTAAAAACCTGCGATTAACACTAGATTTACAGCGATTTACATATACATTGAATTTCAATACCAGTCATTTTGACTGGTTTGGTAAATCTAGTGTTAAAATGGATTACTTACCTCAAGAATTTGAAACTTCTGAGAAATGCTCTGGGAGGGTAATGCAATTCTCATAATGCAAACTTTCTAGAAAACTATTCTACAGCAACTTGACTATTTTATCACCATTACACAATTGTAATGAATTCTTGCTATTGTTAAAGGTCATAATTGAAAAGGAATCTTGAATCAGACTTCATATTCCAAGAATTTCTGTACTCTTAAAATGCCATCCTCAATCAGCAGACAAGTTTCGACATGAAAGGAGAAAAAAAGTCAATTATATTATGTATTTAACCTAAACTTACACATAGCTATATAAATAAAATGATAGGTTTATTCATGTTTGTCCAAGCATACATGATCAACTGACTGAAATACATTCGTTTTAAATTACTTCCTAATAATAATCTGATCAACTTAGACAAACTTCCTCTCAAAATTCAAATTAGTTTTTTTTATAATTAATGCTTAAGCTATGTTTCAGGTTGGCAACTTTTAGGTGGCTAAAATGACAAGGTATATAATACAGAATCTAAATCAATATAAGATATATTCGTTTGCGTCTGCTCGTGCACCATGCAAAAGGTGCTGAATGTTTCAAAATCAGGATTTTTTTAATATTGATTCTTAATATTTTTGACATCAACATATAACATTTTTCTCGAAATGAGTTACTCTGTTTAATATTTAAGTAACACATCTCCCTCATTCAATAAAAACATTTCAAAAAATTTATAAAACATGACATTTCTTAAAAATATTTAAGTAGTTTGGGGTCCAGAAAAGATACTTTTCACATTAATTACAAGTCATAAATAATTTACTACATAATTATCTGAAAACGTAGCTTTCTTCCGAGTTGATTATGAATTTCATTCAGATAAATTTGACTGAAGTCCATTTCTGAAAGTTTCTAAAAAGTGTATAAATCCATTTCATTAACAAATATAGAGTTTTCACTACAAGATATATTAATAAAATCTAGAAAATAATTTGAAAATAGACCTTCAATTGGGAAATAAATTAACCAGAAGCTTGGTGCAAAGAGACTATTACATTATAAATTATTGAAATTCTTATAATTGAAAAGTACTTAAAAATTCACCATTTAGATTGCTCAAACAGTTAATAAATTTTTGAAGTATTACATAAATACAAAGTGCAGGTATCAGAAATAATTTTGCATTCATTATTTCTACCGTGATGCCAATTTGAGCATTATTCCAGGTATACTAGAAGTATCGTATAAACGTTTATATCTAGTTAAAATTTGGGCCAGGTGTCTCTTGAAAATGTGGTGTTTATACCACATTTTCATTTCAAAACAGGCACAAGCAATCTCGCCAGTTCTGGCTACCGAATAGATTGGTATGAAAATGATTAATAAATGGTGAAAACGTAATTAAAAAGAAACATTGAAAATACCATATCTAAAGAGGAGCTTTATCTAGAATTGATTCGACTCTCTTAAATTTTTCCAGGGTAAATAGAATTAGTTTGCAAATTTTCAGTATAAATTTGGCCACTTCTGTGAGAATAAAATGGAACGACAGACAAACATGTAATTTATATACAGAAATATTTTACAATAAGCAGGGTAGATTAGCTGAAAAAGTATTTTTGATGTTTTTGGTTTTATAAATTTCAATCTTCATGACTTAATTCAACACTTGAAATTTATGTGTTGAACATTACGAATAAAGAAAACTTTCCATTTCATGTAAACAAAGCTTAAATTTATTCAGATAATTTTATAAACTCAAAAGTGACTATTAAAAGACCTACCACAGAAATGTCTTAAAAGCTTAAATCAAATTTAAGTTTGTGACCGCTGTGCAGTTCATAAACTTAAATATTAGAAATGGAAAAAATTTACTTAAAAAAGGAGTAGCTTCAATTTAAAAAAATAACAAAATTTGTGTACTAACGACTAGAGAAAATATTTACATTAAAACAAAATTCCAACTGAAAGTTAAGTAGTAGTACACGTTCCAAGTGGAAAAGATGCTTTAGTTTGCCTGGAAAGACAAGCTGCTCTGCCATGGTGTCAATTCGACAGCCCTAACATGTAATGTAGGTACACTAAACATGTGTACATTTTTTGGAATAGTCTCGCATTTCAACTGTCTTCCAATAATAAATTGAATATATAATACAAATACAGTACTGAGTACATGAAAAAGACATCTAAACTGCTACAGAAAAGCAGTTTAAGGTATTTGTTTTACTTCATTTTGCCAGCATTACAATCAGACACCAATATGGTCCATATAGCCATGAGATCCACAAGGCTTGTGCCCGTGGTTGTCGCCGGGAATGCAAGCTGCTCTGCCATTGTTTCAATTCGACGGCCTTTCATTTAATGTAGTTACACTAAACATGTGTACATATTTTGGAACAGTCTGGCATTGCAACTGCTTTCCAATAATAAATTGAAAATAAAATACAAATATAGAGAACAGGAAAAATATGGCTTCTAATCTGCTACAAGAAAGCAGTTTAAGATATTTGTTTTACTTCAGTTTGCTGAAGACAAGCTGCTTTGCTATTGTGTCAATTTCGACGGCCCTATCATTTAACATAGGTACACTAAACAACAGTGTACATTTTTTGGAATAGTCTGGCATTGCAACTATCTTCAAATATTAAATTCAGAATGAAATATAAAATTACGTAAAATGACAACGGTTAAACTGCTATAGTAGGTATATTACATGAAGTTTTTTTAATTTCAGTTTGCCAGAAAGGCAAGCTGCTCTCCCATGGTGTCAGTTCGACAGCCGTAACATTTAATGTAGGTACACAAAACATGTGCACATTTTTTTGGAATAGTCTGGCATTGCAAATGCCTTAAAATAATAAATTGAAAATATAACAAATATAGAGTATAGAAAAAAGACAGCAACGAAACTGCTACAGGAAATCAATTTAACTTGTTTGTTTTACTTAAGTTTGCTGAAGACAAGCTGCTCTGCCATGGTGTCAATTCGACAGCCCTAACATGTAATGTAGGTACACTAAACATGTGTACATTTTTTGGAATAGTCTGGCATTGCAACTGTCTTCCAATAATAAATTGAATATATAATACAAATATAGTACTGAGTACATGAAAAAGACATCTAAACTGCTACAGAAAAGCAGTTTAAGGAATTTGTTTTACTTCATTTTGCCAGCATTACAATCAGACACCAATATGGTCCATATAGCCATGAGATCCACAAGGCTTGTGCCCGTGGTTGTCGCCGGGAAGGCAAGCTGCTCTGCCATTGTTTCAATTCGACGGCCCTTTCATTTAATGTAGTTACACTAAACATGTGTACATATTTTGGAACAGTCTGGCATTGCAACTGCTTTCCAATAATAAATTGAAAATAAAATACAAATATAGAGAACAGGAAAAATATGGCTTCTAATCTGCTACAAGAAAGCAGTTTAAGATATTTGTTTTACTTCAGTTTGCTGAAGACAAGCTGCTTTGCTATTGTGTCAATGAGACGGCCCTATCATTTAATGTAGGTACACTAAACATGTGTACAGTTTTTGGAATAGGCTGGCATTGCAGATGTCTTCCAATATTAAATTCCGAATGTAATAGAAATATAGAACTGAGTACATAAAAATTACATTGGTTAAACTGTTATAGGTATTCTATTTGATGCATTTTTTTAACTTCAGCTTTTCGGGAAGACAAGCTACTCTACTAGTATGTCCTCTAACATTTAATGTAGGTACACTGAAAGTGAATGTACTATTTTCGAAAGGTCTGGCATTTGAACTGTCTACCAATAATAAATCAAGAACATAATATAAATATAGTATTAAATACATGAAAAATACATGGGCTGAACAGCTATAGGAATGGTGAGAGGTAACAAAACCATGGGATCTTTTTTAAAACAGTCCTGAGACTAATTCTGACATGAGTTTATATAAAAAATTGAGCTTTATTTACATGAAATAGAAAGTTTTCCTTTTCGCTATGTTCAGCACATAAATCTGAGATTTTGAATTAAGTTGTGGAGCTTGAAATTTACAAAACCAAAATTTTCAAAAGCATTTTGTTTTCAGCTAATCTATCCCTCTTATTGTAAAAAAATTCCTTATCTGTCTGCCGTCCTATTTATTACTTTCAGAGAATTGTCCATATTTATGCTGAAAATTTGCAAACTAATTCAATTTACTGTAGAAAATTTTGGGAGAGTCTAATCAACTCTAGATAAAGCTTCTCTTTAGTTATGTTATTTCCAATGTTTCTTTTTAATTACGTTTTTACCATTTATTAATAGTTTTCTACACCAATTTACTCGGTAGCCAGAAGAAATGGCGAGATTTCTTGTGCCTGTTTTGAAATGAAAATGTGGTATAAACACATTTTCAAGAGACACCTGGCCCAAATTTTAACTAGATATAAACGTTTATACGATACTTCTAGTATACCTGGAATAATGCTCAAATTGGCATCACTGTAGAAATAATGAATGCAAAATTATTTCTGACACCTTCACTTTGTATTTATGCAATACTTCAAAAATTTATTAACTGTTTGAGCAATCTAAACAGTGAATTTTTAAGTGCTTTTCAATTAAAAGGATTTCAACAATTTATAATGTAACAGCCGCTTTGCACCAAGCCTCTGGTTGGTTTATTTCCCAATTGAAGGTCTATTTTCAAATTATTTTCTAGATTTTATTAAAATATCTTATAGTGAAAACTAATATTTGGTAATGAAATGGATTTATACACTTTTTAGAAACTAACTTTCAGAAAACTACGCCAATCTATTCGATAGCCAGAAGAAAAGGCAGAATGGCTTGAAAAATTGGAGGTAAACATTTTTGTTAGGTACATAAAATATTTAAATGTATCATGATTATAGAGAGGAATATAGATAGAATATATAGAGAATAGGAGTCTTTTATTTTCTAAATTCTTTAAATTGATGGAATATAAAAAATACTGAATTTAGTATAACCTTTATTTCGAAATAATACCCAAACCGAAAGCAGAGCTCGAAGCGTCTAGTTATATATATACTAAACCATGCAATAGTTCTCAGGTAACTTAACTACAATATGACAAAAATATATAATCAATATAAACGATCCCAGCGATGAACTGAATTCCTTCCAGCTATGATTTCCAACAATTTAAAGTTAAAAAACTATTTAAGAAATCTTCGAAGTTTAAAATTTTATACATTATCCGTTTTGAAATCATCAGTTTGCTTTAAAAAAAGGTTAGTTATGAAAACTAAAACTGAAAATCAAATTATCAGATGAGATCGTAGAAAGTTTCAAGTACTTTTCGAAAGTAATAGTTTAGAAATACTTTCAGAAATGTATTGATTTTGAATGAATTCATTCTCCAACCAATATATATATTTCAGATAACTAAACTGCTGATTTTTTTTAAGTTTAAAATTCATATGAATAAGAAACCGAATGTAAAAGTTTATTTTCTTACCTCAGACATCCGGAAGAAACATGGCAGCACAAAATCCTTTTTCCTGAAATATATTGAATTTTTAGTTTCTCTATAGAAAAATGGTTAATTTTTTATAAGTATTTTATGAACCTCTTTATTAGAATGATAAATTTATTAAATACTAATTAAAATATTTATATTCGGTATCCATGTCAACTTCCAACAATCATTTTTAATTATATTCTTTAAAAGGAAAAAATAACCCCTTTCTGTCATTTACTATTAAAAGATGTTAAAACAAGTTTTTAAATCCGTAAACAGAATTAAGCTGGAGATCCTTTAAAGAATATTTTAGATCTTGTTTGCTATAGGATGGACAAACAAAACAGGTTTGTTGGGAGCTTTACAGTTTACTACTGTGCAACATGAGGGCTAATGAGACCGGGGACTACTGCTGAATGCCGATTACGAACGACTACAAACATCCATGCCAATCCTGGGATTCAAACCCGCGAACTCTGGTACCGAAGAGCAGCGTCCTACACATTCGGCCATCTAAATAAACCGGAACAGATTATTAAAAGAAGGCATTCCCGTGCTGGCTACAAACATCTGTCAAGAGAAATTGAACCTGCGAAAGGCAGTGCTCTATCCAATTAGGTCATCGTCTGGTCAATTTTTTTTAAGGGTATAAAATATAATGGACGGAAACATTCCAGTTCAATCGAATGAGTTTAAGTACAAATTTTAAGCTCGGAAACTTACATATAATCATAGTAAAATGGCAGCTTGTAAAAATTAATTTAAATTTTGATGTTATTTTAAAAAACAAGAACGTTTTTTATGTTACATAATACGCAACCAAAAAGAACACCTGTTTAAGTTTGTTGAAATAAGAAAAACAGATGTTTTAATCTATATTTTCCTATCCCAAGCAAAATTCTTTCAAGTCTTTAGCGTAGCTAAAAGAATCATATGTTGAAAGTGCCAAACCATGGCCGAATGTTACAGCTCTGCTTTTCGGAATCTGAGTTTCCAGGTTCGAATCCCGCTGCTGGCATGGATGTTTGTAGCCGTTCGGAATCTGCTTAAAAATGTAGGTCCCGGTCTCATTAGCCTCATGTGCAAAACACTAGACCGTAGAGCTCCAAATCAATCCATATGTTTAAAGTATCACAAAATGCAGCCTTACTCCCCATACTTTAAGTGCAATAAATTCATTTTAACGACTCATCTTTTGTTAAAATACCAAACATGATGATAACTGACAACGTTCAAAGTCAGAAATTTAAAAAATAGTTTTATGGAAAATCTTGAACTGATTCTGAAGTTAGGTTGTAAAACATTGCGCAATATCAACATTAAAATAAGTGCATGAACTTACTTTTGCATATTTGGGGAAAACCTAAGGTTAAACATTAAATGAAATGTTCTGAATAGATTTTGGTTTGGTTTGGAGTGCTACGGTCTACTTTTTGCAACACTAAGGCTAATGAGACCAGGACCTACAGTTTAAAGCAGATTCCGAACGGCAATGAACATTCATGCCACAGTGGGATTCGAACCCATGAACTTCGGTACCGAAGGCCAGCACTCTAACCATTCGGCCATCATTCGGCATTCTGAATAGAAGATTTCAATATTATACGGCTAATTGTTTCTAAATTAAGCTTTATATTATTAATATACGTTATATTGTAAGTTTTTGCTGTATAGAGTTTAAATTGCTTTCAAAGGGAGGTGTATAAGTTAAGTCTTAAATACAAAAATTCAACATTCCAATTCTAAGGGTTTTTGAGTTCGGGCCTGCAGCTTTAATATAAGTTATATTGAAATCTTAAGTTGTATAGGGTGTAGATTGCAATGAAAAGATCTATAACTAGATCTTATAACATTACTAAACACAAAGTTTCAACATTTCACTGCTAATGTTTTCTGAGTTATGCCTCACAGCTTTAATACACAATATAATGAAAAATTTCAGTATAATGAGTGCAGGTTGTTATCGAAAGACGACGTAACACTAGACGTTATAAAATGCCTTAAACACAAAGTATCAACCTTCTAACAGTTTTGAGGTATGCGTGAAACATATGTAAGTACATACAGATGTCGAGGTTTGGTTTGGAGTGCTACGGTCTACTTTTTGCAACACGAGGGCTAATGAGATCGGGACCTATAGCTTAAAGCCGATTCCGAACGACTACGATCATCCATGCCACTATGGGATTCGAACCCACGAACTCCGGTACCGAAGGCCAGCACCCTAACCAATCGGCTATCGTTTGGCACATAGATGTCGAGAAAAACTAGTCAAAAACCTTTTAGGTTTAACCAAAATTGATATTTGAATTTTCAAAACTAAAGTGACTTTGGACAAGCGTAACACAAAATTGTCAATGTTGATTCAGTCATATTCAAAGTGAGAAAATTATTTTGAAATTACTTGCAAATACAATATTTTTACCAAGAAAATAAAATAAAATTATGTTAGCAGAAACAAAATAAAAATCTCTTGTGAAAAGCCTTTGTACTTATTTTATAAAAGCTAAATTTAATATGTACTTATCTGAAGAATGAAAAAGTAACATTGTAATGAAACTAGAGTGCATATTACAAATACGAAAAGTCTAAAACCTCAATCTTAACTTAAATTTTCCAAGGCATTTTATATCAGCAATTACTTAAGCGTTTGACCGTAAGTGAAAATTTTCTTTAATTCAACGTAAATCAATAACAATTGAACAATAGTGCTATATTTAAACTAGTTTATTAAACTAAGTACTTAGAAACAGCAAAATAAACTTTGTCGTTATTCACTTATATCACCCAATTTCGTTAAGTATTAAAGGAGAATGATAATCTTAAAAAATATTTTAAGTATTACCGTACATATTGTAAATGTCTTGTATTTTAGAACCCAAATTTAAACATATCCTGAAAAATGAAGTCAAACTTTTTCAATGCTTAAAAGAAAAAAAATTCTCACATCTCACAATATTAATATTTTTGATTCAAAAAATTTATCGGATATGTATAAAAGCATTCTACACAAAGCTGAACATGAAATTACATCTTATATAGAAATAATGCTAGAACAGCGAAATGCAATGAAAATTGATAGTTTCTTCTATAAGTTCGTATATAAAAACTAGCATTAACCAACTTCTTATTAATTTCATTCACAGTTTTGCTTTGTACATTAGAGCAAATTTGTATTGAAAAATTTAACTGTTATAACTCGAACACATATAAAAGCTTTAGATATTTTACCGTGTGGAATTCTAAACAAAACAAACATTAAAAAAATCACTTATAGTGTTCATTTGTTAATGAAAGGTTCTATAGAGGAAATGTCTACATAAATAATTTTTTACGTATTGAAGATACAAATGTTTATTATATACGTCAATTAAATTAGTTTGATATTTTGACTATACCAAGGCTAACTACAAAAACCCTTTAAATTAACTTAGTTATACTAAAAAATAAACCAGCCAAATTTAAAATAAGAATTAAAAAACTTTCAAAAAATATTTCTTTATATTTACCTTAAATATCCGTCTGAAACATTTCCGTCATATAGAATACGACTAGTAACCTCGTGCATCAAAGCCTCAGAACCCCGTAGCTATTCCTTTGAATGAACCGTCGATGCTTGATGAGCTCATTAATTATTCCAGCAAAAAAAAAAATGTGACGTCATAGACTATCAACAAACTTACTCGTTTAATCATTAAATAAATTAACTTTAAATTATATCCTCTATATTTTAAATTGTTAATGTTATATTTAAAATTGTTATATTTAAAATTGTTAACGTTATGAAACAGATTTAAATATATATTTTTTGCGTCATTTCCAGTTGTTGCATGGTTTGGAATAGATTTTACAAGTAGAAAGGTGTGATAAGAAATTAATCGTTTTGTACACGTGCACAAATATTATTCCCTCTTCAACAAAGTTTATAAATAACGAAAGGTCAAAGGAGCATATAAAAATAATTAACATGGTATAAAATGTATAACTAATGCCTGGTCTTATTGTTAGAACTAACCAGAGTTTAATTAAGTATTTAATTATAGCTAATCGTAGAATAAATAACAAGGCCTGGTTAAAACTAAACTGTGAAAATTACTAATTCCGTTGCGTAGCGTTTAACAATAATTCAACTTCTAGCGTTTAACCTACGATTAGTTATAATCGATAGTGGTGAGTCCAGTTTTTGGCAATACAATTGTATAGCATTTAGGGTCGAACTCACCAAAGTCATTTAACTCCTAACCGCGATTAACCCATAGTGCCAACCAATACTGGGACTCAATTCTCCGTTTAAAATAGAGATTAATCGCCGTTAGCCGTTAAACAACTTTGGTGAGACTGGCTCTTTTTCTACGATTAACTCTAATGAACTATTTACGCTTTTTTATTTATTTATTTTTGGTAAGAAGAACCTTGTGAGATAATGTAATTATATTTAAAGTGAAAATATGAATAAATTTAGTATTTTTTATACAGAGCTATAAAATTTCTGAGCAGATAGTACTTTGTACTACTTCTAATACAAAAAGTATTTTGCTTAAAGTGAGTTTTGACAAAATACGAATATACCACTGGACATTTTTTCGTTATCACTTCATAACGACCAGTAGTTTAAAAAAAATTCTGAACTGAAAACTTTTATTTAACCCCTTTTAAATATTATTATACTACTGCTACCTATAGTAATAAGCAGTGTTTAAAAGAAGCTATCTGAATGCTTAAATTTTATTTGTAGATGTTCTGTAGAACACATCTCTAGAACTTATTCTCCCCAATGCGGGGCACTTGTCTTTACTAATAGTATTTGCCATACAAAGACGCTGGTTTTGTTGCCCTTTTTATTCTGGGAGCACCATATAGGTAGGGTAACTGCGCTCCCTATAAAGGGACAACACAAATGCAGTCTAACCTTACTCGGGAATCAAACCCAAGTCCATAGCGGGGGAGGGGGGAGCACAAAACGCTAACCACTATACAATCAGAGTGGGAACTGTAGAACTTGTTAACGCCACAAGTGACATAATTACGGGCTTCCTTTCCAATGCAAGGTAAACTTGAATTCTGCGGTGCAGTTCTAGATAAAAATACATGCCATAATTACTAATCTCGGATAAGTTCAACTCTGATTTTAAAAAATCAGAACAAATTCTTGAGCTATCGGGGAAAATCAGGGGCTAATACAAGTATTTTAGTTTACATTAAAATTCCAGATCCAGTATCGTCAATTAAAGCTAATCAGTGATTACTTATTACATAAGGAGGTATTAAGTTAATATGTACACCTCGTTTGTAAAGGCATCACTAACTATGAAGAAAACACTTCGCGATAAGTGAGTTTTATGGATTTTTCTATCACTTCTGGATTATATTATAATGCAAAGGTGTTAATTTATATCAGATGATATTTAATATTTTATGATACTATTTATCTTTGGAGCAAAATGTCTTTTTGAATATTAACTCAATGTTACGACACTAATATGCATTTTTTGCTGAAAATTATTGGCTATTTTTATTATATTAGTAGAAAGATTAGAAATAAACAAATCAGTAAATAAATTGTATTATTAATTAGCCCTTTATAAGAAATTCAACCTAATAATGATTTATTAAAATACCTTTTGAATTGAGATTGATTTAAAAATTAAATTCATTCAGATTATAAGATTAAGTAAATTTGATTTTAATTTGTGTTTTGAGGGAAGTATGCTTACCAAGGCCAAATATGTATTATAAAAAGTTAGGATATTTCATGCTTGTTATTTATTTTATACCGTGCTACATATAATATTTATAAAGCATATTTTTACATGTACTGCAATTAAAAAAATAATTTGTATCAAATAAATAAAAAAAAATCAAATGAATGAAGGGTTTTGTACAGAAGATAGGGTTTTCTTGATTTTCTTTACATCTAGATTTAACTTTAATTGTAAAACTTTGTATGATGTCAAGATGTTTATTATTTTCTTTTCATTCATGAAGTTATTTACAAGCGGTAAATCTAATAAGAAGTAATAAAATTACTTAACATAGCCATTTAAAAAAAGTGAAGTGGGTGGTAAATATATTTCCTATGTCTTTAGGAAGGGTTAAAAAGCTTTAAAAATTATTTTTATGTAAGTAAAACGGTTATTTGTAGCTTTTAATGTAATCTAGAGCTATTAACACAAGTGACATAATTACGGGCTTCCTTTCCAATGCAAGGTAAACTTGAATTCTGCGGTGCAGTTCTAGATAAAAATACATGCCATAATTACTAATCTCGGATAAGTTCAACTCTGATTTTAAAAAATCAGAACAAATTCTTGAGCTATCGGGGAAAATCAGGGGCTAATACAAGTATTTTAGTTTACATTAAAATTCCAGATCCAGTATCGTCAATTAAAGCTAATCAGTGATTACTTATTACATAAATATAAAACATTGTATTTCGGATTATCTGTAATTAACTTGGGTGAGACAGGATCATTAAATGTTTTATCTTTGAAATCTAGTTGAAATTAATTCAAAAATACCTATTTATTTATCTGTCAATCGCTTAATCATGTTTCGAAAGTATTTTTATCTGATACTTTTTAAACAAGAAACAAATAATATCTAGCATAGTAAATAGCCTTTTAATATTTATTATTTTGCAAGATTAGATAGTACATTTTTATAAAAACTAAGAAATAAATTATGATCATGCAATCAGCTCCAGTCCATTATTTTTGAATCGGTTTGCTTCCCCATACTTAAATCTATGGATTTGAATCCTGCATTGTTATTTAAGCAGTGAAAACAATGCTTTTAAAATCAATTTTTAGGAATATTATCCCTTTACATTATCATATCACGAGATAGGATGGCCAGAAGACATATTAACCCATTTATGGCGGAGGTTGAAATACTATTATTAATGTATGAAATTTACATTTACTCATTAGAAAAATGTTTCAAAAATTATTTCATTCTTCTTTATTCAATTATTTCATATTTTTATTCAAATGACTTGCCACATCCAAAAACTGGAAAAGTAATCAAATCCATAGTTGCATTGTTCATAATTTATACAATTCAGATGTTGCCTCAGAGCGGTCATCAATATTATTGAATGGGATAGACAAACAAACATTTCACATGTAATGTAATCACATTTTCCCCATTAATCTGGAAATGTGACATATATAGTGACCAAGTATATAAAAAAGTACTTTTTTCCTAGAAACCAGAATATTCTTGTTCAAACAGCCCCTCACTTGTGAATAATTTAATAAGCTGCTCCTGTATCAGTATGGATCCACCTGAGTTTGTGGATTTACTTGAAAAAGGGTTCCAACACTGATTGTAGGATAAACAAGTGAAGAGTGTCTTGAAATGTCTGCCTAACGTCAGAATAAAAATTCGTGAAGTATTTGTTGACAATAAACAAGCAAACCTCGTTTTAAGTGAACAACCAAAAAATCAAAGCAATTTATTTATTACTATTTATTTTAACATTTGTGAAAATGAAAGTTGGTCCAATAATTTTTAGATTAGATCTTTCATGGCTCCCAAACAATTTCCTCGCACCACATATATTGTCTTTTCGTATCATGTACCCCTTCAGTGGTATCGAGGACCATAAGGGGTTCGTAGGAACCAGTTTCGAAACCACTGATCTAGATCTTTTCAATTTCCTAAATCTCAAATGTATGCTGCTTATACGTCTAAGAATAACGCCACTTTGCCGTAGTCACATCACAACTTTATTTTTTTAATTCTTCGTATTTTTCTTTTGTGTTTATACATATTTGTTGTCATATGTTAGGCAAACTTATGACACTCAGGAAAGTGTAAAAGTGGTTCATGTGTTACGCACTGGACGCTTTTTTTTCTTTTACTTAGTTTTATTTCAATGATTTAATTGATATTGGTTTGATTAGTTTTGATCTCATAATGTGTATTGACGTCACTGCATCAGACAGCAAAAGCATTCCTGGTATTTTCGAGAGCGTCTGGGAATCATTGTACAATGTTACATCATTGTACAATGACATAAGTGAACGCCCACTACCAACAAAATCAGTATTAAGAATAGCAGGGATCTCGCACGGCGAAGATACTAGACAATATTTTAGTTTGATACTCTCTCAAATATTATAAAAAACAACAGAAAGGATTATATTTGAGTCAACTAAATGTTATATAAGAATTCCAACTTATAAAATAAAACGTAACGACAAATTAATTAGTATTTTTTGGAATATTAAATTCAACTCTATTAGGCTGAACGATGGCCGATTGGTTAGGGTGTTGGCCTTCGGTACCGGAGTTCGTGGGTTCGAATCCTACAGTGGCATGGATGTTCGTAGCCTTTCGGAATCGGTTTTAAGCTGTAGGTCCCGGTCTCATTAGCCCTCGTGTTGCAAAAAGTAGACCGTAGCAAACCAAACCAAACCAACTCTATTAGTTTGCCAAGGGGTTAATCCTTGAAATCGGAATAAGAACAAAATTTTTTGTCAAGACTGGATTAATTTTTTTTCAAATTCTTGTATGTCAGCAATGAATCTTTTACTGTTGATAATTAAAATATAGGGTGGAGAGTTTCTAATCATGAGAATACTAGACTTAAGTCAATCGAAATTTAAACCCAAGCATTATGCCCTAAAATACCTAAATATCCCAATCACTAATATTTAAATGACTGACTTAATCAAACTCGAATTTTTTTTTTTAAATATTTTACCAAAACAAAAATAGAACATAATATTTCAATTTAATGTTTTGTGATACTTGATCAAAAGGCAGGTGAAATATTTTAAAGGGATCTGTGTTACATTTACTATAGGAATATTTCTGTTCTAGAATTTTATTTAATATCTCAAAAATTGTATGCATTACAAACCAATTTAAAAGAAATGTACAAAATATTCGATTGTTTTATTCTGAAATATGTGAAAGTATGTTATTTATTAGAGCTGATATGTTTAATTATTATTAAAGGTTTATTAAATAATTGATGGACCAGCTTATGAATCATTTCCCGATTACAAGAGATCAATCCTTTCATCAGATATTCCACACCACATTCCTAGCATTCTCGCTTCATCCAATATGATTGGCTTTCAATTTGCGCATGCGCTTACTCCTTCCGTCATCTTGATTGCTCCCTGTTTATCATTCTCATAGAGATTAATCAAAATCTCTATAAAAATCCATACTTTCCAATAAATTAAGGAAATTCCCAAATTACTCCCTTTGTAATCTATTACTTAAAGGCACCTCTTGATTTCCCCGCGATATAACATTAACCATACCTCAACTCTACCTCTGAAACGTATGAAATGAATTTCTCCATAAAATTTTCTCTCGCGCCTCAATATCTGTCCTGATTGGAGGGATTTTATGACCCCTCATGGTAGGAAGGGTAGGGTATTTGTAGGGGTGGCTTACCAGAGGAAAATGCATAAAATAGAGATTGGTATCCAGCCGACAGTGGTCGAAATAAATTTTGCTCGAAACATTTTTCTAACGTCTTTAAGGAGGTATTAAGTTAATATGTACACCTCGTTTGTAAAGGCATCACTAACTATGAAGAAAACACTTCGCGATAAGTGAGTTTTATGGATTTTTTTATCACTTCTGGATTATATTATAATGCAAAGGTGTTAATTTATATCAGATGATATTTAATATTTTATGATACTATTTATCTTTGGAGCAAAATGTCTTTTTGAATATTAACTCAATGTTACGACACTAATATGCATTTTTTGCCGAAAATTTATTAGCTATTTTTATTATATTAGTAGAAAGATTAGAAATAAGCAAATCAGTAAATAAATTGTATTATTAATTAGCCCTTTATAAGCAAATTTACCTTAATAGTGGTTTATTAAAATACCTTTTGAATTGAGATTGATTTAAAAATTAAATTCATTCAGATTATAAGATTAAGTAAATTTGATTTTAATTTGTGTTTTGAGGGAAGTATGCTTACCAAGGCCAAATATGTATTATAAAAAGTTAAGATATTTTATGCTTGTTATTTATTTTTATACCGTGCTACAGATAATATTTATAAAGCATATTTTGCATATACTGCAATTTAAAAAATAATTTGTATCAAATAAATAAAAAAAATCAAATGAATGAAGGGTTTTGTACAGAAGATAGGGTTTTCTTGATTTTCTTTACATCTAGATTTAACTTTAATTGTTAAATCTTCTATGATGTCAAGATGTTTATTATTTTCTTTTCATTTATGAAGTTATTTACAAGCGGTAAATCTAATGAGAAGTAATAAAATTACTTAACATAGCCATTTAAAAAAGTGACTTGGGTGGTAAGTATATTTCCTATGGCTTTAGAAAGGGTTAAGAAGCTTTAAAAATTATTTTTATGTAAGTTAAACGGTTATCTGTAGCTTTTAATGTAATCTAGAACTATTAATTTAAAGCAAACATTTGAAAGATACATAAATTTTATTTTTCCAGCATTTCTTGGTATTTAAGAATATAAACATTATTTCTTGTCAAATTAATGTTTTAAGATCTCAAAATACATGTACCATATTAACTAGGAAATGTTTCTAATGTAAAGGATTAAAACAATAACAGATATATAAAGAATCTAATTAATTTATTTGGGATTGTTATAATATATTCTTAAGAGAATAAATGACCTCCACTATGCCTCCATATTTTTAAAATTTAATTTTAAGGCATTGCGGAAAAGTTATACTGTACACATCTTTCAGTAATATAAACATTATTTCTTGTCAAATTAATGTTTTAAGATCTCAAAATACATGTACCATACTAACTAGGAAATGTTTCTAATGTTAAGGATTAAAACAATAACAGATATATAAAGAATCTAATTAATTTATTTGGGATTGTTATAATATATTCTTAAGAGAATAAATGACCTCCACTATGCTTCACCATATTTTTAAAATTTAATTTTAAGGCATTGCGGAAAAGTTATACTGTACATATCTTTCAGTAATATAAACATTATTTCTTGTCAAATTAATGTTTTAAGATCTCAAAATACATGTACCATACTAACTAGGAAATGTTTCTAATGTTAAGGATTAAAACAATAACAGATATATAAAGAATCTAATTAATTTATTTGGGATTGTTATAATATATTCTTAAGAGAATAAATGACCTCCACTATGCTTCACCATATTTTTAAAATTTAATTTTAAGGCATTGCGGAAAAGTTATACTGTACACATCTTTCAGTAATATAAACATTATTTCTTGTCAAATTAATGTTTTAAGATCTCAAAATACATGTACCATACTAACTAGGAAATGTTTCTAATGTTAAGGATTAAAACAATAACAGATATATAAAGAATCTAATTAATTTATTTGGGATTGTTATAATATATTCTTAAGAGAATAAATGACCTCCACTATGCTTCACCATATTTTTAAAATTTAATTTTAAGGCATTGCGGAAAAGTTATACTGTACATATCTTTCAGTAATATAAACATTATTTCTTGTCAAATTAATGTTTTAAGATCTCAAAATACATGTACCATACTAACTAGGAAATGTTTCTAATGTTAAGGATTAAAACAATAACAGATATATAAAGAATCTAATTAATTTATTTGGGATTGTTATAATATATTCTTAAGAGAATAAATGACCTCCACTATGCTTCACCATATTTTTAAAATTTAATTTTAAGGCATTGCGGAAAAGTTATACTGTACATATCTTTGAGTATTGGGCCTATAATTAGATTTTAAAAATGAGATTTTTGGTAGAAATATAAGTGGTTTCCGAAGAAATATATGTATACTAACACATAGCCCGTCGTATGACGGGGTCAGTAGTTTTTTTTATTTACCAGAATTGTAAAGAACTTTGTGAGGCAAATAAAAAAATGTTTTGTTTTTTGGCTGAGAATTATCAGGTACACGCTCAATAATTTGCTTATCTTTACTGGTCGTATGTTAATTGCACAACTTTAATTTACCTTGTCCTATTAGATAATAGGATGGACAACAGAGGTTTTATTATCGACAGTGATTATTTGGCGGTATATATGATTGATGTATAAAATTTAGCGAATCGATTGCAAACCATGTGATTATGTATGAAAAACAAACACACAAACGGACGAACTTCTTAATTTTCAAAGATATATAACTTAAACATTATATATTTATTAGTCCGGGAAATAGACTCCTAGACTTTTATGAAAAGAATTTGTTGTTAATGCCGGTGATAAAATTTTCATTGCAACAAAAAATAATTGATGGTTAAATTTAAAATGATTGCGTATGTACCTAATTTATTATTCAAGCCAATTATAAAACAAAATTATTTACGTAATATCTAAGTTCAGTGATAAAACGTATGAAAATATTGTAGATGATATTTAAATAATTTAAAATAAGAAATGATTATATGAGAGGATTAAATGAATGACGTCATAATGGTAGAAAAAATGCTATTTTCATCTACTTAAAATGTGATAAATTGATAAATTTAATCGTCTAACCGGGGAAAATAGGGTTGAAATAATGGCACCAAATGCTCGAATAGGGGGGAAGGGGTGGATTTCGAAAGTTTTACAGAGGACAGTTTCGAAAGTTTTACAAGGAATATTTTGGTAATCTTTCTAAAATATACAATTTATACTTTCACGCATGTGTACAAAAGTATCGTATTTATAAGTATATTGAAGCTCGAGGTTTTGACAATTATAGCTGTTTCAAAGTCTTCTGAAGTAATGCCTTGATTTAGTAATTTAATTCGAAAGAATATTGTTGGAATATTAGAATATTTTTATTATATCCATTCCCTTTTTTCCTAGTGGAGTTTGTAAAACAAATTACACGTTTATCAAAGCTAGTTTTCTTTTTAAATTATATTTATATACATCAATGTAGTGGTATTGAAAATTATTTTTTTTATAAGTTACAACACAAGGTAAGGATTTTAGTCATGTTTTCTATCATTAATATCAATGGTTTCATCTATATTTTATTTTTAATATTTATTTAATATTTTATTTTAATATTTATTTAATATTTTTTTTAATATTTATTTAATATTTTATTTTAATATTTATTTAATATTTTTTTTAATATTTTATTTTCTGCTATTAAAATATCAGTTTCAAAATTTAAATGTTAACACTATATAGTTTGATTAGAGTTATTTTACTTCGTGGTCCAGAGCAATGTGTTTGGAAAGAGAAAACTAATTAATTTCACAGAAAGTTACACACGTCTTAAGGTTAGTGTACCTGTCATTTTGGATTCCTCGCCCACAATGTTGACTTACGGGAAAAATGAAATTCCCTCTGCATTCTCGGGTCTCATTTTCAGAATTCTTTAAAATATATATACTACGTGATAAAACAGCAAATTCTCTATGACGGTATATTTGCCGAACGATGGTCGATTGGTTAGGGTGCTGGCCTTCGGTACCGGAGTTCGTGGGTTCGGATCCCACAGTGGCATGGATGTTCGTAGCCGTTCGGAATCGGCTTTAAACTGTAGGTCCTGGTCTCATTAGCCCTCGTGTTGCAAAAAGTAGACCGTAGCACTCCAAACCAAAACCAAACCAAAAAAAAATGACGGTATATTTTCCTTTAAAAAAAAACATCGAGAAAAATATGTTTAATTTTAAATTATTTGTAAGCATTTTGGTATACTCTTTATCAACCGCAAGTAAAAACATTTCACAAACATGATTTAAAAAAATCCTAGAGAATTTTCTGGTCTTTTGGGTGAACTTCATTTTTTGAAGAATTTTCAAAATGCCCATTATTTTCCCCATAGGTTAATATTGAGCAACACGAATCTAACGTAACAGATAAAATCTCACCTTAAGATAGTGGTAACAGGCTTTCGAGGAAGAAAAATCTATCCATGAAACAAGATAACGAAAGTTCCAGAGCCATTTAAATGTTATAAAAATAGGCTGTATTAATGAATACTTTTCAACTCGAAAGGTATTATGTACTCTTATGGTGGGCTTGTATCTGCGATATTGAATTTCTCCCCCTTAATGTTTACTTACGGGAAAATACAATTACCTCTGGCCTGCTGGCATTTTAAGAATTCTTTAAAAAACTAGCATATAGCCGGTTATATGACGGGATCAGTAAAATTTTTAATTTTCCAGAATTGTAAAGTACCTTATGAGGTAGGTAAAAAAAAATGGTTTGTTTTTTTGGCTGAGAATTATTTTGCAACAAAATATTACCTTGAGAAAATTATTTACGTAATATGTAAGTTTAATGATAAAACGTATGGAAATAATTCAGAAGATATTTAAATAATTTAAAATAAATGATTAAATGAGATGGTTAAAAAAATGACGTCATAATGCATAAAAAAACTGTTATTTTTACCTATTTATCATGTGATAAATTAATACATTTAATAGCCTGCTATTGAAATGGTTCTTGATATAATAATGGTAATACGTGAATTTAATAAAATAAAAATAATAAAAATCATAAAAATTTGAAAAAAGGTAAAATTTTATTTTAAAAATAATAAAACTTTAAAAATAATAAAACAACTTCAGGAATAAGAATTCAAAAGAAAAAGCAGAAATTATTAAATTAATTAGACATTTAGAAAAATTTGGCTACGTCTGGGGCAGAATCATCAACCAGAGAAGTACGAGAATGCAATGGGCAGGCACTCTACCCTACACAAAAACAAAAACGAAAAAATAAAAACAAAAAATAAAAACAAAAAAAACCCAATAAATGACGGAGCCCTAAACTAACAAGAATACCCCATGTGCCAGCTTGCACATGGTGAAGGGAATGGTTAGAATATATAAGGGTCAAGTAAAAACAGTCCAGAAATTTAAATATTACGCTCCGCCCTCGCCATCCTATCAATAATGAATTTGGTATAGAATAAGAGGGAGAATAAGGCTTGAAATTATAGCATTAAACGATCGAAAAGGGTGGGGATGAGGTGGATTTCGAACTCGCCTTGAATTTTGCTAACCCTAACTCATAAAAAATCCAATATGGATGCCTGTATCCATTCCAGGTACAACCGCTTCATAAATTCGCGGACAGACAACTTAGGCTATTATTACATAGGGGATTTATACAACTTTAGATAACAGCAAATTCTTCAGGCTGTTATCTCTTTATTTTATTAAACATTTTATTGACATTTAGAACACATAAATTTGAAAAAAAAAAAAAGATAAAGATAGCCTTCTACAGAATTTTCTGATATGTTACTTAAAAATTTTTTTAAAGAATTTTTAAAATGGTAGAGTGTCCGAAAGAATTTCATTTTCTTCATAGTTTAACATTGAGCAAGAAGAATCCAATGTGACAGATAAAAGCCCACCTTAAAAGAGTCGTAGCAGACTTTTGAGGAAGAACAATCTGCCAATGAAAGATACTGAGAGTATCAGAGCCATTTACATGTTATAAAAATATATTGCATTAATGAGGACTTTTCAGATAGGAAGGCAATATGTTCTCTTAACCTTTTGACAGTTTCATTTTTTTTTCAGAATTCGGTAAAAAAAAAATGTCACATTTTTTTATTGCATTTTTTGTTTATTTTACATTTTTAAGTAAAGATATGTTATTAAAATTAACATTTCTAATATTTTTAAGCATTTATTACAACTTTTTTTCTTTCTATGAAAGCATCATAGAACTGAAGTTTACCTTTAGTCTCATCGATATCCAAGTTAATTTTTGGAATTCCAGTGAAAGCAAATCTAGGAGGCGGATCCGAAGGATTATCACAATTAATTTTAAAAAATTGTCTTGCTTGACTGATTCCATCTGTACTACTATCAGAGTCACTACTATCCAGGTCATCTAGTAAACTTTCGCTACTATCATTTACAGATAATTCAGTTTCTGATTCCGAGTCACAGTTCGAATCCCAAGAAATTAGCTCCATACGCTCTGAATTATCCATTATTTAAAAGTAAAAATATATTATTCAACTCTTACATCAATAAAATTATCAGGCGGTTAGTAAAATATAACCAGAAAGCTATACACTGAAAGATAACAATTTGTCTTCTGATACAAAACATGCAAAAAAACCCGCGCTTTTGAACCAATCAGAGTAGAAAATACAATAAACTGCAAACTATCATTTACTGGACATCTATACGAATAATTTGTTACTAAAATTGGAAAAAATACGGCCGAAACAGTGCAAGCGAAATAGAAATCAAATTGCCCGTACGCCGTACGGGCAAATCAGTAAAGGCCCGAAAGCTGTGACCGTACGGCGTACGAGCAAAACAGGGAAGGAGTTAAGGTAGGTCTGTACTTGCCGTGTGGAATTCCTCTCACTGAATGTTAACATACAGGAAAATTAAATTCCCTCTGGTTGTCTTTCGTTTTAGGAATTCTTTAAAAATAATTACACCATGTGAAAGACCAGCAAATTCTCTAGGATGGTATTTTTTCATTTTATAAAATACACCGAGAAAAATTTATGTAATTTTGAATTCTTTGTGAGAAATTTTGGTCTACTGTTTTCCACACAAAAATAAGAACATTTAGAAGAAGTAAATTTGAAAAAAAGAGATAAAGATAGTATATTACAGAATTTGCTGATCTGTTCCGTGAAAATATTTTTTTTTTTTAATTTTTTTAAAATGCTGGCTGGTTAGAGGGAATTTTATTTTCTTCATAGGTTAACATTAAACAAGAAGAATCCAATGGGACAGATAAAGACCCGTCTTAAAAGAGGGATAGCAGACTTTCGAGAAAGAATAATCTGTCAATGAAACAAGATAATGGGAGCATTAGAATCATTTACATGTTATAAAAGATGGACTGTATTAATGAAGACTTTTCAGGTCAAAAGGTTCTATGTTCTCTTAAGGTAGGTCTGTACCTGCCGAATTGAATTCCTCTCACTCAATGTTAACTTATAAAATTCCCTCTAGCTGGCTTACGCTTTAGGAATTCTTCTTAAAAAAATATACCGTGTGAAAGAACAGCGAATTCTCTAGGATGCTATCTCTTCATTTTCTAAAAAACACCGAGAAAAACGTTTTTAATTTTGAATTATTTACGAAAAATTTTGGTATACTCTTTTTTTAACTCAAATAAGAACATTTGGTAGACATATATATGAAAAAAAAGAAAAAGGTAAAGATATCAACCTATCTCATATTACCAGTTCTATTCAGTGGAATTATTTAAAAAGAATTGTTTAAATTCTAGCCTGTCCAAGTTAATTTTGTTTACCCCATTGATTGACACTGAGCAAGAGGAATCCTATGTGGTAAACACCCTTTTTAACCACTTCTATCTTCGTAAAGAATGTTGCTAAATACTGCGAAAATGGTTGAGGAGAGAGAAAAAGCTTTCTGTGAGGTCTCCATTCAGGATTACAGCTGTAAATCAGGGTGCGCATGTTTATAAAAAACTGCAGTTTTTCCACACAACACTTAAATAACTGAAATGGACTGTTTTATTATCACTTTACAGAGACACCCTCGCTTTACAAAGCAAAAGTAGGAAACAAATACGGCCGTATTTTACACGTGTTGCTTACCAGACGGGTTTTTACCCCCTGTTGACTGGGACTGTCGTTTATTACCTTCTTAATGGCAGTGTGAAACGAAAGAAGGTGAAGAATCAGCTTAAAAGTGAGAAAATAATTTGTTGACTATAAGTCTGCTGAAAGAAAAAAAAATGAAAGGAAAAACAGAATAAACGTTGTACTACAATATCATCCTAAATTATTTGAACTTAAAAGGTATAGAAGATTTTCATACAGCAGGTTACAACTCAACTCGTTCTAAATTCAGTTCTTGTATTTCATCGAAGGACAATACCTTAGTTATTTTAGTATGGCCATAAAAGTTCATACTTTTAGATTTACTTGAGTTTAAGTGCAAAAAGTTGCCAAAGTATGCTGAAAGTTTAGATTCTGAATCGAATCTTTGGTATATTTAAAAACTTATGATCCAGGTAAAACCTGGTAAGTAAATAAGGAAGTTAAGGATATATATTTAATTGCAAAGGATTACTGGATACCCGATGTTACGATATAGGTCTTCTAGACCCCAATAATATGCAATTTTCTCTGAATATTTTTCTCAGAAAGGGATCATTTTTTACTTTATTCGGCTTCTGAGGCCCAGTGTACGCGCATAACTTTTGCATTTTTATTTAGTGTTTGTTGTCGAAAGAGAGAGACTGTCAAAAATGCATCATTATTTGATTAAAATGAAGAAATATAAAGGTATGATTTAAGTTTTTAACTCCGTTGCCACTTGGACAAATCAAGCACGATTGAGACATACGCTTTTCAGATTAAGGCAAAGGGTTGCGCGTTTCGTTTTTACGAGCACCTCAAGGGTGAAAGGATATCTTTTGCTCAAGGTAGGTCCTCGTAATTTCGAAGCAGGAACTAAGCAGAAGACCCATAGGCTTAGCCTGTCATCCCCAGAGGTACTGATTGAGAACTTGGAGGACACTGTGACCACGAACCTATTTTACGTGCCCCAGTCACCTTTAACGAAAATGGAGGGTCTTATGCCGGCTCGAGTTCCGAATCCAAACCTTTCAGTTACGAGATCTTTGTCTTGGCCGACTGAGCCACCTCGTCTCTGTGCGAGTCTTATGTTTGTGCACTCGTAATGCTATAAAAAGAGATCTATAGTTCAAAATACTTTTAAAAATTGATCTTTCAAATAATTAGAAATATACATTAACTTTTAATAAAGTATTTTTGGTAATATAAGTTTTCTGTTCATCAGAAAAAGCAATTTTGTTGGTATCTGGTTGAGAAAAGTTGCACCGAGCCTACGAGGCCTGGCGCGCGTTCCCGTGTAACTGCGGGTACCGCGCGTTGAAAATGGATTAATTCAAGTGGAACCAGTAATACAATACTATTCAATGAACATTATCTGACGAATAATTCACTACACTAGAAAAGAATAACAACTTAATATAAAATCAGTAATGTGTTTATGGTTTGGTTTGGTTTAGAAGACTACGGTCTACTTTTTTCAACACGAGGGCTACTGAGACTGAAATATGTTTATAAATAATATCATTATCAAAGTGCTATATCGATTCAAAAGTCAAACCATTCAACTAAAAAGCAAATAAATTATTTTATTAATTATAACTATAAATATCTGACTACAATTAATAATTTAGATTAATATAAAACCTAACTAATTTCAATAATTTATTTTAGAATACAAATGCCCTTCACGTGCAATAGAATAGGAATGAAATACGCTTTTTACAAGACAATCAAATGCGTATAGCAGATACCACTGCCATCCCACGTGACCTGCCACGTGACGAAGCTCGCAATCGCTCTATGAAATACAAAAAAGCATCTGTACTAATATATACAAAAATGAAACAACCCCAATGTAAATAAAAGTATTAAAAAAAAAACTCCGTTTACACATTTGAAGTACTTGTGCTAGTTCCAGCTTGGTTTAGAGCTATACGGTCTACTTTTTTGCAACTCAAGGACTAAGGAGACCGGAACCTACTTCTTAAACCGATTCCGCACGGCTACAAACAACCATACCATTTCGGGATTCGAACCCACGAAGATCAGCTTGGCCGAATGGTTAGAATTCGGCCATCGTTCGGCAGTATTCATGTGAGATGATATAGAAAGCATAATGACAAGAACAGAACTGTAGAGTTTGAATTGTCGTTTACTTTACTTTAACCCATTAATGCTTGAGTCCTTTCTGCCAAATTTGTATTGATGAATGTTTTAAAACTCAATTATGAACAGCCCAACTTAAAAAAATTTTTTGATTATTAAAATTGTTTTACCATTGACCAATTGTTGTTTTGAACATCATAGAACTCCATTAATAATAATAAAAAAAAAAGATTTTGTACCAAAATATAAAAAATAACACAAAGCCAATTAACTGTAATTATAGGCCCAAATTATGCCAAAAGAAAATGTTTTAATCCACTATCAAACTGCTTCTTTCACAAGCCGCTCAGTCGGCAAATGAAGCGATCTCGTAACTGAAAGTTGTGGGTTTGGGTCTCGAGCCGGCCTAAGATCCTCCGTGTTCGCTAAAGGTCACTGGGGCACCTAAAATATGTTCGAGATCACAGTGTGCTTCAAGTTCTCAAACGATATCTCTGGAAGTGGTAGATCAACCCTGGGGATTCTGCTGCTTGTCTCCTGCTTCTAAATTACGAGGACCCAACTGGGGCAATGTTACTTCCGTCCGTAGCTACAAGTGTTCCTCCGGTGGTGCTAAATAGAGTAACAGTTTTGCAGCCATGTTTGGCTTTAAGATGTATGGCTGTAATTGTCAGCTGCATTGGAAAAAATACTTCTTTTGCGAGGTGGCATATAGAGTATAATGTCAAGAGCAGAACTAAGTTTTCACTGTCTTTTATTTTACTTTAACCCATTAATCTTTTTTGCCCAAGTTATTTGTGTCAAATATATGTAACATGGCAAAAATTAACCAGCCGGTTGCAAATAATTAAGCCCCTAATGTATTTATTTGCCCGGGCATGCTGGGTAAGGAGAAGCCAAAGCAACTAGACTAATCGAAGATGTTGCAGTCGGGCCACATCGAAGAGAAGCACAAGTCCGAGTAGAAATTAAATTTTATTTTAGTTAGGAGAACTTCATGTGTTTCACAGTCAAAGGCAAAAGATAGAATGAACATCAAAACACATGCTGGAACACAGTTAGACCCCCAGAGGCTAAGATGAATTCGCAAGTGGAAGTAGTTTGTTGTTGTTGTCTTATGCCACTTGGTCAAACCAAGCTCATTATGAGCCAGAAGCCACTCAATTTAGGGAAAGGGGTGCACTTTCGTTTCATCGAGTACCACAAAGGTGAAAGTACGACTTAAGCTAGAGTGGGTCCTCATAACTTTGAAGCAGGGACTAAGCAGAAGACCCACAGACTTGGACTGCCACCCCCAGAGGTATTGATTGAGAACATGGAAGACATTGTGACCAAGAACATATTTTACATTCCCAGCCACCTTTAGCGAACACGGCGGATCTTACGCCGGCTAGGTTCCGAACCCGCAACCTCTCAGTTACGAGATCTTTGCATTTGCCGACTGAGTTACCGCAGCTCAGAAAGCAGCTTAGTTGACGTTATTAACAAGTAAAAGGAGCTTAGATCAATGAAAGAAGAACCGGGGACAGCTGGAAAATATGGAGAGTGGAGAGAAAACTTTTGGGAAATGGGTTGGAAAAATTATAAGTCGTGGACACTCTTTTAATTGCGGTATTTTGTAGCTGGGAAAATAGAATTGAATGAATTACAATGGAAGAGAAGGGAATTTTTATGATATTAAAGTGAAATAGTTTTGATATACTACATATATTCTGAAGAATATCTTACAACTAAGTTATCATAGACTGCACAGACTACAACAAGTATTAATTTAAATAATTTTGTCTAATCCAATCTGTCTTCATCAGAGACAAATTGTCATTTTAAACATCGTGTGATGTTATTTATAATAAAAGAAAAACTCCTTTATAAGAGAATTATTCGATATACCAACTGTATATACAGGTATATATTGTATATACAACTGTATATACAACTGTATATACATATATATATATATCAACTGTAAATACAGGACTGTAAAACAAGCTTTATAATATACATAAAGCTATCTGTCATAATGTTGGTTGATGCACCTGATTAGAAAATAACTTTTTTTGAGAATTCCATAAAATCTGTTTGCGTAAAATAACTTTACGTATCGAATTATATAAGTTGCTCGTGCTAATTTTTGGCATTACGTATTATATATATATAAACATTATATATATATATATATATATATATATATATATATACATATTTATATATATACATATATACATATCCATATGCATATATATATATATACACACGTATATATAATTTACATATACACATGTATTTGCACACATATATACATACATATATGTGTGGGTATTTTTTACCCACTAAAATACTGAGTTTATTCAGACAATCAATCTTTGGCGTTTTCTATAGAAAAAGTTTTACATTCGCTTATAGAGTGCTGTGAGGTCACAAGTGAGTCAGCCAACGAGAATGTTTACAGTTAGTCGTAAGTGGACTCTAGAAGTGAAACGAAGTTACGTAAGAAACTTATATAATAATATTTGAGATAAGCAGGAATTAATTTTGGTGTTATCGAAGTCACTAAATTTTGCCATAGTTGGAGGAGAAACAGAGAAATTGAAATTATTTCACTAATAATCGTATACATTAAGCGAAGCGATGAATTATAACTTCGATGTAAAAATTAAATTTAGCATTGCCATATGATACGAATTCCAATTGTTAAAATGAATAATTTGTGTTAATTGTGAAGTTGCAGGGTAGTAACAATTAACCAAATCATAATGTAAAACGCACTATGTAAATCACCACAATTTTTGAGTATGTTGCAGAACTGCAACACGAAGATACGAAGAGCTGAATAAAATTTGAATATATCTTAAAATTAATAAGAATAATTCTGAGCCCTTAAACATATATTTATTGCCTTTTGTATCTACACACTCTCTATTTTTATCTGTATTTTGTATTTTGCACGCTTCATAGTTACATTCATAGCAGCAGAGTGTTTTAAAGGTTTTATCAACGTCAACCTGTACGCCTTGAAAAAGTTACTGATTCAGTTTAGAATTCCTTTTAACTTTGAAAAGTGATCGGATATCTAGTGTGATAGCGAAAAAAATCTCAACTGATTTATTTCTGTTCAGATTGTCGTGTGATTAAGCATTTAATAAGTTAAAAAATTTTGCTGTCATAATTTGCACATTCATCATTACGAAAAGGAATCGTAAACTGAATCCGTTACTTTTCCAACGCGTACAGGTTGATGTGGGATAGGGCCTTAGGTATCTAATTTTACCTAACATATAATGAATCCAGACTGAATCCAATTTCGAGTTTTCATGTACTTGTACAAATTATTTACAAGGAACTCAATTTAAGTTTATCCTAACACTACGTCTAACTAACACAAATGTCAACCTGTACTCCTTGAAAAAGTAACTGATTCAGTTTAAAATTCCTTTTAACTTTGAAAAGTGATGGGATCTCTAGTGTGATAGCAAAAAAAATATCAAATGATTTGTTTCTGTTCAGATTGCCGTGTGATTAGGCTTCTAATCAGTTGAACAATTTTGCTGTCGTAATTTACTAATGTATCATTGCAAAAAGGAATCGTAAACTGAATCCGTTGTTTTTCCAACGAACAAAGGTTGATGTGTGATAGGGTGTTAGGTATCTAGTTTTAACTAACGTATAATAAATTAGCCTGATTTATAGGAGGGTATATATGATTCCAGACTGAATCTGCTTTCGAATTTTCCTATACTTGTACAAATTATTTACAAGGAACTTAATTTAAGTGTATCCTAACACTACGTCTAAGTAACATAAACGTCAACCTGTACGTCTTGAAAAAGTAACTGATTCAGTTAAGAATTCCTTTTACCTTTGAAAAGTGATCGGATCTCTCGTGTGATAGCGAAAAAATTTCTACTGATTTATTTCTGTTCAGATTGTAGCGGGATTAGGCATATAATCAGTTGAAAAATTTTACTGTCATAATTTGCACATTTATCATTGCGAAAAGGAATCGTAAACTGAATCCGTTGCTCTTCCAACGCGTACAGATTGATGTGGGATAGGGCCTTAGGTATCTAGTTTTAACTAACTTATAATGAATCAGCCTGATTTATAGGAAGGTATATATGATTCCAGCCTGAATCCGATTTCGAATTTTCCTATACTTGCACAAATTATTTAGAAGGAACTCAATTTAAGTGTATCCTAACACTACGTCTAACAAAAATGTCAACCTGTACGCCTTGAAAAAGTAACTGATTTAGTTTAAAATTCCTTTTATCTTTGAAAAGTGATCGGATATCTAGTGTGATAGCGAAAAAAAATCTCAACTGATTTACTTTTGTTCTGTCTTGTGATTAGGCATATAATCAGTTGAAAAATTTTACTGTCATAATTTGTACATTTATCATTGCGAAAAGGAATCGTAAACTGAATCCGTTGCTCTTCCAACGCGTACAGATTGATGTGGGATAGGGCCTTAGGTATCTAGTTTTAACTAACTTATAATGAATCAGCCTGATTTATAGGAAGGTATATATGATTCCAGCCTGAATCCGATTTCGAATTTTCCTATACTTGCACAAATTATTTAGAAGGAACTCAATTTAAGTGTATCCTAACACTACGTCTAACAAAAATGTCAACCTGTACGCCTTGAAAAAGTAACTGATTCAGTTTAAAATTCCTTTTAACTTTGAAAAGTGATGGGATCTCTAGTGTGATAGCAAAAAAATATCAAATGATTTGTTTCTGTTCAGGTTGCCGTGTGATTAAGCTTCTAATCAGTTGAACAATTTTGCTGTCGTAATTTACTAACGTATCATTACATAAAGGAATCGTAAACTGAATCCGTTGTTTTTCCAACGAGCAAAGGTTGATGTGTGATAGGGTCTTAGGTATCTAGTTTTAACTAACGTATAATAAATTAGCCTGATATATAGGAGGGTATATATGATTCCAGACTGAATCCGATTTCGAATTTTCCTATACTTGTACAAATTATTTACAAAGAACTCAATTTAAGTGTATCCTAACACTACGTCTAACTAACATAAACGTCAACCTGTACGTCTTGAAAAAGTAACTGATTCAGTTAAGAATTCCTTTTACCTTTGAAAAGTGATCGGATCTCTCGTGTGATAGCGAAAAAAGGAATCTTAAACTGAATCCGTTGCTCTTCCAACCCGTACAGATTGATGTGGGATATGGTCTTAGGTATCTAGTTTTAACTAACTTATAATGAATCAGCCTGATTTATAGGAAGGTATATATGATTCCAGCCTGAATCCGATTTCGAATTTTCCTATACTTGTACAAATTATTTAGAAGGAACTCAATTTAAGTGTATCCTAACACTACGTCTAACAAAAATGTTAACCTGTATGCCTTGAAAAAGTAACTGATTTAGTTTAAAATTCCTTTTATCTTTGAAAAGTGATCGGATATCTAGTGTGATAGCGAAAAAAATCTCAACTGATTTACTTTTGTTCTGTCTTGTGATTAGGCATATAATCAGTTGAACAATTTTGCTGTCATAATTTGTTACTTTATCGTTGCGAAAAAGGAATCTTAAACTGAATACATTGCTTTTCCAACACGTATAGGTTGATGTGGGATAGGGTTTTAGGTATCTAGTTTTAACTAACTTATAATGAATCATCCTGATTTATAGGAGGGTATATATGATTCCAGACTGAATCCGATTTCGAGTTTTTCTGTACTTGTACAAATTATTTACAAGGAACTCAACTTTATCCTAAGACTGATTTATTTATATTTAAAAATAAGCTAAAATATCAAGAAATTAGTACTGTTAGTTGAATAATAGTGATCATAAAACACTGATCATATTTAATCTGAGCTTAGTTAAATCACAGAAAATTATACCTCACGAAAAAAAAAAAAAAAAAAAAAATTTACAACTATTTCCTACTTTTTAAGCGCTGTTAAAAAAGAAGAACACAGAACGCTCCCGGAAATAAAAAATTGCTTTAAAATATGAGTATTTCAAGTTCGCGCGTATTAACCTATCAGAGTGTCTCTCATAACCTTCCTGTAGTTAGTTGGCAGTTATATAGAGGCCGGTTTGTGACTTGGATACTTCACACCTTTCTTGGCTCTCTGTGAAGATCAAAGCTTCAGGGATGGATTCTAGATCTCTAAATCGGTTGATTGTAACAGATAGGCAGGCTTTGCCATTCACAAATTGCAGTAATATAGTGAAGGTGATATTCTGGAATTACAGGTAATA
This sequence comes from Pardosa pseudoannulata, assembly GCA_032207245.1. NCBI lineage: Eukaryota > Metazoa > Arthropoda > Arachnida > Araneae > Lycosidae > Pardosa > Pardosa pseudoannulata. Next base: position 92,814,981 of record CM063503.1, on the reverse strand, counting down.
CTATTTTAATTTTTTAAGGGGACAACATAACCTTTAAATAGTCTAGTAAATGAAGATGGAAATTTTTTCGTCTCCTTCTATACCTATTAGTATTATTGAAATTTTTCGGTATATTAAGTAATATCGTAATTTTATATTGTCAAAATGCCTTAAAATTAAAAAATAATTTTGTAAAACGGGTTGATTAGATTTATTGAGGGTATGATTAGATGATATCACGGAAAATATTGCAAGCTCGAATAATTTACTTGATTCCATCAAATATTATTCTTTATATTACTTACAGACTTTATACATGTAAACAATAATGACGAAAAATCTAAGAATTACTTGAATATTTTCTTTTTCATATTTAGCTTTAAATTGTAATATCATAATTCTTTTAGTAAAAATTAGATTCTAAAGAATATATATATGTATATGTATATGTATATATATATATATATATATATATATATATATATATATATATATATATATATATATATATATATATATATATATATATATATATATATATACATATATATATACATATATATACATATATATATATACATATATATATATATATATATATATATATATATATATATATATACATATATATATATACATATATATATATATATATATATATATATATATATATATATATATATATATATATATATATATATATATAGAGAGAGAGAGAGAGAGAGAGAGAGAGAGATTATATTTATAGTTAGTATAGATATATAGATATATAGATATATAGATTCTAAATATTGATCTTTTTCTAAGAATTTTTACTATTCTTATTATCAGGTCATGAATAATACTTCAATAAAAATTTCAAACTAATACATCTATTATATGTTTAGATATCATGCCCCTTAATTTCGAAAATTATGATTTGACTAATATCACTTAAAACTGTTCTTAATATAGGAATTACTAAATTAGATATAATTCTATTATTGCTGTCAGTTTATGAATAATACATGTATCAAAATTTCAAATTTATACATATAATATATGTTTAGATATCATACCCTTGAGATTCGAAAACTTTGTTTAGAGTAATATCCCTTTAAAACCGTTCTTAATATCGGAATGCCACTAGATTAGATATAGTTCTTTATTTATTAAAAGTTTTCTGAATATTCTACTGTGATATAAAATAGAGAAACAAGATAGCTATCAATATAACCTTTAAATATTCTAGTAGATGAAGATGGAAATGTTTCCGTCTCCGTCTATCACTTTACTTATTAATATCCTTGAATTTCTTCGGTATATTATGTAATATCGTAATTGTATATCGTCAAAATGCCTTACTATGAAAAATTTAATTTGTAAAACGATCAGATTTATTGATGGTATGATTAGATGATATCACGGAAAATATTGTAAGCGCGAAGAATTTACTTAATCCCATCAAATATTTTTTTTTATATTAAGGACAAACTTTATACATGTAAATAATAATGGCGAAATATCTAAAAATTACTTCAATATTTTCTTTTTCATATTTAGCTTTAAATTGAAATATCATAATACTTTCAGTAAAAATTTCTAGATTCTAATATATATATATATATATATATATATAATATTTATATTATAATATAGAGATATAGCTATATAGATTATATTTATATTATATTACAGATATATAGCTATATAGATTATATTTATATTATATTATATTTATATCATATTATAAATATATAGCTACATAGATTATATTTATATATATATATATATATATATATATATATATATATATATATATAGATAGATAGATAGATAGATAGATAGATAGATAGATAGATTATGTTATATTATATTATAGACATATAGATTCTAAATATTGATATTTTTCAAAGAATTTTTACTATTATTATTATCAGATCATGAATAACACTTGTATGAAAATTTTAAACTTATACATATATTATATGTTTAGATATCATGAACTTCAGATTCAAAAATTATGCTTTGAGTAATATCCCTTTAAAACCGTTCTTAATACCGGAATTACTAGATTAGATATTATTATCAGATTATGAATAACACTTGTATCAAAATTTCAAATTTATGCATATAATATATGTTTAGATATCATACCCTTGAGATTCGAATACTTTGTTTTGAATAATATGCCTTTAAAATCGTTCTTAATATCTGAATGCCCCTAGATTAGATAAAGTTCTTTATTTATTAAAAGTTTTCTGAATACTCTATGTGGTTTGTGACATAAAATAGGGAAACAAAATAGCTATCAGAAAAATTAAACTGAGAAAAATCAATTTTTTGAAGTTTTAAAGGTTATACATTTCATTAAGCGTAACTCCCTGCATTTGGAAAGAAATTTTTTGATATTTCATTGGTTCTTTGAGGTAAGATTCCAAAGGCTTTCTTTTTTAAACAAAAAAGAAATACTTAGAGTTCTAAAATATATTTTAAAGTCGCTACCATACTTTGAAAGTTAGTAAAACTTTAAATGTATGTAAAGTTAATCTTATGACTAACTCTTTATAAATTCTAAACTCCAATTTCAATATCTTCTATTTTTTTAAATCTTTAATTTTAAACTGAAATTTCATAATTTTTTTAATGTAAGATTCCTAAAGTTCTTTTTTTAAATAAAAAAGAAATAGTTAGAGTTCTAGATTATATTTTAAAGTTGCTAACATAATTTAAAAGCTAGTAAAATTTTAAATGTATATAAAATTAATCTTATGACTAACTCTTTATTAATTTTAAACTCTAATTTCTTTAATGTCTTCTAATTTTTTTAAAAACGTTTAATTTTAAATTGAAATGACATAATATTTCTAATGTGTCTAAATATTTATATAAGATCTTTCGATATTATTATTGCTAGTTTATCAATAACTGTATTAAAATTTCAAATTAGTGCATATAATTTATGTTTATATATCATGCATGGGAGTTGCGAAAACGATATTTTGAGTAACATCACTTTAAAATCGCGGTTAATAGCTGAATTACCACTAAACTAGATATAGATTTTAATTAAAATTTGAGTTTTCGAAATATTTTAAGTGTTTCGTAGTATAAACTAGAGAAATAAAATAGTTTTAAGATAAACTTAGCTATGAAAAATGAATTTTTGAAGTTTTAAAGGTTATGTATCTCTTTAAGCAAAAATCACTTTATTAGGAGGAAAATACTGGAAATTTCAGTGATTATTTAAGGTAAGATTCCAAAGGCTCTTTTTTGTTTAAAGAAATGCGTAGAATTCTAGATTGTATTTTAAAGTCACTGACATACTTTAAATGTTAGTACAATTTTAAACCTATATAAAATTAATCTGATGACTCACTCTTTATCAATTTTAAATTTCAATTTCAATAACTGCTACTTTTTAAAAAACGTTTAATTTTAAATTAAAATGTCATAATTAAAAAAAATTAAATTATAAAATATCTAATTACCGATATTCTTATAATAATCTAAGCTATTATCATTGCTAGTTTATGAATAACTGTATTAAAATTTCAAATAATACATATATAACTTATGTTTAGATATCATGCACGTGAGTTGCGAAAACTATATTTTGATTAACATCACTTTAAAATCTCGCTTAATAGCTGAATTATCACTAAATTAAATACGGTTCTTTATTTATTAAAATTTGAGTTTTCGAAATATTTTAAGTGGTTTGTAGTATAAACTAGAGAAATAAAATAGTTTTAAGGTAAACTAAATTGTGAAAAATCAATATTTGAAGTTTTAAAGGTTATGTATCTCCTTGAGCAAAAATCCCTTTATTAGGAGGAAACTACTGGAAATTTCAGTGATTCATTAAGGTAAGATTCCAAAGGCTCTTTTAAAAAAAATACGTAGAATTTTAGATTATATTTTAAAGTCACTAACATAATTTAAAAGTTAGTAAAATTTTAAACCAATTTAAAGTTAACCTGATGACTCACTCTTTATAAATTTTAAATTCCAATTTCAATAACTGTTACTTTTTAAAAAAACTTTTAATTTTAACTTGAAATGTCATAATTAAAATATTTTTAAATTCTAATGAATCGAAATATTGATATTCTTTTAAATTTTGAGATATTATTATTGTCAGTTTGTGGATAACAGTATTAAGATTTCAAATAATGCGTATTATATATATGTTTAAATATCATGCACGTGAATTGCAAAAACTATATTTTGAGTAACATCACTTTAAAATTAAACTAAATAGCGGAATGCTACTAAATTAGATACAGTTCTGTATGTATTAAAATTTGAGCTTTCGAAATATTTTAAGTAGTTAGTAGTATAAAGTAGAGAAATAAAATAGCTATAAGATAAACTAAACTGTTAAAAATCAATTGCTTGAAGTTTTAAAGGTTATGTAACTTTTTAATCAAAAATCCTTTTATTTGGAGGGTTTTGCTGATTCTTTAATGTAAGATTCCAAAGGTACTTATAAAAAAATTGCAATGCGTAGAATTCTAGATCACATTTTAAAGTCCCTAACATAATTTAAAAGTTAGTAAAATATTAAATCTACATTAATCTTATGGTTTTATAAATTTTATAAATTTTTTACTCTTTATAAATTTTAAATTCCAATTTCAATATCGGTTATTTTTTAAAAAGAGTTTAATTTTAAATTGAAATGATATAATTAAAAAATTTTAAATTCTAAAAAATCTAATTATTGTATATAATAATATAAAAGTATCTAATATTTTTTTCTTATAATATTTTTCGCTAATATCATTGCCAGTTTAGGAATAACTGTATTAAAATTCCAAATAATGCATATAACTTATGTTTAGATATCATGCGAGTTGCGAAAACTATAGTTTGAGTAACATCACTTAAAAATTGCGCTAAAATAGTGGAATGCTACTAAATTAGATACAGTTCTGTATTTATCAAAATTTGAGTTTTAAAAATATTTTAAGTGGTTCATAGCATAAACTAGAGAAATAAGATAGTTTTAAGATAAACTAAACTGTGAAAAATCAATTTTTTTTTAAGTTTTAAAGGTTATGTAATCCCTTAAGCAAAAATCCCTTTATTTGGAGAACTTTTTGAAATTTCACTAATTCTTTAAGGTAAGATTCCAAAGGCTCCTTTTATTTATTTATTTTTTTTAAGTAATATGTAGAATTCTAGTTTATATTTTAAAGTCACTAACATACTTTAAAAGTTAGTAAAATTTTAAGTCTATATAAAGTTAATCATAAATTTTAAATTCCAATTTCAATATCGGCTATTTTTAAAAAGGGTTTAATTTAAATTGAAGTGCTATAATTTTAAAATAATTTAAATTCTAAAGTATCTAATTATCGATATTCTTATAATGTTTTTCTCTATTATCATTGCCAGTTTATTAATAACTGTATTAAAATTTCAAATATTGTATATAACTTATGTTTAGATATCATGCACATGAGTTGCGCTAACTATATTTTGAGTAACATCACGTTAAAATTGCTCTAAATAGCGGAATGCCGCTAAATTAGATACAGTTCTGTATTTGTTTAAATTTCAATTTTCTAAATGTTTTAAGCATAAAAATTTTGTAGCATAAAATAGAGAAATAATATAGTTTTAAGGTATACAAAACCGGGAAATATAAATTTTTTTAAGTCTTAAAAGTTGTTTATCTTCACACTCAAAAATGCTTTTATTAGGAGGAAACTTTTTGCAATGTCACTGATTCTTTAAGGTAATATTCTAAAGGCTCTTTTTTTAATTAGAAAAAAACGAAATGCGTAGAATTATAGTTTATATTTTAAAGTCACTAACATACTTTAAAAGTTAGTAAAAAAATTAAATCTATATAAAGTTAACCTTATGACTTACTCTTTATGAAAGTTAAATTCCAATTTGAATAACTGCTATTTTTTAAATGTTTAATTTTAAATTTAAATGTCATAATATTACTTTAAAATTGTGCTTAATAGCTGAATTCCACTAAATTAGATGCAGTTCTTTATTTATTAAAATTTGAGTTTTCAAAATTTTTAAGTGGGTCGTAGCAAAAAATAGAAAAATAAAATAGTTTTAAGGTAAACTAAATTGTGAAAAATCAATTATTTGAAGTTTTAAGGTTATGTATCTCCTTAATCAAAAATCCCTTTATTTGGAGGGAAAATGTGGAAACATTACTGATTCTTTAAGGTAAGATTACAAAGGTAAGATTTAAGAAGGCTCTTTTTTAAAGAAACGGGTGGAAATCTAGATCTTATTTTTATTCATAAACATGCTTTAAATATTAAAGAAATTTTAAATGCTTAGAACGTTGATCTTATAACTCGCTCATTATAATTCCAAATTGTGATCGTCTTCTTATTACAGGAAACAAAACTAAAATTGAGATTCTGGTTTTAAACTGTTTAACAGTTCGTACTCAATATACATTAAAATAGACATTAAAATTATACTTGAAGCAGTTTGACTTCAGGAATTAATGGTAATATTGAATATATCTATTATATTGCTTATATCTTAAGTTTTTATTCCACAATGCAAAAGTAGAAAATTGCTAACTGCTATCATTAACTAATTATTTAGCAAAATTATTAGTGAGTTATAATTTAGGTTTTCAGCAAATTTAAAAATCCTTTTTGACTGCAAAGGAAAGGATTTATTCAACAATGTTACTTCTTATAAAATTTCCATCTTAATGATGTAACAATTGTTTAGAATGAAATTGATATCTATTATTTAAAAAGCCGTATGCTCTTTTACGATGTGTGAGGTAAGTAAATATATTTTTTTGAATTGCAAATATCTAAGCTGTTTAACCGTTTTTCAAAAGTTCTCTATACACATAAAAGGAAAGATAAATATTGCAATAATTTCTCTTTAAGTCAGCATTTCTCTTTAAGTCAATAAAAAATGAAAAGGTATGTACAAATATTTTTTTCTTTCATGTTAAAAGACTCTTTATGTCACACATACTTATTCAAAATATATAAAAGTTTTAATAAAAAATAGTAGTTTAATGCTACAGTAGTACATTTGATAATTATTATTTTTATTATATAATCTCAGACCTGAAAGGTCTGTAAATGTTTTATCATTTATTTTCCTTTCTTCAAACATTATACTTAATATGATAGCATTAAATGGTTTTAGTTTGGCTAGAAGCGCTACGGTTAGTTTTTGAAAGATGAGAGACATTTAGAACAACTGTTTAAATACTTTCCAGAACGGCTACAAACATTCATCCCAACAAAGTGATTGGAACCAGGGAACTTTGGCTTCTAAAAGCAGCGCCGAATTAGTTTGTCCATTTCTCAGCTAAATAATAATATGAGTATGGTTTTAAATATAGATATGCAGATCTTTACGGTAAATCTTTGAAGAATATATTTTTCTTACACAATTTTGTTAATTTGAAAGAATTTGAAAATCCCTTAAAGAATTTTTTTAATAAGTTCGATGTTTTAAGCATTTATATCTAAAAAATGTTTACCTCATATTTTATATCATTTCCTACATTCATATGAACATTTATACATACGTGGAAACACATATACACATATACAAGCCCGGCTTTTGATTTCTAGACACTCCGCACAATCTAGGAAAGTCATCAAAAAAGGAGCGCTCTTTTTTTCTGTCTGTATCAGTTTGGGGAAAATCTCTTTTTCTTTTACTAATTTTCTGGCAAATTTTCGTCTTTTTTCAACCAATACATTCTTTTTTTCTTTTATATTAATCGCTTTTAACTTGTGTGTCGGTTGGTATTTTGTAATCAATTTTTAACTACCATCCTGACTAGCTAGAGATCTTAAATTTTGGACAAAGGTTCATTTCTGGTGACAATATAATAATAAATCACAAAAATTTAGACTTTAGAAAAAAAAATTAACTTTGTTAAATCGAAAAAGATGCTCTTTTTCTGTAGTAGGATCATCTGCTTGGAGGTAGCGTACACTTCTATTGACCTGATTATGTGGGTTTGATTCCACCCATGTCTTTTGTCTGCAAATGCACTTTTCCTACAGTCTTTTAATAAAACAGCAATGGAATTTATTCCATGTGATAACATATGTTTTTAACCTTATATTAAACCTTATATTAACCTTATGTTAAGCATATGTTTTAAATGTGCTTCCCATTTATGATTTGTAGTTATGAAAAGATAATTATAGTTTTTTAAATAAATTACTACCACTACCAATTTGTTAAGAAAACTAAAATTTTAAAAATCCTTTAACCTTTGTTATCCTACAATGTACAGTCTACACTTATTAAAAATAATAGTTTTCACATTTCCAAATATCTGATAACTGATTTAACATAAGTTGAAAAAATTACGGATGAAAATTGATTTCAAAATTTGAGACTCAAGTCAAAATAAAATTATATTATTTTATTAAATTTTTATTTACTATTTTAAAAAAGCATTTTTTTAAATCGCTTTTATTCAACAAAACGACAAAAAGATTGAAAATGAACTGAAAAGTAAAAACATTTTTAAAACAGCGCATGAAAGAGAAATTGTGTGAAAAGTTCCGATATGAAAATTGTAATATGCTAATATACAAAAATTGCTTGAGGATCTTCTATAAAATAAGAGGATATAGATATGATGGGTTATGCAATTTAAAATAAAAGCGTAGGGTACAATTGGAATCGGTGGCAAAGTAATACATTTTTCATACGAATATAATTATATAAGGGAACATTTATATTAAAATATCAATGTGATATTTAATTGGTATATGTTGAGCACTCCATGCTTTTATTTTTAGTCACATAATCCATAATAACAACTGGCCCTTATCTTATAGCAGGTCCTCAAGCAGTTTCTCTATATCAGCATATTACAATTTTCATATAGGAGCTTTTAACATAATTTCCCTTTCAGGCGCTGTTTTAAAACTATTTTTTACTTTCCAGTGCGTTTTTAATTTTTTTTTGTTTTGTTAAATTAATGTGATATCAAAAAAGCTTTCTCATATTAATTTTCTTTTCTTTTCGAAACCTTGCGTAACTTACGACTAAAATGGAAAATGCCCGTAATTTGGTTTTTTTTTTATTTCCCTCTCTTATTCTCCCTCCCCTCCTCCTAGTTTTCTAATCTCTTTTCTCTTTTCTAATAACATTGGATGATTTTTTAACATCTTTCCTTTTGTTATCCATGGTCTCCATATATATTATTTTAAAATATAATACAGAAAAATAAAGCATTTCAATAACGGTATTAACATATATATATATATATATATATATATATATATATATACATATATATATATATATATATATAATATATATATGTACATATATATAATAGATATATATACATATGTATATATATATAATATATATATATATATATATGTATGTATACAGTATATCGGATAACACTCATAACAATGAATATTATGTATTTTATAACAAATTATTAAATTTTTAAAAAATATGATGATGATCTAAAAACATGTTTAATAATTATATATATAATTTTTGGAGGAATAAAAACTTTTATAATGTATTGAATTGTATAGCCATGTTGACTAGTAAAACTTTTGACAAAGGAACTCAAAAATTTCAAAGTTTTCAAAGTCTGACTGTATAAAAATTAAGCTCGAATATTATTGTATGCTTTGATACTAAGTTTATTCATTATGTATTCAAAGAATAAAGCATTTAATGTCATATAATTTTTAATATTTATTTTTTAAATGCTTTTGCTGATATTTTTAAATGACCCATATGCATCAATAAAACAAACATTTTTTTTAAATTTTAAATTTAAAAAGCTTAAATTGAAGAATTGGTTAGGGACGCCGTACATACTTCAACAGATGTAATGTGAAAAACATGTAATGTGCGAGAAATTCAACCACCCTTTTTTTGGTTTCTTGGGGCAATAATATAATCCAGTCTCAGACCTTCATTTAATCCACTCTCAAAACTCAAGCCGTGACAACAAGTTAATAAAAAGTTCGAGTATTTCATTAAATTTGAAATGCGAACGTCGTCTTTTCAGCACCAGGTTTGCTACCGAAGTGACAAAAAGTTTTTCATCCCTGACCAAGATCGGGACTAATTCACATGGGAAATTATCTTAGCATTTGTAGGTGCTATAAATGCCAGATAGTCGGTAAATTGGCCCCAGGTGGATACAGTCCGAATATATCACCAAGATCTCGTGAAAGCCACATTTCAATATGGAAAAAGATGTTAAGTTAATGATTTTTATTTTCGTAACAGGATAAACCTGTTAAAAATCTAAGTGATCTGCTACAAAAATATAATTATCCTATTAGTCTCACTAAACACGTTTTTGATTTATCGAATATTTTATTTCAGTTTAAAAAACTAACTTTAAATTTTACACATCTAAAATTTAAATAATACTTTACAATGAATAATAATATTATCATAATAAATTTAAATATTGTAATTGAGTTCTACTCAGACATCACCGTTAGAGTAAGAAACGAAATTAACTTTGAACTCTTATGGGAAAATGAAAATGACAGTTCTGATGCCACATGGTACAATCAAAATAAAATATTTGCATAATTTATAGGCTCACCAGGAAGTCATGCGGTGTACACTTCATACATTTTAATCAACATTATCTTGGTATGTTAATATAATATGAGTCATATAACACAGATCCATAGTAATTATCATAATAAATATTTCAAGTTTAGAGCTGGAAAAAAAACCACAAGCTAATCTAAAAATTTTAGGTGTCTGTTTATTGGATTCTTCATCTTAACTATAATTTTATAGTCACACAGGAAAGTCATATAGTATCCTCATCATATATTCCGATCAACACTGCCGTGGTATGTTAATATAATACGAGCCATATAACACAGATCCATAGTAATTATCACAATAAATATTTCAAGTTTACAGCTAGAAAAAAACCCACAAGCAAATCTAAAAATGTTAGGTGTCTGTTTATTGCATTCCTATCTTAACTATAATTTTATACAGGAAAGACTTGACACAGGAAAGTCATATGGCTTCCTCATCATATATTCTGATCAACACTGCCGTGGCATGTAACTAAAATACAAGTCATACAAACTGTCCTAATAAGACCGGATAAACTCTGCACAACCACATTCGTTGTTTGGAATGCATAATATTCCCAAAGAACAGTACCTCTACCATCAATATTTTTCTAGAAAAATGCGAGAGAATATATGTGACGTCATATCCGGTTTGCTACGAAAACAAACCCTTTATCTGAAATATGAAGATCGTTATTAGGGAATTCTGTTTTATGGCCACCATGATCTCCAAATCTGACGCCTTAAGATTTCGTCCTATGGTGTCATCTGAAGGAATTGATTTATGGAGAGGCAATTATTTCAGAGATAAACTTAGTTGGGCATCTCCATGGTGCATGTACTTTAGTGGACACTATTAGGCTGGAACATGAGCAATCAACCATTCCACAACTCGGAGGACCATTTCGACATCTTCTATTTAAAATTGAGTAAATACCAATATTGCTTTTTCAAATAAAGGTTTTTTTTCGAAAACTGGATATGATGCATAAATTTCTCTCACATGTTTCATGAAAATTATGGGTTGTAGAGGTACAGTGCTTTGGTAATTTTTTATGTATCCAAAACAAAGAATCTGGTAGTGTAGAATTTATCAGGACTTGTTCTAACACCCTGTATAACCAACACAGATCAATAATGAATATCAAAATATATATCTGAAGTTTAGAGCTAGAACTAAACAAAAAGCAAATATTAAATAACTTAGACATCTGTTCGTTGCATTCCTCAACTTAACTAAATCCACCCACTCCTACTTTATCAGTAAAAATATATTTTACTTTAGGAACTGAAAATGAATTTAAATGATTATTTATCTCTAAGCAGCAGTGTGAGGTCTTTTTCATACCTGTTTTGAGCAGATTTACGATTTAAAATATTTTAGTTTTTTTTATGGGAAGAAAAGGAGATAAGGGAGAGAAACTTGTAGATTACAGCAACATACGTTTAAAATTTCGAAATTCTATTTGTAGATGAATTACAGTTAATAAGTTATGGAAGAGTATTTTTTTCCTTGTTTCGTAAGATCTACCAAATGTTGACCGAACAAACAGAAAATGCTATCAAATAAACGGCTCGCTTCTAGAAGACAGCAACTAAAATTTTGAAATTTTGAAATAATGCTGTTTTAATATTTTTCATAGCTGTGAAAAAATAGCTTTATGTCATATGAATTTGAAATTTGAAAAATAAACTGTATTTCTGTCCCATAAATTCGTGTTGGTCATAAATTTAATATTTTATCGTAAATTTCAAGTTTTGAGATTCATGTCACAAATTACAAATGCTGAGTTACTGTTCTTTTAAAGCTGGCCTTAGGAATGAGGACGTTCCATCATTAATGGATTTAAAACAGCTTTCACATTCAATGAAAAAAAAGGTAGAATTAAGTAAGATTTTGGGGGGCTGAACCCGACCACTAGTTAAATATATTTTACGGCTTTTTGTAGTAAACCTTTTTTTTCCGACAGCTTTTGCTCTCTCGCTTGTTTGTCTACTGAGGTTACAGATTTCATAAATAAGCGGCTATAGCTATTAGAGTCAAAAGGAGAAGAAGGTAGGCGGTTACGGCATTGTGCAATTCGAATATTTATGTTTATGCAATAAAGAATGACGTCGGCACTTAGAAATAGTTATTCGGTTTATCTATAAAGCAGTCGCTAAAACTTGAAAGAATTCACTTAACGTTTAAATCCTTTAAGAAAACTATTATTTCAGTCTATTCCTTTTACTTGACCCGCTCTTTAAGTATTAAAGAAGTCAGTTTAAAGAATTTTAATAACACTTTTATGGAAATTTTGTTCAAAAAACATGTTTCTCGTGTTTTGTACTGAGAAAATGAAGGTGTTTCAACCGAGATATTTATGAAAACAGAAATCCGCTACAGACATTACATAGTAAAGAAAACTGTAATGATTTAGAAACTGGAGTGATTTAGAAATTTAACCAAAATAAGTTTCCTCCCATTTACCTCTCCTAAAAAAAGTCTTTTACTTAATACATGTTTTAACAAATGCTTACTAATTAATTGCAAAATTGTAAATATATAAGGACTTAACCTTTTGAACATTTCTTAAGGGAGGTTGTGACTGATCCCCAGTTAATTAAATATCTAATCGATACATGCAATTCCAATTATGGCATTCTACTTGCTATTATTTTAATCTACTTTTAATATACTTTACAATTTCTGAAAACTGTAATGATTTAGAAACTGGAGTGATTTAGAAATTAACCAAAATAGGTTTCCTCCCATTTACCTCTCCTAAAAAAGGGTCTAATACCCGTTTTAAAATATGCTTACTAATTAATTGCAAAATTGTATATATTTAATGATTTAACCTTTTGAACATTTCTTACTGGAGGTTGTGTCTAATCACCAGTTAATTAAATATCTAATCGATACATGCAATTCCGATTATGGCATTCTACTTGCTTTTATTTTAATCTACTTTTAATATACTTTACAATTTCTGAAAACTGAAAAGAAAACTGTAATGATTTAGAAACTGGTGTGATTTAGAAATTTGTCAAAATAGATTTCCTCTCATTTACCTCTCCTAAAAATAGTCTTTTACTTAATATATGTTTTAAAAAATTCTTACTAATTAATTGCAAAGTTGTAAATATATAAGGACTTAACCTTTTGAACATTTCTTACTGGAGATTGAGACTGATCACCAGTTAATTAAATATCTAATCGATACATGCAATTCCAATTATGGCATTCTACTTGCTATTATTTTAATCTACTTTTAATATACTTTACAATTTTTGAAAACTGAAAAGAAAACTGTAATGATTTAGAAACTGGAGTGATTTAGAAATTTGCCAAAATAGATTTCCTCTCATTTACCTCTCCTAAAAATAGTCTTTTACTTAATACATGTTTTAAAAAATGCTTACTAATTAATTGCAAAATTGTACATATTTAATGATTTAACCTTTTGAACATTTCTTACTGGAGGTTGTGATTGATCACCAGTTAATTAAATATCTAATCGATACATGCAATTCTGATTATGGCATTCTACTTGCTTTTATTTTAATCTACTTCTAATATACTTTACAATTTCTGAAAACTGTAATGATTTAGAAACTGGAGTGATTTAGAAATTAACCAAAATAGGTTTCCTCCCATTTACCTCTCCTAAAAAAGGGTCTAATACACGTTTTAAAATATGCTTACTAATTAATTGCAAAATTGTATATATTTAATGATTTAACCTTTTGAACATTTCTTACTGGAGGTTGTGTCTAATCACCAGTTAATTAAATATCTTATCGATACATGCAATTCCGATTATGGCATTCTACTTGCTTTTATTTTAATCTACTTTTAATACACTTTACAATTACAGATAATATTACAGAACAGTTAAACATGTTCATTCCCATAAAAATGTTAAAAGTCATTTATAAAGAGAATAAACATACGCATAAATTATATAGTTGTGTTTGCTATCTTTAATTAATTACATTGCAAACTTTTCTGATTGAGAATGATCGTTACTAATTGAATGTTAATAAGATAATTTAAAATCGATATTTTACAATAACTTTTTCTTAAAAAGTAATAATTATTTACATTTACTTTCTGATTAAAATGAAGGAAAATTATTGGATTGTAATCAATTCCCACATCGGATAAAGAATTAAATTGCCACCTTTTCATATTGAGAAAGATTGTTACTGATCGAAAGTTAATAAGATAATTTATAATCGGCATTTCCCAATAAGTATTTCTTAATAGATAGTAATTGTTTACATTTACTTTCTGATTAAAATGAATGATAATTATTGAATTGTAAACAATCCCTCGTTGAGTAATTATCTATTGTGTATTTAGTTTCGGACAAATGGACTATGAATGTTCATTGCAGCAATGATCAATTGATATCCAGAGACTGGATTTACTCAGTTTCCACATGTCTTTTTCAAAATTTTCAGCTTCAGAATTGCGACAGTTACCCAGAATTCAGTTGTTATCTTTTCACCGTGACAGTACAATGAGTCAAAGACGTTTCCGAACAACAGACCCATTTTAGGATGCCACTAAAAACCTCTAAATATATTCGTTGGGAGTAAATCTAATAAATAAATACTCAAAACATTTGTTTTCACAATTTTTATCTTAAAAATACTACAGAGCTTAAACACCGAAAAGGTAACTTAAAACTTTCAAACTTGCAATTTATTAACAGGAGTATCGTAATAAATATTTAAGATAAATAAAATATTCAGCATATTTGTTCTTCCAATTTTTATCTTTCGAAAAAAATACTACACTGTTTAAACATCGAAAATGTCATTTATAACTTTCAAATCTGCAATTTGATGAAAGGAGTATCGTATTTTTATCACGAATAATAAATATTTAAGATGCACTAGGAAACGAATGTTGTAAAATTACAAATCTAGGGTTTATAAAACTTAGATTTGGAGAAGATTCTGATATTTTTTAGGGCTATTTGCCTAGCATTAATAGATGACTTGTTATGTCTGGTGGAAGTTGAAATATCATATGACGTACTTGCCACATAAATCTCACATGACTTTGCATCTCATATGATTTACCTGCCCCATTTCACCCTAAACTAAATTCTTTTCATTGAGATTATACGTTTTGTGTAGCACAAATGCTATGCCTCCGAAACAAGATCTTGCCGTCTTTAAGGGTAAAATTATGCAACAACCGACGATGAATATGCTTTTTATGGATATTAGGGAGATTTCAAAATGTGTTTATTGCTTAGAAGATTCTTTCACGGACTACCTCGTATCGCAATATAAATCATGTGTTCCCAACAGAGACGGTACCGCCCGTCTGTAGTCATTAAAAAGGTCTAAAGGGTATTTTTGAGTTCAAGAAAAATTTAGAGCGTATTGAGGACCAACCACCCCTTCTCCTTTTATCTAAAATCGCAAGAATTCGCTGAAGAGTTTCATTAATACTAAAAATAAACGAAAGCGTTTTGCTACAAATAATTCTAAATGCTTTATTAATAGTATAACAAAATTATATAAAACTACAATCGTGACAAATACGGCACAAAATATAAAAAAAAAACTGCTACCATCCCATCAAATTTAGACCCTTCACAAAAATTATTTTAACTTTTTAATCGAATATACTTGCTAATCAAACTTTGAAACATACTCAAATTTATCCATAATTTTTCATAATGTAAGTAAAAAATATTTTCTTATTTTTCAATGTATAATATTCTACAAATGACTTGAGAAGCACTATTGAAGCCATGTTTAAAAAAGTGGAATGAGTCTAAAATTTGAAGAATTATGTATTACAAGGTCGGCTGATTTCAGTTTATGTGTGTGTGTGTGTTTTTTTCTCAAAAAGAGGTAGGGCCAAAATAGAAATCGTTTAATATGAAAATCCTGCAAAACTGGTACTTCCCCGCGAAATTTATCCCCTTCTACACTCATATCAGTTTTGGTTTGGTTTGGTTAGATGTGCTGCAGCCAACACTTTTGCTACACAAAAGCTAATGAGACTGCGATCTACTGCTTAAAGCTGATTGCGAATATCCGTGCTAGCAATGGAATTCAAACCACGCAATCTACACTCGTATTAGAATCAGCTCTACGATTTTTGCCGCCCCGGACCAACTTATAAAATGTCGCTCTCTTCCACCAAAAAAAAAAAAAAAAAAAAAAAAGAAAAAAAAAAAAAAAAAAGAAAGAAAATCTACAGAACGCAAACCATTTTTTTTAATCATGCAAATATAATATAGATAAATATTTTACTCACGTCAAAAACTTTATAACACTGATACTTATTTTTATTAACTAGAATTCTCTAAATGAAACACTCAATATTTTTAATCACTTTTACTGAACTTCACTTGTATGTCGGTTGGTATTTTGAAATCAGTTTTTAACTACCTCCCTGATAAGCCAGAGATCTGAAATTTTGCTTATACATTCATTTACAGGGGCAATAAAATATTTAATAAAAAAAAATTGGTAACTGCAAAAAGCTGTTCAGCATACCTGGAATCCCAGTTGTAGAGATTTTAAATTAGTATCGCCATCTAACGGTAGAGCTAAACACTAAAGCACTTTTTAGTGCTTTTTTTTTTAAACAATACTTTTTATATTGTTTTGTGTTATTACACTTGGGGGTCTTTAAAGTAGTAATAACACAAACAAAAGAATAAAATCCCTGTTTTTCCTTTAATAGTAAGGCACTGCAAATACTGGGTAAGCAAGCACACCTATCGATGCTGTGCTATATACATGTTACAAATCGCTACCCAGCTCTTCTTTCTTTCTTTCTTCTTTAAATGAAAAAAGAGAGAGAGAGATAGATAGATACTCGAGTGTTACAAATTTAACTTGCATTGGCTGCAATTTCAATTAAATCTGAAAAAAAATAATATAAAATTATCATGTTCCAGACTTCCAAGTTATAAAGAGTTATGTTTTATATAAAAAATTTTTAAAGAAATTTTCTCCTAAAATAAACAGTGTTTTTTATAAACTTGAGCCAAAATACTGTCCGTACAAATTTATCTACATGGACAACGTTCCTGCTTGTCTTGCCCTAGAGACGTTCTAGCTTGTATCATTTATATCTAATTATAATTTTTTATGACAATCAAAATAGTTGAGTTTCTTTGAAGCAAGAGCTTTTAGTTCCACTTTTATTAACTCTTTCTAAGGCCGTGGTAAAAGTATCTACCCCGCAAGTGGTAAACTGGCTTACCATGGATATTGAAAAAATTGAAGAATAGCCATTTTTTTTAAATGTATAATGATAATCTAATTTCTCTAATTTTCCTTTGTGCAGCTATCTATTAATAAATCCATGTCTTCTAAAATTTCATGAAAAATAATAATGCAAATTTAGCCATCTATGAAATTAAAAAGGTCTAATATGCAATTAATTTGGGGTTTATAGTATTTTCAAAATATATCTTAGAAAGCACTTATGTTTCATACTTTTAATTAGCCCCCAATGTCTGGTGGAAATCATACTTACCCAAAAATAGATAAATAAAAGGTTAAAAATCAAATTTATTTTATCTAATAAGCTCAGTGAATTTCATTTTTTAACCCGTTTATGCCAGAAAAATTTTTGCTGAATATATGTTGATGAATATCTTAAATATAGGTTATTATGGAGTCGCTGAAAGTAAATGAAATTTAAAATATAAAAACATTATATATTACAGTCCATTTTCATTTTATTATGAGCTGTCATTTAACATATACGAGTGCTTTTTAAAATAAAGAAAATCTTTATGATAAGAGATTTATTTGATATCATATGTAAACATGGTACACTAGCGTGAAGCTTTATAATATATATAACTGTTTATCATTTATTTTATTTCATGTACCTGCCAAAAAGTACATTCCTGTATAAGGACTAAAAAAATTATAAAATGTTCGACCCAAATGACAAAATTATAATCAATAAGCAGACATTTGAAAATAGAAGGGTTTGTTCTTAAGATTGTCATCTACATTTAAAGTAAAAATCAGACGAGAGCATAAAAAATTACAAATTATTTTCTAACTGTCCCGATATGGGACGCTAGGTATAAATGGCTTAAATTAATAGAAATTCAAAAAACTCTTTTAATATCCCAACACTTGGGGGGGGGGTATGACCCGTTAGAGAATTAACTGCGGATCGAAGTGTCTTTGGCATGTTTGACTGCAATTCAGTACACTTAATGTAAATATTTCGTGGGAAAATAAGTCACTGTTTAGTGTATTTTATTATAAAAAAAGGAAAACTTAATTCCCTCTCGTAAACACAAAGTAGCGAATGACCTAAATAATATTAATATTTTTCCCAACTGATCAATTGGTACAATTTGGTTATTTTTTTTGGGGGGGGGAATTACATCTTAATTTATCAACTATTATATAAATTAGCTACGTTATTGACTAAACAATTTTTATTGTTACTCATTGAGCAATTTACTTCAATATATTTGACTCTTTACATTAATCATCCTCTATAAAATAATTCCAACTAATATTAGCATATTTAAACTAAGGTTGTTAAAAGGCTAGCTCAAAATCTTGTAAAGGTAAGTTTTGAAACTTTTTTTTTTAATCATAAAATTTAGTAAAATACATTACTGTGTTATGTTTTGTGAGAATAAAGTTTTTGTTTTATTCAAAGTGAATGATTATTGTATTTTATTTTTGAGTTTTAACCTTTTACGACACTTATCATTGTACCAACGAAGTATAGGAAGGCATAAATTATATATGTAGATGTTACCGGAAAAAGAATTTACTTCGTTACATGAGTTCGATTTCAGAAAAATATTGCATTCTAAAATGAAACTTCTGCTGTAAGAAATTTATGAAATGAACAGGACCAATCCTATAGGAGGGCTAGATGGTACACAACACGTGAACAGTCAACACCCCATTCAAATTTAAGGGCATCAAAATAATTATCAACAAGCGTATAACCAAGAATACGGTTTGTTCAAAAGGGAAGCCAATTTGAATTTGCATGTGGTCGGTCAATGGTGTAGGAACAATACTGCAAACGAAACTAAAAATAAGTGAAATCTAGTTGCAATTTTGGAATTATAAAATTGTTCATAATATTTCAATTAGATCTTCATTCACAAATAAACGTGCCTATGTATACAGCCTGTTAAATAAAATAACCTTCGGGAAATATAATAGTATATCATTACAACACATGTTTTAAATGTGTTGTACAAAAGTCTTATTTGTGCGAAATTTGGGTATATTTTGATAATTGTAATTGTCTTCGGTGTAAATTCCTTACAGTTCAAGATGTAGATTATTAAATAAGATAGAGCTCTAAATTACAATGCAGGAGTTCATGGATCAAAATCCCATTACTGTTGTGGGTATTTTTAACCATCCAAAGCCATCATTAATGCATTAAAAACATTAACATTTTCTGTTTGGAGGTTGGGAGAACTGTGTAATAGGGTGGACTGCTTTTGCTTTCCAACTTTTTTTAAGGTGATATCGATAATTATAATCATTCACTAGCTCTAAATTGATAATAATTATGGAAATGAGGATAAAAAAATCAAAAACCGAAAAAGTACTTTTAAAATGTTGTATTCAAATAAAGTTTAGTTAAAGAGTAATACAGCTACTTCAAAAGAGAAATGAGACTTTATATTTCTTTTTATAAACACACTGCAATTTGAACACTGTTTTATAATAAGTTTATACTTCTAATCATTCAGAATCATAAATTTTAAAATGAATAATTTTAAATTTTATTTGCGATAAAGATGATGTAAATAGTATAGGAGAGACCAGAGTTCTACAGTTAAAAAAGGGTTGAATAAGAATGATTTTTATGGAAGATGGATATCATTTCGTGTTTCCACTCAATGATTTATTCCCAATTCCCTTAAAACTCTACTTTTTTTTCTTAAAGTTATGAAGTACACCCTAATGAATTGTTGTTTTGCACAAAGTTGACGTGATTTCGTCCTACTTGACAACTTGACTGAACACACGTACAACATAAACACCTTTTCATGAGTTTCTGCAGACGTTCATGCAGTTAACATAACCTCAAATCACATTGTGGTGATATATTGTTTAATTAACTGTACCAATCTTTTCCTAAATGATCTGCAATAAGTTTTTGTGGCATTTTTTGCTTTTTTATTTCATTATTTAGCAGCTAGCGCTACTTTTCTTTCCCAAGAAAACCAGGTTCCTCCTTTTCACAGTACAGTTCAGCAAAACTGTTTTATTCTTATTACTTTACCATTTATAAACAGTACACAGACAAGGAGCAAATACACAAATTGTATACAAATGCATTATAAGAAAGTAATCCGTCCTAAATCTTTGTCCCAGAACACAAAACTACTCAAAACGACGAAGTTTACAGTAGCGAAACGTCAAAAGATTTACCTATTTGTGGCGCCATCTCTTATGAATAAAGCACAATAAAATACTTTACCAGTTCTTACTTTTTAGTTCAAACTACTAAGTTCAACTACTTGTTCATCATACCGAACCACTTGATTTATCTTTACTACATGACACAGTATCAGGGCCTTTTGGTGGAATCAAGAGGGTGGCATCAGACATTTAGAGGTGGCATTCTCAAAACTTGCATCATACTAAAAAAATCTACTGGTACAAGTACTGGCCTGGAACTGGTACAAGCCTGGTACAAGTTGGTACTTGATTTAACCGGAACAGCAAGGGGGAAGAAAAAATTCTACCGTTCACGACGATTCTACATGACCGTTGTCTATTTGCCCGTGTTCGTCTTTCTAAAGCTTTGTCTTGAACCAAGTTTTATGAAGACAATCATTAAAAAAAATTTATTACTTTATGAACATGAAACAAACTTTATTTAAAACACTGCATATTGCTGTGATATATTAGATGCTCTGAATTAATTTAAAATAGCAACGCGCAAATACGAGACCAACTTTACTCCACTCGCAAAATCTTAAAACATTGTGTAGGAAAGTGGAATGAAATAAGAAAATATGTAAAATCGAGATTCTTTTGTGTGTTTTGCTTACATTGAACTGGCTACATTTCCAGGCGCACAAATACAAGACATGGGAAAACGCGAAAATTACTTATTTGTATTTTGAGGGCTCACAAATATCAACACAAATCGAGCTATTTTAGCATACTCTCTCAACATGCATTTCATTTCAAACTCAAATTGTTCTTGTTACTTTATTTCTAATTGAAATGAATTGCATTAATTATATAATTACATTAATCTATTCTAAGAATTTACCTTACCCCCACCAAGGAAAACAACAGAAAAAATATGCGGTTTTCTTGTTTCAGGAAAAAGAAAAAAAAAGAGAGAATGTTGTACATATAAAAACGAATATTGCATAAAAACGAGTTACAAAATCATGTACAATGAGAAAAATCGTTCAGAGATATGTTCAATATAGATATGAAACCAACTGTTCTGCAATGTGAATATTTTGCATTTGATCATCTTTCTATAAAGACATAACGCATATTTACTCATAATCATTTTGTTTCATACGTGTTGTCAGACAGATTAAATTGAATGCACAATTTAATGAAATATTACAGTTAAGAACATGTGATTAAATGTAGCTTGTTTAGCACGATTAGACTGAATGGAAGAGAGGATAAACTAAAACTGAAAATAGATCATAAATTATTATATCATAACAATTAAGCTTGAACATATGGTTTGAACAATTAAGCTTAGGTTTAGATGAAAAGAAGAGAAGGCATTATTAAGAGTCCATTTTTTTCTGACGGTAAAACTTACATGATGTACATTTGATCTATTTGTATTAATTAAATAAAAATTATTTCATAGATTGTAGTACTTGCAAAATATGATTTATAAATCTTATATAGTACAACATAGTAAGAAATAAAAATGTAAAATTCCTTACCCATTAATAGCACCCAGAGGGCCGTGGTAAATATACTTCCAGCACTTAAAAAAAAAACGGAATTTAAAATTAAATTCATTTAATCTAATGATGTAATTAATTTTCTTTTAGTCAATTTCAATTCGAAAATATACCTTTGCTATAAAACACTCTTTGTAAAAGGTTTAGTTTGGTGTTGAACGCTAGTCTACTTTTTTTCAAAGACAATAATAATTCAGTTTACTTCAGTAATTTAAGTGTTTTCAAGGTATTAGAAACTATATGCCAGTTAGCTACACATTTCATAAAAGCTATCCATTTTATATGCTTTGAAATTAATATGGCAAGTAAATGCAAGACTGTTTGATTATTAAAAAGTGTTTTTTATATTTTTTATTCATTTATCTTTTATTTATTTATTTTTTGACTCTATGACCAATTGTTTTCAAGACGATGGCTACTACACCGGGGCCTACTACTTAAAGCCAATTTCAAAAGGCTACGCACATCCATTCCAACAGTGGAGTTCAAACTCATAAACTCAGATAGCGGATCACAACGCCATACCTATTCAGATTTCTTTCTATTGCAAGAATAGCAACTCTTTTGCTTCCTAGTCAGGGAAAAAATTAATCAAACTTTTTTAATAGAAAAACTCACAAAAGGTGAAAATTTTAAAGGCATTTAAAAAAAAAAATTAGTTTCACTATATATAAAGTTTTCATATTAAATCCTTATTACAAAAACCCATTATTATTATTATTATTATTATTATTATTATTCACCTGTGAAAATTTTGAATACTCTGTCAGTGATATGTATTTTAAAAGACGTCTCCCAAATCAGAAAAATTACGGTTCATAAAAAGTTAAAATGCAAATAAATAAATAAATATATAATAACAATAATATTAATAATAACCAAATGAATATATGTTATTTATATACTTTTAGTATTTACATTTTTAATACTTTTACCAATCCTTTATCTTTTGTATTAATGAAAGTCATTTTATAATTTATTTATAATTGACATTTAAAATTTGAAAAACTATGACTTTCTACACTCTTAAACATATTTTCTCAAACTGAGGAGTTTTATTTGCGAACAATGTTGAATCATTTCCTAAATTATTGGCAGAAATAACGTTATAGAACTGTGGAAAATATGCTGTATTATTAAATAATCACAAAAACAGTATAAGCACAACAGAATAAGCACAGTTATGAGTAAAAATAAGCTATGAGAATGCTGCATTTATACCAGTAATCTTTTCTTCTTGAACGTTTTCTGGGAAAATAGAACTTATCTTTCCCTTACCATATGTATTTAAGCAGAAAAACATTATATAAGACGAAATAATATGAATATATGCAAGTAAAATAATAAAGTATATTAATATTGTCAGTTTATATATATTATCAATATTTTAAACTGTTGTGCAGTCTGTATGGTTCTGTATTTTTCTTTTATATAAATCCTCGCTAGATGGCAGCACATTATA
Source organism: Pardosa pseudoannulata (assembly GCA_032207245.1). Taxonomy (NCBI): domain Eukaryota; kingdom Metazoa; phylum Arthropoda; class Arachnida; order Araneae; family Lycosidae; genus Pardosa; species Pardosa pseudoannulata. The sequence continues at coordinate 92,791,054 of CM063503.1, read as the reverse complement.
CTGCTTACTCGAAGGTAAAAGAAACTTCACAAGAGATACTTCTTATTTCTATTTTTCTTAGAGAATAAAGGAGAGAAAAAGGAAGCTCAGGAGTTTTCTTGTATTTATTTTTTCAATGCTTCTCACTTCAGGAGAATAAAACTATTACTCTAACTCAATGTTAAGAATTGAAATTTACAAAAAAGCAAGATTGGCTTTACAGTTTTACCTTCGTCGGCAAACCCCAAAAATGTCGTCCCTTAATGTGTCCCTTAAAAATGTCGTCCGTTTAAAAAACTTCAGGTTTTTAAAAAATAAACTACGTTATTATTTATTTATATTTTTGGCTCCGATAATCGAGGTAAGAGTTTAATAACTGGGGGCACTTGCCTGTTAAGTATTCGCCAATGCAACGCCACGGATATTGTTGGTCATTTTATTATGCGAGTACTATATAAAAGACGAACATTACTCCCTAGGACTAACACAAACAAAGTGGGTTCTCGTAATTTAGAGGCAGGGACCAAGCAGAAGACAGACTTGGCCTGCATCCTCCAGAAATTTCATATCGGAGCTTGGAGGACATTGTGGCCATTGATCAATTTTAAGTGCCCCAGCCGCCATTAATGAACACGGCTGATCTTTTTCCGGCTCGATTCAGAATCCTCTGGTTATGAGATCCAATTATCGAAATATAACTCTGCTTATTTTCATACATTTATTTATTTGAGCTCTAGTTCAGGTTTTGGTGCTCCTAAATTTTGCGGCCTTTGACAGTCACCTACCACGCCTACCGCCCAGGGCCGCTCTGCCCGTCCACGATAAAAACTACCAAAAAATTTTAAAAAGGGGTGTGAACTTTTTAAAAGTCATATAAACATAAAACAGATATTAATTTTACTCCTCCAAATAATTTTCTCCAATGATTTCTTTGTTCTTATCACAATTAATTGCTAAACGAAGCACCTAGTCACATTTAAATTTTGATTAACACAAATAAAATAATAGAGTCACTGTATTCCTTCTAAAATAGGGTAGCAAAAATTCTGCGAAAGTAAGCATATCTAAATATTTTCCTTTATATTTGATTGGTTTGGAGTGTTACGGTCTACTTTTTTTATTATTTTTTTTATTTTTGACCCACGAGGGCTAATGACACCGGGACCTACTGCTGAAACTGATTCCTAACGGCTGCCAGTGTTTATACCAGAATTAGGATGTTCCATTTTATACTTAGTACAAATTGCTTTAGAGCGCTTTCTTTCTTAACCCGTTGAGGGCGGGCACATCATAAATGCAACACATTTTAATTTCAATCTGCTATTTATCTAGTTTTGACAAATTCCTTTAAACGAGACATAGTAGCCTTATGTCTCGTTTAATGGAGTTTGTTAATGTAGTCAGTGGCGACACCTCATTTTCTTCATACTTGAACCCTCCAAAGGAAAATGATGAAATAAATATGTTAACACCTTAAATAGGATAATATTAAATCCAAATTCAAATTTTTGTCAAATTTCAGGATACGTTTCTCCTCTTCCCATTACTTTTAACACTAGATTGCCCGAGATTTCTTGTATACCTATATTGCCCAAAAACAGTCAAAATGACTGCATTGTGAAAAAATAACAAATATGTAAAGAAATTTGTTTAAAATTAATTTTTAATATTATATAATAAAGGAGGGCGGAAGTAACTACAATTATTCATAAACCCATTTATATGTTATAGAAAAAGTCACCAAATTCTAAGAAATTGTATCATTATATTTCATAATTGTTTTTCTAATTGAAATTAAAAAACAGTCAAAATGACTGCCTTGGGCCATCTAGTGTTAAATACGCTAACACGCAACTAACATATCGTATTGTAGGTTACTACAGAATAGAGTTCTTAGTCTTCTTTCGATCACGCTCACGTGCGATCGAAAAATTGCCCTGAGAGCCAATTTATGGGCATGAAAGCGAACAGAGGAGCGGGAGGAGTGAGGTACTGCTGATACTAATCCATAATTTCTTCTTCTTTTTTATATAAAAGCATTTTTGATGGAATTTCCATGGTGTATATCGGTAATATCTATTGGTAATATATATTTAATGAGATACTCTTTGTACACCTTCTGCTCGAAATAAAAGTTTTTAATATCAGGTATTTAACCCTTAGGTATTCAGGTTTAACTTAATCATAAATAAGAATTAATTCCGAGACTTTTAACTTCATGTGAAGCCAAATTTGATATGAAATGGAGATGGTACACATCTTAACTAATAAAATAAAACATACGTAAGTAGATAGAATTAGAACTTTCAGTGCTCAGTAACAATATTCAAATATTATTAAATAGTTATAACTTGGGATATATAATTTCCATCTTTCTATTTTTTATAAAATTAATTAAAAGTGTTAGGAAATTAAACGTTATACAGTAGTAATGTCTTTTAATAACTGATATTTACGGAGATAATATTTGTACTTGATCTGGTTCGGTACAAATTCAAAGGTTTTTATTTTATTTTGTTGATGCAAAAGCATATTTGTTCGACGAAAAGACCTTAGCAAAGGGCCGTAGCCAGAAGGGGTGTGTGTGCCTAAATTCCGGATGACACCGTATTGCATTTTAATATTCAAATATATGTATATTTTTAAACATAAATTTTTTAACTGTATACTCAAAATTTATTTAAAAAAACAACACTTTAAATTTCCATCTAATTTCTTAACTTTAATATTTTTGCTACAAACTGTTTTATACATTAATTGAAATATATTACACAAGATTGGGCATGGATTTTAAATATATATACTTCTTTTCAAAGGCAGATATCTTACCTTTATTACAGATGGCATTTAATCTGTTGGTTTTTGTTGCCCATTTTATTATGTGAGCAACATTGACATACAGGTAGAGCAATATTGCTTCCTATGAGAGTACATCCCAAATACATCCAAGCCTTTCTTCGGTAGTCGAACCCGAACCCATTATGTGGGAGCACAATACGCAAACCACTATACAATTTCTCCGGATTATATATTTTACACACACACACACACACACACACACACACACACACACACACACACACACATATATATATATATATATATATATATATATATATATATATATATATATATATATATATGTAACAATTATTTCCTCTGGTCACAGTAATTATGTAACCCATAGTGTTTTTTCTTTCCTGGGCTACTGGACAAAGAGAAGCCTAATCAGTTAGCAGTAATAAAGATACAGTTGGGTAGCATTGAAGATAACCGCACAAGTCTAATTAAAACTTTATTTTAGAGCTGCTAAAACGAACATCTTTACTAGACAACGACAGACAAAAGAAAGGCAAAAACCACTCTGCTCGAACAGAGGTGCACCCAAGAGTGACGACAGAAAGAATTTTCCCAATGGACAAGAAACTTAGTCAGCGAATTAAACTGTTAAGATCGCGTAAACGGGGAGCCATTTGCTAGCGACAGCTGGAAAACGTGTTGAATAGGCAGAAAATTTACATCTATAGGACATAAAGCTTTGGGAAATATATCAAAAGAATTTTAAGTCGAGGACACTCCTTTGATTAAGACATTTAGAGGCTGGGAAAAAGATTTTAAGGAATTAGAATGGGAGAGAAGAGGTTTTTAAGGAAATATTAAAGTGAAATAATTTTGATATATTACATATATATACATGTATGTATATATGTATATACATATAAATAAATAAATATATATATATATATATATATATATATATATATATATACATATATATATATTATATATATATATATATATATATATATATATATATATATATATATATATATATATATATATATATATATATATATATATACCCATACATAAATATATATACAAATATATATTCACATATATATATATATATTTATATATATGCATATATATACATATAAATAAATAAATATAAATAAATATATATATATATACACACACATATATATATAATATATAATATATATATATATATATATTAAAATAAAATTTTTATTAATTTTAATGCAACTATTAATATTAACTATTAATACTGAATTTTATACAATTTCTGACTGAATTATATATTTTCTAGTTTAAAAGTAGTGATATATCGGGAGGGGTGAATACAGTTTGTGATTTTCCCCCGAAAGTAAATCCTGGTTCCGGTCTTGATGAAAGACCACCACAGTGTACAAAAACGGAGATTACAATCGCAGGGTAAAATTTTTACAACTTTCTCAGCTTCCGGGTGTCCAGCAATGACAGGCGGGAAATAACCCTGAGGTAATTAGCAGAGCATCCAAGGTGCGGAAAGTTCTTACGCCTGCCATAAAAGGGTCCCTGCCCCTAGAGGTAACGCTTATTGTTCAAAAGAAGGTTTCCTATTACATGAGACTTTTTGGCGGCAACACAGCTTTCTTCTGTTTGCGAATGTAAATCAATTTAGTTCTTGAGAAAACCAGCTACTGTTCACGTCTCCTGTCGATTGAGTTTTCCCAGGCTAAAGTTATCGCGGATGTCCGTAAGTGTGTAGTAAAGCGTTTTGAAAATTTATGTTTAGAGCTTGAGCGATTCTTTAGAAATAATGAAATATAAAATGATACAGAAGTGCTCTTATATAGAAGAAGAGCAATCTCTATACACCGAATTTCCTCAAAAAATTTTAAACCAGGAATATTTTGTACGACCAAAAAAAGAGTTAAATTGGGAGGAAGATACAGATTGTGATATTAAGAGGTCAGTAGTTATTTTTGTGATTATACTTTATAGTAAAAGCATGCGCACCCACCCACCCACACATATTTATATACATCCTTCAAAGTTGTTGAAAATATCTTTAAAGAATTTGACGTCAGATATTTCCTAACCTGGGAGGCTAATCTAAATAAAAATTTTCCTTTTACCTTTTAGCTTTTCTGAATCATTCAAATGCAAAACTTCGGCGTTCATATTTAAAATCTTAAGTTGCAAATAAATGAAAAGGGTGAAAGATTTCATTACTCTTTTTTTTTGTATCTTTTTATTGAACAGCTTTTTGTCTTTAAAGAATTTGATGTCAGATATTTCTAACCTTGGAGGCTAAGCTAAATAAAAATTTTCCTTTTACCTTTTAGCTTTTCTGAATCATTCAAATGCAAAACTTCGGCGTTCATATTTAAAATCTTAAGTTGCAAATAAATGAAAAGGGTGAAAGATTTCATTACTCTTTTTTTTTCTTTTAAATCATTTTGTTGACAGTTTTTTGCCTTTAAAGAATTTGATGTCAGATATTTTCTAACCTTGGAGGCTAAGCTAAACAAAAATTTTCCTTTTACCTTTTAACTTTTCTGAATCATTCATTGCAAAACTTTGACATTCATATTCAGATGCTTAAGTGTAAATAAATAAAAAGGGTGAAAGATTTCATTACTCTTTTTTTCTTTTAAATCTTTTTGTTAACAGTCATTGTGCTATTACTTTAGGTTTATTTTACTCATATTATACTATTAGGATTTAAAGAAGTTTCTTCCTAACATGCTACTTAAATGTTTTTTTCTCAAAAGACCAAACAATCCTATAGTTAAAAATACAAACCATACGGAATGTAAATTTCTATTCTTAATATACTATGTCATCATGCTAAAAAGTTGAAAAGTCAGTTGAAAGTTAATGGCTAGTTGAAAACACAAACCATACGGAATGTAAATTTCTATTCTTAATATACTATGTCATCATGCTAAAATATTTTGGCACTCTTTAGGAGATCTCACAACATTTAAATCTTTCAAAATTTCCATTTTTCAGAGAGAGATAGATATGTGTGGAGGCTTGGTTATTTTTTTTACATCGTTAAGAAATCTCGAGAAAGGATTTTTGTAAATTGAATGACTTACATGGTAAAAATACATGAGCTAATTTAAAGGAAATACATGTTCAAAAATTCTTTAAAGCCATTTATCTCATCTTTGTTTTTACCCTTAAATGAGTAATTCCTCTTGAATTATTGCATGTATTTTTATAAATGTTTTCATTATATAAAAGCATGTAGCAGCTTAAATTGTAACCAAAATTGAAGCTTTTCAGTACCAAATAAAATTTTATACCTCTTCAAATACTGCAAAATCAGCTATTTTTCTTATCGTAATAATTATTTGTTTTTATTCAATATATTAGGAATATTAAATTGATATATTTTAGGATCAAGAAATGAGTACTAAAAATATCTTACATTTACATTTGCAATTTAAAATAATGCTGTAATCCTGCGCAATATATGTTCCAAATTTTTAATTTTAAAAATAGTATCCATTTTTATCTATATTTTATGAATTTCTTATTTACTGTGTATTTATTAGCAATTTTTTTAAACGTTACAAGTTTTAAATGTAACTTGTTAATATATAGCTAAAAAATAGTTTGTAGAATTTTTGTGTTTTCATGGAACAAGTTTTTCTTTTGCAATCTACCAAATTGTAGAGCATCTGCTATTATAATCTTGTCATTTGAATAGACATTTTACGGGTTTTGGGACTTTGAGCATAAATTTACGTTTACGGTAGGCTCTTTGACTATGTTTGGTTTGGTACTTTATTGGGAATAGTAGATTTCGGGAAGAATTAAACTGTACATGTTTTAGTATTAATATAAACTTCAGAATTTTATTTTCATCTCAAGTAACTTTAGCATGAAAAGCAAGCTAGTAATTAAGAATTATTAAAATAGTGAATATTTATATTTAAGTTATAATTTTAACCACTTTTTTATAAATATATTCACTATAATAAATAAAGTGAAATCAAAAATTGAAATCAGATGGCATGTAGCTTTCCTTAAGCGTGGATATTTTGATTCTTGTTTATCTGGAGTTTCCAAAACTCAGTTACTGAAGTAGTTCAGTGCTGCATTTGAAATGTCTCTTTCATATCTAATAATTTTAGCTTCCTAACAGCATTTTAAATAAGCATCATTTAACAAATTGGTGCTCTATCCCCTATATAATAATAGTCTAAGTTATCTGTCAATCGGTCCTCGAATTTATGAAGAGGTTGGACTGGGAATGGATAAAGCATCCATATTGGATTCTTGATGAGTTAGGAATAAAAAAAATTCAAAGCGAGTAAAGTTTATCTGGTCTTAAACTATCAATCCAATTATAAAATAAATTGCTATAAATATGGTTCACATAGCAGCGAAAAATACTGTCGTCTTTAAAACGTTCAAAATCCCCCCTTCCCCCCTTTTCGAGCGTTTAATGTCATCATATCAAGCCCCATTTTAAGAGCAGACGATTAAATTTTTCAATTTATCGCATAATAAATAGGTAAAAATAACATTTTTTTTAATCGCATTATGACGTCATTCCTTTAACTGTCTCCTTTAATCATTTCTTATT